>OZ007591.1:69397170-70597170 GCA_963931845.1 Maratus michaelseni | reverse complement strand
ACAAAGTACTGAAAGGTAAATAATAATCAGGCACAAATAAGTTACTTATACTATACTCATAAATATTTTATTAATTATTGATAATCCTAATTGCTTCAGTTATTTGAAAATGTCTCCCGAGTCCCTTGCGAGACATTTATATTTTTTAATAGCTACGCCACTGAGCAAATGGAAGTCATAATTCAAAAGTAACATTCTACGTTCTAACATTGTCACGTATGATCGATTTAACTATTTCTGATTCGGTGGAGAAAAAAAAAAAAAAAAAAAAGAGGTGAATAACCTTTGTATCTGCACGATGCATGAAATTTTACCATTATATCCGCCCTTTTTAATTTTCCTCACTATTTCTATTATCATAACAGATATTATTTCACAAATAAACATACACCCAATCATTTTTTAAACACTCTCTCGACACTATTGTGCACTGTGTTCCAACCTGTTCTCTTCAACCTCAAATCAGTTTTGGAAACGGAAAAGGGTTCGGCAACTTTCAGGCGCCTTGGATTCGGTGTTAAGGGGTCAACGAAGTCGGGGCTGACCCCTTGACACAAATCGAACACGACAAGAGCTGTCGCTCTCAGCTCGCGAACACACACATACTCAGTTGTTAAAACTGTTTATCAACTCTGTGTTCTATTCAGCCGATAAAGAGATGAGGTTTTAAGAACGTACATCCGAATTTTTTTTTTTTTTTTTTTTTTTTTTTTTTTTTTTTTTTGCTCCCTCTGCCACTAATAATTTGTTTAGAATTAGAAATTTTAAAGAAAAAATCTTTCTTTTTTCAACCTAGCAATCAATTTTATAATTTTCGCAATCAGGACATCATAATATGTCATGTTTTTACTTCAACAAAATTGAGATGTGTCAGTTTTATGTAAATATGGGAGATAATATTTCATATTTGAATACTGGGTATAAACAAGTTCAAGAGGCAAACTGTAATTGCGGTGATTATACAGTATTTTATTTTCTGACGTTATTTATGATGAGGTAATTTTTGTTTAAGTTTTTAACAGATTTTGAAAATATGAAATGTTATTTTTCTTTAATGATATGCGTTACACCGTATAATTAATTTTCGCTTAAATCAGTCCTTAAAAAAATATTTATACATTTTAGAAGTCACCTGACCTTTCTCCCCTCTGACACTAGCTGTAATAAAAAAATAAGTATAAGATTTCAACGTCCCTTGCCCCCCCCCCCTTTTTTTTTTACGTTTGGCCATATAATAACATTTATGAAAAATAAGGCATACAGCTTATTTATTTACTTACTGTTTATGCTTTAAAAATTTATGACAAAATAAAAATTAATTCCATACAATACATATATTTGTTACCCACGTTTGTTTACGCATTATGTACAACTAAGTGTTTTGACCAGACAGTACAATTTAGAGGAGCAGCAACAGTTCCGAAATCCCATATAAAACAGCTGATATTGATGTAGGGGAAACTCGGGTAGCCGCAGACATTTCAATTTCTTAGCAATTCAAAGTGTTGCGCCCCAAAGCAGAATACTTTGCAATGTTCTGCAACGAACTTCAGTTGATAAAAAATGTTCTGCGGGAATAAAAAATAAAAACCCAAGAGTATTTACTTATATATGAAGAAGTGCAATTGCATCTTTTATAGAAATGCAAAAGCCATTTTGTAAAATGCTGACATATACACACGAAAGAATCGTGGTTTCTTCCGACAACCGATTGACGATTTTTGCCATACTGCAGATTTTTCCGTATGTCAATTTGCGAATTTCGCGTTCTTTTCTCGGACCTAATTGTCAAATTTCGTAATATTTTTTTCCCGTGACTGATTGAAGAATTTCGAGATACTTTCAACAATTCACTGACGAATTTAGGTTTTTTAACTTCAACCGATAAGCGAATTTTGTAATATTTTCCTTGGACCGATTGGCGAAATTCGTAGTTTTTCTCATGCAACTGATCCGCGAATTTCGTTATTTTTACCGACGACTGATTGGCAATTATTCCAGCTTTTTTTTTGTGAGAGATTAGAAAAAATCGTGGATTTTTTTTTCCACGACCGATCGAAAAATTTCGTGATTTTCCTGACGATTTTAGAGTTTTTTTTACATGCGACTGATAGGCAAATTTCATTAAATTTTCTTTTTATAGATTGGAATTTTTTTACTGTTCTTCTTGCGAGTGATTGGATCGATGAATTTCCAATTTTTTCCAGTGATCCACTAAAAGATTTCGCAATTTTTTTAGCCGCGACCAGTAGCCCAATTTTGCGATATTTATTTACTTTCTAACGATTGGCTAACTTTTTGGGACTAATTGGCAAAAATTCTGGATTTTTTCCATGACTGATCGACGAATTTCTGATTTTTTCACACGTTGACACTGACTTATTTCGCGTTTTTTTTTCTCATAACTGATTGGGGAATTTTACGAAATTTTCCTTGTACCAATAGGCAAATTTTGCAGCAGATTCTTGCGACCCATTGGAGAAAATCTTGCAATTTTTTTCCACTACTGATCGGCAAATTTCGCATATTTATAATAGCGACCATTTGGCAAATTCTGCGTCATTTTCTTTTTACTGATTGGCTAATTGTTTTTGCTTTTTTTGTGAAAGATTGATAAAAATCACGCTTTTTTCTGTGACCGATAGACCAATTTCTTGTTTTACCCACGACAGATAGGTGAATTTTGCGATACTTTCTGTCTATTGATTGAAAAACTTTGTCGCTTTTTTTGCAATCTATTGGCCAATTCTTGGATTTTTTCACAACTAATTGATGAATTTTCGATTTTTTCCGACAATCCACTGACAGATTTCGCATTTTTTTTTTTTTTTTTTTTACCTGTGATTGATTTTAAAATTTTGCGATATTTTTCTTGTACCAATAGACAAATTTTTGTAGCTTTTTCTTGAGACCAATTGGAGAAGATTGTGAGTTTTTTCCTCTAATGTTCGATGAATTTCTTAGTTTCTTCCTAACTTCTCGATTTTCTAACTACGACCGAATTGCAAATTTTGCAATTTTTTCCTTGTACTGTAGCCAAATTTTGAGGCTTTTTCTTGCGACTGATTAAAGAAAATCATGGGTTTTGTCGCAGTTTCTTCCGACAATGCACTGGCGAATTTTGCAGTGTTTACCTGCGACCAATTGGCGAAAACCGTGGATGTTTTTCCGTGACTGTTCATCAAATTTTGCATGTTTTTGCACAACAGGCTGAAGAATTTCATGATTTGTTCTCCATGATTGACTATCGTACTGCGCAAGATTTTTTTCACGAGCCATTGATCAATTCTGCAATCTTTTTAAATGAATGATTAAAGGATTTTGATATTTTCCCCCCGTCCATTGAGTGACGAATTTCACGATTTTCCTTCGATTGATTGGATATTTTTCTTGAAAATGATAATTTGAAATGTTCTGCAGGGAAGACTATTGTTCTGCGACGTACGTCGCACTTTTAAGCATATTCTGCTTTGGGGGTGTTGCGTAATGTAAATGAACGCCCTCTAGAGTCGAAACAAATACAGTTTAATTTCGACGTGGGTGCCGAGTAAGTTAGTCGTGAGTGAGTGTTTTGTTTTCGTCAATAAATTTTCGACAAAACGAAACAGAATGCATCATATGCGGAGAAACATTTGAAGAAGACTGGATTCAGTGCCAGGAATGCAAAGACTGGGCCCATGAAGATTGTGTTTATATAGATGCATCGGATTTTATTATAATTGTGATGTTTGTAAGGCCAAAAAACGGCCGGGACACCATTGATTAATATGTCCGGGGCTACCCGCCGTTTCTTGTGACGGCAAAAAAATAAGGCCAAACTATTTTCAGTATATTTCGTTAAATAATTCGATATTATTAGCAACGTTTAATATAATATAATAATAATATTATTATAATTAAAATCATTAAAGAAGTTCGTAATTTTATTTTAAGTATAAAATAAAGACAGAAATTTCATTCATTTGTTTTTATTTGCAACTAGCTGTTAACCGTGACTTCGTTCACGTAACATTTAAAGAAAATTAATGAATTAAATAAGCAACGTATACAATTAACAAACTCTTTATCATATTTTATAGTAGATAATACTTCTGATAAGCACAATTTGCGTATTTCTGTTTTTATATATAATGATCATTTAAATTTCTTTCATGAGATTGAAATTTCATACTCTTTCACTAAGATTAACTGTGGAACACATTTTTCTTTCTTATTCTATTTTAGCATTTCTATTTATTCTATTTTACATTTATTCCGTTCATAGAAATTGAATTAATTTAAGTTTTCGTGTCAAGGAATATTTTTCAAAGTGATTATATTAGTAAATATTTTTGAACAAATTTGTTAATTAACACGACACTTTAGATATGAATTTTATTTGATTGGAATAATCTAAAAACCGATATAAATTATGTTTCTTTTCCAAAACAGTTTATGATATGATATTATTATATGATATTTAAAGTTATATGATATTTAAAAAAATAATTAAAACATGGTGGATCATAAAAGTTTAAAAATAAATAAAATATGTAGAAAAATATCTTTAACCCTCGTATATTTTTGGTATTTTTATTTCACAGTGCCACACTTTTAACAGCTTTAGATCTACCAATAAAATCAAAATGTTTATCACGCTCCAAAGCCTAAATGCTTATTTGTTAAGCAATAGAGTTGCTTATTTATTTGAATTGCGAAAACAATGTGATAAAAGCACCCCAATTAGAGAGCATTGTCATATTGATTTTTGTGTTTTAGTTTAGGAATATGGGAGTTTCGAAATTTGACAGGAATGCATTCCAATGAGGTGCAAAAATTACCCTGCAGAGACATTCTTAACTATAGAGTTAGATATTTTAAAATTATAAGGAATTATATAAGTATCAGAGAAAGATAACTAATAATATCTGGGTTTTTAATTGGCTTTTCTCTTGCTCTTTTCCATAATTATGGTGCCTTTAAAACATAGGAGGGGGATTTTCTTGTTTAATTAGTGGCGTCGACTCTTCTTTAAATTTCACGTGAACGATGTCAAATGCAAATTCTATTCTACAATGAAAATGGCATATGCTAACAACTTTTACATCGACTTTAATGTATTTATTGAATTTTATCGAAATTTAATATTCTGGAAGATTGTACGGTAAAAAGATGTTAAAGATGTTTTGGCTTGGCGACCAATACATTCTGTGGAAATTACACTGCTTTGTGTAATTGCTATAAAATACTAATATTTTCTGAATGAAAACCGGCACATGATTTAAAATATGACGACGCTTTCACCGGGGATGATTTTCCTATGAAGCGATACTTGTCTAGGTAAAAAAAAAAAATCTTTCAGTTCATGAATCATGTACAACTATGCATTTATATTTATAGATAACTATATGCATATTTGTCAACTTAACGTAAGGAAAAACGTTGAGCTAAATTGCTTGAAGTTTCGCTAAGTTTCTCGTAATTTTCAAGTAGCTAGAATACATTATATAATGTGTAGGAAATAATAGATTATGAATTACTAACTCTGCAAGAATTATAAATAATATAATACAATCACTTGTTAACTTTAAATTAATGTCCAATAATGCTTAAAGTGATATAAAAAAAAACATAACACTGAATATTTAAAATACCTTTTTTTAATGTAGATAACATATGTTTCATTCACAACTATCGGTGACATCTTCAGATCTTAATGATAAATTTATCATTAAGATCTGAAGATGTCACCGATAGTTGTGAATGAAACATATGTTATCTACATTAAAAAAAGCTATTTTAAATATTCTGTTTTATGTTTTTTTTTTTTTTTTTTTATCACTTTAAGCATTATTGGACATTAATCTGCAAGAATTGTTACTTTTCACCTACAATTAGTTGAGAAAAGCACCTTTACTTGAGTTCGTGACGACACATGCACATTATCTATTTAAAACATGAAAGCGTTTAAGGAAATGAAATACTACTGTGCTCATAGAAAAATTTAAAACATTAATATTATTAAATACTATAATTTTGACTCAGAAATTATATTTAAAATATAACTTAAACAGAATGTGCTAAAAGTACGTTTTGAAATTATGTGCTTTTTGATGCAAAACCTTATTTCGCAAAAATATATTGTTCTTTTAAGAATTGGATAATAATTTCGAAGCTGGTGAAATAAAAATGTCGCCAATTTGTCGAACTTATAAAAAAAAATATTAGTTTTTAAATTAAAATGAATATTTTACATTAAAAAAATTTAAATTACTTCATTTTTTTCCGATAAACCATTTTACTTTTAATCCCGTTTGTTTTAATACCCATCTTTAAATAATTAATTACTGGAATTACTATTGTTTTCTTTAAATCCAATTTTTATTAATAGTGGGCAATTATTCTTTACCAAAATTCAAAAAGTTTAAATATGCCTCCTTGGTTGAAGGTCAAGCTGAAAAAAGTTACGATGTAGTCAATATTTGACAGACGATTTTTGATTATGTAGAATAAATGGAATCATGAAGCTTTAATACGCAAAAATATGTTTTTACAACAATTTATCTTTGTAAAATTAGCAGCTAAGTTATTTATTTTTATCTCCAAATCACTGGATTTTATGCTAATCCTACGGGTTGAATCTAATTTTTTCTCTGCGAGTCGGGTTCGTGTCAGGTTTACTTTAAACGTTTCGGGACCTAATCGTTTTTGGTTTGAATTTTGATTCTTTAGGGTAGGGGTCGTGTTAACGGAACATTTCTAAGGAAAGTCCTGAATATTTTTTAATGAAAAATACTACATAGTATGTGAATATTAATGAGTGTATATGTGTTTACTTTTATGCAAAAAAGATAAAATTGATAATAGAGATTTAATTCTAGACTATTTTAACATAATTGTATTAAATTATGGATTATTTTTCTTTGACTTCGGGTTCGGGTTTGAATATTTCAGGTTCGGGTCGGTTTTGGATTTAACGCTCGTATTCACCATCTACCTCAACCTAGAAATCCTCGGTCGAACGCACAAATGGTATTCGCCACTAATCTGATTGGCCTTCGCCTTGATCAGGTCCAATCATGTTTATCGTGAATTTCATTTGGGCGTTCGACCGAGGTTTCCTAGGTTGAGGTAGATGGTGAATACGAACATAAGTGTGGTAGGTTCCGGTTGACGATTTTTAGGGTTTCGTTCATCTGACGAAACCCTATTCGTCTCACCCCTTTGTCTGTCTGTCTGTCCGTCACAGAGTCCGTTCTCAGAAACTGTATAAGTTAGAGACTTGAAATTGTGTGTACTTACAGCTGAATACCTACTGTCACACGAAAAATCATAAAATTTTGAAAATGTCTTCATTAACGCAAGATATAAATAAAAAAAAAACATTTATTAATGGAAACTATTCAACTGAAGCATAGAATTTAATCAAATCGCAAAGGAAAAAAATCATCCTGAAACTCCAAAAGAGAAAGAAGGATTGCCATAGTCACAGCATTGCAATGGCAATAACAGACTGGACATTTTCAAAGACACTATCTCATAAACTATTCCCCTTGGGAACGTGAAATTTCAAACACATAAAATAAATTATCTTTCAGAATTTCTAAAGCTGTTTAAATTTCTCTCACTGGAAGTGCGTAAATATCAATTAAAAATCAATTTGAATAAATTCGTTTAATTTCCTTTCATCAGGGACGTGCGAAGAGGGGGCGAAGGGTCCCTTCGCCCCGGGCGCGGAAATTGAGGGGGCGCCAAATTTATACTACCAACCACGGTTTAATTTATTTATTTATTCATTTTTTGGTCATCGATCATTTTCTGGGGAATTTCTTTTTCTCTTTTCATCATTCTTTCTTTTTTTCTGTCTCAAAATATCATGATCTCTCCAACAAATACGTGCAATTTTCTCTTATGCTATTTAGTTGTTTGCAATTTCTGAATTAAAATTAAACTTTCTAAAGTTTCAACATAAACGCGAAATGTTTATTCCATAGAATTTATTTCTGTTTCTGTACTTTATCAGTTTTGTGTTACCTGTCACAAAAAGTAGGGGAGGGGGGGGGGGCGCCAAATTCAAACTTTGCCCCGGGCGCAGTTTTCTCTTGGCACGGTCCTGCCTTTCATTGGGAAAACCACAGACGAACAGTTTGGCATCTGTTCCCACAGTCCAAAGATGGCGGACTAGGCATTTTTCAGGCTCTATAGATTTTTTTTTTTTAATATTGCATTTATTGATTTGAAATTAACACATCTATGCTTATTTTTTAACGCTGAATCCAAATATGTAATTTTCGTAAAAATCCTTCAATTACAACCGAAGACATATTTGTCAGGTTCGGGTCGGGTTGACCTTTAGTACAAATTTCCGGTTCGATCGTGTAAAACCCGACCGTGCAGTATACTTTAATCCGAACTTACATTATTTTATTTTTTGTTGCATTTAATTCGGAGTCGCGACGGATTTCGTAATGTCTTGTGTTCGCCTTCGCAAATTAATTACACAACGACCTCATCAGACACAGGCTTTTTTTTTTTCTTTTTTCATCCTCTGAATATTCATGATGACCCGTATATCACAGATTGATGCTGCGCAATGCAAAGTGATTAGAAAAAGGAGAGGTGATGGTGCCCACAGATTTCTCGTTCCCAAAACTCTTGTGAGTGATAACGATCCGGCAAATGACACTTTTCTCCTTAAAAAAGAAGAAAAAAAAAAGTAATATAGTGTTACGTTTTTGTCCTAACGATGTATGTTTTTTCACTCAAATGATTCACAAAAACTAGTTTAAAACTTTAAATAAAGATCAAACGTTGAGGTAATAGATTATGAAAGCCACTGAACTCATAAAACGATTACTCATAAATTATACTTATATTTTCACTAAATTGTAATTCATAAATCAATTTGACACTTTCATAAAATTCATAATTTCTGATGAAAGTAATAGAACGTGAACTCCATGCGTTCAAAAGTTACTGCCATTCTAGAAACTGTAATAGAACTTAAAGTAAATATTACGTCTGAACATATTTATATTAATATTAAAATCATTAAAATTACAGACATTACATTACAATTACATAAAACATTAAAAACATATTAAAATTGGACGTTTCGGATTTACATGAAAATCCCTCATCAACAAACATTTTTCTTAACGTAAGGTCACAGTTCTAAAAGATCAACAAATAGAAAATTTTAGAACTGTGACTTACGTTAAGGAAAATGTTTGTTGAGGAGGGATTTTTATGTAAATCCGAAACGCCCAATTTTAATATGTTTTTAATGTTTTACGTAATTGTAATGTAATGTCTGTAATTTTAATGATTTTAATAAAAATGTAATAAAACTTCTTGTCAAAATTCATAAACCGCTATTAGCTAACTTATTTCAGCCCATGAGTGCGTTGTTTGCTATGTAATACCGAAGAATTCAAAGTTTACAAATCTTTAAATACTTATTTGAACAACCACGGGCAAATTTATATTCCTATACGTCACACACTTGTGGCGAAGTAACTTTTTCAGGTGCGTTCGTAATTATATAAATACGTAACACCTATCGCTGTCGTCTGGTCCGTCTGTCCGCATATAATAGCACAAAAACTACACAACCGAATGGATTGAAATTTAATATATATAATCGTAACATAATTTTGTCGAGTCATTTCAAATTTCATGAAAATGGAACCAAAATTTAAAAGATATTTTAAAAAGTTTTCTTCATTCTATTAAAACCTATCGCACGTAATTAATTCAATGATATCCCATGATAAGTAATGATTCTAGGTTGCCATGATGATTACGTCTTATTTAAGATGGAATCATATTACTTCCGTATTGCTGAATTTAAAAATCGAATTTGTATACTAAAATTGTTTAAATATAGCAATCCTATAATCTACCGACAGTTTTTGGAGAGATGATTCCGGAGAAATAGATATTAAATGGAAAAAGAGTCTAAATATGGATTTCAAGTTCTGAAATTTTCAAAACTAGGCTTAAGTTTGGAAAACTGTAGGCAACTAGGTTGTAGGCAACTTTGTTGGTAACTAGGCTTAAGTAGCAAAATTGGAATTTTCAGTAAATGTCAACAAAAGATAAAATGTTGCCAACTTAAAGTGTACTTATTTTATTACGGAAATCAATCATATCATAATAACAGACGATAAAATTCATTTCACTGAAACTAGTTACAGTACGAACGCACCTCATTTGTCACATTTGACGTACAATTTCCAACTTGTTTTTGCAGACATTGATAAATTGGTTTTCAGTGTTTATTGACTCGATTCACAATTCCCAATCTCGACAATTTTTGTTAATTTTGTGCAAAATATTAATTTTATACATTTTTAAATCAAAAATCTCAAATTTTACTTCATTTTAAACAAACAAGAACGAAAGAACATGCGTCAAGCATAGATTATAAAACATTTTCCAACACTTCTAGAACACTTTAACAAAACTTTACCGATTAATAAGATGAAAGTTGATATCTAAAAAAACAGATTGGGAAACGCTTAACAAATTTGAAATTCCGATTTCAGCTATTATCATCAACAGTCGTAAAAATATCCGAATTCTTTTGTGCAGCCTTGTATATGATCTACAGAATTGTATATATACTAGTAAAATGTTCCATCTGCCCTGGTGAATGGGATTTCATAAACACCAGAAAGTTGATCAGGCTCTATTGGATCTATTTTTCTATACCTACAAAGTTTATTTTAATTTTGTGGAAGGTTTTACGATAAGCAGATATTGAATTTGCTAAGTTTATATTTTAATCTTTCAAAGAACACAGGAAAATATTGTAAAGTTCATTGAAGATTTTCTTCTTTAATCATAACTTATAAAAAGACCAGTCACATATCGTGAAAACTCAAAAAGATACAGGTAAACAGTGAGTTAATTGATAAATTGAGGACAAAATCCCATAGGATTATATGGGATTTCTTCCTCAATTTATCAATTAGCTCACTGTATCTTAGCCTATATCTTTTTGAGTTTTCACGATATGTGACTGGTCTTTTTATAGAGTTGCTCTATAGTATTGGCTATCAAATCATGACAAAAAATCTTTGCTGTAGTTCACGCATGCGCAGTTAAAATTTATTTCATACAAATACCCATATCTCATCAAATATTCAATATATTAATATTTTAATTTCAGTGTACTATTTCTACAATTTTGTGTCCTTTTTTTGGAAAGCGGTGTTAAATTCGGTTAAAAGCTCTGTATGCTATATATATATTAAAAAAAAAAAAAAAATTGAATTTTTCACAGAAACGTTCGCATCTTCAAGAATATGCGTGCTATTTTTACACAAATGCACAATAACGTTGAACAAGACCTATATAGTCATTTGCTACAGTGATGGATCATTTTGAGCATTTCTGTTTCTTGGGGAAACGCAAATATTATTTTATTATTAAGTTTATTATTACCCCCCCCCCCCCACTAATTGCCCTCGGGTCTAAATTTTCACTGAAAAGTTTGAAGTCAAACATGTTCTTTTCATCCTCAAGGTTCAGGGGCATTTCGGGTATTTCCTCACGAATTTTCAAGGTTCAGGGGTATTTCGGGTATTTCCTCACGAATTTCAGTGGATATTCGACTGAAATAGGTCACTGCCCCTTAATTTCTGGATATCAGTGTATTATGATAGAGAAATAAAACATAATAAAAAATACGTCCTTTCATCATTAAAAAAAATATAAATTTTGTATAAGAACGAACAGGAAAACAAAATTTTATTAAAAAATGACCATTTTGCAAAACATGTAAAAACAATTAACAAAACTACAGTAGTCGCTACTTTTTACAGTAGTTTATAGTGTATCGCGCTACATTTTGAACAATGTAGTGTAGCGAGTAGCGCGATACAAAAAATCAGTAGTTTGTAACGAGAATCAACGCTACTTTTAACGCTACTTCAGGGGGGAAAAAAGTCCCATTCTGCAAATCACGTGGTCGAAACTTGCTTCTTTTGTGCAGAATTTGTTCTGCTCAACAATTTCCGAATCGCAGGGGCAAATCTCAGCTGCAGTGTCTAGCAACGCATCACATGAAGTCATATTTTTTTCATTGACACTTGCTGCTGAAATCAAGTCCTAACACACCAAAAGAATTATTTTTTTTCTGGCAACACTTGTCTATTTACTCGTTATTAGGTCTTCGTGTTTTATCGCCGGGTTTCTTATATTCGGTATTGCTTTATTTACAGATTTATTTACTGTGTGCATTTAGGGTTGTTTTTCTGTAGTTTTCTAGATTATAATATCTCTCTTAATTTTGCTGCGAAATTTGTTAAGTCTGTATAAACTACTGTTTTCGAGACGAGCACAAAACATTTTCTTGTATGGTATCTTTCTTAATTTTCTAATGTTCTCGGTTATATCGCATTTATTTAATTGTATCCCGGCAGAAGCGATATAACGAGGGGTCACTTTATTATATAATCCCTGCCTTCAATTTCTAGTGTAAATTGAATACTTTGACAAAATTTGAAAGTAGCGAAGTAGTGACTACTTTTGAAAATTAGTTTGTAGTCGCTACTTTTTAAAACAAGTAGTTGTAGTTGTAGTTAACTACATTTTAGACAAAGTAGTTGTAGTTGTAGTTAGCTACAATAAAAAATATGTTTTTTTTACCCCTGGATTCAACCCATGTAAGTACCCCTGTATTATAAAATAGAAAATAAATGTTGTGGATTTTTTGAACAATATGTAACTTTATCCTATGCATGGGTTGAAAATGTTTATGAATTCGGCTTGTCTCTCCGTCTGTCTGCCAGTGCTCTAAACTTACGTAACTATACTCGGATTGCTTGTACTTGATATACGTTATTGAAGTTTACTATGGCATGTTCGGCATTGAAATTGAAGTGTGTAGTGTTTATATAGTTTGTTTACAGAAGAACTCAAAAGAATTCTGTTACATTACGAGCTATAGATAAAAATCGTTTTAGTGTATTTTAATGATGTTATACTATTTCAAACATACTGAAATTGATATACAACACTGAAGGGCATTATATGATATCTACTGTTGAATATGCTGTGCATAACATTTATTATTCATTTACAGGGACACACAAAAGATTCGGTTACAGTACTGTCTAAGAGTGTCCAATAATTGCTGAAAATGCGTTTTCAGTTCTAGTATGCGTTTTTAAATTTAACAAATTTTTTGAATACTTCTTTGCATGTATAAATTCTATAGATCATATACAGGGTTGCACAAAAGAATTCCGTTACACTATTGTCTATGGGGGGGGGGGGGGATTCATTTACAGTGTATTTTAATGATGTTATACTATTTCAATCATATTGAAATTAATATGCATGACTGAAGTGCACTACAAGATGCTTACTATAGACTATGGTGTGCATGGCATTTTTTAAATTGTTTATTTACATAATTCATTTCATTATATGAAAACAAAAATTAACAATAAGAAATTTCTTAACAAAATTCTTTAGTGTTGGAAAGTGTTTCATAATCTATACCGAATGTATGATTTTTCATTCTTTTCATTGTTGTGAAAAGAATAAAAGAAATGAATACAAGAGAGTATTTTCCGAAATTATGTGAAAAGATTAAAAAATAAAAGTTTACATATTTTGTAAATAAGAGTTCCTAGAACAAAATTATATGCTTTTGTACAACAAATGTTTTCCTGACAAAGTTATTATTATTTATATGTTTGATATTTTTTTGCTCCCTGTTATATTGTTCAATAGTAAAGGAAAACAAGTGAAAGTAATGCAAGGGAAATTTAGTATACATGGTTGTTATAATTAAAGTTCTCCTATTCAGAAGGCTCTAGAGACGGTTCTATGGCTCCAAACGAAACAAAATTTCACTAGTACGTAGTTGAAGAGACGCGCTCTGCAAAAATCGAAAAAAAATTACTTACATTTTTCGTCAGTAGGTGGCGCTGTTTTTTAGGCGTATTTAAGGCGGTGTTTGCAGATTCATTATATCAATTTCAGTCAATCCAGCCGAAGCACACAAATTTAAAAGTTTCAACAAACTTCGACGAACTGCGAATTGTTATAATTAAAGTTAACCTAATCAGATGGCTCTAGAGCCTGACCTATGACTCCAAACAATACAGAAAAATGAATATAATTTCATGTGATGTAATCTGCATCAACAAAACTAAAACATGTCGCTCGGCAGCGAGGAAATAACGAGGAATAACATTATGCATGCTCAATGAATTCGCCACCATATTTTCAATAACGCATTCCATTCTCAGAATTGTGCTTTCTACAGCATTGCGTAAACTGTCCTGTGAGATTGAGCGAATATGAAGTCTAATACCGTCTTTCAGATCAGATATTGTCTGACATCTGTCTTTAGATACAGAATCTTTCAAAAATCCCAACAACCAAAAATCGCATGGTGTTAGATCAGGCGATCGTGGTGGCCAGACTGTTTGAAAATAACAACTTATGATGCGGTCTTCTGTAAAATGGCTTGTTAAGAAAGTCCGAACTGCTCTAGTAATGTGCGGTGGTGCACCGTCTTGCATAAACACGATGTTTTAAAGGCAGCCTCGCTGTTGCAGCTCGGGAATCAGAAAATTTGACAAACCTTCTCCCATTTACGGAACATGTAATGGGTCCTGTGGATGTTAGTTCCTCAAAAAAATATGGCCCTATCATAAACGTAGCTGTGAAACCGCACCACACCGTCACTTTAGCTGCATGCAATGGAACTTCTTGGACAACATTAGGATTCTCTTTCGCTCAAATTCGACAGTTGTGTGTGTTCGCTTGTCCGTTTAAATAAAAATGCGCTTCATCACTGCATAGAATATTCCAGGGCCAAGAATTGTCCACATTCATTCGTGCAAGAAACTGTAGTGAAAATGATAGCCGACTTTCGGTATCACCCTGTATTAGTTGTTGCACCCTCTGAATCTTGTATGGATAGTAGCGCAAAATTTGACGCATCACTTTTCTCACAGTGGAAATCGGCATATCTACTACATTTGCAATAGCTGGCACACTTGCATTACCAAATGATGACTGTCTTGCTAAATCCACGGCAGCAGTAACAATATTTTCAATGCTAGAAATGTCTACCTTTGTTCGTCTTCTGCCAGGAAGAATGTCGAGTTTTCCTGTTTCCTCGAACTTTTTAATCATTTTGTGAACTCCACGATCTAACATCTTTTAGTTTCCGGAATTATCGAAGAGCTGCAGCTGCGTTGCTGTTATTTTGATAAAATAACTTTACAAGAAGTGTCTTTTCTTTCAAAGTTACCATTCTCCACAAAGCGTAGATTCAAATGCTTTTCAGAAACAATCAACTGTTCCAGTGTCAAAGAAATCACAGACACACTTTATCAGCAAGTTTCAAATCGTCAGGTGGTTAGAAGGATATTTCAAGTTTTAGAAGTTGCGACGTCGCTTTGACGTCGTTCGTCGAAAATTTGAATAAAATGTGATCTTTTTCAAGCGTTGGGTGAAATTTTGTGATTTTGTGTGTTTCATCTGGATTGACCGAAATTGATATAACGAATCTGAATAAGTTTACTTTTACCAACTGTGAAATAAAATTTCCTGTATTTTGTTTTTTACAAAATAAAGGCATCTGCAAATATCGGCTTAAATATTGGCGCAACGCCACCTATTGAGAAATATTTTAACTAATATTTTTTTTTTTCGATTTTCGCAGAGCGCATCTCTTCAACTACGTACTAGTGAAATTTTGTTTCGTTTGGAGCCATAGAACCGGCTCTAGAGCCTTCTGAATAGGCGAACTTTAATTATAACAACCCTGTATATAAAATTGAGAAATGAAGCATATTCCATTAGTAAAACAAAATTTCGTTATTGCTGTAGTTAAACAACCAGTTCCTTTAACAATTTACTGAAAAATATGTCGGAAGTTTATGCATGAAGAATTTGTTCTAATTTTATAGTGATAGACTCTATATTTTTTCATTACTAATATCATCTATATTATACATATAAAATGTTTTAAAACTTTGTAATCAAAATGTTTTATGACAAGGAAAATTTTCCCTCTACTTTTGTTTATATTTATGTATAATTAAATTTAACATTAAGTATATTTATGTGTCATAAAATAGAGGAAGACAAGTTGTAAATTACCCCCCCCCCCTCCAAAAAAAAATCCAAGTCCTCTATGACTTTGCCGACTTGTTATGGCTCTGTTAATATCATTTGAATATACTTCACTTCGGTTAGCTATAATCAGATTGATAAAAAAAAAAAATAATTAATTAAATTGTTTTGAAATTACACATATTCATTGAGTCAAAATATCTCTTTTTTTTTAAACTTTTCTTCAGAATAGAGAACGCAAGATTTTCGTTAATGCTTCAGTTAAGCTTCAACTTTTCCAATTTCTTATCAACTGAAGAACATACATGAAAGATTTGTTCTAATTTGGACAGTGATATCAAAAACGTTAAAATCTAGAATTCATTTGAAACTTTTACGAGTTATACATGGGCTGTGCAAAGAGTCGATAGCCATCGTGGTCATTACAGCCTTACAGCAAAATAGATCTGTAATTTTTTGCACCCAATATTTTAAATTCGTTATCCATTTAAGTTCTTATTCGAGACTGTGGGTCTATCCTAACAGATAATTGTACGCCTAATTAAGATAGACTGTTATGAAGAAATAGTTGCAAGCCTTCATCAAGTCTTAATATAATCTCAGCATAGTGCTGAAATTGTGCCGCAACCTATACACAATAGAATAGGCATGCGCTTTCTTTTCTTTTCTTTTCTTTTTTGTATTACATGTTCATATGCAATGTTATGTGTTTTGAAAGTCTTTGATACAAAGCTGTAACCAGACGAAGGGTGGGTTGAGCCCCTCCCTGCGTGGCAATTTCTTGAGATCCTTCATAATCTTTCAATGTTAACATCATCATCTATATTACATTTATATATTTTTAAATTTTACATTCAAAACGTTTTATGAGAAGAGGGACTTACCCTCTATTTCCTTCTGTATTTATGTATCATAAAAGTAGAGGGGGGGGATACAGGCTGTGAATTATTCCCACCAAAAAAATTCAAAGACGCCTCTGACTTTGCCGACTGGTTACGGCCCTGCTTTGGTACGATTTGAAAATTGTTTTACTTTAATTAGCTATAATCCAATTAATTAACAAAAGAATTAATTAAAGTGTTTTGCAATTACACCTATACTTTGATCCAACATATCCCCCCCATTAAAAAAAAAACATTTCTCCAGAATCGAGAGAGCAAGATTTTCGTTAATGCTTCAGTTAAGCATTAACTTGCCCATTTTCTTATCAACTGAAGAACATGCCGGAAGTTTATGTATGAAAGATTTGTTCTAATTTAGGCAGTGATATCAAAAGCGTTGAAATCTAGAATTCATTTTGGATTTTTCCGGGTTATCCATGGGTGGTGCTCAGAGTCGAGACCCATCGTGATCACTACAGCCTTACAATAAACGAGATCGGGGCTCGGAATGAATAATCCTCGACACCCACTTGTTGGCACGATACAGAACGTGGGATAATTCGCCATCGTTAAGTTCCTTGTTCTATTTCATCTCATCTAGAGGTCAACGAGAATGTTTTCTTTTTTCATGTTTAATTGTTCGGAATAGTCCATTCTCTCCAGTGTCGAATATCAAATAAGCATCTGGGAAAATAAGAAGTGGTTGTAAGCGCCTCGTTTAGGAGAGGGGTGTAACATGTGTATACTGCGCTCATTCGAAGGTCTTAGATTGTGTCTTTATTTTCTCCACTTGTCATTAGTCATATTTCATGCCAGGAAAAAGCAAAGTTGTATAATGAAATAAATGTTATTGTTGCGTAACACAGCAATAAAACCTTGATTTTGGATTATTATAGTTATAGTAGTTCATGTAAAGGCTGCAGAATCATAATCAGCAGCGTGCTCTCTGTTTGTTTTGGAGATTCTGGTCATATCTGGTAAGGTGATAATGCATCATCGAGACTCCTAAAGAGAAAAAAAAAAGTATCTCAAAATCTATTAGGTCCTTGAAAATGAAAATTCTTCAGAATGGCAAATTTTAGAGCATTTGCATGGGTAAAATATTTTTAAATTTTAAACTGGGGACCAAAACTGGGGACTTATTTCGCAATTATTTCTTTTCAGAGGACTTTCGCTTAAAACTATTAGACGGAAGAAACCCGGTTCTGTGTTTCCGAATGCAGTGGGGTCCTAGAACCAACCATCTAGACGGGCAAAGCACTACTAGTATTAAACAAGCATCTGGGAAAATAAGGAGGGATTGTAAACGCCACGTTTAGTAACATCAATATGAGTATTCTGTGCTTATCCCAAAGTCAAGATTGTTTTGTCATTTTCTCCACACGTCATCTGTAATATTTTAGGCCCTGAAAGCGAAGTTGCATAGTGAAATTCTTATTAATGCCCCACGTACTAAAGTATAATGAAACCTTCGTTCTTTATTATAATCAGCAAGTTTTGTCTGTTTAACTTTTCTGCAGATGACACTTATGCATACAGTTTATGCCAGAGGGGATAATGCAGCCTTGAAAATACAGGTTTAATATCTTAAAATTATATCGAGATTATATGAACTTTGACAAAGCGTTGGAACAGTATTCACCCTAAACGAAGAACAAAAGAGCGTCGTGAATTGCCTGCCTTTTAAAAGTGAATTTGCCCCTTAACAACAAAATTGCCCTCTCGTTGCCTTGAAACAGAGTTCTTTTTCTTTTTTTTTTTTTTTTTTTTTTTTTCTTTTAAGACTTAATCATTTGGTACCCTGAAATAGCGCACATTTTTTCTGAAGAAACAACCTCATTATTTGAAGAAAAAAAACATTAACTGCAATTAATCTTTCTTTTCTACATTTCTTCAGATTTGATCATCTTCAGATACGCACGAGGCAAAAAACGTGAAATTGACCTCTTCAAATTTCAAATATTTTTTTTATAAAATTTTTCTACAATAATAACTTTGCAATTTTTCTCTGGTATTTTGTGCTTCTGCTGTGTTCCTTTTTAAACCTCTGGATTTGCCAGTTTTTTACTTTCTTCTATATACATAAGAAGAAAGTACTGGAATCGTAAAAGTAGTTTACTACCTTTTTCGATAGATTTGCACGTATTGGGATTTCTTGAACAAGATTTGACTATTTTTGGAAAATGTCTGTCTGTTTGTTAGTCTGTGTGATGCAAATTTTGTAGCGCTCGATCTCAAGAACTAATGCACAATATTTAATCAAGTTTCAAGTTATGTTAGACCATGACGTATATTGGTATTGATTAGGTTTGAGTGAATATCGCATAAGAGGTGGCGGTGCTATGCTGTGTTTTTTTACTATTTTCATGATAACTATATCCCGGCATCTATGGAATGGAATTTCATCAAACTTCATATTCAGCTAGATCTTGACGTAAGTAGGTAAGGAAAATGATTAGGTTTCGGTGTATATAGCCCAAAAGATGGTGTTGCTGTGCTGTGTTTTTCACGATTTTCATAATAGCAATATCTTGGCATTTATGTCTGTGGATTGGAATTGTATCAAACTGTATTCAGTCAGAAGTGACATAAATTGGTACTGATTAGGTTTGGGTGCATCTTGTCTTACACAACAGGTGGTGTTGCTGTGCTTTGTTTTCAAGATTTACGTGATAGTTGGAGAAGCTAAAGATGAGTTCGGGTTTTCTTTTTTGGAGCCCGAGTTTGACGATTTGAAATCCGAGCCCGAAAAATTTTGTATCATCAGGAGACTGAGCCTGCTCGAGCCCCGATACCGAAAGTACGGCGAAACAGCCATCTTTAGCAATAAAAGCTATTTTAGTTATATCCTCTGGCTTCATTGAAATTTGAAACTACCCCGAGGTTAAATATAGGGTGGAGATAAAATTAGTATTCGTTATATTTACCAAAATTTCATCTATTACAGGTATTGAAACTGGGAATATAGCATAATAACATTTAACTTGCAGTAACCAATTCCAAATCTCCATACCTTAGGTTCATCAGAATTTTTTCCTTTTCTTTTCGGCATGTACACTAATTGTGACGCAAAGAGGGAATCAATAAGCATTATAATATCATTGTCCAAGATTTTGTTGATATGATATCTATGATACTTTACTTAACCTGGTCATATCTATATGGTTTGCTAGCTACAGGTGCGCATCAATCAATACAGGGCTGTATCAATCTCATGCCAAGCGATATAAGTGAGCTTTGGCGTATATGAAAAAACTGCACTAAAATTCTCCATAAACTCCTTAAACTTCGTTTTCTCACCCTCACCGAGACCAGTTTCCTTTAAATCAACAGAAGTTGATAATGACTCGACTTTACGAGTATTCTCATACCAATTAATAATCGAAATTTTCTCAAAAAAAAAATCCAAAGTCATACCTTTACCTTCCTAATAATAAACGTCATCTATACAATGTGCACTTAACCCCTCAATCATCTACAATTATCACAAAATTTTAACGGAACGAATTTAGAATATAAATCAATTACCCCTCTATGAGTTGTAATTTCACAATTGAGCGAAAAATGTCCGGGCCAGAGATCTCTGGTTCGAAAGCTGGCCGGGCCATTTTTTGCCCAGTTGAGAAATTGCAACTCATATGATTTCTTTACCGATTTGAATAATGGTGTTAAAATTAATCTAGTGTAATCACGTATCCAACGTTCAGAGGTGTTCCATTGCCTACGATTTATTCTGTTGAGCTGATTCATATATCAGATCTGATTCTATGATCAATAAGGTTAATTGGGTGAATTAAGTCTTCCAGATGCGTCCGGGATGGCTCAGTTGAGAGATCACTGGCAGCTTCAGCCAAGAGATCTCTGGTTAGAATCCTGGCCCGGACATTTTTTACCCAGTTGGGAAATTACAACTCATATGATTTCTTTACCAATTTGAATAATTATGTTAAAATCAATCTAGTGTATTACCTCTCTATTCGCACATATTAAACCATCAGGTTTGGATATATTTATTTTTTATACCTAAAATACTTATCATAAACTGAATAAGAAACAAAACAACGCCAATCCCGTATCAAATAAACTTTTTACCACAATGCAATCCAATAGTATTAGCAACTCAGGAAGTTAAACTGGATTTACAGTAATAGTATTAAAAACTACAGAACTGCTAGATTGCCTTTCTACGTTAGATTCCTCATTTTATTTGATATTTGAAACTTTCAGTCCATTTCTTTTCATTTCACTTTCATTGTTTCATTTATCAGAATTACTGCAAGCAGGAGTATATTTATTGGGAGGTATAATATACGCCGCCGTATATTTTCTGGATTTTAAAAAGAAACACCGTATAGCCCGTGTTTATGAAATAGAGCTGTAGCGCATAACTCTCTAGTGTATATTGTCTGCCTATAGAATATATTCTATGGGAGTTTTTTGACGACTACAACATTGACTGCAAATTTTGAAATATAGTTTCATGATATTTAACTCATGAATTTCGATGGTAAATACGATAACATGATTTGATACAATAATACTTTAAGGCTGCTCATTTTCTGTATTTTGTTTTATTGTATGAGAGCTCTGCCCCCTTCAACTCCCTCCCCCTCGCTCCGTTGTCTCATTAAATTGATATTCGTAGTTTCATGATATTTAATTCTTATGAATTTCGATGGTAATACGATAACATGATTAGATGCACTAATACTTTAAGGCTGCTTATTTTCTGTATTTTGTTTTATTATATGAGGAGAGCTCTCTGCTCCCTTAAACCCCCTCCCTCGCTCCGTTGTCTCATTAAATTGATATTCGTAACTCATTAGAATTCAATATCTTAAATCCTCTATTTAAAATGATTAAGGTATTGATATCGTGATAATAGCAAAAGTAATTAGTCTGGACATTTAATTATTTTCATTATTATTCTATTAATTATTGATAACCGTAATTTTTCAATTTATTTGAAAACGCCTACTTAAGCTCCTTTCAAATTTTTTTGAATCGCTTACGCGACTACTACCTAATCACATGGAACGCATTCATCGTAACCCATTCAACAGTCCTAATTGTATTAGTGAGGAATGAGAAATAAAAGGAACTCCGAATCCAATCTGCTGGTGCGTGATTCATTAGTCAAAGAAAAGGTTTCGAATATATATACTGCAGTTTGAAAGAAATATTAATCTTTAGACTTAAATCACGCGACAAAAACGAAACAATAACGGAGACTGAATGATCGCGTCAATCATACCTGACGCAAATCTGGATTAAATGATAAACACAAACAATTAGAAACCCGAACTATCCCGAAAGAGAGATAGGCTTAATATGTATATATATCGAAATTGTCCTTCAACCCCTGACATGTGTGCATTTTAGCAGCTGCATCTTTTCAGATGTGTCCCTGAGGATATCGTCTTTTAGTTCTTCCGCATGCCGAAGAAAAAGAACGCTGTCAAAATAATTAGATGGAAATGAACTTTCTAGAAGCAACATGATCTCTTTATTAACAAACTTGTTAGCCTGCTAATGTTTTTTGGTTAAATTTCATCTCTCCTTTTACCAGCAACATTCTCGGTTACAGGCACAGTTATGTTATGCCAAGCATATAAATATTAAAATAAAAAAGTGTATTAATATTTATATCAAGATGTAAATATATCTTAACAAATGAAGTGATATGAATAAAAGAGCATGTTTATCAGGGCCTTAATGCATATTAGCAAATAGACACAAGAGATGAGTAAAGTTGTCCAGGTGCAATGTAAATAACAGGGCAAAACGATTGAGAAAAAAAGAGAGGGATACTTTTCAAGTTTATGAAAAAGCAGGTCCCGACTTAGGGCCACTGGGCAAGCATTGTTCCGGGGAGCCCCCTTTCTATCTATCCATAGGAAGTTTTCTTCAAATACGTTGAAGTGACTAAACTGCATACATAAATTTAGTACTAGGCACTATTCATATTTGTGTACAGGGTATCATAAGAAAAATGACAAAAGATGATAGAATATACTTTTTTTTTAATATAGTAATATAGAATCTTATGCGAGCCGTTGAAATGTAAATATAGGTCTTTCTGTCACTCTTGGCTATTTTTCATAACATTATTTGTATGTCATAAGATGTCTAAAAGGAAAAAAAATGTCCCCAATTGGTCATCATTAAAAGTTTTAAGTTGCCCTGTTGAGGATAATGCCAATAATGAATTTCTCTTGAAAACAATGGATTACTTAGTTGTTACGGTAAAATTTTAATTATGATGTAGTTGGTTATTTTTTGGAGGAAGGGGGAACAGGGTAGGAGGGCCACCCCCCTCCCCGGTTTAAATCCTTACAAAAGTAAGAATATTTGTCACTTTTGCCCTATTTTTAACATTTAGCTCCCTTTTAACGAATATTCCGCTTATTCCCTGGAGGGGGGGGGGGGGGGCTCACCTGGAGGGACCGAGGCAGTTGCCTCGCACGCCCCTACATCAGTCAGGCCCTGTGAAAAAGGTATTATTAGCCCGATTATTATGTTTACTCACCAGTGCCTACTAATTTAAGAAAAGGCATACAAGGGTTGTATTGGAGATAATGCAAAAGTCGGCATACATTTTTTTATTAATTCACATACATCCTTCTAATTCTACATTTTTGTAGAGCCGCCAGCCCTTACTCAATACAGTGGTACTACTCAATATAGTCCAATCTACTCCATCACAAACGGTGCATTTGCGCTAAAATTGAGCCTTATCTCTTGAATTCTCTTTGAATAAATTCAAGTATGCACCATTGTGCACAATTCTGCTTAGAGTCTAGCAATTACATGCAATGAAAGAGAATATAGTCTTTCGAAATAACGATTTGATAGCAGTGACGAGGTGAAAGTTATTGTGAAGAAGTGGGTTTAGTACAACAGTGCCCCTGTGAACCTGAATTTTTTCGAAGGTTTTCAGAACTTAATTATCAATTAAGCCATTACTTTTCAATTCAATTTTCATCATATATTGAGAATACAACTTACAAAGGGACAACCAAACAAGGTGCACACCATTTTTGATGATCTTAAAGTATGTTGTAGGGATCATATGCTTAACTATTCTGGTCAAACGTTTTCTTTAAATGGGCCTTAATTGCAGAATTCATAATTCTGATTAAAACTTGTAACGCATGAAAAATATAAAAATAAATAAATAAATAAAAGGTAGGATCGAACCCGTGTCTCCCGGATCGCATGCGAGCACGCTCTCTCGGCACCACGAAGCCCATCTACCGAAACTAATACTAATGGTTATTTGAAACGAATGCTGAATTTCAACACTTAATTTCTCAAAAACCCCATTTGAAAAACTTTTCATCAGAATAATTAAGAGGGGTATGACTCCTACAACATACTTTAAAATTGTCAAAAATCTGTACGCACCATGTTTGGTCATCCCCTCGTTAGAAATCCTAGATAGCTTAATTTTGAGCTATGACTTTTTTTAAATGTATTATCACATGACTCAGCAAATGCCACTCTAAAAGTGTTATTTATCAATAAATCCAATTATTAACAATAAATCCCCCCCCCCCCTTCTACAGGACTCCCAATTTGTCCGCTTTTTTTATTACCAGGATTTTCTTGGAAAAATGTTTCGTGGTAGGTTTCTACATTTTCAAAGGAAATAACTACTGGGGCAGGTTTCTACAAAACTTCGGAGAAAATTTTTTAAAGAAGATTTTACTATGGAAAAAGTGGTATTAAAAATTAGGAGCCCTGCATTTTTAGCAAAAATAACATATGTCCAAAAGTGTTTTTTAAATTTTTTTGTAATTTTAATTATTATAAAATAAATAACGTATATAACCGACATAGATTTTTAAAAATCTACTGATGTCTGTAAAATTTTGAATGTGTGACTGAATTTTTTAATCTAACTTTTGAAATAATCGATTCTATTTTAATATGAGTAAATTAAAAATAAAATTGAACAAAAAAAAAGCTAATTTTTCGTTCGATTTAAAGGTTGTTGACTCCTTTTAAAAGAAAAAAAAAATTGTTTAAAAGCCCAAAATGAGATCTAAAATAAACTATCTTTCTAATCAAAACATGAAGGTAGAATCACGGCAGAAATCAGAGCCATTTCTGCTTCAATTCGGCTCCAGAGCAGGATATTAAATCTGGCAGAACAAGCACGCATCTGCTTTAATGAAAAAGTCTTTTCCCTCTTATCGTTTAATTAAAATCACGAGGCAATATTGCTGTTTTTAGAAAGAATGTTTGGGATGTTTCATTTATGTTTAATTCATTTCACTTTCATCATGAAAGTCATTCATTTAGTTTAGCGTCCAGAGAAATAGTGGCGATGAAAAGGGTGGAGGGTGAGGGGTGGGGGGGGGGATGATAAAAATTACCGGGGCCCCGATAATAAGGTCAGACTCATGTTTCTCATGTTTCTATTCTTCCAAAAAAAAAAGAAAAAAAGCTCTTATATTTCACTCTAAGCATGTATACGCAATCACATGCTTAGAGTGACACTACATGCTTACACTGAAAAAAAAAAATCCCTGACGGCTCGGCCTACAGGCACAGGTAGATTTCGAAGACGCAGACCGTGGGGCACCTGATTATTGGGAACTGCGGAAGAAAGACCTATTTGCCATGATGTAGCAGTTGGGATTGGGACCACCCACTTCGAAATATACCTCTGCCTGTAGGTGGAGCCAGCAGGGATTTTTTTGTATTTTTTTTTTTTTTTTTTTTTTTTTTTTTAACCGTAAAAGTTGGTCCTATAAAAAACATGTCAATATAAAAGTTGTATGTAATATTAAGAAGATTTATAATACATTTAAGCGGATTTGATATCTTGGGAATGGACGAAGTTATGAATTTTTTTCTTCTGAAACCCCTATTCCCCCCCCCTCCTTGAGGGTATTTTTAATGAAATTAAAAATCTGTCATACATAAATTTTTGGCACTTTTTTTAGAAGTAATAATAACTTTAAACGGATTCGATATGTATAAAAATTAAGAAGTTATGGTTTTTTTTTCTGTTTTCACGTCTGCTTGTAGGCGGAGCCAGCAGGGATTTCTTTTTTTTTTTTTTTTTTTTTTTTTTTTTTTTTTTTTTTTTTTTGCCATAAGAGTTGGTCCTAATAAAAAACTTGTCAATATAAAAGTTGTAGATAATTTTAAGGAGATTTACAATAAATCTAAGCGGATTTGATATCTTGGGAATTGACGACGTTATGACTTCTTGGGGCCATTTTTAATTATATCAAAAATCTGTCATACATAAATTTTCGGCCCTTTTCCTAGAAGTAATAATAACTTTAAACGGATTCGATACGTATCATAATTAAGAAATTATGGGGGGCTTTCTGTTTTCACAAAAAGCCCCCCATTTCTCTCCCCCCCCCCCCCCCTTGGTTCGATTTTGCCCGTTAACGAACTTGACCGAGATTTTATGCCCCTTGATTTTATGTATCAATTTAGAAGAGATTTGTGCAGAATTATTGGAGTTATCGTGTGCATAAAAAAGTGACATAGATAGATAGATAGATAGATAAAGTTTTGAACTGGGGGTGTTTTTGGGTTCTGGGAGTCATAATCGGCGTAGATCTGCAAAAAATTTTCAAAAATTCCAACTTAGTGGAAAATGTAATAGGTAGTATTTCTTACGAAATCTACCTAAAAAAAAAAAATGTTGATTTTACAGTATAATACTGGCATCCCAGCTGCCAGTATTATACCGTAAAGTTAACAGTAATAAACTGTAAAATAAGCAGTAATACGCTGCCGCGCTGGGGTGCCAGTATTGTACTGTAAAATCAGCATTTTTTTTTTTTTTTTTTTTTTTTTTCTGTAGTGTAGAGTGAAATATTAGAGTTTTTTTTCGGGAGAATAGAAACACGGGAAACGTGAAATGAAAGATAGGAAAGATAGAAATGAAGAAAAATTAAAAGAAATCTGTACACGACAATTGGGTATGTGTTATACCTTTTGAAACGTCGAACTGTATCATATATGTTTTTTAAGAAAATAACTAACTATGTTTTTAATGTTAACCGTTAATGTATATATTTTATTGACAATACAAATAAATTTATTTAAGATAAATATAATGTTAATTAACGAAAATAGTACTATAAAAAGACACATTTCTGCTACTGCTCTCCAAAATACTAATGCCTAAAGATTGGTAAAACTAAAAATAAGATTTTAAATATATTAGGTACTTGTTTTTTATAGAGGCTTTGGCGGGGTTTTTTCTTTCAAAAAAGCTTGGCTCAATTCGGGCTTCAGAAAGTAAGGTTTGTTGCCAAACGGAATAAACATTTTGAACTTTTCTGCTTGTTTACATATGTGTATATTAATATATGCATCTATAAATTATTATTATTATTATTTATATACAAATTACTTCTGTTTGTATATGAAAATAGATAAATGGCTTCTTTATTGAAAAAAAAATTACTTTTACACACAAGTAAATAAATACATTGATAGAAAATATGTATTGATTCATGCGTTGAAAATATGTAGGAAAATTTACCTTCTCTTGCCAGTGTCATTTTCTCTATCTTGACAATGCCTCTTTAATAAACAAGTACCAATTGTATAAATATTGAAAAAAAGAAAAAAAAAACGCTTGTGTGTATGTAACAGTGAATAGGTTGCCATACAATATGCATGGTTTTTTTTTTACTCTTACTAAGGTCATTTTTAGGGTTTCGTTCATCTCACGAAACCCTATTACCCCCGCTCCGTTGTCTGTCCGTCAAAGAGCCGTTCTCAGAACCTATATAACTTACAGAGTTGAAACTTTGTGTATATATAACTGAATACTTGCTATGAAGCTCAATATATTAAAATTTGAAAAAATCGTATTATTTTAATAAATAGAGATAAAACAACAAAATTATTTTTCCTATTAAATTTAAACATTTTTCATTATAGCAGTGGCCAACCATTAAAAATCCAGAATAAAATTCTTTCTACAATAATTAATTTTCTATTGAAAGATTTCCACGTGAAAAATGAAAATGAAATAAAAAGTTTCACCAATTAAAAAAAAAAAAAAAAAAAAAAAAGATTATGACGTCATATGGGTAATAAAACGGAAATTTTCAAAGATTTCTCAATAATGCAAGGAGTATGAGTATGTGTATGTACAGAAAGCAGATTAATATGACGTCATTAGAGAATTAAAAAGATAATTAATCTGACGTCATATCGGAAATTTAACGGATTTCTCAAATGTTTGAGAATAATACAAAGCGAGTATCAATATGAGTAATAGAGAATAGTACATATATGAGTTTGAGGAACGTATTGAATCATGATAAAAACCCGATTATGGAAATATTCGCGTATTTAAAAATTTTTAAGGTGTACAACATGTTTGATTTTGAAATTACTATTTTTTTTTTTTTTTTAACTATCGCATTTAGTCCACATGACAGATATTATTATGACAGAGTATAATATCGGGCTGGTTTAGATATTCGAAACAACGAAAAAATAGACCGGTAAATTTTTATTTTATAAAAAAACGTGACTTTTTTTTGTTCTTGTTGCTAAATGAAATTAAATTGGACTTATTAAAGAAAGGGTAAAGTGTTTTGAAAGGAATATTGAACGAAACCCTTTGAGCGATCTTCGATCACACTTACCCACTTCTTTATATCTTGTCAAGGACCCTATAACAAAAAAAATACTGAATATTATTTGGAATTTCAAAGTTTTAATCCTCATAATATGTAGAATAGAAATGAAATAAATAATAATTATTAAAAGAAAGAAAAAAAAAGACGGCTCAAAACAACTTATAAGTTTATACTGATTTAAAAGTCTTTTTCAGGGTTCACGGTTGACACAAGTGTCTTAGGAAAACATTCAATGCAAAAATAATGCAACGTGTTATATCCAATACACATATGTCTACATTGGTAAGGAAATATTGTTTCCAATTTGTTTCTATAGCTGAAACACAAACATTAGTTACATATGTCTATTGTTACCTGAATAGTATGTACAAGGTGATTTTTTTTTTAAAGTTGTGAAAGTAAAACCCTATAACAAAAGAACCACTTATCCAAATGACCTAAAATTTCACCAGTATGCTCCCAAAGCAATGGGAATTTTTTAAGTGTGGTAAAAAAAACTTAAAATTGCACCGACAGATGGCGCTGTACATGCAGTCAAGTCGGGAGACGAACCTGCGTCCGGCACACGCACATTGGCGATAAAAACGTGAAGTACGCACATCTCGTGTTCATTATTCTACGGAAATCCTCGCAATGACTGCGCCATTGACGGATCGTGCGTTGTTAGTGAAACTGTATAATCAGAATAATGACAGCGCAGCAACTACTCTTAGGAGATTTAGGACACTTAAGAATTTAAGAAAAGGTCCAATGACGACAGAAGGTCTACGGAAGATGATTTCTCAAAGTACCGTCCATTGTTTTCCTCCCACAGACGATATTCTTTGTTTCTTCTGCTACCTGACAGCGCCATCTGTCGGTGCGATTTTAAGTTTTTTTTAACCATACCTAAAAAATTCCCATTGCTTTGGGAGCATACTGGTGAAGTTTTACGTCATTTGGATCAGTGGTTGTTTTGTTATAGTGTTTTACTTTCACAACTTTAAAAAAAAATCACCCTGTATTTTGCATAAAAATGACAAATAGTACAAACTTATTTATTAAAACTTAATTTGTTTTAAAATTAAATTTACAAAATAAGCTGTTATAAAAATATCATATAATTTAAAATTAATTTAAAAATAACGAAATTAATAAATGTTAATAATTCCTTCTAAAATTTCCCCTTGAATCTAAATACCTATATGGGGCCTCCTAGGAAACTTTATTTCCTGGGCCCAAACTGGCTCTCTGCCCATCTGCTGTAAGCATGAGCATTCAGCATTGTTTAGCGTAGTGATGGGCATAATGAATTATTTTAATATTGGAATCAATCATTCGGGCGTGCGCAAAAAGTATAGCTGCAATTTTCGCATTCTTTATAATAAATTAAAACCAGAATTTTTCTAAAAAATAAATAAATAAATTTAATTTAATTAAGATCTACAGGCTCTTAATCTGAAAGTCGAGAAAGAGGGAAATGAATCTGGTGAAATATATATATATATATATATAATATATTATATATATAATTGGTAGATGCAAGTGGTCTAAAATAAATACGAGGGGAAGTCATTAAGTAAGCCACAAAAGATAATTAAATAATAACTTACAATGATATTCACTTCAAAACTATTTTTATTTCTCAACATATTCTCCACCAATATTTATACACTTATATCACCGTTTTATCAGTGCCTCAACACCAGCTGTATAAGATTCTTTGGGTTGCTGTCTCAGCCACATTAGTATTTCAAGTTCAACCTTTTCATCATCTGTAAACATCATCTTGCAACTTCTTCAACATCAACATCCAGCTTCGACTTAGCCCCAAGCGATTTTCATCTGTTTAGTCCACTAAGAAACCATCTTGAAAGCAAGATGATGTTCGCAGATGATGAAAAGGTTCAACTTGAAATACTAATGTGGCTGAGACAGCAACCCAAAGAATCTTATGCAGCTGGTGCTGGGGCACTGATAAAACAGTGATATAAGTGCATAAATATTGGTGGAGAATATGTTGAGAAATAAAAGTAGTTCTGAAGTGAATATCATTGTAAGTAATTATTTAATTATCTTTTGTGACTTACTTAATAACTTTCCCTGGAAGTTATTATCTTTTCTAAGAGATGATAGTAATAAAATAATACGGCTCCTAATACATATTACCAAAAAAAAAAAAAATGAATAAAAAATAAAATAAAAAGAACAAAGAAGAGAAAAAAAAATAAAGTTGTAGACATGAAAAGAGCTAATGTAAAGATATTTTTTAGAATGTATAGTTACTTATACTTGAGCATGACATGCGCTCGGTACCGGAATATATGAAATTATTTCGATAAGACTTTTTTTTTTTCATTTGAATAAGTAATTTTCTTATTAATGATCACGTGAAAATTAACCTTTTATTTAGACATATAGGAAGAAGAAGGTAATTTTTTTTTTAATGAATTTTTATTTGAAAATGATCTTATTGTTATAGCAGAGAAGTTCTTTCAACAAACAATTCCGAGTCGAAATCTGATAATGATATACACTGTAAAATAAGAAAGATGTTTCTTAATCTAAGGAAATAAAAACAAAGTTTCTTATGCTACCACTGATTTTCGTAACAAAATAACATTAATTTTAATATTATTGTTAATGCTTTTAATTTATTATGTTTGTCTGTAAAACATGTTTGTTGAACATGAAAATGTTTACTTGAGAATGAGCATCCGAAAAACCTACATTCCAGCTTGAGCAAACTGATTAATACACCATAAAAACTACTCTAAACCGTTTCCGAAAATCAGTGGCAGCAAAACAAACTTTGTTCTTTTTTATCATATATTCTAATGCGAAGAAAAATTGTGTGTGGTTATATACGCAAACTTTATCTTAAAAACGGCTCTAACGATTTTGACTAAATTTTGCATCCTACCATTTTCGGACACGAGAAGACTATTGGGCTGGGTCACATGTTCGAGAACTTTCGATTAGTGGGTCATTTTTGGGTCAACACGGGTCATGTTAATTTTATATAAAAAACGGCTCTAACGATTTTGATTAAATATTTTATCCTACCAGTTTCGGGCACGAGAAAATCACTGGGCTAGGTCACATGTCTGAGAAAATTCGATTAGTGGGTCATTTTTGGGTCACTGTGGTTCAAGCTAATTTTATCTAAAAAACGGCTCTAACGATTTTGATTAAATTTTGCCTCTTATGGTTTTCGGGCACGAGAAAACTGTTTGGCTAGGTCACATTTTCGAGAAAATTTGATTAGTGGGTCATTTTGGTAATGGGTCAGTATGGGCCAAGCTATTTTTATCTTAAAAACGGTTCAGAGGAATCGAACTAAATTTAGTATCTTGCACTTTTAGGGAATGAGAAGACTATTGGACTATTTCACATGTTCGAGAAATTTCAATTAGCGGGTCATTTTGGTCATGGGTCATTAAGGGTCAAGCTATTTTTATCTTAAAAACGGGTCAGACGATTTGAACTAAATTTTGTATCCTACGGTTTTTAGGCACGAGAAAATCATTGGGCTAGGTCACATGCTCGAGAAAATCCGATTAGTGGGTCATTTTTGGATCACTGTGGGTCAAGCTAATTTTATCTAAAAAATGGCTCAGACTATTTTGACAAAATTTTATAACCTACGGGTTTCGGGCACGAGAAGACAATTGGGCTTGGTCAGATGTTCGAGAAAATTTGATTAGTGGGTCATTTTGCTCATGGGTCATGATATTTGAACTCAAAGCTAATTTTGACCGAGCATAGCTCAGTCTTCCTTGCTCGTGCTTCTTTAAATTTCGAAAATATATTGGTTTCTAAGGTTTCTAAACATAAATAAAGCTTTGTAATAGAGTGTTACTCAAAAAAGGTTATTGTATATTTTCGATCGTGGTTATAATATATTTTCCTAGATTAAGAAACATTTGTCTTTTTTATAGTGTACATACTGATTGTTAACACTGATGTTTCAATTCTTTTTATTTAACTTTTTCCCGAGACATCATAATACTTTTAGATTCTTAATGATAACTTTACTCCGTCATGTTTAACTTTAATATTATATTAATTTTCGTTTGAATTCTTCTTTTGTCTATCCCATGAATTATATTTTCTCCCTGCTCTTCTTTTTGTTATAAAGCTTTCGAAATTCTTTTTATTTTTTTAATGAGAAAATTTCAACTTAAATAACTTTCTTTCTTACGTTTTTCATTACGGAACTAAACTGAAACTATATTTCTTCATCTTTTATTTTAAAATTTACGATGCACTTCATAGAGAAAAAGAATATATTTTTTGATCTCATTAGTAAATGGATGTACGTAGAAAATGAAAATTTAAAATAATAGGGGAAGCAATCTCTCTCTCTCTTTTTTTTTTGTTAAGAACAAAGCAACCGTAATTATCTTGCGTTTCTTTGTTTCAAAGAACAAAGGGTAATAGGGGCAGAACTGGATCAATTTTTATTATATAAGGTAGACATCTATTTTTGTGTTTTGTATTGGCAAATGGTCACAATTTATGGTTTTAGAAACGATTGAATTTAACAATGTATCATATATCAAACGTACATTCGATAATTTATCTTAAGGAATATGAGTTTTGGTATGTGATTAAAACTTTAGAACACGTTCAGTTGAGTACTGGGTAAGCCAAACGTTCATTAAAACTTTAAAAAATTCTTAAAATAATAATAATAATGATAATAATGCTTAAAAATTGCGGTTTGAAGGAATGGGATTAAAAGGGGATCGGAATTTTTTTTAAATAACAAAAAATTTTTGGTTCAAAAATTGCCGACAGATGACGCTGCATGCGTAATATGAAGCAGATTTATGCAAATCAGGATGTCAAAAATTTTAGTTCAAAAATTACCGATAGATGGCTCTGCATACATAGTATGAAGCAGATTTATGCAAATCAGGATGTCAGTAAATCCCCTCAATTCACACAGATTTTTCATTCGATGCCAGCAGTATGCTATCGTTACCAAATCAAGCGCTATTGGTTAAAACTCCAATAGCGCTTAGTTTATTGGAGTATTAAAACTGAATCGGCAACTGGCGCATTGTGAAAATTCTGCACGGCAAAATTACTTAATACGAGAAAAGGGCCTGTTTCATGTGCTGAGATACTGAATCTTGTCAGACTCTTCGTTGAAATGGGTCTTTTACTAATAAGTCTAATTTTCATACATCTGCTGCATATTGTAGAGATCCTACATTAAAAAGAGATTGGACATTGACGAAATGTCCGCCATGTAAGTTCCAAAGCAGGTGGAATGCAGTAGAAATCAATGTATTTTCATGACTCTCTGAAGGCACGTGCAACGAATTCTCCATGATTTTAATACAATAAAAAGTGTTAGACGATGATGAAAATACATTGTGTTCCACCTTGGAACTTACATGGCAGACGTTTCTCAATGTCCAATCTCTTTCTAATGCAGGATCTCTAGCATATTGTGCATGCCAGCGCCCTCTATCGGTAATTTTTTAACCACAACTTTTTTTGTTATTAAAAAAAAATCCGATCTGCCTCTAATCCCATTCCTGCAAACATGAATTTTTTAGCGTCATTTGTTTCTTTTTAACCAACTTTTAAAGTTTTAAAGAACGTTTGGCGCACCCGGTATACTGAAGTCTTATTAAAGGAAAATGGCAGATATTTACAATCAGGACCGAAACTATATACATATTACCCAGGACAAGCATAAATTTTGTCCCCCGCCCCTCTAAAATAAATTAATAAAGAACAATTTTAATCCATTCCGTTAATTTTTATTTTAAATATGAATTAATTGTTAGAAATAAATCAATCTTAGATTTTTAAGTTGATTTATTTAGAAATCGATCTACTGCAATTCTTTCCTTTTTGTATCTATCTATCTATGTATATAAATCTTGTCATCATGAAGACGCCCGAAATACTGAAAAATTCTAACCTAATTGGGGCAATGTACTAATCGCAAAGTATCTTGGATGAGTTCGTTAATAAAATGTGTTTATCATATGATTTTTTTACAGGAACAAATAAAAGCAAAAACATGCTGCAAAACTTGTCATCACGATAATATCCGAAATATTGTACCAGTTCAAACCTAATTGGGACAATGTATTGATCTTGTAAGTATCTTGGATGAATTCGTTAATCAAGTATTTCCGATTATTCCTCGGATTATTCTTTATAAACTACTTCCCCCCACCTCCGACATATTACAATTACTTGTACCGTGTTGGCTCTTTATGCACGTATTTTTAAATTAAAGAAGGGTATTTCTTTTAATTTTTTTTCTCATTTTTATGCCTTTTTTTTTTCCCCCTCTCTTTTACGGCATTTAAAAAAGATTTTAGAGCATTTTTCACGTTTTGAAAATTTTCACAATTTGTCCCGTGATTTATACTATTTCTTTTCTATTTCTAATTTTGAGATCGTTTAAAGCAATTAGTATATAATAAAATAAGTAAAGCAATAAAAAGGGGCAAGGGCAGGATTGGAGAATTTATTATTACAAAATTAAACACTGTTCTCTGCGGGGGGGGGGGGGGGGGGGTATATGTAATAGATGTATTACATTCTTGTTTCTGAAAAACGTTGCTGTTGTTGGAACAAAATAAACTATAGTTTATTTTGAACGTTGTATACAACGTTCAAAAATGTGTAAGGTTTATCCTTCAGAGACTATATTTATTTCAAATGTGCGAGAATAAATCTGTTATGCGTTGAAAAAAAAACTGTATGCTCTACATTCTTAATTTTATAATATTATTCAGTATTTTTTTTAATTAGAAAAGACATTCATCGTCATTGTTTACTTATGTGTTCTTTCTTTAGAAACCTGACACTACTCAATAGAATTTGTTTCAAGCGTTTTTGTGATTATTTATCTCCCCTTGTTCCAGCACAGATACTCGCAATTAGTTCCAAAAATACCGTGATATTTTCTATAACAAAATCATTACTTTTTCTATCTTACATACTTATTCAAGTAAATCATGTGAGGGATCACGTATTATGAACACAGCTTATTTTCCTTACGTCAAGCATAAAAGCTGTGTACATACAAATATTCTATATCCAAACATTACAAACGAAAGATGTTTTATGTCCTTGGATTCTGAATTCATACACGTGTGAGTCCTCAAAGCGACCTTCGTGAGTTCTTTCAGGATAAACTTGTCACTCATTTTTTTCTCTTTTCTAAACAAAAAAATATATTTTTTCCCGATAACATCACCCTAATCGAAAAAAGTGAAAAAACACTTCTAAAAAGGCGCATATCTGCATATTATTCCCATCTTATCTTATCCTCTCAGCTGCTCTCTGAAAATGTGAGCTCTTATGTTTGAAACAATTTTTTGCTCCCAATTTAGGAATTGAAGCAATAATTTTTTATTAGTCCCTTTTGCGATTTTAGTTTTCTTTCTTTTTTTTTCATCCCCTCTCCCCATATACTTGAGCTCTGCTCGTGATGCCACGAAAAGAAAAGAAAAATAAATTCTTAAATAAATTGCTCGTCGACTCAAGAGAAATTCGATTCGAAAAGAACCTTCAAGGATGGTGAAATTAAATTTACTTTTAAGGCATAATTCATATTCCCACTGAAAATATTTCGTGCACTCATGAGATGCAGGCAGTTCCAAACATTTTGAAACGCGCTTTTATTTTTTATATGCTATACATAAGTAGCCAATATAAATTTCAAAAATGTTTAAGGCAAGGTAAGAAATAAAATTATGTAAATTAAATCGTTCTCCCATTAATTTTCAAAAAGTTACACTTTTTAAAATTTTACAGGATTTCCTGCACAAAAATAGTCAATTAAGAACATTTTCCTTTTGCTCCAACACGATCATTACAAATAAACTGCATACCTCTCTCTTTAAAATTGACTAAATTATGAAAAAAGAAAAAAGCTGATTCATACCGCTTTTTTATACCATTTAAAAGGTTATTTGATCATTAAAAATAGGGACAACTCACAAACTAATAATGGCGTTTTTTAGGTCAAAAATATGTTAACAAGCAGGAAAAAATTGAGCTTCATGTTTTTATCTGCTGGAAATAAGTAGGCAATATAAATTGCAAAATTGTTTAAAACAAGATAAGAAGTAAGGTTATCTTAATCAAATAATTCTCCTATTAATTTTCAAAATGTTACTTTTTTTTTTCATACGATCCTTTAGACAAAGTTGGTCAATTAGAATTTTTTTATTTTACTGCAACAAAACCATTAGAGAAAACTTCATATCTTATCTCTATCTTTAAAATTGAAAGAGTTGTGCTTAATTAAACGTTGGCCATTGTGAATGGGGACCCTATATCATATTAGAAACGTAAATCTGTGAGATATTGCAAGAAAAAGCAAAAACAATGGATGATAATACACATGCAGTTGAACATAAAAAAAATCGATGGATCTTTAAAATTGACTAAATTATGACAAAAGAAAAAAACTTATTCATACCACTTTTTCCTACCATTTAAAAGGTTATTTCATCATTAAAAATAGGGACAACTCACAAACTAATAATGGCGTTTTTTAGGTCAGAAATATGTTAACAAACAGGAAAAAATTGAGCTTCATTTTTTTTTATCTGTTAGAAATAAGTTAGGCAATATAAATTGCAAAAGTGTTTAAAACAAGATAAGTAAGATTTTCTTAATCAAGTTGTTCTCCTATAAATTTTCAAAAGGTTACATTATATATATATATACAGTGGAACCCCGATTTTACGTAACCCGTTTCGTACGTTATCCCGTTTCCTACGTTATTTTTCGTCGGTCCCAGAAAATTCCTATTCCGATAATGTTAAAAGTACCTCGATTTTACGTTATTTACTCTTAGCGTTTCCCGCTTGGTACGTCATTTCAGACGTGGTACGTCAGGAATTTTTTTTTTCACTCATGGAAACTTTTTCAAAAGAACAAAAATGTTTTCCACTTGGTGAACTGGTTGTTTGTTACCAAAAACAGTTCAAAGTAACGAAGAACTATTATTCGTCTATCAGCACTTGACCTAACCTGCGTCATGTGCAGACATGCCAAGTCTCAGGCTTTTTGGACACCAGTAATTTTTTACAGAAAATGTTGTTTTATTTAATCAGAGCATTTTTGCGATTTAAGAGAACGACATTTTCTCTAAAAAATTACTGGTGTGCAAAAATCAGGAGACTTGGCAACTCTGGTCATGTGTTATCGGAGGGGGGGGGGGAGGTGCTTTCGTTTGCTATCTCTTAGTGATTGCCAGTAAAAAGTAGGATAGTAGGATGTATAAAAGAAAATGTTTCTCTGTAGCCGAAAAGGCAGAAATTATCGAAAAATCCAAAGTGGATTGCGTAAAATCGTTCGGTATCGCTTATTCCACGTTACAAACCATCCTAAAAGAAGAGATCTCTGTGAAATTTAAATCAGAAAAACTGGAATAACTGTCAAAGAAAAGAAAAACATTGAAAACAACTCCTTTTAGGGAACTGGAAAAGATTTTATACGAGTGGTTTAAACAAGCCCATTCTGCCAAGATTCCAATCAATGGCTCAATTTTGTAAAAAAAAAAAAAAAAGGCTATTAAATTTCTTCTTGACTTGAAATGCTGAATTTCATGGCATCACGGTTGGATCGACAGATTCAAGAAGAGGTATAATTTGTTTTACTAGTTTATTTGTAGTGAGGCAGATGGAGTAAATACTGAGGTCGCTGAGGAATGGATGGACAAAAACTTTGCCTTCTCTTGTGTGTAGTTATTCAAAACAGCCATCTTTAACGCTTATGATATCGGATTGTATTTTTTTTTTTTTGGTTTTTTAATCTCTTCCCTGATAGAACATACACCGTGAAAGGGGAAACGTGGCACAGTCAGAAGCTATCAAAAGTGCGATTAACAGTTTTGTTATTACGGAACTGAGAAGCTAACACCCTTTGTGATTGGTAAATCCAAGAAACACCGATGCTTCAAAAACATTAAAAGTTTACCGACAGATTACAATGCCAACCACAATACTTGACTGACGCTAAATCTTTTTGAAGATTTTGTAAGAAAATTGAATATAAAAATGAGCTTACAAAAGCGAAAAATAATTTTATTCGTAGACCAGTGCACTCATGTTAATCTGAATTTGAAGGATATGCGTATAGAATTTTCCCCACCCAACTGTACCAGTTTACTTCAGCCACGTAACTTGAGAATAAACAGATCCTCCAAAATGCATTATAGAAAGAAACTGGTAAGAAAAGGTTTTTTTTTTTTCACTTGATTCAGTTGAGCTTCAAGATTCTTAGAAAACGAATCTAAATGTGCTGGATGCATTTCATTTCATCTCATCGGCTTGGAATGGTGTAGATGAAAAATGCATGTCAAAGGCTTTTCTGAAGGGAGAATTTTCAAAATCCAAAATTAACAGCGAAGCGCCGCCGGAAGAGCTTTGTATGGAAGACTACGCAAAAGAGTATGAATTTATACTTGTAGATATCAATGTTGATGAGTACATTGATTGCGATAAGGATGTTATCGCTACCACAGACATTCAGACTATTTCCGATTTGATTTCGCAATATTGAAGTGAGGATGATATTGATGAAGATCCATAAGACATCGTGCCCTCATCGGCAGAGGCCCTTGCGAGTTTAAAAATTTTAAAGAAATTTTAACTGGACATAAAAATTACGAAAAAAAAACCCAGCAAAAACTTGCATGTATTGCAAATAGAGTATATGTGAAATTATACTTAAAAAGAAAACGCAATAAAGAATAAAATACTTTTCTAAATAGTAATATGGTATTGATAAGTTTATTTTTGTTTAATTTGTTTTCTTAAAGTGTTTTTCTCTATTTGACCCCGATTTTACGTTTTCCCGTTTCGTACGTTTTTTTCTGCTGGCCCCGTGAAAAACGTAAAATCGGGGTTCCACTGTATATATATATATATACGATCTTTTAGACAAAATTGGTCAATTAGAATTTTTCTCTTTTACTGCAACAAGATCGTTAGAAAAAAACTGCAAATCTTATATCCAACTTTAAAATTAAAAGAGTTAAGCTTAATTAAACGTTGGCCATCGTGAACGGGGACCCTATATCATATTAGAAATGTAAATCTGGGAGATATTGCAAGAAAAACGAAAAATAATGGATGATAATACACATGCAGTTGAACATTAAAAAAAAATCGACGTTTATAACAATATGGGTTGAAGATAATGGGGTTGAAGAATTAATTTAAAGTTTTTAGTTGTACTTTTTGTGCGTCATTCTCTTTTTCAGAACTTTTCAATTAATGATGCTGGTTTAAAACATTCAAAAATTTCGAATTATATAAATAATTTCTTTAAAACAATGTGCATGATTTATTAAATTTGAAATTATAGTGTATTTAAAAAATACATTGGCATGCTCAAAATGTTTGTTTTCAAGTAATGTAGAACTTTTGCATCTATGCGATTGCATTTGCAGCATTTTTCTTATTTTCTGAGTGTTACCCCTAATCTGCCTTTTATGTGTGCAGAGTGCACGAGTGTTTTTTTTTTGTTTGTTTTTGTTTTTTTGTTTTTTCTTTACTTACACACTACGACTCTCTACTCGGCATTCGTCCAAGTAAGTAAATAGCCGAATACTCGGTACTCATTCACTCGGCTATAAAATTAGCTAGCCTCTCTACTAATCAGAAATATTAAAGTAAATGAAACTCAACAGTGTTATCTAACAAATTAACTCGAAAACAAGTCCTGGGTAGTTGTAGATTTATTTAGTCGTAAATCAAACGTGTCTTTATTGAGCATGATTTTCCTCAAACAATTGTAAAAAATTAAAAAATTAAAGCTTATTATAGATCACTATGCTGCTTTCCTAAATGTTACAAATTTAATAAATCTTTTCAGGAAAGTCTTTTTTTTTTTTTTGTGTGTGTGTGTGTGTGTGTGTATGATATTTACTGTTTAACGTTATTATTACAGTAAAATCTGTGAAAACGTAATCTCAAGCAACCTGAGAAAAATACCAATTCAGACAGTTTTCTGCCTTAGAAGGTAAAAGGTCTATAGTATTTCTATATGCATTATATAATTTTTTATCGGTCTCGCTGGCCCGTTTAATTTTTTTAATCGGTCCGGCCCGTTAAAAAATTGTCCTAATTCTGCCGGCTCGGCCCGTTTGAAAATTTACCTTCATTTTGTCGACCCGGCTTGGCCCGGGCTGGTGCAGACCTCTAAGTCCTGTATAAGGTGTCTAAAAAAAAAAAACTGAAACGCGCTTTAAATTTTCACCTGTTGGATATACGTAGGCAATGTGTATTTGAAAAAGTGTTCAAAATAAAATAGGAATTAAGATTATGTTAATAAAATAGTCCTGCCACTAATTTTGAAAAATTTTCACTTTAAAAAATTTTATACGGTCCCTCAGTTTTTCTAAGCCTTGTATATAGGATGTCTCAAAAAGACTGAAACGCGTTTTAAATTTTCACCTGTTGGATATATGTAGGCAATGTGTATTTGCAAAAGTGTTCAAAATAAAAGAAGAATTAAGATTATATTAATAAAATAGTCCTACCACTAATTTTGAAAAATTTTCACTTTAAAAATTTTTATACGGTCCCTCAGTACTATAAGTTATATTGAGAAAATAAATCCCTCCTCTGACAATTAAAACAGTAAAAATTCCATTTTGCTGCGATCAAAACTCACTGAGTTATAATACTTGGAATTTAATGAAATTTTGGAGCTTTCCGGCACTAAAAACAGACAGATAATTTTTTTTAGTGCTGGGAAGCTCCGGAATGTCATAATATTCGGAATTTCATAATATTCAACGTATCTTAACTCGCTGAGTATATTAATCATAGAAATTTTTATTGTTTTACTTGCCGAATCATGGAGAAACTTTTTCTAAATATATAACTTATAGAACCCAGAAACAGTATAAAAATTAAAAAGTGCATATTTTGAAAATTAGTGGTAGAATTATTTCATTAACTTTTGTATCTCCGACAGGTGAAAAATGAAAGCGCGTTTCAATTATTTTAGGACACCCAGTATATGTATATGGCCCAAATAGTTCAGCAAATATACTTTCAGTTAATTTACTGTCATTCATCGTTCCGTTTCCAATACAGTTATATTTTCACAGCTGGTTTATATAAAGACAAGCATTTATCCGGCACCGGGACAGCACAACGGAATTTCGGTAACGTTTATTTGTTGTTGCTTTGACAAACAAAAGAGAAGCAGGGAGTTTTTGACAAATAAGAAAAGTACTTTCATTATAGGATGACCGAAATACACTTATGAGTTCAATATCTATAGTTATGGGTAAAATCCATGCAGCCTAGAGCAGCCATACTCAACTTGCGGCCCGCGGGTCACATATGGCCCGGCAACCTTTTATGTACGGCTCAAGACATATAATCTTTAATTCATATTTAAAAAATTAATTGAAGTGTACATAAAAAGTATTTAAGACATTAACTTTTGTTTTATATATTTTCATGGGAGACAAAATATGCCCTGTTTTTCATAATTGATATAAAGTTATGTTAAAAATTCTAAAATAGCATTTGCCATTTCAAAAGTTCTTTTTGAATGTAGTTCTATTTGTTCTACAGTGGAGTACACATTTCTTAATCTTCAACACTGATCAAACATTATGCCAAATTAATTACATTTGCATTATATGTTTCTACATAAAAAAAAATTAAATAAAAAATTATATTGAGCAGAAGACTGATTTATTAGAGAAAATCTCCTGATTTGATTTTCTTTAGAACTTGGAAACTTTGCATTGTTATATTATTACGTTTTATACTTATGATATAGCTAATAACTGCTCTTTAGAGTTGAACTTTTGTTACGAAAAAAATTGCCACGCAAAAATTTTAACACCACTATTTACAAACAAAAAACTTTGCGGCTTATTTCTACAACATTTGCAGTAGAAATCTAACACAAAGTTTATTGTTTGGAAATAGAGGTGTTAAAATTGTATGGTAACATTTCTTCCGTGAGAGACGTTAAAAACTAGTGATAATATTAACTTTGTTATATAGCTTTATTTTACTAATGTTATCTTATTATTTTAATTACTCTTTTTTTTTAACTCTATTATAAGCGTGTTTCGGCCCGCCTATAGCGTCGCAAGCATACGTTTGCGGCCCGCGAGAAAAGAAGGATGAGTAAGGCTGGTCTAGAGAAAAGAAAAAGCTTTCGAAGTTGTTATATAATGCACTTATGATTGAATATTCAATAGATTAAATGAATATGCAGTTGAATGGTACAGCTATTGAATAAAGAATTGTAATTATTGTCTTATTGAATGTTTGTTATGTTTGTTACATTGAATTATTGTCATAATTAATATAGAATTGCTATTATATTTATATTGAAATCAGTCAATATTGTTACATTCAATATGGTACAATTATTAATTATGTTTCCCGAGATACAATTAAGAATTCAATATAAAAGTTATCTGAAAATCTACAAAGCTTCAGTTTATTTTAGGTATATTACCAAATAGTTCAAATGTACTTTCGTTTTCGTTACTGTCATCGATTCGTTCTCAATAGAGTTATTATTACTATTATTTATTTATTTTTTGTAGCTGGATTATACGAAGACAAACATTTACTGGGACTGCACAAAGGGATTTCTGTAACGTATATATGCCTTGACAAACAAAAGAGAACGCGAAGCAGGCAGTTTTTGACAAATGAGAAAATTACTTCTATTGTGCGATGACCGAGATACACTTATGAGTTCCCATTTGCGGCGTGGGAGGATTAAAAGGAACACGTTACATTGTCCTCTGCTTGATATTTCAGAACAATAGCGCTTGAACGTTTTCAAAGTTTTGTTTAGCAATTTATAAATGAAATAAACATGTGTAGAGGGTCTGTCTATTTGCTATTTCTTCATGCGGCGCATGTATTGTGTTGCAGGTACTTCCCTTACATTTAAACAAACTTATTTTTTTAATCTGTTTTTGAAAAACAATTTAATTGATGACTCATAACAATTGCTGATAATATAATGCAAAGCGGTACCGAATAGAATTAACTATTAACCTCTCATTTTTAACAATGGTTGTTTCTGTTTTGCATACATTTGCGGATGAATAAGGAATGATATATTTTACAAATGCGCTTTGAAAAAGATAAGAAAAATGTATAAACTGCTTAAAACAATATTCATCTACAGTGTCTCAAAAAATAACAAAACTTTACAAATGTTTATGTAAGCTTTAGAATAATTCACACGGAGATAATTTTATTTTGTTTAAGCACTTTATTAAAGGAATAAGCAGACGTAGAGAGTCCATTGATATTTCTTCATTTGAGACATGTGTTATGCTGCAGTAACACCCTTATATTTAATAACAAAGCTTATTTTATAAATCTGTTCTTGAAAAACAATTTAATTGGCGACTCATAACCATTGCTACTAATGTAAAGTGGTACCGAATGTAATTAACTAATAACCTCATCCTCTCATTTTTAACAATGGTTGTTTTGGTTACGCATGCATTTGCGGATGAATAAGGAATGATACCTTTTACAAACGGGTTTTGCTTTGTAAAAGAAAAAAATGGATAAACTGCTTGAACCCTATTCGTCTACTACAGTGTCTCAAAAAATGACAAAACTTTACAAATATTCATGTAAGCTTTAGATTAATTCACACGAAAATAATTTTATTTTGCTTAAGCACTTTATTAAAGGAATAAGCAGATGTAGGAGTCTTTGTAGGAAGTTGTAGGAGGTTGCTTTTGAAAAGGAGTCAGTAATCTAGGAACCCAGCATGCTGAGACCTTTTACATGTGAATAATTTTCTTCGTGAATAATTTTCGACACACTGCTGTAACTAAGATGAGTCTCATTAATGATTATTTGGATGGTTACTCTTCAGTCTAATAAGATAAAGTCCTCCACTTTCTTCACTGCGGCAGCATCGTCCGTGAGTGATGGTCTTCCACATCTTGGATCGTCTGTGAGGGACATGTGGCCAGTTTGAAAATTCTTTTTTCCATCTAACAACAGTGTCATATGATGGATTATCATTTCCATAAACAGCCAACATTTCATTGTGGATTTGCCGGGAACTGTAACCTTTTAAATGCAGAAACTTAATCATACGACGAGTCTCTATCTTCTCCATACTGTGGGTTGCTTCAATCTTCAGCTTCCTGAAAACAAACGAATCAATATTAATAGCTGTAATTTATAACATTAGGTATACAAGGATCAATTAATATGCACAATAAATTTTATCCAGATATCTCAATTACTTCCTAGTAATTATTAAAACTTTACGACACCTCCTCGTATTTTAAATATAAAAATATTTCATCCGATATTGCCCATAGCATCCCTCCGACGGGTGGGGGGGGGGGGCTAGGAACAAGGCTTAATTTGCGCCTGAGCCCACCAGAGACCAGCTCTGGTACTTCTCTATTTTTAGTAAAAATTTAAATATTGGCCAGAATGCACCGGAGCTCATAAACACTGCTATCCTCCCCGGAGTCCAGTGCAATAACACTTCCGAAAAACGAATCCTAAATTACCCTTTCCTTTTCCTCCCATCTCCAATCTTTTGACTTCTTTTGTGTCAAAACACTTATAAGTGACGCAATGTGTTGCTCACGTAAGAGATGGAGATGGAACGGACTCTATTTTTATATCAGTTTTCGGGTTTGGGAAGGCTCGAGCTCAATCTGTCTTAAATTCAAATTTTTATTTATTTCCGTTTCAAATCATTTTAATGCTATTTTGATAAGAATAAAGAGTAAACAGAAATAGTATTTTTCTATTCTGCATAGCTGCGAACTATTCATTTTTTTGTGTTAACACTATTTCCGATTCATAATCCTGAACTTATTTAATCACAGAATTCTGCAATAGATTTATTATTGAAAATTTTTTATTTAATTTTTTATATAATTTTTTTATATAATTTATATTTAAAATTTTGATTTTGCGAAATAAAAAAAAACAATGCTTTAAAATTTAAAAATAATGCATAAAATATAAATATGCAGATTGACGTGACGGCGGAGGGGGGGGGGGTGTTAGTACTGCAAAATATTAAGGCTCTGGTACTTTTTTTTTTGTTAGAAATTAAGCCCTGCCTAGGAAGATCGGAAATGGGGTGGATGAACTCCATCATATTTTATGAATATCTGGCAAACGTATTTCCATTTTTGTCGCTGAAAGAATAGATTTATTTTTGCCCAATTTTGGTGAAATAAAATGTAACAATTTACAAATTATTTGTTTCATAGTGATCAACGAGTTTTAACCCTCCTACTACCATGGAGTCACCTGTGACCCAGGAGCAACTTTACCGTAGAACTGTAAAAAATGTACGAGTTTTAAAATTGTGAATAAAATTGAATTTGTTCAATTTATGCTTAACATTTGATTTATATAGAAGAAATTAATAAAATGGGTAAATTTTATTTTTTATTTACAATTTATCCACTGAGTACTACTGGGGTCACCTGAGACCCCAATACAAATTTATATATTAGATCAAATTTTGAACACAAAATTTTATATTATTTTAAACTAAAACACGTTTTTTGTAACAAACCGAATAAATTTAAGGTTTTATAATCATTTAGTTATAATATTACATGTACCAAAATAAAAATCTTAGTGGGGTCACATATGACCCCAGTGGTGCTCAATGAAAGAAAAAAAAGAAGTTGGTATTAGGAAGGTTAAGATGTTATTTGTTATTTTAACTGTGTTGATTCATTATTTGAGCCTCTGGTCTCTAACCTATCAGCTACTGGCTTTTTCACTTCTTAAGCTTCCTCATTAGTCATCTGAAATACCCATGGGTTTGGAATGCATCCGTATTTTTCAAACTCCTCGTCAGAAAATTAAAATTTTTTGCTTCTCTTTTCTGTATACTCTTGTTGAAGGATGTTTCTTTTTGAAGAATATTTTTTTTTAGTTTCTAAAATTTACATATTTAATTTTATATTTTAAGAGTTAAAATCAAAGTGAAGCTGACGAGTTGGAAATAAGAATGGCTTTAAATAAAACTATCTAACTATTTGAGAAATACTTTGTCAAATAAAAAAGAAAGAAAGATTCTTCAAAAAGAGTATATAATACAGAAAAGAGAAGTCAAAAATATTAATTTTCTGATAAAGAATTTGAAAAATACAGATGCTTTCCAAGCTCATAGGTTTAATATTAGAGAAAGGGATTTGCAGTCTAACTGATAGTGTCAACTACTGATACAAAAAGACTTTTGAAAAATCGAATTATTTTAAACCTTGAATCAATATATTTGGGCTGTTTTGTTGCGCCCTGTTAAATGAGATTCTGATTGATAAGAAAAAAAAAATAGAAGCTTCTACTTCAGGAAAAAAGAAAAAAAAATAGAAGCTTCTACTTCAAGAAAAAAGAAAAAAAAAATAGAAGCTTCTACTTCAAGAAAAAAGAAAAAAAAAAGTGTGAGAAAAAAAGTGTGAGTGAGTACTTAACTTGTCAAACACCGATAGATTTCCTCTACATCTATTTATAAAATAGATACTTAATTCGGAGTTACTTGACATCTATAAATTACGCAAGAATTTGAAAAATACAAATGCTCATAGGTTTAATATTAGAGAAAGGGATTTGCAGTCTAACTGATAGTGTCAACTACTGATACAAAAAGACTTTTGAAAAATCAAATTATTTTAAACCTTGAATCATTATATTTGGGCTTTTCTGTAACGCCCTGTTAAATGAGATTCTGATTCATAAGAAAAAAACAAACAAATAGAAGCTTTACTTCAAAATCAGGAAACTGCGAGCAAAATAGCGTGATTGAGTACTTAACCTGTCAAACACCGATACATTTACCCTTACATGTGTTTGCAAAATAGATACTCAATTCGGTGTTATTTTATACCAATAAACTACTAAGGGGCGAGTATATTTTTCTTATTCTTAAGGCCTCAATTTTAACAGTGCATACATTAAGAAACTATATCCAATAAATAATAATGCACCAATGTGTTTGTTTTTCGATAATATTTATTCCAAAACTACAATTAATAATATTATAGCCAAATTTTTTCTTTTTTTCACACTTGGGTATAGCACAAAGTAAATGCCATCGTTTTCTTCACAAAGACATTTTCCTTGCATGAATATTCTGCTGGCAATCACCAGATAAAAATGTTAACACGTGGAGCAAAGATCTGGGACCATGTCCAAAAGAATTCTATCCACCGCTAGAAACAAGAATTTAACTTTTTTTTTTTTTTTTTTTAAATTCTCTTTCAGAGACACCGATCCAAAACTGAAAGAGGTGAATGAGTACATACAAAAACAATTTTTTTCTTTCTTATCAAATGCAGTTGTTAGGAATTGGCAAAGATTTATTTTTGAAAAGAGTTCGAATTTAAAAAGAGAATTCTACTAACAAATGTTTTTTTTTTCTACTTGAAAATTACAAAATTGAAGATGACTTGCAGATTTAATTAAGCGCAGTACATTTTGCGTCAATTTTATAGACCTTGTTTATTAATTTAAAGAAGTATTGTGGGATGTAGGGTGTGTAGAACGTTTTTTAGTTGCGTTTGTAATTATATAAATACGTAGCACCTATTGTCGTCGTCTGGTCCGTCCGTCCGCCCGCATATAACAACGCAAAACTACCCAACCGAATGGTTTGAAATTTAAGATATATTATCTTTGCAGAATTTTGTCGAGACATTTCAAATTTTATGAAAATCGAATCAAAACTTTAGAAGATATTAATAAAAACATTTATTAAGAAATTTGATTTTTTTTTTTTTTTTTTTTTTTTTTTTTTTAAATTGGTGCTTTCTTGTTATAGGAGCTTCCGAGGTTTAATCGTCAAGTGACCGAGACACTTATTTTATTACAGAAATTAATCTGTAGACGATATAATTCATTTCACAGAATTAAAAATCATCAACATCTGAATATTTATAGAACTAGCTATAGTACGAATGCACCTTATTTGTCACGTTTAACGTACAATTTCCAACTTGTTTTTTTTTTTTTCTGTAATTCATTAACATATCTTACAGTGTATCAATTGAAAAAAAAAATCTGGAATGACTCCACCCGAATTTCCGAACACTTTATGGAATACTTTGCATTCAGATATCATGTAATCCAAAAGTAATCATGTATATTATCAATATCATATAATCCACTTCTTTGCTATAGCATGTTTTTAAAAGAGCAACAAAACTCTCCTAATTAACTTTAGGATTTTTAGATGAAAAAAAAAAACTTTTAACAAATTAAGTTAAGTTTTTTGGTGAAATATAATTATATCGACATGATGTGAACATGAGCAGTACAAATATTTAATTGAATAATTGAGATAAAAGAGAAAATACTTATCGAATTTCCATGGTCACAAAATGCTTGAAAAATGGTCTAGCTACCGAATCCGTTGCCCGATTTGTATGAAAATGAACACAGTTCATGCGACAGTGGCCTATCATGAGAGACGGTAGTTTCTCGAGTGACGCAGCAAAAACCGAAAACCGAAAGCCCAAAACCGAAGATTTCCGTCACTCTATATCAGTGCAAAAACCCTTAACGGGTTAAAAGTTGTGACGCAGCACTTTCTTTTGGCTCTAAGAATTTTAAATAAGGGTCTTAAAAGTAATGATATCAAATTTGAGAGACGCTATGTTAATAATTTTTTTAAAAAAATCCTACATTTTCTTTTTAGTTTTATTTATATTCACAGGTGTAATTATTATCTTAACATGAAAAAATATATAAAATTTATTCGCTGATGCTTTTTCATTCACATCTCCCATGAATTCAAAATATGGGTTTTAAAAGAAATAATATCAAAATTCGAGTGACACTTTGACGTGAATTTAATAGGATTGTTTTAAATTTCAATTTAAATTATTTTTAGTTTGTCTTGTAAAGTATATTTACACATACAAACAGTACTTTTAATTTTTCAATACACTGTTAAATAATTACTTTCACTGTACATATATTATGGATTGGAATGTATTTATTTCAATAAATTGATTTGTGGATAAAATGACTCAAAATAATCATTTACATAAATTTTACTTATGATTTTGGATAGCGTGGCAAAAAAGATAAATCAATTTATTGAAATCTACAAAAAATAACTTTTCAAAAATTAAAAAAACAGCCAAGCTTAAAAAAAAAAAAAAAAAAAAAAAAAAAAAACGAAAGTTGTGGCTAAAAAATGGTATGATATCAAATATCCAAGCTTTTATTATAGTACTTATTTAACTTTTTTCCATTAAAGAAGTTATCATATTACATATAAGTCGAGTGCTACGTATATGTTAATAGAAATCGTTTTCTCCTGTACTAAATACATCCTAACGTGTTTCTGAAAATTCAATTTTTTTCAAATTGTGCATGATGGGCTTGGCGGCCATCTTTCCATATTATACACAAAATTCTAAGCACCCATATCCGTATAGTTAAAATCCGAAGTTCAAAATTGTAACTTAAGCAAATATTTTAATCGTTTCGTTTATGGACTTCTACACTGTAAAAAAAAACGGAAGAAAAAACTGCAAAAAAGGCTGTTAATATTTCACCTAGCAATCAAACACAGCACTTTCGTTAATTTACAGTGATTACAGCTGTATAGATAGCGACATCTGTCGGCGTTGTTGTCATTATCTCAAACGAGGGGAATAAACACATTTAGGTCAGCGGCAGGTGCAGTCCAATAATGAAGTGACGCTTCGATTCTACGAGAAATGAAAGTTGTAACAATTACACCTGATAATGGATTACAAAGAGTAAAAGTAAGTTTTATCTTTGTTTTCTTATATTATTGTTTTAATAATATCATGTAAATTCTGTTATATATGTATACGATACTAATTTTGTTTTTAAACCACGTGTATATCACGGCAGGAACTTTCACGTCATTTGTCTAAAATAAATATTTTGTTTTAAATCGTAAAAATAGATGATTTTGCTTAGGGGATGTTGGGGATGTTGATTTAGTTATGTTGTTTTTTACTTTACCTCAGTATGTTCTTCTAGAACTTTGTTATTATTACGTATAATTTGAGTTTAAGTATCACAGGGAAACTTTATGCAAGCATTTTTTTTTTTTTTTTAACAAGATCCCTGTTTTTAGCTATGCCTTATTACGCTATTATATATTTTTCAAAACTCCAGTTCATACGTTCGCATTCGAATATACTTTCTAAATCCTATAAATATTTTACCAGCTACAGTTTTCGGTTCACTTTGGACAGTAATTTAAGTATTTTTATTTATTTAATATATTTAGCCGATATTTCGAACAGTGATTTATTTTCCATTTTCAAATCATTTATTATGAGTAATCTGGATGCACTATTTTATCAATTCCTAAAATATTCCTTGTTTGTTTACTGTCGCAGCAGTAATTTGCAGCAACTCGTTTAATGTTTTTGTCCATTATCTATTTATTTTTTACGCTTAATTTTAAAGTTTTTATGTGAACAGATTTTTTTTATTATTATTTTATTCTACGTTTCTTGAACTCATAAGTGTTTTTTTTTTCTCCCCGTGTTCATTTTTCAATCAGACCTGATATTTATGGAATTAAATGTAAACTTATAAAATTATCTTAGCATAAAATAAGTTTTTTAACAATATAAAGTTTCCATATCAGCAAGTTGCGTACAAATAAGGTCTTGTTATTAATTATATATGAATGATAGTTTAAATATCAGAAAGTTTTGCATGTTCGTGTTGAGGGGTGGAGGAAATAATGGCTACATTGAATAAACAAAAATATTTAAATAGATACAAAAAATAACCCTAAATTTGTTGGAGGAAAAAAAATATATATATATGCATGATTTAAATTAGTGGGTATTTTCAAATACAAACAAACGGTTAAACAAAGTCCTGTAAAGAAATACTGAATAATTAATTAAAAGCTAGATAAAGTAAAATCTTCCTTTGTTATGATTTATTGAAAAAACATTTTATCTCTATAGGCAAATGACTAAAATTTTTGTGGGTGATATACTTGACCAAAAACCGAAATTTGTATCGTATATATGTATAACAGAATCTATTATATAATAATGATATTAAAATAATGATATAAGTAAACAAAAAGGTAATACTTAGTGCGCAAAGTCTTTGAAATATGTCTCAGGTTAAAATAAGAAAAAAGAAAAAAAACAATACACGGAGAGGGAGGGGGGGGAAGTAAAATATCAACAACAAATGCTATAAGTTTTACAGTGATTCTGTTAAAATTGCATTAAAATTAACAGCAAAAACGGCTGTAAAATTAACAAATCTGCTGTAAAATAAAAAAAACTGAACTGCTGTAAAATTAACCGCAAAAAATGCTGTGAATTTACAAAAGTGCTGTTTATCCATGAAAAACAAAACTGCTGTAAATTCACAGCAAAATATGCTGGCACCCATATTGCCAGCATTTTTTGCTGTAAAAATACTGTGATTTTTTTTACAGTGTATGCTCTGAAAATTGTGTCTTAAGATAAGGATGACTTATCTTAAGGATTCATCTTATGATTTATTTTTTAGAGTAATTAATCATTTCAAAGTAGTAAAAATAAATTTATCAAAATATTAGTCTTCCTCAATTTATCTGTTCGTAGTTAAAATCTGAAGTTCGACATTGTTATAAACATATTACGCTTTTACTTTAGAAACTTGAGGGCTTAGAAATGTGGAAAGATGGCCACCAAGCCCATCATGTATAATTTGAAAAAATTGAATTTTCAGAAACACGTTAGGATGTATTTAGTACAGGAGAAAACGATTTCTATTAACATATACGTAGCACTCGACTTATATGTAATATGATAACTTCTTTAATGGAAAAAAGTTAAATAAGTACTATAATAAAAGCTTGGAAATTTGATATCATACCATTTTTTAGCCACAACTTTCGTTTTTTTTTTTTTTTTTTTTTTTTTAAGCTTGGCTGTTTTTTTACTTTTGAAAAGTTATTTTTTGTAGATTTCATTTCTTTTTTTTTTAAATACATAATTTAAATAATCTACTCTATGAAATTAACATAAGAATGTTATGTAAAATTACATTTTACTTTCAGTTATTGTTTAAAGGGTTAACTAGAAATACCAGTAGATTTTTCAATTAAACTAATTACAACCATAAAAACAACATATTAAATCTGGCTTGTTTAATACTTGTTATCCTTCGTTCAAAAATATCACTGCCTAATCCATGAGATGAGTAAAAATGGAATATGTACATAGCGCGTCAGCGCTGCTTTTGAATTCAAACGTGATATCATGGTCTTTTATTATTAGCGTTAAATCACATTGATTGGCGAATCTTTATAAAACGTAGTTAATGGTGAAAAGTAGCAAAATATCTTAGCAATTTCTTAGATTTACATTTTTTTATTCAGTTAAACACTGTACTCTTACAATAAATTTAAATGGAAACTTCACTTCTAAAACAAAAACAAATTAACAACTGGATTCCATTAATTTATAGAAAAATGATGTCAAAGAATTCTCAGCCTGCGAACGAAATGCTTGTCCTTTACCATGGTTTTAGAGAAATAAATTAGTAACATTCAATTCCTTTTCGAAAAGTTTTTTTACGTTTGGAAAGAAATTTTAAATGCCGATAACTCTTAATGTATACATTTTAGAAGTGAATCCTCTTCTCTCAAAAATTATTTTATTTTTAAAGATCTTTCTAAAAATGTAAATTTTATGAAGTTATATATATATTAAAGCATGAACACTACGTCTGATTACTTTATTTTGCAATATTCAAAGAACACACATTTTATCAGACAGTTAAATGCACCAAACCAACATGAGCGAAAAGTTGACCTGCGCCAGGACTCGAACCTGGGACCTTCAGCGTACCGTGCTAACGCTTTGCCACTAAGCCACTTCGATTGATATCCTAACCCGGCAATTTCTCATTCTTATTCCTGTTGGAAACAGTCATCGGCCACAATTTGCATTCTCATTTAATTGTCTGATAAAATGTGTGTTCTTATAATTATGAAGTTTTATTTTTTAAAAATATCTTCAGAAAAAATGGCTGACTTGCAGATGAAATTTGATATGATTAACCCGTAACTGATTTGTGCTATTATAATACATATGGTACGCGGTTGTTGGCAGAGTTTTATCTCTGTTTTGGCATGATTTTTTAGTTGCCAAGTTAATTACCAGTTTTTTGCCAATTAAGGATAGAAATTTTTTTATTTTTTTTTACTGGATTTTATAAAAGCACGTAGATTAGGTTATTACTTGTCCAAAAGTGCAATCCTTTTTCATTTATGCCCTATATTTTTGTCTGTAAGTTGTTTGAATAAAAAAAAGTTTGACGAAGAAAAAAGTGATCATTTTAAGTAACTCGGCGTTTAAAAAAAAAAAAAATCTATATCTCTGTTTATAAATCACTTATAAAGATGATTTTGGTCTCAAATTGAAGAATTTCTTCATTAGATTCTTTTAGTTTTAGTTTTTTTTCTGTGACGCTTGGTTCATTTGATATCTGATATTTTAATCTGGCATGTTTGGTCGATTTAACATTGCGAAGTTTTTTCCTGTAAGTAAGCAGTTAGCGGTTTGTAGTCCAGTTCTTGGCTTTTATATATATATATATATATATATATATATATATATATATATATAGCTTGGCTTGGCAGAGCGACCGCCCTGCTTGATAAATACATTTCAATGCATAATATAGGCTCAGTGAAAGTAATATATTTAACAGCGTATTGAAAAATTAAAAGTATTGTTTGTATGTGCAAATATACTTTACAAGACAAACCAAAAATTATTTAAATTGAATTTTAAAACAATCCTATTAAATTCATGTGAAGGTGTCACCCGAATTTTGATATCATTTCTTTTAAAACCCATATTTTGAATTCCTGAGAGATGTGAATGAAAAAGCACCAGCGAATAAATTTTATATGTTTTTTTCATGTTAAGATAATAATTGCACCCGTGAATATAAATAAAACTAAAAAGAAAATGATGATTTTTTAAAAAATTATTAACATAGCGTCACTCAAATTTGATATCATTACTTTTAAGACCCATATTTAAATTTTTTATAGCCAAAAGAAAGTGCTGCGTCACAACTTTTAACCCGTTAAGGGTTTTTGTACTAATAGCATATTCACCAAATGTGAGCTCAATCGAAAGTACATATTGAATGTTATTGTGTTCACACACGCACACATACCGACACCATCGAAAAAATACCAAAAACGGGCTCTGAGGACCTGAAAACGTAATGAAATTCTAATATACGCGCATACATACACAGATACAAATGGTATGGAGATGTTTATGAAGTTTTTATAAAGAATATATCCTTTTGCGTTATATGGTTGATAAGATTAGCGGTGAATATGATACCTGTAGAGGTGTGATTATTTTGCAAAGGAGAAGTTACCACTTGACTCGAAAACATGCACGTGAGAGAGGTAATTCCAAATTTCAGAGCGCTGCCGCAATAAACACTAAAGTTCGATTTATCCTGTGTGTGCGAGCTGGAGTCATATAAAGACAGAGATGATGGAGCTACTATAGTTTAATGAGAAATCCAACACGCTACAATTTCAACTTCATCAACATTACTATACAATCTTTGAAATCAGTTATTATTACCATAATCGGGCGACATTCTAAGAAGGAAGGAGACCCCATATAGCACACGTGCTTCCCTAGGACATCCCCAGGAAGATTGACATTCATTCTCCAGGCATCCCTGAAGATGCAGAAATTTGTCACCAGGAGGTCCTCAGGAACCGAAAATGTCCGCCTCATAGCATCCCGGGAGCTCCCCAGGACCTCCTTCAGGTTCTTCCTCAGGTTGTTCTAAGGAAGATTTCAGGAAGTAATACCGGAGGAATTAGGGAGACTTCAGGGTCACTTAATGTGCATAAAAAACATCCGAAGTTATTATTATTCGACGTAATGTAAAAAAGTATTTATTTATTTTTTTTATATAATAAATACGGACATTATCTTTTAAAAATTTACATGACACATATAACAGACATTACTTTTATTAATCACGCACACAGAATCACATGAAAGTTATGGTACAGATTTTACAGAATAAACTTTCTTACCGCCGACAGGATTTGAACCTGGGTACTTACGCATACGAGAAACACGCTCTAGTGATTACGCTACACGGCCGTTGTACCCGAATCGTTTATAAGGTATTCATGTATTTCTTTCTCCTCTTATGAAAGTCAGTAAATAGAAAACATGCATATTTTTACGCTTCGTATAGCAGGAATTCTGTAACTTTTATTGCAAATAAAGATGCATACCATTTGATATATATTCAATACAATTTTAAATTGATAACTAGAAAAAAAAGCGTATCAATTATTTAAGGCTGTTCTCAACCCAAAGGAGCTGCTTTCTGACACATTTTTTAACTCGTTTTTGTTCGGAAATGCATTAAATTAGCAGATTTTCTTACTTAGAAACTATGTAATACTAGAAAAACGTTTTCCTTTTTTTTTTTTTTTTTTTTTTTTTTTTTTCTTTTCGTAAGCGCAGATCTTTTAGAAAATACTGCGAAAGTCGTCGTTTTGAACCGAATTCCCGACGCGACATCACAATAAAAGGAAAAAGGGGAGGGGTGTTTTATCATTTGCAATAACATTGCGTTTTATCATTTTAGTTAGGAGCCACATATATCAGGGTCAGGGGTCTACGATAAGGGGGCCAATTAAATAAAAATATTTAAAATTAAATAAATTAAATTATAAATTATAAATAATCACAATTAAACAAAGTAAGAGAAAAATTGACGTTTTTATAAACCAAAAGTTGAAAAACAAATTCAAAATGCACTTTTTTTTTTTTTAATTAGAAATATTATAATTTTAAATTTAGAATTAGAATAAGCAAAACTCAATTTGATTTCTAATATTGATATTACCATATTACAAGTTGTTGAACGATATATCTATAAAAGCTTTTCTGAGTTTATGCATGCTAGGCTGTTCTCAAATCCAAATTGGCTACTTTATGAGATATTTTTTAGTTCATTTTTGTTCGGAAACGCATGAAATTGGCAGGTGTTCTTATTTATAAACTTTGTAATCAAAAGATGTTTTCCCTTTTTTTAGCAAAGACTAAAGATCTTTCAGAAAATACTGTCAAAGTCGTTGTTTTGAGCTTAATTTCTGACGCCGTAGGCACGAGAAAGGAGAAAAACGTGTCGTCATGTAACATGAATTGCTTATAATCCGATAAGTAATTTATTTATCAAAAAATGGAAAATTCATTTCGATCTCAAATCAATTCAATAGTCAGGCCAGCCAATTTTGTCTTTGCGTTTAAAAATAAGTCAAAAGATGTGTCAGAAAGTTTCGCGTTGTTGAGCAGATCATTTGAGAAACACCCTAAGATACATAAATACATCGTTTAATTTTCAATTACCTACATGAAACTGTTGTTTAAAATGACAATAATATTTCTTTAGCTCTTATTTTTTTAAATATGGGCATTTCTACTCTATATCTGTAACTAGTTAAATATGGAAAAAAGTACTGTTAATAAAATTTGTGTCCTGTAACAAAAATATTTTGTTTTTCTTATTGTAATAAATAAAACTAATTTACAATTAAATCTCCATTTAGCGATGTTTTGAAATCCTGTGAAAACATTCAATACATAGAAATTTCATTATGCACTATTTTTCATTGAAATATAATTTCATTTTAGCTAACAAAACTAATATTTCAGGAGATTAAAAAGCCTAAATGTACGGATACTATACTTTGACATAAAATATGAGTTCTTTGTTATGGTTGTCAACGAAAAATTGTGTAAAAATTCTAAACAAGGAAATCCTTTAAAAGCAATACTTTTGTCTTTTATAGAATCATTGGTCGACTGCTTTAAAGATTATTTTTCTATTGTACCGACAATTGTTTATTTTAGTTATCTCAAAGCTAAATTTGAAATAGCTTACTCCTTATTCTCGGAAGAAGAACGTTTCTCTCCTTTCAAACATGGAACTAAGTTCCAGGCTTTCAACTACTTTTCTTTGCAAGTATTGCATGCATTCCAGTAAGCATACATATCCATTCTTGATCCATCAAAAGGAATTGGGGGCGGCTCAGTACTATTCATGTTCTTATTCTAGTTAAAATTCTATCCTTACCTCTTACCTGACTAAACATATTTGCATTATGGGACTTATTCAGGGGGGGGGGGGGGGGGTATGTTTGTATTTTTTAAAACCAAATGTGCCATTTCAATAAAGCATGTAATCTCTTTAAGTTGGTGTTATAATTTAGACTTAAAAGTAAATTATTGATTTGATAATGACGATAAATATAAAATTATTAATTTGTTGAAAATGTAATAATAAAATACATAAATATATGTGTAATTTTTAAAAAGATCAGAAAAAATAATTAATAGAAGAATAATAATAAAAGTAAATATGCTCGATATGACTTAAATATGATTCGATTTTGAAACTTACATGAAAATTAACTTTTACAATCGAAATAAGATTTTTAAAAATAGATTGTTTAATTAAAAAATGCTTATCTCCAATCTATTAACTAGCAAATTCTGAATATATACAAATACGTAAATATATATTAAACTGTTGATAAAATCCTTATTTGTAACAAATTTTTGATTCTTTTTGATTTCTTACAGTTACGAAAAAGAAAAAGAAAAAAACTCATTTATTAGGAATAATAAAAGAAATATATATATATATATATATATATATGATAATTTAAAATGGTCAGCGAAAAAAAAAATCGAATTTATATTTTAAAATTAAATATTGATCCAAAAATTATTTATATATATAATTCAAATTAATAGGAAATGATTGATTATTTAATACAAATAATAATAATAATTCAATATATAAGGCTTTAAAGGATCAGAAGAAATAATTTTTACTAGGTATTTCTAATCCTTAATTTATAAAATATGGTTATATACAAATATATATATATATATTAAACTTTTGATAAATTTCGTGTTTCGAAAAAAATAATTCCGATTTCTTATAATTGAAAATAAAAATAATTTATTAGGAGAAAGTAAATCAATTTTATATTTAAAGTAACTTATTTCTATAGAAACTAATAACGTATATAAGTGAAATCAGTGTAAAATTATTAGTTAGATGAAAAAGTAATAGTAAAAATATATAAATATATAAGTAATTGTTGAAAATTCAGAAAAAATAATTAATGAATGTAATAATAAAATGAATTAATATATAATTTAAGTTTTAAAAGATCATAAATAAAATAAATAATAAATTTTCAACGTATATTTAAAGATTAATTTATTTTAATTATTAATATATGATGTGGAATATTAAATTTAATTTTCTACATTCAATTTATTTAACTACATTTTGATTGCATTTTATAAATTAAAAAAATATATCTAAATAAGGATAATTAAATATTATAACAATAATTAAAAGTTAAACATTAACCAGATGTGCTTAGGAAATAAAATAAATCAAATAATAATATAAACTTTATTAATTAAAAAATCGAACCACATCAAATCAAATATTTTTTTTAAATAAAAAGTTATAATAAGTTATTTTAGTGTCAAAATCACCCATGAGATGGCACCAGCACCGTCTCTTCCTAGGTACTTCCCTAGGAATACCATCCCGAGGAGCTTGCTCCCTGAGAAGAATCTGGGAGGTCAGTCCTGGGGAAGTGATTAAAGTATCTTCCCCAGGAACGCCTGATAGCGTCATTGCAGTTTCAGGAAGAATTTGGGATGAATTGGAGCTTCTGGGGAGGTTTTCAGGAGCTTTGGTGCTATATGGGACATTCAGCAGGGAGGCGATATAAAGAAGTTAGGTTTTCCAGTGTGGCACAGGGGCCTTAGCAATTTATTTTGGAGATGTTTAAGCTATGAAGTTCAGAGGCGAAATGTTGTATCCGATATGAAAGCGTGCGCTAGAAAAACACGCCAAGCGATTTACATTTTGAGCCAAGAGAATCGCATTTTTTTGCTTGGGAATTGTAACCGTTACATATACATCATATCAACTTCATAACTGACGTCAGTGGTAGGGAAATCTTTTTTGGCGAAGAGTGCACTTTGGCTAAAAGAGAGTGATTAAGAATCTTACCGTTAATTATTGTTTTGGGAACACGGTAAAAGATATTTTAGAAGAATTTTGCAAAGGCGCCATCGAGATGCAATAGACATCTGGATGCATTATGAAGTCAAAACAGACCATCAGAAAGGAAACATTTTATGCCTTGTATAATTTCATTTACATTGATCTGTGGGAGACCGAATAGAGTACGTTAATGATAATTTAAAAACAATATGCATGATTTTGACTAAAAGTCTTCGTTGAAAGAGAATGACAAAAAGGGTGCGCGCTTTAACAGCCAGGAATGTATATGAATTACGATAATGCAGAAAGGGGAAAATATATTTAATAAAATACTTAAAGTATAGATTTCTTTAATTTTTGAAACGAATATATACGGTATCTTTACCATAAATGGAATAGGTTTAAACAGAGCGAAAATGGATTTAGGTAACCTCAAAATGTAAAAAAATATGCCAAAATATCCATAATAGATTTTTTTTAAAAATCATGATTATAATATTTTCCTTAGACTGTAATATGTGTGCGGAATGTAAAAAACGGTTGCTATTTCTATCCCTCATACGTCATTCTAAATACTGCATAATTTAATTTTTCATCATCGAATAGGAAAAAAAAATAATTTCGAATAAAATTTGTTTGAAAATTGTAGCTCAATTTAGTGAAATTTTAAATGATTTCTAAGCACAAATTTGTTTTAAATCTATCTAAACACCGGGTATTTGTCTTCTAGAGTAATGTATGTAAAACAATGTAAAGTAACTAATGTTAGAGTTACCACAGTTGACAATTAAATGCGCAGAGCAAGTTTAAAAAAAAAAAAAAAAAAAAAAAAAGAGAGAGAGAGATTAAATATCAGATACCGAACTTTGGCACTAAACTAAAACTAAAATCTGTCAACGAAAAGACAGATTGTTACTTTGTGTTGAACATAAATTTAATATAAAGCTATGTTCAATTTTTAAAAAGGTACGTTGCATCAGAATAATGCTCGGAATTATATTTAATTTTTTATGTTTTGCTTAGTATTATTTGCTTCGAGCTTTTATTTTTTTGCTCGGTGTGAAATAAACTTGTCTAGATTGCTAAAATTTGAAAATATTTGCACAAGAGCCAATTTTCGTTTCGAAAGAAGTTTACTAAATAGCTTTTGTGTGACAAGATTTGTTACTCCAGCGTATTTAAATGTTGCAATTCCTCAAAAACGTCATAGTAGGTTGCCAAGTTACAAAAAAAAAAAAAAAAAAAAAGATTTGAGAAACTGTTTTGACAAATACTGTTTGATTATTCTAGAATAACAATTATGTGCAATATTATTCCAGTGTCTGGATGCATACATTGGGAATAATATCTATCTATCTATCTATATATATATATATATATATATATATATATATAACAAAATCGAAATGCAAATATAAAAAAGTAGGAATATCTTATGGATTCGTCAGAGAAGCTTCATAAGCATTATTCATAGTAAAGATATGTTATTTGTCAAATATTGACAGCATTAAGCGTAAAAATGTGAATAATAAGTTCCTTATAACATATCACAAAATCCAAGAAATATGAAAACAGCAAGAAATCCAAAAAATAATCATGATCCATCTCCAACAGGGAAAAAGTAAAAAACAGTAGACCCAACTCACCAGTAAAAACAGGTATGTATATTATATATTAAACCAATAATTACAATACAATACATAAATATATCGAAAATTTTCAGATTCTCAAAAGTAAAATAAGTGGGGAAAAATATTTAAAGATATGTAGAGAAAAAATCCAATATGCAGAAAGTGAAAATTATTACAAGAAGCAATTGGAAACTTATAAAGTGGAACACTTTTTCAAGGGCAATATTCCACAAATACAAGTAAAATGTAATTGACACACATATATATGAAATGCTTTTTTTCCATTTCATAGTGAATTATACCGACATATTAATTCTGGTGAGCGATGAATTTGTAGAATAACATAATTTTCCATTCGAATGCTCTAGATGGAAGACGATGTTTATGAAATACACCAGGAGTTTTCCCGTAAAAATAACAGGAAGCTGCATTATTATCAATAGATTTATTGAAACTTCACAAATCAAAGACAATTCCACTAATATCCAATTTAGAAATAATAACTGGGCTGTGCTATGTCATAGAAAACTAAAGATGTTATTATATTAGAAGTACACCAAATCGAAGACATTCTACTTTAATTGACGGGTTTTATTTAGCAAGTCAAAAACGTAAAAATTCTAATTCTCAAGGCTGTGTAACGCGTTTTATACCCGGGGAGGCGTAGAAATCTTTCACCTATGCAGGGGTAATTTAACCAATGAGCGGGTTACAAGGCTGTGGGACTGTTAAAGTAATAATAGTAAATACTGTTTCATGACGATGTTTTGTGATTTACCCTACACTGACAGAAATCTGCAGCGATCCCAATTCTTATTCTTTTAAAATATCATTTTACAACTACGGTAGAAATGCATGAGTTCTTTTTTCCAGTAATTCGGGAAAAGGACTTCAAAAGAAAGCGAGGATATACAAGGGCTATGCCACGGCTTCTTTATGTTACTAACATTGACCGTGCAAAGGCTTTAGAATCAGATAAATATTTCTCCTTATATCCCATCAGTAACAATTCCATTCTCTTTTAAACTGATTTTTAACCCTTTTAAGGGCGGTGATCACAAAAGTGACCATTTATTTTTAAGTCCAAACTGCCAAACGGCACCCAGAATATGTTACTAAAATTTTACTTTTATAATGAACTTGAATGAACGTGAAGAAAAGAAAGTATTTATTTTCTAAGAAATTCGTTTGTAAATTCTGGTGTGAATCAATCATTTCACCAGTTTGCGAACAGAATTACCCTGCGCCTGAAAGGGTTAAAGGATTGTAAAACACTTTAACTTCGAGTACATTCTTCTCAAATAGCAAGTTTTATTTTCTTTTTTCCATTTGTGTGAATAAATTAATTTTTCACTTTGAACCCGACCCGGAAAACTGGTATAAAAATTGAGCTTTAGCCATTTTCATCTCTAGCTCCAAAAGGCGTATTTGTTAATAAAATTGATAAAAATTTTGTTTTTTAAATTCCAAAATATGTGCTTTTTATGCAAAAACCTACATATTTCTGCTTCTCGCTCCTAGACGTCAAAACAGCTTCATAAAATATTCTTATTTTTGAAGCCAAAAGACTCTGATAACCCCTTAGTTCACAAATACTTGAAAACGTGCCATAATATCCATGCAGCACCACTTAAATTTTTACCTTCTTGTTTCATTTAATCTTTGGTTGGCACCATCGAGTGCAATTTCGTTCAGTTTGAAATGAGCCTTAAACAAAATAAGTAAATGCAAATATTTTCTAAGAAACCCTTGGTTGTTTTTGCCAAAGAATTGGAATTAAGGAAGGGGAAGCTTGTCGACGTGGGTTTTAATCAAAAGATAAAAATGACTGAAAGAGAAAGAGTGTTATTTTAAGTTATATTGCTGTGTGCTGTGGTAATTAAAGAACATCTTGATTAATTTTCTGATGACAAAAGGAAGTTTTGGATAATAAAAATTGAAATTCGATCGATTTGTGTGAAACTTCGATAAAGCAAATTTTCTTTGAATATACGAAAACTGACATCATTGTTAAAAAGGAGTTCGTAAAATCTATAGCAAAATATACTCATATTTGAGTATTTTCAAGATATACTCAATTTTGAGTATTTTCAAAAATACTCATTTTTGAGTATTTTCAAGATAATTCATTTTTGAGTATTTTCAAGATATACTCAATTTTGAGTATTTTCAATATATACTCATTTTTGAGTATTTTCAATATATACTAACACTTAAAAGTAAAAAATAAATTTGGACTTCAATTTTTAATACTTTTTTGAGTTTGAAATCTTTAAGTGGCCGCCATTTTGAAACACGATGGCGGACCAAGCTGGCCAACGGACTCGGTTGAGATCTTGGTAAGCCCAATACACATCCTTAGTTACCTCCAAATCGGTTTATAAATACGAGTGATATCGCATGACAAAAATCAGATATGTCGTATATATATATAAATTCTATAATTGTATATATTTACCAATAGATGGCAGCACCTCATTGATTTATTATTTTGAAATTATGGGGAGTTCAATTTTAATTTTTCTATAGAGGGTGCTGGTTTTATATATTGGGGTATGTGCCTGGCTATGCATTACATGCTGTTCCTTGATCCATAGTCCATCAATATTTAAATAACTTTTTTTTTGGCAACATTTGCATAAAACTCCAATTCTTGTAATATGCTGACTCAAGTTTGAATTTTGCTTTCAAATGGGGTAATTTCATGTTTTTATTTTATTTTTCCTCAATCCTTTTTAATCATATTTTATTTTGAACTTAATTGTTGTTTCATTATGTATTTCTCTACATTCTGAGTGTGGTTGTCCCAAATTAATATTCTTATCTATTTTATGGCTAATATTAAGATGAAACCACACATTTTATTTGTGAAATGTAGGCATTTGGGGCCTGAAGATTCCGTCTAAATTCCACAAATTTCCATTATTTAATTTCTGTTATTAAATTTCTGTTTTTTTTTTTTTTTTGTATCTATGTTTAGTTTGTGTGGGGGGAGGGGGGGGGGGGAATCTGTTTTGTTGTCAATTAGTTATTTTAATTTTATTCATAATTACACAGTTTTTGTTGGTGGTTGTTAGTGGCTGTAACGTTCATTTAATGGTTATATATATATAGCTTTTTAACACTTTTCAACATAGTTGAAAAGTGTTTATGACTTCGGTTTGTCTGGCCGTCTGCCGTCTGGTTGTCTGTCCGTGCTCTAACTCCCGTAAATATGCTCGGATTGCCCTGCAATTTTTATATGTTATAATTGTTATCTATAGCATGTTCCCTATTTCAACGGAAGTATGTAGCACTTATAGTTTTTTTACAGGGACACTCAAAAGAATTCCGTTACATTGCGGTCTATGGGGAAAAATCATTTGCGGTTTATTTAAATAATGTTTCACTATTTTAAACGCATTGAAATTTATATATATCACTAAGGTGCATTAGAAGAAGCTTAATATGGAATAGGGTGTGCATAGCACTTATACTTACTTTACAGGGACAGTCAAAAGAATTCCGTTACATTACGTCTATGGAGAAAAATCGTCTGCGGTTTATTTAAATAATGTTTCCCTATTTTAAACGCATTGAAATTTATATAAGGTTCATTACAAGAGACTTACTACAGAATATTGTGTGTATAGCAGTCATCGTTCATTTACAGGGACACACAAAAGAATTCTCTACTGTATGTTAACAATAATTCCTGGAATTGCGTTTTAAGTTACTAAACGCGATTTTAATTTTAAATCGCTTTTTGTATATTACGTGGTGTGTATAAATTCTGTAGATCCTATACAGGGAAGCACAAAAGTTCGGGAACACATTTCCGTATTATTTAACTCCAGACGGAGAATTTTAAACTGTGCTACGTGTTTCCTAACTGAACTAAAATTTAGCATCCTATGTAGTATATATACAAATCTATAGATCCTATACAGGGCTGAATAAAAGTATTTGGATTACTTAGATGTTATCTTTTAGCTTATTAAAGAGTATGATTCGTAAAATTATTTTGGAAGCGTTGGAAAGTGTTACATAATGTATGCTTAACGCATGATTTTTCGTTCTTGTTACTTTTTGTAATGAAAGCTACCTAACAATTTAATAGTAACTCAACTGTTTTCAGCATCACTTACAGACTTTTGATGAATGAAGACAATCAATATTTATGTATGACAGTTTGGAAAATACGAGTAACCCATTTCTCAAAATCGATATGCAAGTAAAATATTATTTATTTTATTTTAAATGTCTGAATACAAAGACTTCACAGGGCGATGAATAAAATCATTATTTCATACGATTTTTCTTTTTTTTCTTTTTCGAAACACGGGAAGAAAAATAGTACACATTCAGGTTAATTGTCATATCATCATCACAATAATCGGTTGTCAAAAAGTCATATTTCTCTGAAAGGAAGTTGAACGACCTCATTAAAAGTATATTTCTTAGAAGCATTATGCCGAAGGAAAACTCAAGAAAAATGTGATTAATTAATGATCATCTGACTCTGAAAGGTGCCGCTATATCATTATACGATCGGAAGAAACAAACATTAAAAAAAAGAGAGAAAAAAAAAAACAAATTTATTCAAAAGAGAATACATTAATATTTGAAACTCACAGTTTAATAACACTGTTTAATAAACTTAGAAATAAAATTATAAACCTCTTAAGGGTCAGGTACCCTTTAAACTCACAAATACATAAAAAAGTGACCTCTATAAGAATTGCAGTAATTCCATAACTAATTAACTTTTAATTATAAAATTTAAAACACATGTTAATAAAGGTTTATTTTATCCATTAAGGTTATCAAAAAAGTATACACTGAAATAAAGTTTTTTAATTTATTTTAAAATATAATACACTTTTTACGAAATAATTATTATTTCATGCATTGCGCGCATAATTTTTCAGATTTTAATTGGTAAAACCAGCCTCTTTTTTTTTTTTTTTTTTTTTTTTTTTTTTTTGTGCGTGTGAGTGTACAAATATAATACGTTCTCAAAATGACATACAATAAAAAAAAAAAAAAAATGTGTAATAAAAAAATAAAATGTGTAGATCTTGAGAATTATTTTTTTATTAAAGAAATGCGAAGTATCAAGGTATTTTTTAATACAAAAGTAGTCTTGAATTCATAACTTCTTACTCGAAAAACATAATAATAGGTCCTTTGGTGTATCTGTTATGGTTAATACATTAAAACAAAATGTCATGAAATTCTAATCAACCATTTTTCAGAAATTGAGCGCGCAATGACCAAAATCGCCGTTTTGAGACTTTAAAGATCAAATTATTCCTTGATCATATAAAAGAGCTCAAACTGTTTTAGACGTAACTTCTCTTCTAAAGTGAATTTTTGCATGGGATTAATTTTAAAATGTTCCTAAAGAATCATATTTAATTATAAACTATATATATATATATATATATATATATAATTTTTTTTAAATAAAATTTTTGACACTTTAAAAGGCACTTGACCCCTTTAGATGTTTAAATGGTCTATTTTATACATCGGGTACTTGCACTTGAAATCGTTTTCGAACAATCTCAAAATTTAACGTCACTGTAATGTAAATATGTCACCCAAGAAGCATTTAAATGAGATTATACTTTTATTTGCAATGAAAAAGGATTATAGTTTCTTTAGTAATTATATTAAACTAGCTCTGTAGCAACCCATTGTGTTGCATTTAAATTGAATGAGGTCTTTTGTTTGTTTGAGGGGGGGGGGGATAAATCTAGTTTTATTATATTTCAAATTTCTGGCCCTAAAAATTTCAAATAAGTCATAATCTACACTGCAAATATATACAGCGTGTCCACGTATAACCTGACCGACCTTTATTTTCGCAACCGTTGGTCCTAGATGCATACTTCCAATTACAAAAGTGGTCAAAATTAGGTGCAGAGTTAAGATAAAAAAAAGTTTGAAGCGAAAAATCAATTTAGTGAAGAATTACAGAATCTAAATTTTTATACAGCCCCCAGGTCCCTATATTTATATTTAGAAACGTGTTATTTATTCAAAAGTATTGTAAACAGAAAAAGTTCCGTATCTGTACGACGAATATTCACTGAGAAATTTGAGTTCAAAGTTACCATGCATAGTATGGGGACCATATACAAATGGAGATGAGAATATATCCCCTACCAGAAAGACAAAGAGGTTTTAGAGTTAGATATGATCATGACAAAAAGGTTCTTGTTCAAGTCAAAAAACAGTATAATATTTGTCTAATCACTGGTATTGAAAATAAAAGTACTGCGCACTGCTTTGACATAATAAGAATAGGGGAAATTCAAAACGGACTCCTGAGCTGTTTAGCTGTAAGAAAACCAGTATAAGCCAAAAAATTGAATTAATTATTGAATTAAATAAAATTAAACTGAATAAAAAAGTCTTACGTCTATTTTATAGTATCAGATTTTTCGCTAACTTTAACCTTGAAATTTACGATTTGCGAAAAATCCTGAAATGATGGTTAAAAGTGAAGGTAATTTTTTTATTCAGCGTTGAAAAATACATAAAACGTAATTATAAAAGTTAAAAAACAAAAACCATCGCAGGTTTATGTTATCTAATCTAAAACTCTTTCTTAAACTTGTTGACGATAATCTATACGATTTTTTTTTGTGTTATCCTCTAATATAAGTATGTATAAGATAGTAAGCGTCGAAAATCCTAATAATATTTTATTGTCATCGGATTTAAGTCAGTAGGTAAAATTTAACTTCTATCGGACATTTGAAAGTGAGTTAAACTTCAAGTACAAATTTTAAACTGGAAAGACGATCGTTGCAAGTTAAATAAAACTTTATGAAAATAACATAATTTTTGTTAAAAGAAATCATAGCCTCAAATCCTTTCAAAATAAAACATAAGTTAAAATACAATTATTTTAATTAATCTGAAACTTAACTAATAAAAATTAACTCAATCGTAATAGTTTCACGATTTCTTTCAAAGCGCAGATACCTTGAAATAAGTTTAAGTACTTTATATACGACCCCTGAAATCATGGCCGAAATCATCTCTTTTTAGATGCAAAAAAGTGGTATAAGTCATGCATTTCAAAGTTTCATAACTCGGTCAATTTTAATGTTAGATGAATGGGACTTTCTTTGTCGTACTTGTTAGTGTCACAGTAAAGTTTTACTAAATATCACTTATAGGACCGGGGGACCGTATAAAAATTTAAATTTCGTAATTTTTTAATAAATGTTTTTCTTGACCCAAATCGCTTTAGAAATAATTCTTTACCTTATTTAAACCATTTTTGTAATTGGAAGTATGCATCTAGGACCAACGGTTGCAAAAATAAAGGTCGGTCAGGTTATACGTGGACACGCTGTATATATATATATATGTTGATTTTGCGGTATATTACTGGCACTCCAGCTGTCAGTATTATACCGTAAAAATAACAGTAATAAACAGTAAAATTATACCGCAAATGCCGTAAAATCAACATTTTTTTTTTCAGTGTAGTACGTTTTTGGAACATTTTCCGCTCATTTCATCTTTTTAAATTTCGAATTTTTTAGAAACCGTTCTTAGAGAGCTTTTACATCTTAAAAGTACCATGCGACATTTTAAAGTTTTAGCCCCAAAAGAGTCACAGAAATCTCAGTTTTAGACCTTTTTTTTTATTCCTGCACCATTTTACATTTCGAATTTTGTAGAAATTGTGCTGTTGCGGCTATTTACGTCTTAAAAGTAACAGCCATGTCAAGTTTCACGTGCAAGACCTAATAGTCTTAACAGTTAATCGTAAAATAGATGTTTTACAATCATAATTTTTTTTAGTGTTTTACAATTACAATTTTAGATCACATTTTTTTTTTATCCCCATCACAATTTACAATCGTAATATAAATGCTTTTTTTAGAACTGTTCCGCGCAAGCATTTACGTCTTAAAAATAACAGCCATGTCAAATTTGAAATTTCTAGTCTTAACAGCTCCAAATAAGTCGTAAAAATTTTTAGAGCATTTTCCACTGATTTCATCCTTTTAGATTTCGAATTTTTTAGAAATCGTTCTTTGCGAATATTTACATCTTAAAAAACAACTACCACGCAAAATTTCAAGTGTTTAGACCCTACAGTGTCACAGAAATCGCAATTTTATAGAACCTTTTTTTTTTTTTTTTTTTTTTCTTACATCCGTTTTAGATTTTTTTTCCTGCACCTTTTTACATTTCAAATTTTTTACAAATTGTGCTGTTAAGAGTATTTACGTCTTAAAACTAACAGCCATGTCAAGTTTCACGTTTCTAGTCTTAACAGCGAATCGTAAAATAGATGTTTTACAATCATAATTTTTTTCTAAAAACTTCGAAATTTAGAAAGATGAAATGAGCGGTAAACGTTTTAAAAACATTCTACACTGAAAAAAAAAAAATGATTTTTTTAGAACTGTTCAGTGCAAACATTTGCGTCTTGAAAGTAAGCCATGTTAAATTTGAAGTTTCTAGCCCTAACATTTCCATCTTGAATTTTGTTACTTCAACTTAACAGTTTACATCTGCAACAATATGCGGATTTTAGGTGTTCGCGGATTTGAGGTAGTATAATGTACTTCAAAATTCGCTATCACATATAGAGCCAATAAAATCAATATTTTTCGTTATTCTGTTGTACGTCAGCTGCTTGCGGCGCGCCAGGTTACCGTTCTTGCACGAGTAGCCGGTATACAACACAACTACAAAAAATCGAGAAAATCGCATTGAAATCTCTATCACAGCGCCCACTTCCGGCAGAATAGCTTCACATTCAACTGGGACCTTCAGAAAATAATCAAAAACATATACTTAAAATTTGGTTCAAATCTATGCATAACTTCATACACTTTTCGATGATACAATAATGAAAATAGAACATAAATTGCTATTACAGCGTCCCCTTCCGGCAGAATATCCCCAAATTGAAGTAGGACTTGCTGGCCATAGTCAAAACATTACAATTGAAATTTGGTTCATTTCTATGCATAATTTCATACACTTTTCGATAATACAATGAGACAGACACACAGACACACAGACATTTTGTATAAACACGTTTTTCGAGATTCCTGACCCGAAAACGTGTAAATCTGCCGAAAACCGGAAATTGGAAAAAATTTCGATTACAATACTTTCTTCTATTGTAGATAGAGTAAAGTAAAAATAAAATAAAATAAAATAAATAAAATGAAATAAAATAAAAACCTTGTATTAAAATTCCAAACGGGTTATCTCCTCCCCGAACGATTGGAGATAGATAAGTTTAACTGTATAAATCACATAAATGAAAGTCAGCATTAAATTTCAAAATATCCTTCTTTAAGTGGAAACTTCTTAACCAAAAAATGATATCGAAAAACCTCTAATATATGAATCAACTGTCCGCGAGTGTAATGCATGCTTAGTTATTTCCGCTTATATTAATTAAAACCTTGCCCGTATTCTAGGAAAAGAAGTTGACGTAATTTTATCACCTAAATCCACTAATACGAGGTCGCGGTTATAGGTAATAATTTGTCACGTTGTTCACAGAACAAAGAGAAATAATTTCCCTCTGATTTACGAATTCTAAAGACTAAAAACAAAAAACCTATTTTAGTCTTTTTAAGCTAAATTTTATGTGTTGCGCAAACTTAAGATAATTTTAAAGTTAGTTGCGATGTTTATTTATTGTTATTAATCATAAAAGATATTTTATCATTTTATTTGTCCAGCACAAAACTCGTGTAGGGAAAAAATCACTTTACGATCATTGTATTCATGTAATCTTTTAGAAAATGATTTTATGAATGCATATACAGTGATTCAAAAATAGTGAAGCTGTTTTTAAATAACTGTTTTTTAAATTTGTTTCTGAGAAAATTTTGTGCCAGAATAACGAAAAAATATTAATATAATACAAGGGTAAAATTTTTTAATTTACTAAATCAGTTTACAAAAAACTTCTCCTTCACTCCCCCGCGAGGAAAAGAGATGATTTTGTCACAAAGAATAAGGAATATTGATTTATCCTTCGCAGATAACAGTGCTAAAAGCCGAGTTATATTTTTATTTTCAACAAAGAAATTCCGTAAAAGTACGGAAATTGTACAGGAAATTGGTTGCTAGTACATTGTTTTAGATTTCTTAATATGTCAGAAAGTAATGAATATGGATTTGAGAGTATCCTTCGCAGATAACAGTACTAAAAATGTAATGATATTGCTATTTTCAATAAACTAAGAAATTCTGCCAAAATATGAAAATTGTACTAGCAATTGGTTGCCAGTACATTGTGTTAAATTTCGTAAATGTGTTAGAAAGTAACGAATATGGATCCGAGAGTATCCTTCTCAGATAATAGTGCTAAAAATCTAGTTATACTGTTATTTTCAACAAACAAAGAAATTCCGTAAAAATACAGAAATTATACTGGCAATTGGTTGCCAATACATTGTGTTAGATTTCAGGAATGTGTCAGAAAGCAACGAATAATGGATTGGAGAATATCCTTCACAGATAACGGTGCTAAAAATCTGATTATATTGTTATTTTCACCAAACAAAGAAATTCTGTACAAAATACAGAAATTTTACAGGCAATCGGTTGGCAATACAATGTGTTATATTTCTTTAATAAGTCAGAAAATAACAAATATGGGGTTGAGAATATGCATGATAGACAACGGCTCTAAAAGTCTAGTCAAATTGTCATTATCACTAAACAAACAAATTCTGTAAAAATAACAAAAAATGCACTGGAAATCAGTTGCCAGTACAATTTCCGCGCTTTCACTGATTTTTAGGTGCGTTCGTAATTACATAAATACGTAGCACACCTATATATAGTCGTCGTCTGGTCCGTCCGTCTGTCTGCATATAACACCGCAAAAACTATCCAACCGAATGGTTTGAAATTTAATATATATAATCGTTGCAAAATTTTGTCTAGTCATTTCAAATTTTATAAAAATCGAATCAATACTTGAAGTTATATTAATGAAAGTTTTCTTTATTCTATTACATTATATCATACTTAATTAATTCAATGATATCCCATGATAGGTAATGATTGTAGGTTGCCATGGCTATTACGTCCTATTTAAGATGAAGTCATATTATTTCCGTATTATTGAATTTAAAATCGAATTTGTATATTAAAATTGTTTAATTATAGCAATCCTATTATCTACCGACATTTTTTGGATAGATGTTACCGGAGAAATAGGTATTAAATAGAAAAAGAGTCTAAATATGGATTTCAAGTTCTGAAATTTTCAAAGTTAGGCTTAAGTTTCCCATTGGAATTTTCAGTAAATATCAACAAAAGATAAAATGTTGGCAACTTAAAATGTACTTATTTTATTACGGAAATTAATCATATCATACTAACAGACGATATAATTCTTTTCACTGAAATAATAAAGATGAATTTTTTACTTTATCTTGTATTGGATATTTGCGTATAGTATAATTTTAATGTAACAGAGTTGTAATTAACTGTTTGCAAAAGTGTATTGAAACTTAATTTCATAAAATAAAATTAATATCTATTATAATATGAAAATCTGCAAATAAAATAAATTTTGTATTCATGCATTTTTGCATAAGAGTGCAACAGCTATTGCACCAAGATGTGAATATTTATAAAACTAGTTATAGTACGAACACACCTCATTTGTCACGTTAGACGTACAATTTCCAACTTGTTTCTTTTATCAATGTTTTGCAGTCACGAAAGATTTCCTTTATGATACTTTCTTTGAAATAGGTGAATAGTTGTTGTTGTTTTTAATTATTTATTATTTTTTTACGCAGTTTTTTTAATAATACATTTTTTGTGTGTTTAATTATCTACTATTCTAAAACTTTTAGCATAACTTATTTCCTTTCCATTTATATCGCCATTTTGTGTAGTTTCAATAGAATTATTTTTTAAACAGACTTTTCTATTGACATTTAAGTTTAATTCGACATCAAAATATTTAAGCTGTGAGCCTGAAAGGCAATAAAACGTTGTTATGTTGACATTTCTTTCGTTAAAAATACATTTTTCCCCTTTCTTAACGTTTTTCTCTTTTAGTTTATTTCTAAGCTCAATCATTCTTTTTACAAAAAATCGATTTTCCGTTTTTTATTAAACTATTTATTGGAAATATCTTTCTCTTTTGCAATCCTTCTTTATTATTATTATTATTCTCAATTTGATAGAAGTATTTTCTTTTCATAAAAGAAAAAAATATCATCCTATTATTCTTAATAAAATAGTGAAGAAGCAATTTAAAGGATGTTTTTATAACAGAGCTTGAAGTACGGTAAATCGTTTTGAAGAAAACGCAGGATGGGCAGAAAGTCCGTATAAACTTTAAAAATTCATAAAAACAAAACAAATAATGATATGGCGCTAAAAACATTGTCAGGTTTTGGAATATTTTTAGCAGGAAAAATAGATGTAGTTCTAAACGTTGCCTATAGGGGGAGCTAACGCGAATGCATTTTGCAGAAGTATACAAATGAGGTTGATTAAAAAAGAACTGACTTTTATTGGATCATTTATTCGATTCAATCATCAATTTTGTGTTCAGAGCATTTTGCTGCGCGGATTTTACTTATGGTAGATCTTGATTTGTTGAAAGAAACCTTCTCTTAAACGGAGAAGGGGAATAGAAATGTACCTACACTGAAGATTTCTAACAATATGTATGGAGATGTTATTTGGCTGGAACAATTGTTTGTTAAAGTAGTGAGAACTGTCCAATGCATTGCTTACTAATACAAGAACCGAACAGTTCTCCTATGACGAAGCTTAAATAACAAGGTTTAACAAACAGACATTATCCTTGTAAGATAATTTATTTGATGAAAGTCGGAACAAGCATAGTAAGGCATCAAAATTTGACAAAGTGGATCACCTCTATTACAAACACACGTCTTACTAGCAGGGATAGACCGAGAAGTGACGAATTAAAATCGCCAACAGAACTCTTCCATAACAAGCCAGGACGCCATGAAAAAAAATAAGGGGGTCTGGGGGTCAAAATTGTAAAAAATAAATATTTTTTTTTTCTAAAAAAAAAATATACCACAAAGTTAAATAAAACAAATAAAGTAAACCGCGTATTTCTGTGATGATTACATCAGCAGATATAACAATTTTAGGTCGATTTTGTAAGAAATACTACTTATTACATTCTCCACTTTGGAATTTCTGAAAAAATTTTGCAGATCTACGTCGATCATGACCCCTAGAACACGGTAGAAAATCTCGGTCAAGTTCGTTAATGGGCAAAATCGGACCAAGGGAGTGGAAATGGAAAGGGTTTTTGTGAAAACAGAAAAAAAACCCATAACTTCTTAATTATGATACATATCGAATCCGTTTAAAGTTATTATTACTTCTAGGAAAAGGGTCAAAAATGTATGTATGATAGACTTTTGATATCATTAAAAATGGCCCCAAGGGGCGAAAAAAAAAACAGGGGTTTAAGAAGAAAAAAATTCAAAACTTCGTCAAATCACAACATATCATATCCGCTTAAATTTATTATAAATCTTCTTCATATCATCTACAACTGCATATTGACAAGTTTTTGATAAAACCAGCTCTTGCAGTAAAAAAATATAAATAAAAATAAAAAATAAATTTTAAAAAAATTAAAAAATCTCTGCCATCTACGTCTACAGGCACAGGTAGATTTTGAAGTGAGCGGTCCCAACTGATCCCTTCATGGCAAAAATTTCTTTCTTCTTCAATTCCCAAGAAGCAGGCGACCCACGGTCTGCGGCGAAGACGCGGAATCCACTGTCATGAACTTCCAGGTCCGTAATTGTGCCTGCATAAGGGATGGTGGAATTGATACTTACACTTAGACACTATCCTACCTACGAACGTAACCGTAGACTAAAGATAAATTTAGTTTATGATCCATTTTTTTTTATTTCGTACTTTTACCAATTAAGAAGACTAAATAATTGAATAAACACGGGATAATTTTTATAATTATTTACAAAATAATTGGAGTATAATCAAAAAGAAAAAAAAACTCGTCAAAAGCGGACAGATAAAATTGTTAAACTGGGTTTATCTCGAATCTTGATTTAGTTTTTGTTGGTGAAATTGGTACGTAATCTCGAAATCTACCTGTGCCTGTAGGCCTAACCGGAAGGGATATTTTGTATTGTACTACCAGTCCGATTCCGCCCGTAACCAAAACTTTAAGTCCATTGATCTCAGAATGGATTTTTTCATAATTTGTCATGTTTAAAAGGATAGATCTAAACTTCCTTATAGAAGATATGTGTATATGACATTTTGTACAGTGTTTTTATGTTACGTTTTTAAGAAATTGTGTTCAGGATTTTTCAGTTCATGTGAAACTTTTGAAAATATATTTCTCAAAGTAAAAATCACTCTCAAAAATCCTATCTTTTTACTTTTAAATTTATTAGAAATTTTGCAAGAAATATTTTTATAAATCCTGAAGACAACAAGTAACTTTTTCTGCCTATAATATTAAAAAAAAGTAATGAAATCGGGCAAGTAATTCATGAGTTATATCAAAAATTAAATAAGTTTTAAGTTTTAAATATAAAAATCCCTGACGCTCGGCCTACAGGTACAGGTAGATTTCGAAGACGCTAACCGTGGGGCGCCTGTTTGTTGGGAATTGCAGAAGAAATTACATTTTTGCCATGATTCAGCAGTTGGGACCGCCCACTTCGAAACCTAACTTGTTTGCAGGTGGAGCCGGCAGGTATTTTTTTATTTAATTTAATTTAATTTAATTTATTTATTTATTTTTTGCTATAAGGGTTGGTCTTATAAAAAACTTGTCAATATAAAAGTTTTAGATAATATTAAGAGGGTTTATAATAAATTCAAGCGGATTTGATATCTTGTGAATTGACGAAGTTGTGAAATTTTTTTTCTAAAACCCCCCTTCTCCCCCCCCCCCTTGAGGCCATTTTTAATGATATCAAAAATCTGTTATACATAAATTTTCGGCCCTTTTCTTAGAAGTAATAATAACTTTAAACGGCTTCGATACGTATCATAATTAAGACGTTATGGGTTTTTTGTGTTTTCACATACCCCCCCCCCCATATCCCCCTCTCCTTGGTTCGATTTTGCCCATTAACGAACTTGACCGACATTTTATGCCCCTTGATTTCATGTATCAATTTGGAAGAGATTTGTGCAGAATTATTGGAGTTATCGTGTCCATAAAAAAGTGACATAAGATAGATAGATAAAGTTTTGAACTGGGGGTGGTTTTGGGTTCTGGGAGTCATGATCGGCGTAGATCTGCAAAAAAAATTTCAAAAATTCCAAAGGGGAGAATGTAATATGTAGTATTTCTTACGAAATCTACCTAAAAAATATTAAAGTTTTTAAAAAGTTTTTATCTGAAAAGCAATATTTATAGAGATACACATTTCAGGAGAGAAACAAATCATTAAAAAATGCCTATAAATAAAGAAAAGAAAATTTTGTCCCTTGGACCCTTTTAAACTATTAGACTACACACATATGAAATCTTATACATCTTCTATATAGGTGACTTTTTCAACCTTTGTTGCTTTAAAAAATTGTACTTGAAACAGAAAGGCGCGTTTTTTGTGCCGGAAAACACTGAAAATTCGCAAAATTCAAATTATCAAAACTCGACAGGTTTTTGGATGTAAAAGTCCGTCTTACTAGCTTATTAAAAGTCCGTTTTAGTCCGTCTTAGACATGGGGCAATATTTTTCTAAATATGTTATAGAAAAAAGGGACCATATAAAAAGTTCAATTTTGAATTTTAATATGTATTGTAAAAGAATGCCATATCTAAAAGGTGTACTTGATTTGTATTTTTTTGTAATTTGAAGTATTTTTTTTTATCATAAGTGGTTTAAGGTAAAGTCGCCATTGCATCAACTTTGAATCACCCAAATCAAATTGAATCAAATTTCAGCACACATTACATCTCTATATACGTGTTGAAAAAAAAATTCACAAAATTCAAAATTTTTATATTTTTGAAATATGAAGGTGATACTTTTTGAAAAAGTAAAGCCGAGTTGTAGAGAGAAATACTTGGTTATTTTAAAGCTGATTAAACGAAATGATTTAAAGAAAAGTCCTTCCGGCCTGTTCCGGGAGGAAAAGGTAGCTTTCCTATATCTTCGTTTTAAAATTTTAGCTAAAGTTACACGAAAACAGCAAGCTAAAATGCAAAGAAACGTTTACAAAATATTCGTTAATACTGAATTTGAATAAGAAATTCGCCAAATTATTGAGCAATAGCCAAATTGGCTTCATTTATGAAGACTTATTTTGGTCGCCAAATTTGGCATATTTCGCCAAATGTCGCCAATTTTGGCGAGAATTTGGCGCTAACGGATATGAATATATAGTTTTATGCGTATGATTGGGAAAATTATTACAACAATGAAAGAAAATAATTTGCGAGTAATCGCGTTAATGTGCTGTTTTGTTTCAAAATGTCAGCCACCCTAGAATTTCAAACTGCTCTATCTCAGCCATTTTTTAAGATAGGGGTAAAGCAAAAATTGCTCTGGAATCCTTGTATCAAGGCCTAACATGTAATTAAAAAATAAATTTGAATTTTAATTTTTTTGTATATTTATTTTAGTTTTAAATTTTTAAATGGCCGCCATCTTGAAACAAAATGGCGGACCAAGCTGGCCAACGAACTCGCGCGAGACATTAGTGACCTTAATACACACAATTAGTTTCATCAAAATCGATTTATAAATACGAGCGTTATCGTATGACATAGGTCAGATATATATATATATATATATATATATATATATATATATATATATATATATATATATATATATATATGGATATATCTATATATATAAATCAACATTTGAGCGGAGGGTGGTTTTGGGGTCTGGGGGTCATGATCGGCGAAAATATATCGAAATTTTCCGGAACTGCTTTCCTCCGAACGGCTGCAATAGGTAGCTTTATACTTTTTAGTATTGAAAGCTACCTAAAAAAACTATTTGTGAGCGGGCGTTGAGTCCCCTGATCTGCAGATTTATATGTTAGGATTGTAATAAACAGTAATAGTGCTTATGTTATGTACAGAGTTATTTTTCAAATGTTAAATACAGACAATAACAGTCTCTGGGACTGCTTACATGAATTAAATGAATTTGTCTACATTTGAACAGAGAGAACTTCAGCCCACAAGCCTCTCCTTTTCCTACGACCCTGGTCTCTGATACTCAAATAGTGATTATTCTTCCCCTCACTTTTACAGAGTGGGCAAGGGTAGTATTCGGCTCAGTCTTTTCCTGCATGTATGATGTCAGTTTACAGTTTAATGGAGTCGAAACAGACACAAATTGGTCCCAACTTTACGGTCCTTTCACAAAATTTTATTTAATAAAAGTCCTTCCGTCCTGTACCGGGAGGAAAAGGTAGCTTTCCTATATCTTCGTTTAAAAATTTTAACTAATGTTACACGAAAACAGCAATTTAAAATGCAAAGAAAACGTTTACAAAAGATTCGTTAAATACTGAATTTGAATAAGAAATTCGCCAAATTATTGAGCAATAGCCAAATTGGCTTCATTTATGAAGACTTATTTTGGTCGCCAAATTTGGCGATATTTCACCAAATGTCGCCAAGTTTGGCGAGAATTTGGCGCTAACGGATATGAATATATAGTTTTATGCGTATGATTGGGAAAATTATTACAACAATGAAAATTTTTGTAATGTGCTATCTTGTTTCAAAATGTCAGCCACCCTAGAATTTCAAACTGCTATATCTCAGCCATTTTTTAAGATAGAGGTAAACCAAAAAATGCTCTGGAATCCTCGTATCAAGCCCTAACACTTAATAAATTTGAATTTTTAACTTTTTTGTATATTTATTTTAGTTTTAAATTTTTAAATGGCCGCCATCTTGAAACAAAATGGCGGACCAAGCTGGCCAACGAACTCGGTCGAGACATTGATGAGCTTAATACGCACAATTAGTTTCATCAAAATTGATTTATAAATACGTTACGAGCGTTATCGTATGACATAGGTCAGATATATATATATATATATATGGATATATATAATATATATATATATATATATATATATATATATATATATAAATCAACATTTGAACGGAGGGTGGTTTTGGGGTCTGGGGGTCATGATCGATGAAAATATATCGAAATTTTCCGGAACTGCTTTCCTCCGAACGGCTGCAATATGTAGCTTTATACTTTTTTGTATTGAAAGCTACCTAAAAGAGGCTCCTTCTCAAAATTTATTTTAATAAAATAGGCCCCTTCACAATATTCCTTTTAATAAAAAAGATTCCTTCTCAAAATTCCTCTTAATAAAATAGTCGCTTCACAAATTTCATTCTGTAAAAGCAAACTCTTCAACCTCTTTTTTTTTTATTTAATAGTTTTGAAATATAGAACTTGCAAACAAAAGAAGTTCACCAGATGGAAAAAAAAAGTATTTTTAACAAATGCTTGGTTCGAATTTGAGTAATTAGATTTGAACTTTCGATACAAAATTTTATTTTTCGCAAAAATAACTTTTACTTTTCACAAAATGAGCTCCAAGAAAATGAACCTGCATCGACTCCTGTCCTGGTCTATATATAAATACAGCTCATCATAATATGATTTCTCTAGAATAACATTGATTCAATTTCATCTGTTTCAAGAAAGACCATCGTCTCAGTTCTACCCAAAATAAAGTAACCTTTGCTATTGATAAGGGAATAACATCATTATCATCCCCGTGTTTCCAAGAAAAAAAAATAGACTGTCAAAAAACTTCCCTTTCGCATGTAAAACGATCATCGGTGGATAAAAATTACCATTCATAAGCGATCTGTAAACTTATTCTCTGATGGATAATTATGTATTTTTCTGAAGCACACCATTTAATAAAGGATAGATCAAATTTGTGTTTTGGATGGTTATCGAGAAGAAAGTTATTTTTGCACCCAGAAATTATAATGCGCTATAACAGACGATACCATGGATAATGGTGTAGCAATTAAAAATATATGGTTGGGATCAAGAGTCATTTACGAATAAATTAAGCAATTAAGATTATCAGTCTATACTAATATTATAAAGATGTAATGTTTTTGTTGTTGTTATTGTTTGTTTGCTTGTTTGTTGGGGTAATTGCGGGAACTATTGAACTAATTTCAAAAGTGATGGTGAGAATTTCTGCTTCAACATAGGCTATATTTTATGTTTGTGCCACAACCCCAAGGGGGGTGCAAAAGCGAAAAATGTTCTAAAATTGTGATTTTTGTGATACTAAATGATCTAGAACCTTGAAATTTGGCATGGTAGTTAGTTATAAGATGTAAATGGTCTCTAAGAGCAATAAAAAAAAATTCAACATTGGAAAGAGTGAAATGAACAGAAAGCGTTCTAAATTATAATTTCTTTCTATGGAATTGTTAAGGAGAGAAACTGGAAGTTTGACATGGCTGCGACTTTTAAGATGCAAATGCTGGCTTAGGACAGTTTTCTAAAATTCGAAATTTAAAAGTTTGCAGGAACAAAAAATGCTCTAAAACTTTGATTTACATGATACAGTTGGTATAGAAACCTATGGAATTTGGCATGGTGGTTACATTTAACCCATTAAAGCCGGAATTATTTTCGTCTTTAAAATGCAAAACTTACATTTCACACCAGTATTTTTAAACTAGCAATTTTTGTTTGCTTTATCAAGAACTTGAAGTCATAAAATAACGATAATGTTTCCGTAAAAAATACTGGTGTATAAACAAAAAAATGGTTGAAACTTATCTGGTACCATATGGTACCGCTAGGCTTTAATGGGTTAAGATGTAAATGCTCCCTAAGAACTTTTATAAAAATTCGAAATTTAAATGGGTGAAATGAACGAAATTTTTTTTAAAAATATTCTAAATTATGAATTAATTGAAACTGATAAGCCTAGAATATTGAAATTTGGCGTGGCTGTTACCCTACAGGTGTAAATGCTGGCTCAGAACACTTTTCTAAAAATTCGAAACTTAAAAGGGTGCAGGAACAAAAAACGTTCTAATATTGAGATTTATGCTATACAGTTGGTACAGGAGGTTGGGAATTGACATGGCGGTTACATCTAAAATGTAAATGCTCGCTAAGAAATGCTTGCTGAAAAATTCGAAATTTTAAGAATGAAATGAGCGAATTTACTTTTTAAATTACGATTTAGCTGGATTTATTCGGGTTAGAAACTTGAAATTTTGTATAATGGTTACTTTTAAGATGCAGATGCACAGTATAAACAGTGAATTAAAAGTTCAAAATTTAAAGGTGTATGGAATGTTCTGAAAACGTTCAATTGCAGTTTATTCAGAATTGTTTGGGATAGAAACTTAAAATTGGACATGTCTGTTATGTTTAAGACGTAAATGTTCGCACAGAACAGTTTTTACAAAATTCGAAATTTAAAAGTGTGAGTGATGGTGCTGAGCGCGAAACTTGAAATTTAGCATGGTGGTTATTTTTAAGGTGGGGGGTGCAGGCTAAAAACGATTTCTGAAAAATTCGAAATTTAAAAGCGTGAAATGAGCAGGAAGCATTCTAAAAACCTTCTAAACTGTGATTTATCTGAAATTGTTGGGGATAGACACTTGACATTTTACATGGCTCTTAATTCAGAGACATAAATTCATCCACAGAACAGTTTTTAAAAATTTAGAATTTTTAAAGTGTACAGGATCAAAATATGCTCTAAAATTGTGATTTCTGTGATATAGTTGTGATAGAAGCTTGTAATTTGACATTACATTTAAGATGTAAATTCTTGCTAAGAACGCTTTCTAAAAAGTACTAAATTTCAAATGAAAAATGAAATGAGCGGAAAACCTTCAAAATACATTCTAAATTACCATTAATTTGGAATTAATTTTAGCTCTTCTGATTCATTAAAGTCTCACGTTCGCCTAATGCAGTATAAGAATGAAGTTTACTCAAAATGTGGCTTAATTAGTAATTTTTGAATTATCTGTGGCAGTAAAATTTCCTCTAATGAAAATAGACACACAAATACCACTTGAAATATTTCAATAATTTCGCGAGCAAAGCCACGGGTTTTTCTAGTAATTGATAAATCCAGTTGACTCGTGCGAGACTTTCGCACTGCAATCTTTGGGATTCTTTGTTCAAACTTTTTTTTTTTAATTAACTGCAATTTTTAATAAAACATTGTGTTTTAATGAAATGAGAGTGTACTCTATGTCAAAAGCACATTCAAAAACCTTTCGTATGATCTCTCATTCATAGTTGTGTATTTTGTTAGTGTATAGAAAAAGAGATGTTGACATCAGATAAAATATATGAAACAGATGGGGGGAACTCAAGAATCACTGATATTTAGTAATTAATAAGTATTTAATAGGATCTGGTTATATTTACAACGAAACAATACGCTATATTTACAAGAAATATAGCCGTTAAAATGATTAACGGGCAAGAGGGACTACACTGGCCTAAGTAGCACAAAATGGTTGGGCCAACATTGGCAAATTGTTGGCTAATTGTTGGCTAATTGTCGTTTCATGTTGGAAGAAATCAGTAAGAAATTTTCGCCTTGCCGTACCATTAGCCAACAAACCATTTGGCACAACGATGGTCCAACTGTTTGCTGCTCAGAAACCTGGTCAGATTCGCTCCAAATTAGAGGGATCTTGCACGTACTGTTTCCCAACCATTTGCCAACTTTACAATTCTCAATCTCACCATTTTCCAACGGTTTCCAGAAACTGCCAACGATGGGCCAATAAACTTGGGAACACATCAGCCTTGGAGAATATACTGGCTACGAGAGCGCTTCAGCGGAATCGTCTGTTGAATTCAAAATCTAGGCGCGCTCTGGCCAAGGATGCTCAAATCATTTCTCTGGCTAGCTCATAAAAATTACATAGCTCATCATTTCCATTCTGGGTTTAGTTACTAACGTTCATGAGCCGACTTGTGGGAAAGTGCTGTGTCGTCTGTTGCTCGGGGGTCTGGCGTGGGAATCCTAATGACCACATATATATGATATTTACAGGAATAATAATTAATCGTTCGAAACAATCCCATTATCAAAAATCGATATTTTAATTATTTTAGCTTTAAGACACTGAATTCTATAGCAATTTACGATTATCAAATTAATGAGACAATGGGAGTGGGGAGGGGAAGCTTTTCCCTCTCATATAATAAAAATTTTAACAGAAAATAAACAGTCTTATAACTTAAGACATTTATTTTTGTTTAACGGAGATATTAGGTGTCCATGGTCTCCATTATGTAATCATCATTTTATTCCTTTCAGCAGGAGAGAGAGATATGAAGTGATAGCATTTTCATGTAAGTTACAATGCCAACAGAAATGCGGTTCCAGCCAAGGCTCGGAGTTAAGACACAGCGGTTAGAGAGAAGACAATATTAAAATTTTGAACCGCAGACACGCCAAGGGCGTACCAGAATTGGCAACTTGATGACGTGAATGAAACGAAGCAGTAAACCTACAAAACATCTGCGAGGGCGCTTGGGCGCGATAGGAATGTGGTTTTAATATCCGCAAATTCTATATTCTTTAATGATTAAGTCAGGAACAAGCAGATGAAAATTTAGATAGAAATGCTTTTTGTTATTTTTTGAACAATGCATAAAGGGCCCCTGTAGCATATATTCCCAGATGTAAAAAAAAAACACAAAGAGAAGATTGTAAGCTTATAATATGAATACTGTAATGAGGTACAAAAATTAGCTTTACGATAAAAGAAATAGCTTTTTGAATAAAGGATCTAATGCACAAATGAAGAATTAATTTAGAAAATAATTTAGTCCATACTATCGTAATATATAAATATAGGAAATTATTAATTTTGAATAAAAATATCCTAAGAATATATGAGCATCGCCATACCCTGAAACTACTATAAATCTTACTTGAAGTAATTTCTGATATGAAAGAAATGAAACTTTTGGTTGAAAGTTTCATTTACAAAATGAGATAAGTTCAAAACAAAAACGAAACTTGTAGAATTATGACACCCCTGTTTAGAAGTTTTACTAGTTAGAAATGTAATCAGTATTTATAGTATTTCTTTATGTACAAAGAGTTCTTTTTTCAGAGGTGAATTAGCAAACGGTCAAGACAGAAAATACAAGTCTTTGGAACAGTTCATGGGACTAAAAAAAAAGTCTTCATTTCAATGGGGACAGCTTGAGCCCCCCTGAACCCCTCCCTTTCAAAAGCTACTGATTCTGGATATCCGTTGGAGTAACTGGTTATTCAAAATGCTGCTTTTGAGTGAAAGAATATGTGGTTTGGTTAACTAATATATGTATTTAGGTTTCCAGAGACTGTGTTACATTTTTCGGTACATACATATTATCCGAGTCGGGAAGAAATACCAATAACAATGGTAAATATTGAAAAAACGGGAATTAATAACTCAATACATTACCTTAATTTAAATTAAAAATACACTAACATAATTTCAAACCTTGCCGTAATATTACAATATTAATTTTGTACTAATGATTTAATGCATTGCCTTAATTTGTATTGGCAACTTAATACATTTCATTCCCCATTCAAATGAAGACAACTTTTTTGTTTGAATGGGGAGGGCTTGAGTATCATGCGCCCCTTCCTCTCCTACGCCCCTGGTCTCTATTACTCAAATGGGGCTCCGTTTCTTCTCTCTTTTGTAGGGCGTACCATTCGGCTCTGTCCTTTAATGCATTTTTGACGTCATTCTATATAAAAATCCCTCATCGTATATGACTGCTCTAGAATATCATTGATTCAATTTCATCTGCTTCATGAAAGACCGTCATCCCAGTTCTACCCAAAATAAAGTAACCTTTGCCATTGATAAGGGTATAATAACATCATTATTATCTTCGTGATTCCAAGAAAGAAAAAATAGACTGCCAAAAACCTTCCCTTCGCATGTAAAACGATCATCGGCGGATAAATTACCATTCATAAGCTATCTGTAAGCTTATTCTCTGATGGATAATTATGTAGTTTTTTGAATCGGCTTTTTTTTTATATAAAAGATAGATCAAATTCGTGTTTCGAACGGTTATTGGGAAAAAAGTTATTTTCGTACCCAAAAATTATATGTGATAGAAGAGATATCATATTCTGGGTATTCGTTAAAGTAATTGGTTATTTAAGAGGCTGCTTTTGAGACATAAGAATCAGTAGAACGAAGTCCAGGGAGAGGCAAGATTTTCGAACTCTTATATTTTTAAAAATGAAAAAAAAAAAAAAAAGTTAGATTAAGAATTTTTTTTATTAAAATCGGCGTGCAATAATATAAAAAAACATCTCATAAATATATAACAAACAATAAAAATACCAAAATAAGCTTCTACTAACTTTTTTTTCAAAATGGGGAATTCAAACATTCTTTTCATCATCTCCTCCCCTCTGTACTCCCGTTTAAGATCATTTTTAAATGCATGAACCTAAATGCAAAACGGAACGAAGTACTTATCTTTCACAGGAGTTCAAGGGGGATAAGGACCACACACACACCTGACAAAAAAATGTTTAGTTTTTGTTCCCTTCCCTTAATGTTTACTTATTTTAAATCACTTGGTAGAATAAATTTTACTATTTTCTTTTCTTATTTTTTTTTTTCTAAAATCAATAGAAAAAAAAAGTTAATTTAATTTCAAAATCCAGAGAGGGGGAACAACCTTCCTCTGTCGTATTTTTATAGTATGTTTTTTTTTTTATTATTATTAATGTTTAAAATTAATTTAAAAAATTATAACATTTTGCATTTATTTTATATTCAATCAGTTTTTTAAAAAAGATTTTGAATTTTTTCACTGATATTTACACTGATATTTTTGACTGATTTTATACAATTTTAAGTTTTAGGTCTTTTGTGTGTGAGTGAATTTATAAAGTTCTTTTTCTTTACTTTACTTTTTCTTTTTTTAGTGGAAAAAAAAATCCATTGTCTAGAAAATAACTTGTCATATCGTTTTGATATGTTTACACTTTAAAATCTAAACATTTCATTCTCCATTTTATAAAAAGAAAAGGAAAACAAGGGGGTAAGTGTGATCGAAGATCGCTCAAAGGGTTTCGTTTAATATTCCTTTCAAAACACTTTATCCTTTCTTTAATAAATCCAAATAAATTTCATTTAGCAACCAAAAAAAAAAAAAAAAAAAAAAAAAAAAAAACTCATGTTTTTTGTTTTTTATAAAGTAAAAATTTACCGGTCATTTTTTTCGTTTTTTCGAGTATCCAAACCAGCCCGATAGCGGGCGAAGCCGGCTATTATATTCTGTCATAATAATATCTGTCACGCGGACTAAATGCGATATAAAAAAATAATTTCAAAATTAAACATGTTGTACACCTTCAAGATGTTAAAATATGCGAATATTTCCATAATCGGATTTTTATCATGAATTTCGCTTTATTACCACTCTGACGTCAATCATTTTTATTTCATATTAATCTTTTTTTCAATTGGTGAAACTTTTTATTTCATTTTCATTTTTCACGGGGAAATCGTCTGATAGAAAATTAATTATTGTAGAAAGAATTTCATCGTGGATTTTTAATTTTTGGCATCTGCTATAACGAAAAATGTTTAAATTTAATAGGAAAAGGCTGTTAGAATTTTGGTTTTTTATCTCTATTTATTAAATTACGAATTTTTCAAATTTTAATTTTTTGAGCTCTTCATAACTGGTATTCAGCTATATACACAAAGTTTCAACTCTGTAAGTTACATAGTTTCTGAGAATAGCTCTGTGACAGACAGACAACGGAGCGGGAGTAATTGGGTTTCGTGAGATGAACGAAACCCTAAAAAGGCATTATTAAAATATTTCAATTAGGTGAATACCCGTGACATTTTATAAAGGTGGAAATTAACAACTGGATCAAAACTTTTTACAGGCCGAATTCGGATCCAGATATATTATTAATTTTTTTTACAACATAGCTGAAATGCATTTATGAATTCGGTTTGTCTGTCTGTCTGTCCGTGCTCTAACTCGCGTAAATATACTGGGATTGTCATGCAATTGATATAAGTTATTGGGGTTTACTATGGCATGCTCGGTATTGAAAATGAAGTATGTAGCACTTATAGTTCCTTTACAGGGACACTCAAAAGAATTCCGTTACATTACGGTCTATGTGGAAAAATAATTTGTCGTTTATTTAATGATGTTTCACTATTTCAAACATATTGAAATTGATATATATCACTGAGATGAACTGCAAGAAGCTTACTATAGAAGATGATGTGCATAGCACTTATAATTCCATTACAGGGACACTCAAAAGAATTCAGTTACATTATGGTCTATGGGAAAAAATTGCTTGCGGTTTATTTTAATAATGTTTCACTATTTCAAACACATTGAAATTGTTATATATATCACTGAGGTGCATTACAAGAGACTTAATATAGAATATTATGTGCATAGCGTTCATCGTTCATTTACAGAGACCAGGGACACGAAAATGAATTCGGTTAAAATACTGTCTGTTAACAATAACTGCCAGAAGTGATGCTTTTTCAGTTGAGGAACGCGTTTTTAAATTTTATTAATTTTTTGCGTATTACTTGGTGTGTATAAATTCTATAGATCGTATACAGGGCAGCACAAAATATCTCTTGCACATTTCCGTTTATTGACGGAAATTCCAGAAGGGGAATTTTAAACTGTGCTATGCGTTTCCTATGAACTAAAATTTAGCATCCTATGTAGTGTATATACATATCCATAAATCATAAATATAGCTGACAAAAGAATTCAGATATTTTTCCGAATATTGTTGGTTATCCCTGAAATTGTGTTTTTAAATGTGTTATGATTTTTCCAGATTGTTTACTTAGACAAACAAACCTGCTGGTTTGTTGAGCTTAAGCCGAAAGGTAGGCCTACCCACCCGGTTTGACCTTGACCTTGTTCACTTAGACATCATCTTTCACCTTATTAAACTGTAAAGATTTGTATATATTTTGGAAGTGTTGGAAAGTGTTACATAATCTGTACTTGACGCTTGATTTTTCTGGCGGGTTTTCTTGCATATTTTGCTTTCTAATGCCTTAATTTAAAGATAGAGGATATTTAAATTCGGAATGTATATAATTTTTAAGGTGTTTCCAATTGTGAAATGTTAGCCACTTCTGAATATATTTTTTTGTCCTGGATTCGAAAATGGACGACGAGAAGATTAAATAAATGATGCATATAATTTCTAGAGATGAATAAATTAAATAAAAAGCAAAGTAGTAAGAATTGAGGAAAGATCTATATTTAAATTTAAGAACTGGTTTGAATTAAGTTGAAAATTTAAAAATTTAAATGAAAACATTTAATCTGAAACATGATGAAAAGGGTATTTTTTTATACTTTTCTGCACATTTCCCCTTTCATGATTGCAATGTGGTACCTATTTCAAAAAATCTAACCATCTTTCAATTATATCTGCTATTTTTCAAAGTCAATATTGAGAAAATTTAATTTTTAAACGAATTTTTAATTCGATGTCCCCAATTGGGAAAGCTGGCTTGTAAAAGGTTAAAATTGCTACACTGTTAAACTAGTATGTTGTAGCCATCACAAAAGTTTCTTATATATAAATAAAATCGTCTGCAACAAAAATTAAATGACAATCTATACGTTTTTAAGATGTAGCTATCGTAGAAACAGCAAAAAATAGAGCATAGCAGCGACACCTGTTGGGCGGTATACACCCGAACCTAATGAGAACCTATTTTTGTAAAGGTCTAACATAATATGCAGTTTGAGGAAATTCCGTGCATTAGTTCTTGAGATATAGCTAGGGTGGAAATCGAGAAATATGCAGCATAGCAGTGCCACCTGTTGGGCGATTTACACCATAACCTAATAAGCGTCTATTTATATCAAGGTCTAACAGAATATGAAGTTTGATGAAACTGTGCATTAGTTCTTAAGATATAGCTGTACTGAAAATCATGAAAAATGCAGCATACTTCGTGCAGAATATGAAGTTTGATGAAATTCTGTGCATTAGTTCTTGAGCTATAGCTATCGTGAAAATCATTAAAAATGTAGCAGCGCCACGTGTTGAGCTATTTACAGCAACAACTTATGTCAACGTCTAACTGAATCTGAAGTTCGATGAAAATCCGTGCATTATTTCTTGAGATTGAACTTACGGAAATCGTGAAAAATGCAGCATAGCAGCGCCACCGGTTTGGAAATTTTCACCAAAAGCTATTCGGCAACAATTTATATGAAGGTCTAACTGAATCTAAAGTTTTAATAAATTCCGTGCATTAGTTCTTGAGATAGAGCGCCCACAACATTTTTGTCACATACAGACACACAAACGGACATTTTCCTGGTTATATCATATTTTCGTCGTTTAGAAAACATTTGTCTTTTTTTTTTTTTTTTTTTTTTTTTTTTTACAGTGTACCTACAAACTTTGCGGGAAAATTATCTTTCTCTCCATAGGGAAAGATGCCAGAACCAGAATCAATAAGACGCTTTCTCACTGCCGATGACAATTACAAAAATTATCAAACAGGTGCCCAAATCACGAAACTGTCTCCCAAGCGTTGCCTATGAATATTTTGGACAGTTCCATTTGACTCAAACTTATCTCTAATTCTAGCGATTGTAAGTTACGTTCGTAGGGGAATCTGTTTTCAAACTATCTCATAAACTGTCTCTGCCCTTCAGCTATGTTTTCAAATTTTCAGTAAATGCTAAGGGATAAATTTTCTGTGCTCAATGCTTAGTCTGATTTCAAATATCATTTCAAATTAGTTAAAAATAAAAGGAAAAGGAAAACATGCCAGTTATTAGCGAATAAATTGTGTATACATTTCTGGGACACTTTATATACATATGTAACGCTCGAACTATACTCACTCCATCATATTTTCTCTCCTTTTCTTTTTTTTTCTTCCAAAAGAATTGACAAGCTGAGTAATTTAGACTTTACCAGAAGAGAAGAATGTTTACAGAGTTGTTGCCGACAAGGCATCTGAGCTAAGCCGTAATATTAAATTAAGTGAGTTATTTTGTAAATAGTAACATGTAAATATGTTGTAAATATTAAATTTATTAGTCTATGAAGAAGTTATCAAGTTTTATTTGTAACTAAAATAGTTTCCACCGCGGATTCAAAATAATATGTTACAAAGATTGTCTCCCCAACTTCGGGCCCGAATATAGGCAAGATATGAAGATAAGTATTATTTTTAAATTGTGTTAAACTGTTTTAATAAGAAAATTTAGATACTAAAGTACAAAAAGTATTTATTTTGATTCATCCGGAATTTGAGGATTTTTTGAAAAATTGTGTTTGATTCGTCCAGAATCTAAATATTTTGGAATTATTCTATTTATTCAACCTGAATGATATTTTCCTAGGAAATGAAATACGAAAAATCGTCTGCAGCTTCAAGTATTTTAGTATCTGAATTAAATGAAGATATTCATAAGAGAAATATATCTAATAATTATTATTGAAAAATAAACTCGTTTGCTTTATTTTATACATTTATATAGTTGCACTGAGCTATATTATTATTGAAGTTATTATTATAAATGAGTCCTTGGCATTATTTTATTTATTATATAAAGAATTATTTAAAATTATAAGAATTATATTATATGAAGAATTGATTTAAATTATTTTGCTAAGAGTTATTCGTAACACAAAGTAAGTTTGAAGTTAGCTAAAACATAATTAATTCAAATGATGGCGTTTCTTTCTAAGGGTAAGAAAATTGATTTAATTACTTTGGCTTCAGAGTTAAAAGTACAAATAAGTAGTGATGATAAAGTCCTCGAATTACGTGATAGAATTGTAAATAGTGAGGCATTTAAAGATAACATAGATTTTGTACAGGGAATTTTAGAAAATATCATAGAAGAAAGAAAGACTCTTGAGGAAGAGAAGCGTTTAGCCGAAGAAAGAGAATTTGAGCTACAGAAGCTCAGGTTAGAAACAGGAACAAGAGATGTTGTTGCAAATACAAGCAACCCTCTAGAAACTTCTTCATTCCGCGTTGACTTGAAAAAGGTTTTACCCGATTTCAATCCTGAAAAGGATGATATGAATTTATTTTTAATAACTTTTGAGAGGCAAATGAAACTTTTAAAGGTTTCTAAAGAACTGTGGATTACGTATTTAATTGGAGTCCTTCCAAATGAAATCGGTAAATTAATAGCGCGTGAACCGGAAGAAAAATTTGAGGATTATTCTTATATTAAAGATATATTGTTGCAGAGGTTCAAGTTAACTGCTGGAAGGTTTAGAGTTTTATTTAATCGACATCCAAAGCGAACCGATATTAGCTGGAAAGAATATTACTTTGAAATTAGAAGCTATTTTGAGGGATAGCTATCCGAATAAAATATAAATTCCTTTGAAAAACTATCGGAATTAATTATTGCTGATCAATTAAAGAAAAAGGTTTCCCCTGATTGCAAAGAACATTATTTAGACCAATGGGAGAATTTAACAGATCCTGTTGAATGAGCTGAAAAGTTAGATTTATATGATAATTTGAGGTCACACAAAGTAGAAATAAAGAGATCAAATAAAATCAGTGAGGTCGGGAATTCTAATCGCTCTGGAAAAACGCCTTTAGATTTTAAAAGAAATGAGTTTGGTAAATTTGGCAATCAAAATGAGTCCAAGAGAAATAAAAATAATTATCTTTCAAATTTAAATCGGCCAATGTTAAGTTGCTATGGATGTGGAAACCCGGGAGTTATTAAATCCAAGTGTCCAACTTGTTCTCCGAAAAATGTATTGGCGCACTTTCAATCTCTAGAATTTCGTACATGTAATATGCAAACATCACCAACATCATTGGTAAAAATAAGTATAAATGGTCTCTCTGGCACAGCCTGTGCTGACACTGGCGCAACACATTGCGTGCTTCACCAGCGTTGTGGGTGAAGTTTTGTATTCTTTATTAAAAGACCAAGGTGTGAAGTTTGAGAAAACTCAAATGATCGTAGTCTTAGCGGATGGGCTACAAAACACTACCGAAGTTTATAAAACAGAAGTTCATGTTAAAATTGAAGGTCGCGATGTTAAAACAACACTTTATGCTCTGCCGAATGCCAAAAATAATCGTACAATTTTGGGTATCGATTTTTTACGCAAAGCAAAAATTGTTTTGGATGTAGTAAATCAAGAATGGTTCTTTGCTGATAGATGCAGGTGGAAGTATAGATTCGCCGAAGATACATATAGACCTCCCAGTGAATTAGCAATAAAAACCGTTGAATTAGACACTGTTTCTCTTAGAGAAGATGAAGGTAGACATCTCACTTCAGAGCAACGAGTTAGGTTGAATGAACTGCTTGGAAAATTTACAAGTAGCTTCCAACTAGGGGAAGAGGCTACACCTAAAGTTAAACATTATATTGATACTGGATCACATCCTCCTGTAGCAGTACCCCCTTACCGCATGTCACCTGCAAAAAAGGAAATTTTGCGTAAAGAATTAGATGAATTGCTCTCTAAAGGTATAATAGAAGAGTACGAATCTCCTTATGCCTCGCCTGTAGTATTGGTCCCAAAACCAAATGGAAAAATTCGCTTTTGCGTCGATTATCGAAAATTAAATGCCATCACAAAGACGGATAATTATCCATTACCGCGGGTAGATGATTTGCTCCATGAAGCTAAACATACACCTTATATGACCACTATTGACCTGAAGTCTGGATACCACCAAATTGAAGTAAATGCTGCTGATAGAGACAAAACTGCATTTATTTGTCCACTCGGAACTTTTCGGTACATTAGAATGCCTTTCGGATTGAAAAATGCCCCAGCAACCTTTCAGAGATTAATAGATAACTTTCGAAAGTCCCTCAAAGACATCTTTGTATTGTCTTATTTAGATGATATTATAATTTTGTCGGAAAGTTTTGAGAAACATTTGTCTGACTTAGAAGCAGTTTTTAATAAACTATCGGAATTCAAATTGTATGCTAATCGTGAAAAATGCAATTTTGCTTGCCCCCGTGTTAAATATTTAGGACATTGGATATCAAGCTCTGGAATCGAAGTTGATCCTGGAAAAACCGCTGCAATTCAACAAATGCCTGCTCCTAAGACTGTTAAACAAGTTCAATCTTTTTTGCAATCCTGCTCCTGGTACAGACGTTTTATTCCCAAATTTTCAGATGTAGCTAGACCTCTAAGTAATCTTACGAAGAAAAATGCAACTTGGAAGTGGGAAGAAGCAGAACAAAGCGCTTTCGAAACATTGAAAAGTTCATTAATCAATCCTCCAGTACTGAAACAAAATGATCCGACCAAGCCCTATCTTCTTCGTACAGATGCCAGTGGATATGCTCTAGGTACTGTCCTCCTCCAGGGTCAGGGAGAAGAAGAGCATCCAATAGAATATGCGAGTCGTTTGTTAACTGCACCAGAAAGAAACTATTCTACCACCGAGCGCGAAGCACTTGCTGTCATTTGGGCTTTAAATAAATTCCGTGGCTACATTGAAGGACATGAGGTAACAGTTGCCTCCGATCACCAGCCCCTAAAATGGCTGATGAGTTTAAAATCACCGTCAGGCAGACTAGCCCGATGGGCTTTGCAGTTACAATCTTTCAACCTGAAGATTGAATATATTCCTGGAAAAGCAAACGTTGTTGCTAATATGTTGTCTCGCCCTATTTGCAGTCATAAAGAACCCTCTTGTGAAATTTGCACAATTTTGATTGAAATGCCTATTAGATCTCCTAAAAATATCCGAGAAGAGCAATTAAAGGATGATGATTTGAAGAAAATCATTGAAGCGTTTGAATCTAAGGAAAATAATACAGATTTTGCTAATTGGACTGAACGTGGTTACCTCTTAAACCAAGGAGTCCTATATCGTTACTCTCCAGAATCAGATTCAGAAGAAGCCCAATTGGTTGTTCCTGTTCAAGAACGGAAAGAAGTCTTGAAGAATTACCATGATTCACCGACCGCAGGCCATTATGGAGCCGAGGGAACCTATTACAGAGTATCCCAAAGATATTACTGGACTGGAATGAGAAAAGATATCGCAGATTATGTTAAAAATTGTGTAGACTGTATTCGTTATAAAGCGAGTAACCAAAAACCTGCTGGACTTTTACAAACACCTGTCCATAGTCAAAGATTTGAGACCCTCTCAATAGACTTATTTGGACCCTTGATAGAAACAGCAGATGATAAAAAGTGGATTTTTATAATTGAAGACTGTAGCACTAAATGGGTAGAACTTTTCGAATTAAATAACGCAACAGCCACGGAATGTGCTGTTACCTTAATTGAGGAAGTATATTTAAGATATGGTTTTCCAAGAAAAATCATTAGCGACAGTGGTCCGCAATTCATCAGTGCTGTGATGCAACAAGTTTGTTTTCTCTTAAAGATAGATCAAAGTTTAACTCCGGTGTACCACCCTCAAGCAAATACGGTTGAAACAAAAAACCGAGATCTAAAACCCCGCTTAGCGATGCTAGTTGGAGATGATCATACAACTTGGAGTGAAAAATTACCAGTAATCCGTTTTGCCCTTAATACTGCAAGATGTAGTTCCACAGGTCACACAGCTGCATATTTAATGTTCGGTCGTGAATTACGTACCTCCGATGATGTTACTCATGACTTACCCCCTGTAATTGCGAATGATAATTTCATACCGGAAATAACCCCTTATTTAAAAAACTTTGCTAAAATTACTATGCAGATAAGAGATCGCATAGAACAAAGCCAAGATAAGCATAAATATTATGCCGACAAACATTTAAAAGCTTCTGAACAATACAAACCAGGCGATCATGTTTGGGTTACTTTGCATCCCATTAGCCAAAGGAAAAATAATAAAACAACTAAATTCATGCCCCGTCGCGATGGCCCCTGTGTTATTTTAAAACAAAGATCTCCTACTTCTTATACCATTGCTACTAAAGAAAACCCTTTTTCTCCCTTAGGAAATTATCATATATCAGCTTTGTATCCTTACAAGCAAGATGATGGTGAATGTTCTAAAGGCTTCACTCGTCCAAGAGGCAGACCCGGGAAACGTCAGACGCCCAGCCAGCAAATATTTACTAAAGGTTCAAAAACGCGAGAACAACAGAGGTATTTAGTCACCAGAAAGCATCCCGAAGGAATCCACCCAGGAAATGCACACTGCATCTGAGGGACCAGTCATGCAGTGTGAGGGGAAGAGTGTAACGCTCGAACTATACTCACTCCATCATATTTTCTCTCCTTTTCTTTTTTTTCTTTCAAAAGAATTGACAAGCTGAGTAATTTAGACTTTACCAGAAGAGAAGAATGTTTACAGAGTTGTTGCCGACAAGGCATCTGAGCTAAGCCGTAATATTAAATTAAATGAGTTATTTTGTAAATAGTAACATGTAAATATGTTGTAAATATTAAATTTATTAGTCTATGAAGAAGTTATCAAGTTTTATTTGTAACTAAAATAGTTCCCACCCCGGATTCAAAATAATATGTTACACATATATAATTGTAAAACTGACAAAAGGAAAAAGAAGCTGGGATAGCAGTTAAAAAACCGCTTATTTTACGAAAAAAAAAATTTTCTTTTTGCAAATTCTCTGTCAAAGTCAAGAACTATTAAGAATTAAGAGAAAACAACACTCAAGAACTGTCTTTACGAATAAAAAACATAAATTTTCTGTAAAATAAAAATGGTTGCAGTACGAGGGCAGTTTGATATCTCCGTGACTTTAAAAAAGGTGGCGGTCTGATCGCATTCTTATTATTATGTTTTCAATTTATTATTATCTGCGGCAACATTTGTACAATTTGCAGACGGTATTTTAAATACATTGTGTTCTATTGGATTCAAAAGCAAACGATTGGCGTGTTTGTTTTGATTATGGAGAAAAAAAATTTCGTGTTTTGATAAAAGACTATTTTGTGAGCGGAAAAACAATTACCAAAACTGAAGAAAAGTAGAAAAAATATTATGGGGACTCTGCTCCATTACATGGTTATGGTTCACAAGTGGTTTACGGAATTTCGTTGTGGCCGTACGAGCACAACAGATGAAGAACGTTCTGGACGTCCAATTGAGATCAGGACTGAAGAAATGGTCAACAAAATCCATGATATCGTGTTCAAAGACCGCCGTGTCAAAGTGCGTGAGATAGCTAAGAAGGTAAACATATCAAATGAACGTGTATTCAATTTCTTGCATAAACATTAGGGCATGTAAAAGTTATCAGCAAGATGGGTGCCGCGATTGCTGACAGTGGATCAAAAGCGGACTCGTGTAACCATTTCAAAGCAATGTTTGGACAAAAGTTCGAGCGCAATTCAAGCGAATTTTTGCGGCGTTATGTTACAGTTGATAAAACAGGGATACATTACTACACACCAGAAATGAACGAACTGTCTAAACAATGGACTTCTTCTAATGAACGTGCTCCGGAAAAGGCAAAAACAATTCCAGTGGCCGGAAAGATTATGGCTACAATTTTCTGGGACTCAAAGGGCGTAATCCTCATTGACTATCTGGAAAAAGGAAAAACGATCACCGGACAGTATTATGCTGATTTATTAGACCATTTTAAAGCAAAATTGAAAGAAAAGTCGCCCCATTTGTCCAAGAAAAAAGTTATTTTTCATCATGACAATACGCCAGCGCACTCGTCTGCAATCGTAGCTACTAAATTGGTTGAATTACGATATTGGTTAAATTGCTCCCTCATCTACCCTACTCTTCTGACTTGGACCCCAGTGATTTTTTTTAAAAAAATGGCTTGGTGGAAAGAGATTTTCTTCAAATTCCGAGATCATTAATGCCACAAATGCCTATTTTGAGGAGTTTGAGAAATCTTATTGTTTGGAAGGATTAAAAAAGTTAGAATATCCTTGGAAAAAGTGTATCATTATGAAAGGAGATTATGTCGAAAAATAAAATGCATTTTGGTATGTATATTGTTTTTTTCATTTCAAAGTCACGGACTTATCAAACTGCCCTCGTAGCAAAGTTTTTTTTTCTATCAGTTGTGCAGGATTTTTCCTTTTTTTTTTTCCTTTCTATCTTTTTACTTTCTTCTATCTTTACAAGAAGAAAGTGTTGGATTCATGAAAATTTTCGACTTCCGCTTTTCGACGGATTTATACGTATTAGAAGGTCCTGAATACGATTTGACTGTATTTAGAAAATGTCTGTCTGTGAGTCTGTGACTCTGTCTGTCTGTCTGTCTGTATGTGACACAAATTTTGTGGGCGCTCATCTCAAGAACTAATGCACGAAATTTAATAAAACTTTACATTCAGTTAGTCCCTGATATATATTGGTACTGATTAGTTTTTGGTGAAAATCGCCCTATAGATGGCGCTGCTATGCTGCATTTTTCGCAATTTCCGCAATAGCTCTATCTCAAGAACTAATGCACTTATTTTCATCAAACTTCAGGTTCAGTTAGACCTAGACATAAATAGACGCTGATTACGTTTCGGTGTAGATATCCCAACAGGTGGCGCTGCTATACCACGTTTTTCATGATTTTTACGATTGCTATATCTCAAGAACGAATGCACGGAATTTCACCCAACTTCAGATTCTGTTAGACCTTGACATAAATAGATGCTGCTTACGTTTTGGTGTAAATAGCCCAACAGGTGGCGCTGCTATGTTTCAATTATTATCACGTTAACTATATCTCAAGAACTAATGTACGGATTTTCATCAAACTTCAGATTCAGTTAGACGTTGACAAAAGTTGTTGTTGATTAGATTTTGGTCTAAATCTCCCAACAGATGGTGCTGCTATGCTACATTTTGCAGGATTTACACGATTTTAGCAATAGTCATATCTCAAGAACTAATTCACGGAATTTAATAAAACTTTAGATTCAGTTAGACCTTGATATAAATTGGTGCGAATTTTTTTTAGTGTATGCGAAACCTGGGTGAGTAGAAGAAAGTTTTGGGATTGGCACATCCGACTAGTTTTTCTTTTACCCTACGCATTTTGTTAATCTTCACAATATTTATATTTATGAGATTTCATTTCTTGTTTAAGACAGGGGATTTTCAACTTTATTTTACACATTATAAATTCAATTAATTTTTCTGTCAACATAAGCACGTCAACACCCAGCTACGCCCATTTTTTTGGAATAAATAAAATGATATTATCATACATAATTTAAAACTGCTAGGAAAGATGACAAACGAACTATATTTCTATTTATTACTCTATTTTTCGTACCTTATTAGTTCAACTTGCACGTTTTTACTCTGCAGCTGTTCAAATTTCATCAACATAAAACAAACGGTAGTGGGGGGAAAAAACAGGGCACCCGGAAGCAGGCGATAAACGCATAAATAGAGAGATGCCTGATTAAAACTGCTTATCAGGGTGCAGAACAGGTTAACACCTCACAGATGTTATAAAAGAACAATGGTTAGTTCAGGACACAGATGGGCACCACCATAAACATTTACAATTCGCGAATTGGGAATCTGGATGAATGAGTCTTTAGTTAATGAAATCCTCCTCACAATGCGATTTATTATTCTTCAAGACGTGCTATTTTGAAAGCAGGTTATTGACTTTTTCATAATCTGAAGAATTTTTATCGTATTTTTCTTCTTCTTTTGAATCAAAGACTTCGTAACATCTCTAGAGATGAGTTCGGGCTGTTTTTGTTTGTTTTTTTAACTCAAGCCTGAAAAATTTTCTGTCATCAGAGCCTGCGCCCGATTTTTTTTTTTTTTTTTCAGATTAATTTTATCGTTAAAAAATATCTTGTTACATAGAAATAAGTATTAATCCTAAATACTCCCTCATGACAACCTTTTGTGATTTTCATGTCCCTGAAAATCTGTTTAAAATAGCAAATTTCGTTATTTTTACCCAACCCACCGGCAGAAATCTGCAAAAATCACAATTCTTATTCTTTTGAAATATCATTGTAGAACTATGGCAACAATACACGAGTTCTGTTTTTCAGTAATTCTGGAAAATGACTTCAAACAGAAAGCGAGGAAGACAAGGGACGTGCCGCGGCTTCTTTATGTAGTGACATAGTATACACACATACATAACGACACAAGACAAAAGCTTTGTCTTCTTTTTTTTTAAGTTGCTTAAAAAATTATTGAAATTCCCTCTGTTAGAGCTTCTCTATATGATAGTAATGACATAAGCATAATATACAGGATATACAATTTGATTGGTTGAGACGATTTAACCAAATTCAAATCACCAAGCATCTTGGCGAACCTGCCATTATCGCCAAGATAATGTTTGTTAACTTGTCTCACTCGGCTAATCGAACTCGATCAGGCGAGGATCGCCCAGATCTGGAATGTAAGTTTGCTATAGTTCGGACAAAACTTTCAGTCTGAGCATAGTCTGAGCAGCATGCTCGCTGTGCGTATGTCACGTATGTATGTGCCACCTTCATATAGAAGCATCTTACCTCAGTAGCTCCCTTAAGGCGACAGTGGACGTTCAAACTCATTTTTTTATTTTTTTTTTATTTCACTTTAAATACTATTCAAGGACACACTATATGCATTATGGCATGTATTTATCACACCAGAATTTAAAAAAAAATTTTTTTTTGGAGAAAAATAAGGAATTTTTCTGAATTTTTTAACCGTTACGCAGAATTTTTCAAAATGTCCCATGCGCATTCCATATCAATTAAAATCATCAATATTTTTTATGCAGGTTTGGTTTATATATACAAATAAAACTTGGTATCATATTTTATATATTTGAATATAAAGGTAAAAAAAAAAAAAAAAATCAAAATTTTTTGAAATTTTCCGCATTTTTGCATCATATTTTTTCAATTAACTACCTTTAAATTTTTTAAATTATACCTCATTTCAAAAAACCATACCAAGTTTTATGACAAATATAATGATAAATAGCTACAAAAAATTTCAAACTATTCAGATGAAATAGTATGCGCATGGAGCATTTTGAAAAAATGGAAACCGACAAAATTTTTGAAATGAGAAAAACAACTTTAAAGTTTTAGTATTGGTAAACATAAGAAAATATACCCTGAAAGGGACTAAAATCATATATATGCAAAACCTTTACATGTTTAATGAATGATTCCACCAAAATAATTATTTATAATCTCCCCCCCTCCCCCTGTTGAGTGTCTGAAAAAAAATCATTTTTTCTGCGATTGACTAATAAAGTTTGAGATTTTTCTTCGCAACCAATTATAGAATTTCTCAGTTTCATCTTTTTACAGATTACTAAAATTCTGTATTCTCGCCCCCCCCTGCCCCCCTGCCCCCCCTTGAAAAAATTAATTTTTTCTGCGATTGACTAATAAAGTTTGAGATTTTTCTTCACAACCAATTGACGAATTTATCGGTTTCATCTTGAGACAGATTACCAAAATTCTCGATTCTCCCCCCCCCACCCCCCTGTTGAGTGACAGAAAAAATTCATTTTTTACTGCGATTGACTAATAAATTTTGAGATTTTTCTTCGCAACCAATTATTGAATTTCCCACTTTCATCTTTTTACAGATTACTAAAATTCTGTATTCTCGCCCCCCCTGCCCCCTTGCCCCCCCTTGGAAAAAATCATTTTTTCTGCGATTGACTAATAAAGTTTGAGATTTTTCTTCGCAACCAATTATAGAATTTCTCAGTTTCATCTTTTTACAGATTACTAAAATTCTGTATTCTCGCCCCCCCCCTGCCCCCCTGCCCCCCCCCTTGCAAAAATTAATTTTTTCTGCGATTGACTAATAAAGTTTGAGATTTTTCTTCACAACCAATTGACGAATTTATCGGTTTCATCTTGAGACAGATTACCAAAATTCTCGATTCTCCCCCCCCCCCACCCCCCTGTTGAGTGACAGAAAAAATTCATTTTTTACTGCGATTGACTAATAAATTTTGAGATTTTTCTTCGCAACCAATTATTGAATTTCCCACTTTCATCTTTTTACAGATTACTAAAATTCTGTATTCTCGCCCCCCCTGCCCCCTTGCCCCCCCTTGGAAAAAATCATTTTTTCTGCGATTGACTAATAAAGTTTGAGATTTTTCTTCGCAACCAATTATAGAATTTCTCAGTTTCATCTTTTTACAGATTACTAAAATTCTGTATTCTCGCCCCCCCCTGCCCCCCTGCCCCCCCCCCTTGAAAAAATTAATTTTTTCTGCGATTGACTAATAAAGTTTGAGATTTTTCTTCACAACCAATTGATGAATTTATCGGTTTCATCTTGAGACAGATTACCAAAATTCTCGATTCTCCCCCCCCCCACCCCCCTGTTGAGTGACAGAAAAAATTCATTTTTTACTGCGATTGACTAATAAATTTTGAGATTTTTCTTCGCAACCAATTATTGAATTTCCCACTTTCATCTTTTTACAGATTACTAAAATTCTGTATTCTCGCCCCCCTGCCCCCCCTTAGAAAAAATCATTTTTTCTGCGATTGACTAATAAAGTTTGAGATTTTTCTTTGGAACCAACTATAGAGTTTCTCAGTTTCATCTTTTTACAGATTACTAAAATTCTGTATTCTAGCCCCCCCTGCCCCCCTTCCCCCCCTTGAAAAAATTATTTTTTTATGCGATTGACTAATAAAGTTTGAGATTTTTCTTCGCAACCAATTTATGAATTTTTCGGTTTAATCTTGATACAGATTACCAAAATTCTCGATTCTCCCCCCCCCGCCCCCCTCCCCTGTTGAGCGACTGAAAAAATTAATTTTTTAGTATGATTGACTAATAAATTTTTAAATTTTTTTTCGCAACCAATTATTGAATTTCTCAGTTTCATCTTTTTACAGATTACTAAAATTCTGTATTCTCGCCCCCCCTGCCCCCCCCCCCTTGAAAAAATTCATTTTTTCTGCGATTGACTAATAAAGTTTGAGATTTTTCTTCACAACCAATTCATGAATTTATGAATTTTTCGGATTCTCGATTCTTCCCCCCCCCCCCCCCTGTTGAGCGACTAAAAAATTCATTTTTTACTGCGATTGACTAATAAATTTTGAGATTTTTCTTCGCAACCAATTATTGAATTTCTCACTTTCATCTTTTTACAGATTACTAAAATTCTGTATTCTCGCCCCCTTGCCCCCCCTTGAAAAAAATAATTTTTTCTGCGATTGACTAATAAAGTTTGAGATTTTTCTTCGCAACCAATTATAGAATTTCTCAGTTTCATCTTTTTATAGATTACTAAAATTCTGTATTCTCTCCCCCCTCCCCCCCTGCCCCCTCCCCCCCCCCTTGAAAAAATTATTTTTTTCTGCGATTGACTAATAAAGTTTGAGATTTTTCTTCGCAACCAATTGATGAATTTTTCGGTTTAATCTTGATACAGATTACCAAAATTTTCGATTCTCCCCCCCCCGCCCCCCCCCCTGTTGAGCGACGAAAAAATTAATTTTTTGGTATGATTGACTAATAAATTTTTAGATTTTTTTTCGCAACCAATTATTGAATTTCTCAGTTTCATCTTTTTACAGATTACTAAAATTCTGTATTCTCGCCCCCCCCCTGCTCCTCCCCCCTTGAAAAAATTCATTTTTTCTGCGATTGACTAATAAAGATTGAGATTTTTCTTCACAACCAATTGATGAATTTTTGGGTTTCATCTTGAGACAGATTACCAAAATTCTCGATTCTCTCCCCCCCGCCCCCCCCCCTGTTGAGCGACTAAAAAATTCATTTTTTAGTGCGATTGACTAATAAATTTTGAGATTTATCTTCGAAACCAGTTACTGAATTTATTGGTTTCATCTTGCGACAGATTACCAAAATTCTGGATTCCCCCCCCACTCCCCCCCCCCCTTGATAAAATTAAATTTTTACTGCAATTGATTAATAAATTTTTATATTTTTCTTCGCAACCATCTGATGAATTTCTTGGTTTTATCTAGCGGCATATTAGCAAAACTTTGGAATTCTTAATTTTTTCTGTCGTTCAACAGGGGGGGGGGGGGGTCTAGGGGGGGAGATTTAAGAATTTTCGTTATCTGTCGCAAGATGAAACCGACAAATTTATCAAGTCGTTGCGAAGAAAAAAATTTAATTTTTTCAGTTACTCCCAGTAAAAAATGACTTTTTTTTGGTCACTCAACAAGGGGGGGGGGGGGGGGGGATCAAGAATTTTGGTAATCTGTCGCAAGATGAAACCGAGAAATTCATCAATCGGTTGCAATTGAATGAAAATTAAAAATAAACAGTTAATTAGAAGAAAAAATTCATTTGCAAATATTTGTAAACAAACATCAGCTGATCACGACAGCCGTTTAATTAATTATAAAAATGTAAATAAAATCCGAAAAAATCATCCGATTGTAATTATTTAAGTTGGAGATGAAAGCTTACATGGAGCTTTATTTTTTGGGGACAAGAAATTTTTTTCGAAAATTTGAGCGATTTTGCTGATTTTGAACGTCCACTGTCGCCTTAAAAAAGGTAGATCAATGTCAACTGTTTTACATACGATTTTTTTCCCGAAATCGCATAACGAATGTATTTTTTATTTTTATTCCTTTCCGAATGATCAATTAATGGATTAGCTACTGGCAAAATTACAGAACAAAAAATATTGAAATCCTTTTGATAGTTTCCGAGAAAAAGATTGTCAGTTGATTTACATGTTTTTCGAAAGTGTTGTCGTCCCCTTAAAACACCAACTACCGGGATCCCAGATATTGCTATCATTTACATTTTTTGTTGGGTTTTGGAACGACAGAGCATTTTTGTGAATTTTGTGGAATATTTTTATGTTTTAAAGACATTAAGGATTTTAGTCTCAAATGGGAAATTCAATATTAAGATGTAAGATAAACTCAATCAAACTTTTTTCAACTAAACAGTGAAAGAAAAAGTATATTAAGAGTGCAACAATGTGTGTGTGTAAGTGTAGAAATAGAGTTGTTCCGATTACAAATTATACAATGGATTGCATATTATGAATTTGACACATTATTTCGAGAACTACAAGTGAAATAAGAATAATATTACTATTAATAAACATTTATTTAAGAGTAAGAAGTAAAAGCTGCTCAAGTACGAGCTCTCCTTGTGCAGTTTTCCGGTGTTTGCTTCCTATGCTGCCTTGTCGAGTGTTCTGTGCTTTTTGTTGTTGTTGATGATGATTTGTCCCGTTCTATGGACACGGTGAGCAGCTTTCTATTTCTGTTTAGCTGTTTTACTCCGGTTCTGTGCTTATTTTACACAAGGAAAGAAAAATCAACTATAGGCACTGTACCTTTTCCCAAAATTTAAGGGATCTTAAACATTTCGATAAAGTTCTTAAGAACTGTAGTGTAGTTTCATTCTCTACATACAGGGTGTCCAATAAAGGCCACCCTTATTTTAAAATTAAATAACTCGTAAGAGACGATCGATAGAAGAATGAAACAAATGGTATGTTTATTTTGAAAGCCGTAAAAATCTGATACAGAAATTTCAAAATTAGTTACAAATTTTATCGATAGGTGGTGCTGTATGCTGTAGTTACAATACAGAATCCAACAATTAGGCTTCAAACTGTCCTTTGGGAGCAAAGGTAGCAATGACATCACAATCGATTCAAAATGTGCACTTTTTGCATCACTAAGATGGCGCAAACGAAGAATGAAACTTTCAGTTACCCTCTTCGTCACCTTCAGCTTCAGCCATCCCTCTCTCATTCTTCGTTTGCGCCATCTTAGTGGTGCAAAAAGTGCACATTTTGAATCGATTGGGATGTCATTGCAACCTCTGCTCCCAAATGACAGTTTGAAGTCTAATTCTTGGATTCTGTACTGCAAATTCAGGAAATAGCGCCACCTATCAGTAAAAGTTGTAACTAATTTGAAATTTCTGTATCATATTTTTACGGTTTTCATACCACTTGTTTCATTCTTCAATCGATCTCCTCTTACGAGTTATTTAATTTTAAAATAAGCCTGTTTTTTGTTGGACACCCTGTAGTTTTATGTTGTATTATAGTCCAATGCGAATACAGTTCATAATTTTTTATCTTCTTCAAAAGTATGATATATTTTGCAAACAATTAAGCCGAATCAGACTTAACAGTGCTATCCAATCTTATTATTTTGTAAAGATCACTAATTATGAGACCTAAAATACATTTGCACGCTTTTCAAAGTTGTTATTTATGTATCCTGTCATTCCGTTCATGTACTATTATTATATAAATCTGACATTTTGTAACTTAAAATATATTTTGCTTATGGCATTAAAATGTGTAATTAGTATTACATTATAAAGTTATGCAAGTACATAGTATATATATGGTAGGCGGGGGACACACACTAGGGCTCTGATTATATATAGCTACGATGCTGATCCTTCTATGTTATTTAATTAATAGGATTTTTCAGTAACATATAAATGCGCTAAAAGGTTAAAACACAGTAATAGTATGTTTTATCCTATTATATTAGATAACGCACATCCCTAACATGAATAGTTTTGTACATGAGCAAAAAACATTATGAAAACCGGGGTAGAAATAAACTAAATCAATCAAAATTCCGGAATATAAATTATTAATTAATTATTATGGTGAGAAAGGGGGGGGGGAGAAGGGGGAATAAAAAGTATACCAGAGGAATTTATTGTGACGAATGCTTTTGCTGTACTTTATAATATGATTTGTATTAAGATGTGTTATTGTCTCAACACTTATTAGATAAAGAAAATATTAATAAAAAGACAAAGATAACTTTCGTGTTTCTTTATATAACTAATATTTATATTGCATAGTTTTAACAGATAATATATGTTTCAACAGCGATTACTTTTCCAAAGATAGAGTTTTTATTTACATTAACGTTAGTGATCCCACCAATAAAAAAGACAGTTTATGCAACAAGTAAAATATGTAAGGTCAATTTGATGCATATTAAGTTTAATAAACACCCGCTGCGCCCACTCTTTTCTTCTGTACGTTCCTTGAACCTGAGCAGTCAGCGAAAACTTTGAGATTGACTGGCCCGGGGACAATCTAAACCATCTGGTATAAACTGGATATCATGCGGGCGGCCGAATTAAAAAAAGTCGGCCCTTCTTATGTTGAGTCTGACAATATCCTTGAAGAAAATTTTCCAGCACTTTAAATTAATCAGCTAAGTACATATTAAAAGGTCTTGCTTACAATCTACATATCACATATCTGAAGAGCGAGCCAAACAATCGACAATTTTATTAATCAGATCTAGGGTAAAGTTTTGTTGAACCAGTGAAGTAATTCTACCTGCTAATGATATTCAATGAATTTCAAAATAACTATTCTTAACTAAGCATTAAGGAATTGATATATTATATAGCAATGACTAATGCCGTTTACGCTTATAGCTCGCCATTTATCTGCATTCGAGAGAGTAACTCGAACCCACAATTGAATGCAGCCATCATTTATAAGGAAGAACAAAAATGTAGAGAAACGAGCTCTTGTCTACTATAAAAAAGTATGACTAGTGGAAAAATCCTGCAATTCAAAACCCAGCTTAAGGCTGTAAGAAAGAACAGGAAATACAAAAATAAGTCAAAAATTCTAAGATACAAATCCGATAAGCCCAATCAACAACACCTCCTCTCTCTTGTCTAATGTTTCCGTATTATGCCTATGCGTTTCTTTATCCCGAACCAGTTGAGTTGAGTTGTATTGAAAAAAGACAAAAAGAATATCAGGAAGCGTAAGACTGGTCAGACACAATAAGTAAAAAGGAGAAAAAGAGCCTACAGGTCACTTAGCTATTGAGTAGAGAACGGGTTAAAAGCGATGGGGCAACGTTCTATTCGTTCCATGGAAGGAACATAAGAACGTCGACCTAACAGTTCACTCACCGAGAGTTCGATTCAAAAAACAATTCTCTAAACTAGCTTCGGTCAGTCAAGACCGGACATCTAATTTTTTTTCCCATGGTAGTATAATATTATGAAAATTTTAAAATAATATTTAGCCAATTTGATACTCACACTCACAACGAAAATTCTCCAGACTAAAGTTTCAAATTTTAAAATCTCAGTTTTTATGTACAAGGTGTTTCAAAAATTTTAATGTAAACGCTTAGAGTTGATAATGATAATATGCATCGAAACAAAACAAAAAAACAACATAGGGAATTAAAGAAGCAATCCATTTATTCAATTAATGCACGTTGTCTCATACAATAATGAACCCAAATTTCTATTCATAACTTTAATAATATATTAATAAAGATATTTCAATGATATTTTCAACATACATACTGCTTATTGTGAAATGTGGTGACATCAAAAGAAAGGCTGGATATGGCCACTATTCGCGTCCAAACAACATTGAGTAGAGCTGGACACTCTGTGATTCGGAATATTGTTAACAGTACATACTTTGTCGCGGATCGAATTACAATGCACTTCTAACAGTTTTCGCGATGTCATAACATTTCTTATAAAACAAAGTCAGTCTGATTAAAATTTCGTTAAAACAACGAAAATCCCGATTCGATTTAAAGTGAGACACTCTGCGATAGGGCTAAATAGGGGGAAAGGGTCTTGGCAAGCATTATCAAGCCTTAAAGAGTCTCTGTACCCTTCATTTTGCGGGGGAAAAAAGACAAAAATATAAATTTTCCAATTTTTTGCTTAAAGTACATTTTAGGCTTCCTTAGTATATTCTGGCGGAGATGCATAAAGATCCAATGCATATAAATATGTAAAAAATCCTTTTTTGTTAATCCATTTCCCTTTATAAGTATCAGAGTTTGAATCTTTAACCCTTTATATCCTGAACTAATTTTCCAGCTACTTTTTAGATGCTCAGAATTTTCAATTATTCCCACCTGTTTTTTTTTTTTTTTTTTTTTTTTTTTTTTTTTTATGTAAAGTTTTCTATATCTAATCATAGCATTTTTGCAATTCAATTAGGTGAAAATTTCTCATTTGAAAAACCGGTGGTAAAAGATTAAAAATTTTGTAAAAGACGCTCGTCGCGAAGGGGTTAAAGTGGTACTTATAAGTACCGTCAGGATAAAAAGGGTTAAAGTCATTTTTCTAAACTTGTGATTTTTCAGCATATTAGTATGATTAACATGCAAAACTTTCCACATATACTTTTTAATTGACTCGCTATTTTTTTCATACAAATGCCCATATCTCATCAAATATTCAATATATTAATATTTTTTTAATTGCAGTATACTATTTCTACTGTTCTTTGTCAAGTTTTCGGAAAGTGGTGTTAAATTCGGTTGAAAACTCTGTATGCTATAAACAAAAAACTTTCGAATTTTTTACAGAAATGTTAACATTTTCACGAATATAAGTGCTATGCTTACACAAATGCACAAAAATGTTGAACAGGGCCTACATAGTCATTTGCTACAGTCACAGACCATTTTGAACATTTTCTGTTACTTGGGTGATCGCAAATATGATTTTATTTTTAAAATTATTATTGTCCTCCCTAATTGTCCTTGCAACAAAATCTTCACTGAAAATTATGAAGTCAAACATGTTCTTTACATTCTTGAAATTCAAGGACAATTCGCAAAGAATTTCCGTAGATATTCGACAAAACGTCTAAAATCGAAAAAAATCGGTCACTGCCCCTTAATTTTTGGACATTCGTGTATTTCTGGATTTCTAAAACTATTTCCAAAATCTAGTCCTAAAATTTGTTGATTGAATTACTATTGACAATTCAATGAAAAAATAAAAATAAATAAATAAATAAAAGATAAAATATAATATAATATAACACATAATGAAATACAAAATTTAATGCAATACAAAATATAATCTAACGTAGTGTAATGTAAAAAATAAAATAAAAATAAAATGAAACTTAGCAAATACTATCAATTTGTAATAAAACCTAGACTTTAAAAAATTTTTTGAAAAAATGATGAAAAAAAATTTTTTTCACTTAATTCATAATATTTAGCATTCATTTAACAGTAATAAAAAAATACATGTAAGATTAATGATTATTTATTTAAATATTTATTTAATTATGCTGAAAAAGAAGTACTGAAATGATCTGAAAAGTTGCTGAAATTATTTTGAATTACTTGTCAAAATGCGGAAGTAAAAAAAAAAAAAAAAGAAAGAAGGAAAGAAAGAAAAAGAAAAAGAAAAAAGAAAGAAAAAAAGAAGAAGAAGGAGGAAAGTTTAAAAAAAGGGGGGGGGGGCGGAACCTTTGCAGATATCGAAATTTTCAATTTTATATTTTGACTCAAAGGTTGTACTAAGGTTATTACAGTTTAAGGAATAAAGCTAAAATACAAATGTTTGAAAACTAATGTATTAACAAGAATCTTTTTCAAGATCTAACTTATTTTCAACATCGTTTTCCGCCATTATCTTTTTAAACAATTGGAATTCTTTTAGAAGAATTTAAAAAAAAAAAAAAAAAAAAAAAAACGTCTTCCATGTTTGTTGCTTCTTATTTAAAATAGCAGAAAAATACTCCAGAATTTCTGTAGCAAAACCATTAAAGTTCTTTCGAAATGCAAAGTTTTTCTAATATTCTCAAACGTAAATTTAAAAAGAAGTTATTCCAACGCATTAAAAGTTCCAAAATAAAATGTTCAATAATTCAGAAAAATACTTTCATAAGGAATGGGAAGTAAGAAAAATTAATAATATAAATAAGGGGAGACTTGTTTTCATTTTATTTTATGTTGTTTTTTTTATTTTTGTTACATTACAAAAAGAATGACTGGACTTAGATACTTCATATTAGATTTAAGTTTCTTTGTACTATTTTTAAAAAAAGTATGTTTTGCGATATCTACTTTAATATCAGTCAAGTTAAGTCTCAAACAAGATTCTAAAGTACTATGGTCAATAGAATATGAACAGGAATTTACTTTTTAAAATTTATTGAAGTGAGATACAAAATTGGCAGTAAAATATTTTTCGTTACGTAAGTATACAACTGCGCCAAGCATGGCGCCAATTATACTAATTACGGTAACCCTTATTTTTTGACAACTATATAGGTTATTTATTTATAAAGTTTGCTTTTTTATTACAATTTATAGGTTTTTTTTTTTTATTATAATTTATAGTTTTTTGTTATTTATTTATTATTGTTCATTTATTTTATTTTAGTTATTTCTTTATTTTATGTTATTTGCAAATTTTGACAATGGTGTGTATTTAATAATGTTAAATTACTGTTTTGAATATGAATGGCAACGATAAACAAGATTGGCAACCATTTTTGGCGATCTATCTCCTGACTCGAATAATACATAAGTATCTATTTTTCGATATCAAAACACATTTTTCCGAGCTGGAAGGTAATTTGTTTTTTACATTTTTATTCTATCATCGTAGAATGGGGGGCAGGGGTTGGTTCTCAAGACTTATTCGCACTTGAGAACCGGGGGGGGGGGGGGCAACTCATCGGGGTCAACTCAGCCTAGCCCGCGGTTCGTGTCGAGTCGGGTTGGCGCTAATTTTTTCATTGCGGGTCGGGTATAAGCTTTAAATATTCCAGGTTCGATTTTGACTCTTTCGGGTCGTGTTCAGGTTGACCCGCTTTTTCAAAAGAATATCATGAATAGTTTTTAAATGAAAAAAAAAAAACTATATACAGTCGGACCCGTTTACGACGCTCACGGTTAATACGCGATTCCGCTTAGTACGCGGATTTTGTCAGGTCCCTTGACCATCACCATTAGACTAATGTAAAAATATCATGTTTAATACGCGAACGGTTACTACGCAATCCCGCGTAATACGCGACATCATTTCGGTTCCTTGAGACAAAAAAACCTCGCTTTCGACGAAAAATTCCTTCCGTCTTCTCCAGTCTTGCCAGAGATTTTTTTCAGATAAAAACCACTGTTTCCGAATAGTAACTATGGAAACCTAACCCGTACTTGCGCAGCGTTTATGCAGGTTTGTAGAAAACCGCGGAAAACACCGAACGGTTAGGCCGGCGAACGAGACATGGCTTTGAACTAGAGTCCTTCATCGAGTAAACCGATTTAACCCGAACAACAAACTTTTACAATTTATTATAATGGAAAGACATTTACTTAAAATAATTTTGGAAATTTTTACAGTAGTAAGAAATAGAAATTTTTTTAATAGTATTTACAAGTAGAAAGAAAGCATAAAACATTAAAGTTTTATGAAAAACTTTTTTTTTTTTTTTTACATAAATTCAAATGAAAATTACTCTTTCATTTAACATCATTTTAAAACTTTCCAAAATAATTAAAAATGCAGAATATTTTGAACAAGATATGAAATATTTGCCGATGTGTTAATGTAAAATTTTGTACATTCTAAATTTTAGACTTAGTACATGAAAAAACTGTTTTATTTAATATAAATTTGAAACATTTGAAAACTATCTTTCTAGCAAGAACACCTTTGAATTTCCAATTTACTTTTAACATTGTTTCCTGTCTTTATCATTTTAAAATTTAAAATTACTTCTTTAAAATTTAAATTCTTCGAAAAGAATTCCGATAGTTTGAAATTTAAATATTGGAATTATTTTAGTAGAATTAAAAAAAAAAAAATCTTCCATATTGTTGCAGTTGCCACATATTGTATTTAAAATAACGAAAAAAATAACTTGAATCGAATTTTTGAAGCAAAGCCCATCATAAAGCTCTTTTGTAACTCGAAAGTTTTCGTAACATTCTTAGGCATATAAATTTTCGCAGCACATTAAAAGTTCCGCGGCAAAAAGTTACAATAATTTGGAAAACATTATCTTAAAGAATGAGAAATGGGAAAATGATAAATAAATACGGTAAATAAAGAAAGATTTATTTTATATTAATATTGCTTCTTGTTTTCCAAAACCTTTGTTATATTACAAATTTAATGCTTGAACTTAGATTTTTTGCAGTAAATTAAAAATATTTTTCTACGTTCATATTGATATTTTTGGGGAGATTTGTCTATTTAACTAAACAAATTCAAAAATTACATGTCATTTTTTGGAGAAACGGAAAGCATTTTAATTCATTAAAGGAAGCCAAAAGATGTAAACTATTAATCCATTTATTATTATTAGATTATGTGAATAATTACTTAATGTGATTAGTTTTGAAACATATCAAAAAGACATTTATTTGATGTATTTTTGAAAATTTACAACACAGGTAAAAGAATAATAAAAAAAAATTACAGTATTTACAAACAGAAAGAAAAACATGAAGTACTATAACATTAAGCTTTTTAACACTCTCCAACATACTTGAAAAGTGCTTATGAATTCGGTTTGTCAGGCCGTCTGTCTGTCCGCGCTCTAACTCGCGTAAATAAGTTGGTATTGCCATTGCCATGTAATTGATATATGTTTTTGAGGTTTACTATAGCATGTTCGGTATTGAAAACGAAATGTAGAACATTTATAGTTCATTTGTTCATTTACAGGGACACTCAAAAGAATTCCTTGACATTCTATGGTGAAAAATCGTTTGCAATGTATTTTGATAATATTACACTGTTTTAAACATAGGGAAATGCATATACATCACTGAGGTACACTACAATATGCTTACTGTAAAAATTAGTGTACATAGGTTTACATAGAAATTATCGTTACATAGAAATTATCGTTCATTTACAGGGGTACACAAAAGTACAGTACTGCGTAATGAGCAATAATTGCTGAAAGTGCGTTTTCATTTGTAGTAATACATTTTAGGTAGATATCGTAAGAAATACTACCTATTACATTCTCACCTAAGTTGGAAATTTTGAAAATTTTTTGCAGATCTACGCCGATCATGACTCCCAGAACCCAAAACCACCCCCAGTTCAAAACTTTATATATCTATCTATCTATCTATCTATCTAGTCACTTTTTTCTGACCACGATAACTGGAGAAATTCTGCACAAATCTCTTCCAAACTGATACATAAAATCAAGGGTCATAAAATCTCGGTCAAGTTCGTTAATGGGCAAAATCGAACCAAGGGGGGGGGAAATGGGGGGCTTTTTGTGAAAACAGAAAAACCCTCATAATTTCTTTATTATTATACGTATCGAATCCGTTTAAAGTTATTATTACTTCTAGGAAAAGGGCCGAAAATTTATGTATGACAGATTTTTGATATAATTAAAAATGGCCCCAAGGGGGGGGGGAAAAGGGGGGGGTTTAGAAGAAAAAAAATCATAGCTTCGTCAATTCACAAGATATCAAATCCGCGTAAATTTATTATTAATCCTCTTAGTATTATCTAAAACTTTTATATTGACAAGTTTTCTATAGGACCAACCGTTATAGCAAAAAAAAAAAATTAAAAACAAAAAAATCCCTGCCGGCTCCGCCTGCAAACAAGTTATTTTTCGAAGTAGGCGGTTCCAACTCCCACATCTTTCCGAAACTGGTACATAAAATCAAGGGGCATAAAATCTCGGTCAAGTTCGTTAATGGGCAAAATCGAACCAAGGGGGGGGGGGGGGACTTTTTGTGAAAACAGAAAAAACCCCATAATTTCTTAATTATGATACATATCGAATCCGTTTGAAGTTATTATTACTTCTAGGAGAAGGGCCGAAAATTTATGTATGACAGATTTTTGATATAATTAAAAATTGTCTTAAGGGGGGGGGGGAAGGGGGTTTAAGAAGAAAAAAATTCATAACTTCGTCAATTCCGAAATTTTCAAATCCGCTTAAATTTATTATAAATCCTCTTAATATTATCTAAAACTTTTATATTGACCTGTTTTTTATAGAACCAACTCTTATAGCAAAAAAAAAAAAAAAAAAAAAAAAAAAAAAAAATCCTTGCTGGCTCCGCCTGCAAACAAGTTTGGTTTCGAAGTATGCGGTTCCAACTGTAGCATCATCGCAAAAAGGTCATTTCTTCCGCAATTCCCGACAAACAGGTGCCCCACGGTCTGCGTCTTCGAAATCTACCTGTGCCTGTAGGCCGAGCCGTCAGGGATTTTTTATATTGAACTAATATTTTGCATATTACTTGGTGTGTATAAATTCTATGATCTTATACAGGGCTGTGCAAAAGAATTGAAATATACATTTCTGTTTATTCACAGAAATTGCAGATGGGAATTTTTCAACTGTGTTATGAATTTCTTAACTGAACTATATTTTAACATACTATGTAGCATATATACAAACTTATAGATCATATACAGGGTGCACAAAAGAATTGGTATACTTTTCCCAGTGTGGATGATAATTGTTGAAATTGGGTTTTCAAGTGCATTAGCGCTTTCCAAATTGTTTTCTTGAACATCATCTTTCAACCTATTAAACAGTGAAATTTTGTTTTTAATGTGTTAGAAAATATATTGGAATGCGTAGTCCTGAATGTGTTGGAAAGTGTTTTATAATCTATGCTTGGAGCAAGACTTTTCTTTCTTGTTGAAACATGTTAATCGTTTTAAATTTTTAAAATTACAAATACAATTGAAAGTGTTTCTTTTTATTTAATATTTATTATTATAGATAATTTTTAAACTTTCTAAATTGATTAAAATTAAAATTCATTTAAACCAAGATCAGAAATGTTTACCCTTTTATCAACAGAATCGCACTATATGTTCTGCATTTTCTATTTATAATAACTAAGTTTTTGGTGCTAGATACCGCTGAAAATACATAAATTTCAAAGTACCATAACTCAGTAAACTTTTGGCGTACATAAATAAAATATTTTATTGTTTTACTTGTTAGAGAATGAAAAAACTTTCTCTAATAACTTATAGAAAACCTATATAACTTATATAACTTATAGAAGACCTATATAAAATTTTAAATTTCGTAGCTTTTACAAAAAATAACTGTTTTGATATAAATTGTTTTATAAGAGACAGAATAACATTTGAAACATTTTTGCACTTTGGAACTATATTTCTAAAACTATAACGATTTAAGAATGATCTATATTGGACAACGATACGAGGAGACACCCTGTATATATGTCTGTATACCACTTATATAACTAAATAATAAGAACAACAACAATAATAATAATACTCCCTGAATTTTGTCTAAATTTTATCAAGTAGTACCTATTAGAGATCAGACGGGCTCCGACCGAGCCCGAAAATATACGGAAGATTCATCTTAGAAACATTACATAATTCTTTCCATGAATTTCGAAACAGGTAAAGATCTCAAAGATCAATAACTCCATGGCTCAACAGTCGTTGGCGGTATATGAGTATCGCAGCAGAATTGATAAACTTCGGTATAAAAAATGTTTGAATAAAAATGACAATTATTTCGGAAAGTAGGATTGGATCCAGTGTTACTGTAAATAAAATTTGTGTTTGAATATGTTGTTTTTATGAGGTTACGCACAAATGTTATTTACTTTTGGATGGCCTACGTGCTATTTCTAGTGATAAATCAGATCATAGAAATAGACGGTTAAAAAAGTGACCGATAACAGAAATTTTACTGTATTTGTAAAGGGTACAGATGTCACAGGCGCACCGGGGTTTCTTTTTGGCGACAAAAGGGCGACTTTTTGTCTGGCATGGAAACCCGGTGATTTTGTACGGAAGACCAGATAGTTCGTATTAAGAGCTGAGTCAGCTGTTTTCTTGACAATGTGTGTGTGTTTTATAATAAATTAAACATTGTGCGCGTTTTATAATAAATTCAACATTGTGTGTGTTTTATAATAAATTAAACATTGTGTGTATTTTATTATAAAATAATTTGTGTGTGTTTATTATGAAAATTATGTGTGTTAACAATAAAAACTATGTCTTTTATAATAAAACTAGCATGCTACACCCGCTGCGCTGGGCCATTTTTCTAAACGTACCTTAAATCAAACGAAATGGCTTTGTATTTTAAAGGAATGTGGATATTCCCCTACAGATGCTACCTTAGTAAATATTTTCAAACGAACCTTAAATCAAACGAATTATATCAATGGATTTGAGCATGTATTTTAAAGCAATAGGGATGTTCACCTGGATTTTCCTTCAATATTGCTGTAAACGATGTGAACGACATTGCGTTATAGTATATCATACATTGGACAAAATTTGGGCTAAAAGAAGCAACTCATTTAGTTGATCATTTATAGTAGAGTTTAGTAGGGAAATGAGGCCATTATGAGATTATGACAACATGAACTAACATGTTCTCTAGTCAACATACTACTAAAAGAGAAAGCATTACAATGATTGCATAGATTGACCATTGAACTTAAATAATGTTCGGGTGATTCATTTTCGTCTGTAAGTTCTTGAACTCCGTCCCTCTTTCTTGTCTCCATGTGAGATTCTGGTAACGTAAGTACAATCTCACTCTATGTTACGTTATATTTCGCAATATACGCCCTCTTCTGGAAAGTCTACTACGGTTTTTCATCTTTCGATTCCAGCAGAGTAAATACAGTGAAAATTGTAATAAATTGTTTGCACATAAAGAACAGTGTTTAACTTTCATATTTAGTAAAGTGTGAAACAATAAAAATTGAATTTTTAAAGCTGAAAATGAATGACGCCATTTTCACTGTCTTTCCATTTTTTAGACCAGTTTCATTCGTGTAACCGTTAATCTGAAAAAACAAAACCCAATGATTAACTCTGGTTGAAGAATAAACCTCTAGTTTGTATCCAATAAAATCTTCCTAATCTTCCATAATCTTGCCGATATCCAAGTTTGACGTCAAACATTAGAAGTGCTTGAAACGATATGGTTACTAATGTACCAGAGTTAGTTACAAAGCGAAGTTATTTACGCGCCAAGCTATGTTCCTTTAAATAATGTCAAATTACTGTTAATTCAACTATAGATCTTTCATTAACAAAATTCCATACCTTAAATGAAACTGACAATGATAAAGTTAGTTATGCAAAATGTTTAGTAATATTATTTTTGGTGAATACGTAAACCGAAGATTTTTTTGCATTTCTCTAAAGAGCATAATAACACGCAGAAATAAATTCATTTCACACTATGTTTAGCTGCTAGGGCTGTGTGTAGGTCGAAAAGGCTTTATAATGATCGAAAAATTATCTAATCAGAATTTCAGGTAACTCGTTTTCTCTTATCCAGCCTGAAATGATAAATCGACAAATAATATTTATTCCATTCTCCACCATTGACATTACAAAGTTTTTCCGTACATTGAAAGCGCCAAAACAGTGGCTGAGATGTTCTGTTCTCAAAGCTGGCATTCGGGAAGTGCTGGGTTCAAACCCCTGTCGCGCTCGTTGACCTAACCGTTCGGAGTTTTCCGTGGTTTTCTTCGAACCTTGCCGTAAATACGGGTTAGGATCCCTTAGAAAGACCCCCACTGAGGGCACTCCCCCCAGGGTCTATATCCCTCGTGTAGATAATCGGCCGTCATAAAATCAACCACCCGTACATTTGAAGCATTGCTTTTTTGGTAAAACTTTGCTTCATAATGAAAAAACCCCATAAATTTAGCAATCGCTAATTTCAAAATTCTAATCTTCTGTAATCTGAATCGTCGTCCAGCGTAACCTTCAAACATAAACAAAACATCCAACAATATAGTAAAAATGCCAACTGGCAGGTGACCGGAATACGGACAATTAGTCCAATGTCTTTTAAAAACCTTGCTGAAAGAAGGGAAGATATGCAGAAAAAACTAAAAAGAAATGACGAATCAGAAAGAGCATCGAAAATTTATTTCAGCAAAAAATTTTTATTGCAAAATGTAGCCTTTTGTGATAGTAATAACGCATAAATGCACACATCTCCTTAAGAATATTCTTTGGTTCCTAACTTTTGAAACAGTGAATATTTCTATAAGTGAAATTGGCGATATATTAAAAAAATAATAAAATAAAAATAAAAGAATAGACAATATTCACTGGTCTGAGTTCGAGGCTATAAAAATAATATGTTTGGTGAAAACAAACCGGCATGTTTCCGTAGTAAATTTTTAACTGCCTAAAATTTAATTATTTTACAATATGTGTTTTGAGTGGCAGACATTCACTAAAATTTAAAGATTTGATCCCATATTCATAACAATAACTGCTATTTATATAATTTGCATTTGAATATAAAAATTTACTCCAAAAAGGATCTTGTATACACGAAAAAACACTGTTATTGCTAATACCGCCTAAGCTGATGTCACGCTTATATATTTTTGGCTTAAAATCACATTGCTTGGCGACAAAAGTAAAATCCAAACCGTAAATAAACAAATAACATGTAACTCATAAATGCAGTCATTTTTACAATAAAATATGCTAGTTCCTCCTGTAAGACACATGATAGGGGAGTTATATATATAAAAAAATCAACAGAAAGAACAAAAAAAGGAAAAAAAATACTCATTTTATTAAATCAAATTATCAGATGCATCTTTGTTAAACTGACGGAAACGATAAATCGCCAAATATTGCCTTAATCTGAATTGCAATCTCATGCATTGCAAATATTTTTAAGCATTACAAACATTCCTTTGGGGTTTAAATTAAATATTATGCCTCATTAAAATAGTTTTTTTCTTTCTTTTTCTTTTTGTTGCGGGGAGGAAGGGGATTTTAAATAAAATTAATAACAGAATTTTTATTTTATTTTTTTTTTATGTTTTTGCATTATTTTCTGATATTGCCGTTCAATTCTTTCGCGAACGATAATGGTCGCCAAAAAAATGACCTATGGTAACCTTATCGTCCAAAATAACAGAACTTTCCACCATAATTCTATAACTCATATATGTAGAACTATGTGTTATATACTAAAACCTTCCCTGAAAAATTATCTATCCAACAGCGCAAGTTCGATCAAATTCCATTCAGCAGAACTCGAGTTATAAAGGAACGGAACGAAATTTCCGTTTGTGTTTTATATATATAGTAGATATGTATGTTTTTAAATAAAATAAATGTGTGTCTTGTACAATAAAAAAAATTGTGATGGTTTTGAAATAAATAAATGTGTGTGCTTTATAAAAAAAAGTATGTGTTTTATTATAAATTGTGTGTATTTAAAAAAAAAGTATGTGTTTTATTATAAATTGTGTGCGTTTTCTAATAAAATTTTGAGTGTTTTATAATAAAATTGTGTGTGTTTTATAATAAAATTAATTGTTTCATAAGAAAAAAAAACTAAAATACCGTTGTTGCAGGCTAGGTTAGTAGATAATAAAGGCCGGTTCTGCGCCAGCGGTGGATGCGGTGGTGACCTCTGAAGGTGAAGTTCAAGGTTACCGGAAGGGACAGGTGTTGACACCGGAAGGGACAGGTGGGGATAACAGGCATGTTGAGACAGGAAGTGAACAGGAAGTGTAGATAGGAAGTTTAACCGGAAATGTGACAGGAAGTGAGTGCGATAAGGGAGAGAGGGGGAGGGCTTATTTTTGTGGGGGGGCTTAATTTATTTTGTTGGTTTTAATCCTTCTAGTCGAATGGAGTTGAGTTGTAGGAATCCTGCTATCAGAATGAATTTAGTTTGAAAGTAATATTAGCAAAATGTTCGATTTTTTTTTTTGTTTCACCTGAAATAAAAATTTTATTTGCTAACTAACACCTAATATAAAAATGGAAATCTTTCTGACTTTGTTTTACTTTATAAAAGTTTAACGTGAAATTTATTTTTAGACTGGAAACGCGACAGGAAATAAGATCGGAAACGGGATTAGACATGCTTTTTCCAAAAAGGGTTTTCAGGAAGCAGTAAACATGTTTTAGGAACATGTTTGGGAGCTTGTTGGAACAGGACAGGTGGTTTAAAAGACCGGAAGTGATTAAGCGATAAGAAAAGTACAGGAATATACACGTAGATTTTGTTCTTTGTAAAGGGTGAAATTTTATTTTATTTTTTATTTAAAGAGTTTTCTTTTTCTTTTTCTTTTCTTTTCATTTTTTTTTTTTTCATTTAAAGCGTTTCAAATTATTTTTTATTTATTTATTTATTTATTTATTTATTTTTTTGTAGTGGTTTACGTATTATTTTAATTTTTAGTGACATTAGAACCTGCAATTTTCTGTATCACACATGTCTTATCTTAGGTTACCAAGGACGTGTGTGTGTGTTGTTATCTCTTTAAATGCAAGAGATGGGGACTTCAGACATGTATTGAGATATCTTTACGGTCATTTATTGTACTTTTACTGAATGAGATAAAGTAATAGGGCGAAATTTTCTTTAGCTATTGAGTAACTCGAGAGTTTTGGTTTAATATGAATGCTATTACATCTATTTGTTTAATTTACAAACACATTTCTTTCACAACACTCTGTCAACAGATCACTTCCATATTCGAAATAATAATTTAAAGGGAAAATTTTTACTTTCTATACGAAATTTTATTTATAGAGATTGACAAAAATAGTATGCCTAATTCTTTCTTGTATTAACATTATATTCGAAATAGAGTTTTGTTACGAAAAATAACGTGTTTATACATTTTAAAAACGAAAGCAAAGTGATTTTAAAAAATGTAAATATAAGCTATACACCCACGCATTTTTGTTATTGAATTAAATTACAAGGCTTAATATTGTATTCAGCGTAATATTTTCTTATAAAAGCCGTTTCACAAACTTGTATACTAAAAGTAATGTGTCATTTTTAGGGGAAAAAATTAATTCAAGTCATTGAGACTAATCCTTTATGGGGGAAAAATTTGTCATACTTCTCTGTGTTACATTATATCTTCCGTTTTTTAAGTTTACAAATTTGTGGACTAACTTAAATAATCGTTTTTAGGATACTTAAACAATATATATATACTTTTTAATTATATAATTTTTTTAATTGACTTGTAATATAGCTTTTTTTTTCTTAAAAGGGTACTGTAGAATAACTTATCTCACAAATACTACATCCTTCTTTAGTTAAATATGTTTCACTTAAGACATGACAAAGTGTCTTAGAAACATTTCATTTTGGAGTTAAGTGATTAAACAAGAAAAATATTATTTATAAAAACACAACACATAAGACCAGTGACTGAGAGGTTCTGGTTTTAAAGCTACTAGACGTTTGGGTTTAAACTTCTCTCGCGCTCGTCGACCTAACCGTTCGGAGTTTTCTTCGAACCTTGTCAATACGAGTTAGGAGCCCTTAGAATGACCCCTAGAGTGACCTATATCCCAAGCGTAGATAATCGGTTTTAACAAATAACCAACCATCCACAACACATAAGACATTTTAGATCATTACATAAGACATTTTAGATTATTACATTTAGTTAAGAAGTGATTTGACGTGCAAAATATTATTTATAAAATCATACAATAAGAGAATTTTAAAGATTTTTTCCTTTTAAATGAACAATTTTTAGTGACTATTTAACTTATTAAAGAGAGCGGGTATTTTGTTTAGAGTTACACGATTAAAATAAATTTTCAATAGATTTGACTTTATACAACCAACATTTTTAAAAAAGGGAATGGAATCTAGTTTTTATAAATTAACGTTTTTCAATTTTACAAATACTTCACACCCCGTCTTTTTTCCCCCTCTTTTAGTAGACTTTACATACATAAGACATAAAAAGCGTTTTAGAATACATCATTTAGAAATTAAGTGGTTTGATAAATAAAATATTATTTATAAAAGCAATAGATACGAGAGTAATAAGGATTTTTACTTACATATGTACGAACTTCTGATAGGTAAGACTTTCTAAATCATTGTGCAAGAATTAAGTGGTTATTGAACTTATAACATTATAGGATGAAATAATCACGTGACGTATTTTTAAACCAATAAAATGTCAGTATTTTCAAACAAATAAAAAGTTAGTATTTTTACACGAGCGCCCTCTATCATTATATAAATTTCAATGAAACGAGTTCATAACATTCTACTGTGACCTGATATCGTTGTAATAGGTTGTATTTTTCATTTAAGTTATTGTGGAACGAGTTATGAATTCTTATGTTGGTGATGTAACCAACTTGGAGTGTCAACACTCATCACCAGAGTTAAATAATCAAGAGATGGATTCTACACTTTTATCCAAAGAAGGACTCGTTTCGAATTATGAACTGAAACTCACCTCATCAGGACTAAAGAAACAGAAGTTACCCCATGTGCGTAAGATGTGTAACACAGCATTTCCTCGAAAAGTTAACTTAGTGTTTCATATGAAAAGTCATCTAAAGGAAAAATATTTTTGCTGTGAGGTGTGTGCTGAAGTTTTTTCACAAAAGAGTGATTTACGTAATCATCAAAAGATTCACAAATTGCCCAAACAATACAAGTGTAGTGATTGCAACGAGATATTTTCAAGAATGTCTGACTTATTAATACACAAGAAGACCCATAAGATTCGTAAACAATATTCATGTGCAAAGTGTTGTGAAATATTTAAGTGTGAATCGGATTTTTTACAACATTGTGATACTTTTCATAAAGTTTTACCTAACATTGCGAAATCACCCTGTTTAAAAGATTTGTTATTTGAACTTATAGTGAAGCTTATAGATTAGTTCGAACTTATAGTGAATTAAAAGACAAAATGATATGCAAAATATATGAACTAGAATTAACAGACCAAAACATACATGTACATGCTGAGAATGCCTTTTTAAAGTTGTACAACGGCTTTGAAGATTTCACAGAACGAGTGTTTAATTGGACATTACGAAAAATTTTGAAATTAGAATTGATTACAGCTCAATATGACAGGCTTATTTGATTTGTATTATTTTAAATGATTAATAAATAGTTTGATTTCGAAAAAAAGTGTTTTCTTTAGGATACACTGTGTGACTTTTAAACTAATGTTGTGTATTTTGAATGTGTCAGACAAAACAGGAGTGTGTTGACATTTAAAAAAAAAAGATTTTACATAATATAAAAGTTTTACAATAAAAATTGACTTACCTAAAGTTTTTTCAAGATAGTCACGATATCCTTTCCATTACAATTATTTTAAGGAAATAGAATTTAATTTTGTTGTGAATAACACTTTGTTGTTAACATCACGTGGTTTGTCTTATCATAACTATGAGATCCTAAGATCACTTCCTATTAACATGATAACGAAGAGTAAAAAAAAAAATGACTAATGCAAGCCGATTTTCCTGCCTAAACTTGTTATCAGCTTGCATGAGTGACTCATCTTTACATGTATGGATTTGTATGTTGAAAAAATGATTGCTATGTTTAACCCGTGTAGACGATTTTTATCCGGAAGCTGTTTGAACTACCAAATTTCAGATATCACACATTTTACTAGAACATTTAAATATTTTAATGTCTTTTCGCCCGCAAATTGGAAACTTAGGATTATCACCTTTACATCGAGACATGGAAGGTAGAAAAATAATAACTTTACACTTAGACAATATTTTAATTTAAGAAGAATTAGACTTAACACATTGTTAGAGTTTCTTTGAAAAATATCTAGTTGGTTGTAAATTTTAGAAAATTCGACCTAACGAAATTAACACACTTAAAAATATCTAGTTGGTTATACATTTTATAAAATAAGCAACAAATAAACATTTCGATACATTGACAAAAGAAAATAATTAAGTTTAAGTAAACTTTACACTTAGACAATATTTCAAACTAAGAAAAATAATAACTTTACACTTATATAATATTTTCAACTAAGGAAAATTAATAACTTTAAAAATCAGACTTAACACATTGTTAAAGTTTTTTTAAAACAACACAACATTTTCAAAGCAGTGGAAATAGTATACCTGAAAAAAATTCAACTTAGTGGAATTTAATAGTGAAATTTTTTAACCTCACTCATTTAAAAAATAAAACTTTGTAAATTTTTTCCATTTTTAAAATAAAACTTATTTAAAAAATAAATAAGCAACTATTAAACATTTTGAATGTCTTAGACAAAGTGTGAATAAATTTGTTGAAATTATATAAAACATGAAAAATTTCATTACTTTTAAAAGAAATTTTATTTTTGGTGAAATAAACTCGAGGTATTTATTATATGTTACTTAAACTACATGAGAATTGATTGAAAATGTGTTACTTTTAATCACTCACAAGATAAGACATGATGTTACAATATACACATAGGAATGACATAGGAATTTCAGATGGGTTTTTCTCCCACACATGACGTCACTGATAACATATTTACTGATCAAGTCATAAAATCATAGTTTAGGGTAGGTTTTTAAGCACGAAGTTTAGTTGAGATTTAAGATATTTGAGAAATATAAACTACAACTTTGGCTACTTTTTGAAATTTCCTCCTACATAAGAAAAAGAACATAGAAAAATAAAATGAAAAGTCGTATTTGAATGGAATCAAATTATTATCCTTTCACTTAACAGCTGAATGTGTCGGTAATTACATCACAAAGGCACTGATAACAACTGATTGAATATATTGTGTTTCTTTTTTAAGGTTAAATTGATTTAATATTCAAGTTATTTCTTAATGATACACTTAAAAACAATAAACTTAATTAGCATTCAAAAAGCAAACGATCACATTATTGTGTAAAACAATCAAATGTTTTAAAAGTCACGAGTTAAAATTTGAAATGACTTAGAGTTTAAGTAGAATTTAGATGTGAACCTTTTAAAATGAAATAATAGTTTTTTGTATCGCCCTCTATCGGTGGGTAATAGAATTAAGAGATAATTAAAAGTTTTAACTTGAATTCGAGCCCACAACAAAAATTATTTTTCGGTTTTATAATTTAGGGTAGGTTTAACTGAGCAAGCCATGATATTTCAGTATTTATAGACGATTTAAGATATTCGATAAAGCAAATCATTTGAATTTTTAATTTAATTGAAGGGTTTACTGCTTAAAGTACTACAAAATGAGTACAACACGATGCATAGTTTTTTAATTAATTATATTTTTCGAAAGGTGACTTATTGATAAACTTAGGATTTATGTTTAAAGTGAATAAATTTGACATGTTAGGTTCACTTAATAACAGAGGGTTGAATAAGTTATTTTTAATAAAAATAAAGTTTACTAAAAGTTTTTAAAGTTAAAAAAATATAGTTTTAAAAAATTTAAAGTTTACAAAAAGTTTAAAAATCTTTAAGTAAATCAAAATTAACTTTTTAATTTTAACTATTGAGAGACTATAATCTAACTGTTTATCCTTGTAACCAACTGGTGCATATCAACTATATACTCTGTATCTGCATATGCGCAGAAAAACATAGACATTTAATCTAACTTGAGTTCGACTTTAAATTATTTGCCAACTTTTAAGTTTAATTACTATACACAACTCGATTACCTTTCCCACAAAACACCTTTCAGAAACAAAACAGAAATTAACACTTACCGAAAAACACGTCCACTTTGGGTGTTAGTCTTCACTCAACTAACGTTTCTCCCTTATCTTTGCTAGGGGGCGCTGCAATCGCCGCTAGAGGCGTTAGTAGTCTTCAGGTGTGTGATAAGAATAAACTTTAAATCCAACTTACACTCGCTCAGTCATTCTTGCTTCTCTCTACCTTGCTAACAACCGTTTGCTGCTGGCTCATTGTTTGGTTGTTTAAACTTGTTGAATGACGTCATCATATGTTTGTCTAAACTTGTCCAGTCTTGTTTTTATGCAGTACGTCTATTTAGATGAGTCATCACTCGTTTATCTTGGTTGACTTGTCCAAACTTGTTTTTGTGTGGCACGTCTATTTGGGTGAGTCATCGTTCGCTTATCTTGCTTTACTTGTTTGAACTTGTCTAGTATCCACCACCTCATGTCTTTTGTCATAGCTTGAATATACTTTACACCAATCACTTAAATATAAAAGTCTTGTCACAACTTACTTAAACTTTGATAAAAATATTAATTATTTATAAATTTCATCAAATTCTTATTTTTCTGATACATTTACTATGTAATTTTCGTTCAAAAATATGGTAAAGCCCGATTTTAAATCGAAGTCTAAGATAAATTCCCCAAATTTGTAACATTTTAACACTAATAATAAATATTGTAAGCACCCAGTACATACAAGTTTTGTAAAAATAATATTACTTATAGCTAACTCGTTATGTCCCATGATACAAAACTTCAATATAACTAAAATCAGTGTTAAACGAAAATCTAATCACGTGTCTTTATATATTATTTTGAAATGCAAAGCATTATATCTAAACGAATGATATAAGGAGTAGTTAGAATAGTTCTTATATTTTTGTTAGTAAAAAAATTATACACATTATCTTACAAGGTTGCAATATTCAACACACGGTTCACCATATTTAAAAACGATTCACCATGATTTAAAAACTTAGTAACATATTTTAAATTTATAAATTTAAATTAAAACATATTTTTATAAATAAACAATTATAAATACTTAAGTATTTTTAATTTAAATTTATAAATTTAAAATATGTTACTAAGTTTTTAAATCATGGTGAATCGTTTTTAAATATGGTGAACCGTGTGTTGAATATTGCAACCTTGTAAGATAATGTGTATAATTTTTTTACTAACAAAAATATAAGAACTATTCTAACTACTCCTTATATCATTCGTTTAGATATAATGCTTTGCATTTCAAAATAATATATAAAGACACGTGATTAGATTTTCGTTTAACACTGATTTTAGTTATATTGAAGTTTTGTATCATGGGACATAACGAGTTAGCTATAAGTAATATTATTTTTACAAAACTTGTATGTACTGGGTGCTTACAATATTTATTATTAGTGTTAAAATGTTACAAATTTGGGGAATTTATCTTAGACTTCGATTTAAAATCGGGCTTTACCATATTTTTGAACGAAAATTACATAGTAAATGTATCAGAAAAATAAGAATTTGATGAAATTTATAAATAATTAATATTTTTATCAAAGTTTAAGTAAGTTGTGACAAGACTTTTATATTTAAGTGATTGGTGTAAAGTATATTCAAGCTATGACAAAAGACATGAGGTGGTGGATACTAGACAAGTTCAAACAAGTAAAGCAAGATAAGCGAACGATGACTCACCCAAATAGACGTGCCACACAAAAACAAGTTTGGACAAGTCAACCAAGATAAACGAGTGATGACTCATCTAAATAGACGTACTGCATAAAAACAAGACTGGACAAGTTTAGACAAACACATGATGACGTCATTCAACAAGTTTAAACAACCAAACAATGAGCCAGCAGCAAACGGTTGTTAGCAAGGTAGAGAGAAGCAAGAATGACTGAGCGAGTGTAAGTTGGATTTAAAGTTTATTCTTATCACACACCTGAAGACTACTAACGCCTCTAGCGGCGATTGCAGCGCCCCCTAGCAAAGATAAGGGAGAAACGTTAGTTGAGTGAAGACTAACACCCAAAGTGGACGTGTTTTTCGGTAAGTGTTAATTTCTGTTTTGTTTCTGAAAGGTGTTTTGTGGGAAAGGTAATCGAGTTGTGTATAGTAATTAAACTTAAAAGTTGGCAAATAATTTAAAGTCGAACTCAAGTTAGATTAAATGTCTATGTTTTTCTGCGCATATGCAGATACAGAGTATATAGTTGATATGCACCAGTTGGTTACAAGGATAAACAGTTAGATTATAGTCTCTCAATAGTTAAAATTAAAAAGTTAATTTTGATTTACTTAAAGATTTTTAAACTTTTTGTAAACTTTAAATTTTTTAAAACTATATTTTTTTAACTTTAAAAACTTTTAGTAAACTTTATTTTTATTAAAAATAACTTATTCAACCCTCTGTTATTAAGTGAACCTAACATGTCAAATTTATTCACTTTAAACATAAATCCTAAGTTTATCAATAAGTCACCTTTCGAAAAATATAATTAATTAAAAAACTATGCATCGTGTTGTACTCATTTTGTAGTACTTTAAGCAGTAAACCCTTCAATTAAATTAAAAATTCAAATGATTTGCTTTATCGAATATCTTAAATCGTCTATAAATACTGAAATATCATGGCTTGCTCAGTTAAACCTACCCTAAATTATAAAACCGAAAAATAATTTTTGTTGTGGGCTCGAATTCAAGTTAAAACTTTTAATTATCTCTTAATTCTATTACCCACCGATAGAGGGCGATACAAAAAACTATTATTTCATTTTAAAAGGTTCACATCTAAATTCTACTTAAACTCTAAGTCATTTCAAATTTTAACTCGTGACTTTTAAAACATTTGATTGTTTTACACAATAATGTGATCGTTTGCTTTTTGAATGCTAATTAAGTTTATTGTTTTTAAGTGTATCATTAAGAAATAACTTGAATATTAAATCAATTTAACCTTAAAAAAGAAACACAATATATTCAATCAGTTGTTATCAGTGCCTTTGTGATGTAATTACCGACACATTCAGCTGTTAAGTGAAAGGATAATAATTTGATTCCATTCAAATACGACTTTTCATTTTATTTTTCTATGTTCTTTTTCTTATGTAGGAGGAAATTTCAAAAAGTAGCCAAAGTTGTAGTTTATATTTCTCAAATATCTTAAATCTCAACTAAACTTCGTGCTTAAAAACCTACCCTAAACTATGATTTTATGACTTGATCAGTAAATATGTTATCAGTGACGTCATGTGTGGGAGAAAAACCCATCTGAAATTCCTATGTCATTCCTATGTGTATATTGTAACATCATGTCTTATCTTGTGAGTGATTAAAAGTAACACATTTTCAATCAATTCTCATGTAGTTTAAGTAACATATAATAAATACCTCGAGTTTATTTCACCAAAAATAAAATTTCTTTTAAAAGTAATGAAATTTTTCATGTTTTATATAATTTCAACAAATTTATTCACACTTTGTCTAAGACATTCAAAATGTTTAATAGTTGCTTATTTATTTTTTAAATAAGTTTTATTTTAAAAATGGAAAAAATTTACAAAGTTTTATTTTTTAAATGAGTGAGGTTAAAAAATTTCACTATTAAATTCCACTAAGTTGAATTTTTTTCAGGTATACTATTTCCACTGCTTTGAAAATGTTGTGTTGTTTTAAAAAAACTTTAACAATGTGTTAAGTCTGATTTTTAAAGTTATTAATTTTCCTTAGTTGAAAATATTATATAAGTGTAAAGTTATTATTTTTCTTAGTTTGAAATATTGTCTAAGTGTAAAGTTTACTTAAACTTAATTATTTTCTTTTGTCAATGTATCGAAATGTTTATTTGTTGCTTATTTTATAAAATGTATAACCAACTAGATATTTTTAAGTGTGTTAATTTCGTTAGGTCGAATTTTCTAAAATTTACAACCAACTAGATATTTTTCAAAGAAACTCTAACAATGTGTTAAGTCTAATTCTTCTTAAATTAAAATATTGTCTAAGTGTAAAGTTATTATTTTTCTACCTTCCATGTCTCGATGTAAAGGTGATAATCCTAAGTTTCCAATTTGCGGGCGAAAAGACATTAAAATATTTAAATGTTCTAGTAAAATGTGTGATATCTGAAATTTGGTAGTTCAAACAGCTTCCGGATAAAAATCGTCTACACGGGTTAAACATAGCAATCATTTTTTCAACATACAAATCCATGCATGTAAAGATGAGTCACTCATGCAAGCTGATAACAAGTTTAGGCAGGAAAATCGGCTTGCATTAGTCATTTTTTTTTTTTACTCTTCGTTATCATGTTAATAGGAAGTGATCTTAGGATCTCATAGTTATGATAAGACAAACCACGTGATGTTAACAACAAAGTGTTATTCACAACAAAATTAAATTCTATTTCCTTAAAATAATTGTAATGGAAAGGATATCGTGACTATCTTGAAAAAACTTTAGGTAAGTCAATTTTTATTGTAAAACTTTTATATTATGTAAAATCTTTTTTTTTTAAATGTCAACACACTCCTGTTTTGTCTGACACATTCAAAATACACAACATTAGTTTAAAAGTCACACAGTGTATCCTAAAGAAAACACTTTTTTTCGAAATCAAACTATTTATTAATCATTTAAAATAATACAAATCAAATAAGCCTGTCATATTGAGCTGTAATCAATTCTAATTTCAAAATTTTTCGTAATGTCCAATTAAACACTCGTTCTGTGAAATCTTCAAAGCCGTTGTACAACTTTAAAAAGGCATTCTCAGCATGTACATGTATGTTTTGGTCTGTTAATTCTAGTTCATATATTTTGCATATCATTTTGTCTTTTAATTCACTATAAGTTCGAACTAATCTATAAGCTTCACTATAAGTTCAAATAACAAATCTTTTAAACAGGGTGATTTCGCAATGTTAGGTAAAACTTTATGAAAAGTATCACAATGTTGTAAAAAATCCGATTCACACTTAAATATTTCACAACACTTTGCACATGAATATTGTTTACGAATCTTATGGGTCTTCTTGTGTATTAATAAGTCAGACATTCTTGAAAATATCTCGTTGCAATCACTACACTTGTATTGTTTGGGCAATTTGTGAATCTTTTGATGATTACGTAAATCACTCTTTTGTGAAAAAACTTCAGCACACACCTCACAGCAAAAATATTTTTCCTTTAGATGACTTTTCATATGAAACACTAAGTTAACTTTTCGAGGAAATGCTGTGTTACACATCTTACGCACATGGGGTAACTTCTGTTTCTTTAGTCCTGATGAGGTGAGTTTCACTTCATAATTCGAAACGAGTCCTTCTTTGGATAAAAGTGTAGAATCCATCTCTTGATTATTTAACTCTGGTGATGAGTGTTGACACTCCAAGTTGGTTACATCACCAACATAAGAATTCATAACTCGTTCCACAATAACTTAAATGAAAAATACAACCTATTACAACGATATCAGGTCACAGTAGAATGTTATGAACTCGTTTCATTGAAATTTATATAATGATAGAGGGCGCTCGTGTAAAAATACTAACTTTTTATTTGTTTGAAAATACTGACATTTTATTGGTTTAAAAATACGTCACGTGATTATTTCATCCTATAATGTTATAAGTTCAATAACCACTTAATTCTTGCACAATGATTTAGAAAGTCTTACCTATCAGAAGTTCGTACATATGTAAGTAAAAATCCTTATTACTCTCGTATCTATTGCTTTTATAAATAATATTTTATTTATCAAACCACTTAATTTCTAAATGATGTATTCTAAAACGCTTTTTATGTCTTATGTATGTAAAGTCTACTAAAAGAGGGGGAAAAAAGACGGGGTGTGAAGTATTTGTAAAATTGAAAAACGTTAATTTATAAAAACTAGATTCCATTCCCTTTTTTAAAAATGTTGGTTGTATAAAGTCAAATCTATTGAAAATTTATTTTAATCGTGTAACTCTAAACAAAATACCCGCTCTCTTTAATAAGTTAAATAGTCACTAAAAATTGTTCATTTAAAAGGAAAAAATCTTTAAAATTCTCTTATTGTATGATTTTATAAATAATATTTTGCACGTCAAATCACTTCTTAACTAAATGTAATAATCTAAAATGTCTTATGTAATGATCTAAAATGTCTTATGTGTTGTGGATGGTTGGTTATTTGTTAAAACCGATTATCTACGCTTGGGATATAGGTCACTCTAGGGGTCATTCTAAGGGCTCCTAACTCGTATTGACAAGGTTCGAAGAAAACTCCGAACGGTTAGGTCGACGAGCGCGAGAGAAGTTTAAACCCAAACGTCTAGTAGCTTTAAAACCAGAACCTCTCAGTCACTGGTCTTATGTGTTGTGTTTTTATAAATAATATTTTTCTTGTTTAATCACTTAACTCCAAAATGAAATGTTTCTAAGACACTTTGTCATGTCTTAAGTGAAACATATTTAACTAAAGAAGGATGTAGTATTTGTGAGATAAGTTATTCTACAGTACCCTTTTAAGAAAAAAAAAGCTATATTACAAGTCAATTAAAAAAATTATATAATTAAAAAGTATATATATATTGTTTAAGTATCCTAAAAACGATTATTTAAGTTAGTCCACAAATTTGTAAACTTAAAAAACGGAAGATATAATGTAACACAGAGAAGTATGACAAATTTTTCCCCCATAAAGGATTAGTCTCAATGACTTGAATTAATTTTTTCCCCTAAAAATGACACATTACTTTTAGTATACAAGTTTGTGAAACGGCTTTTATAAGAAAATATTACGCTGAATACAATATTAAGCCTTGTAATTTAATTCAATAACAAAAATGCGTGGGTGTATAGCTTATATTTACATTTTTTAAAATCACTTTGCTTTCGTTTTTAAAATGTATAAACACGTTATTTTTCGTAACAAAACTCTATTTCGAATATAATGTTAATACAAGAAAGAATTAGGCATACTATTTTTGTCAATCTCTATAAATAAAATTTCGTATAGAAAGTAAAAATTTTCCCTTTAAATTATTATTTCGAATATGGAAGTGATCTGTTGACAGAGTGTTGTGAAAGAAATGTGTTTGTAAATTAAACAAATAGATGTAATAGCATTCATATTAAACCAAAACTCTCGAGTTACTCAATAGCTAAAGAAAATTTCGCCCTATTACTTTATCTCATTCAGTAAAAGTACAATAAATGACCGTAAAGATATCTCAATACATGTCTGAAGTCCCCATCTCTTGCATTTAAAGAGATAACAACACACACACACGTCCTTGGTAACCTAAGATAAGACATGTGTGATACAGAAAATTGCAGGTTCTAATGTCACTAAAAATTAAAATAATACGTAAACCACTACAAAAAAAAAAATAAATAAATAAATAAATAAATAAAAAATAATTTGAAACGCTTTAAATGAAAAAAAAAAAAATGAAAAGAAAAGAAAAAGAAAAAGAAAACTCTTTAAATAAAAAATAAAATAAAATTTCACCCTTTACAAAGAACAAAATCTACGTGTATATTCCTGTACTTTTCTTATCGCTTAATCACTTCCGGTCTTTTAAACCACCTGTCCTGTTCCAACAAGCTCCCAAACATGTTCCTAAAACATGTTTACTGCTTCCTGAAAACCCTTTTTGGAAAAAGCATGTCTAATCCCGTTTCCGATCTTATTTCCTGTCGCGTTTCCAGTCTAAAAATAAATTTCACGTTAAACTTTTATAAAGTAAAACAAAGTCAGAAAGATTTCCATTTTTATATTAGGTGTTAGTTAGCAAATAAAATTTTTATTTCAGGTGAAACAAAAAAAAAAATCGAACATTTTGCTAATATTACTTTCAAACTAAATTCATTCTGATAGCAGGATTCCTACAACTCAACTCCATTCGACTAGAAGGATTAAAACCAACAAAATAAATTAAGCCCCCCCACAAAAATAAGCCCTCCCCCTCTCTCCCTTATCGCACTCACTTCCTGTCACATTTCCGGTTAAACTTCCTATCTACACTTCCTGTTCACTTCCTGTTTCAACATGCCTGTTATCCCCACCTGTCCCTTCCGGTGTCAACACCTGTCCCTTCCGGTAACCTTGAACTTCACCTTCAGAGGTCACCACCGCATCCACCGCTGGCGCAGAACCGGCCTTTATTATCTACTTAGGTTAAACATGTTATCGAAAACGGTGTTTTCTCAACAAGATGGCTCAAAAACCAAAATCGCATACCAACCCCGGTGCGTATGCGACATTTGTTCCTTGTAAAGTACTGTTCTAATAAGAACATTTCTCAAGATTTAATGTAAGTTTTTTTCCCCACTCAGTAAATGCAATTTCATAATATAAGTCATGAAAATGAGCATTTACTCATTCATATATACACGCACATACACAAAAAGGAAAAAAAAATCCAAATTACCACATATTTATTTGGTTTAAAACAAGAAAAATGTTACTCTGAGTCAAATTTCTGTCGCAAAACCTTTATAGCTTTCTCAAAAAATAAACTTTCTTTTTCGGTAGATAATTTAGCTGCAAAGTTGAGAAAAGAAATTACTTCGGCGCACTTAAAGTTCCAGAGGAAAAAGAAAACTACAAGAACTCGGAGAAACTTTTATACAAAGTTCAAAATAAATGGTAAAATATGGTGAATAAAGAATGACTTATTTCAATCTTATTTTTAAATTTTTGTTAAGTTACAAATTGAAGACTAAACTCGGAGACATCAAGTTAAATAAAAATATTTTCATATCGATTTTTGGAATATGTATTACGTATGTATGCATTTGGAATATATATTTTGTGTATTTGACCAAATAATTTTAAAAGGACTGACGAAAAAAAAACGATAGGTTTTACGTACAGAAAAGGGGAGAAATATTAATCTAAATCTTACTAGAGATTTTGTAAATAATTACTTCTTATAGAAAACAAAAATTTCAAATGCAAGTAAAAATTGTATTAATTGTACTAAATATAATTTTAAAACTTTTCAACATAGTTGAAAGGAGAACTATTTGGAACAAGTAAATAATATTGATCATTACAATAACAGTAATTTTGTTCGAAATTACCTAATATGTTTTACATTTTTGGCTTAAAATTAGAAGCAAACAAGATTATTTTATTTAAAGTGCATTAATTTATTTTAAATATAATTGGGGGAAAATATTATTTTCAAGTAAATAGAAAATAAAAAATATATCTCAATACATTTTAAGAGCTTTTGCATTAAACAATTTATGTTCATCATTTAAAAAATATATGAATACGGGTAAAAAATATTGTTTTATATAATATAATTTTTTTTCTGGCATAGTTGAAAAATAATCATTTGTAGGTATACAAGAAACAAGACATATTGCTCGAAATATTATTAGATATTTTCTAGATGAATTAATTAATGCTCTAATTTTTATAAATGTGAGTAAAAACGGTTATGTTCGGTAAAAACTTTTAACATTAAGTACAATAAACTTTGTTGATATCACCATAAAAAATAATACAATACACAATATAGCGCTATTTCTGACTACATAAAATTTAACCTTCATCAGGTGTAAAAACAACACGTGATTGAAAGCAACCGCACGTATTATTATTATTTTTTTTTTTTTTTTAATGTTGGATATCAACAAAGTTCATTGTACTTTATTTATTTGTCGCTCGTTCTGTATGTTTATTTACTGTACTTCTAACATAGTTGGGGAAAAACAGATCACTGGAAGTTAAACAGCAGCCAATAAAAATTGTTGTATACATTATTAAATATTTTGTACATAAATTAATAAATGCTCTAGATTTTTTAATTATAAATACAATTAAAAATACTACTCTATTCAATGTGATTTTTAAAAAATCCAACATAGCTGAAAGAAAAATTTCAGGACACTAACAAACAGATATAGAAATATATACTTTAAAATGACAAATTTTACATATTGTTTTAATCTCTTGCTTACTTTTTTTTATTTATAAAATCTAGTGTGTGTGTGGTGCAATGTTATAGTGTGATTTTAAAATTCTACAACATAGTACGAGGGCTAGTACTTAAATTTTTAGAATCTGGCAACGAAAAAACAGCTGCTTTCAGCACAGACGATTTTTATCAAAATTCGAACAGTTATGTAAATGTCTGCGTTTACAGAACATCAAAAGCTGTGAAATTCTATTTACTGGGATTTCTCGAAAATCAGAAGTGCTAAATATTTGTGGAGTTATGTCGAAGGGACTACAGAGCCATGATTGTTTATGACTTTAGACAAGGTTTGACACAGAAACAGTGTAGCGATAGAATGAAATCGAAAGCACCATCTAAGGCAACGAACGATTTACAACTGGTTTAAAGAATTCTCCCGCGGTCGTAAGAATCTCAGTGACGATGTTCGGTAGGACGACCAAGAAGTGCTGTGACTCCCGATAACATTGATACTGTGAAAAAAGTAATCGTTTCAGATCGTCATGTGACATACGATGAAATAGAAGCATCTTTGAACATTTTAAGGATCCGCGTGCATTCAATTTTACATGATCATTTAAAAGTGAAAAAGGTGTGTTCTCGATGGATCCTCCACAATTTATCACAAGCTGATAAGGACGCTCGCGTGAAATGGAGCAAGGGAAATCTAAAAAAATTCAACTCCGATGCCCTAAAACATGCATACGACATCTTAACGTGTGAGGAAACCTGTATTTATTCCTATGAACCCGAAACAAAACAAAAATCGACTGTTTGGGTATTTTTAGATAACCCTAGACCGATAAAAGTTGTTCGTTCGTGCAAGGAGTGCTTCCAAAATAATTTTTGCTGCATTTTTCGGTAAATCTGTCTATATTGCAACCGTTTCCTTGGACGATCGTAAAACAGTCAATGCTCCTTGCTATACCACAATTTGTTTGCCGAAAGTAGTTACAGAACTAAGGGGGAAAATTCAAAACGTCGCATCATTCTTCACCAGGACAACGCCAGCTCACACACTCCTTCTCTAACTAGGGATTATTTGAAGAATGAAAAAATCGAATTGATGACTCTTTGCTCATATTCACCGGTCTTAGTACTTAATGATTATTTTTTATTTCCGTTCATAAAAAATAAAATGCGTAGTCAACGTTTTAACAACTCGGAAGAAGCCGTTGAAGCTTACAAATTCCATGTTTCTGCTATGCCACTTTCAGCATGGCATAAATGCTTTAATGATTTGTTTATTCGAATGCAAAAATGTATCGATGCTGCAGAAGAGTATTTTTAGAAGCAATAAAACATATTCTTCGTAAGAAATTATTTCTTGTATTACTTTCTAAAAACTTCAGTACTACCCCTCGTGCAACAAGGGGGTCAGAAATATTGATCTATACATTGTTAGAAATTTTATAAATAACTAAGATTATGAGTTTTTAATTTATTATTAAAGAAAATATGCTTTTATTAAACATTTATATATATATTTTTTTAATTTTGAAAATAAAATTGTCTATAATATCCCTTTTATCTATCTCTTTTCATCAATGAGTTTTCTAACTTAAAAAATATATATCTTTATCTATCTATGTATATGTAGACAAGTATTTTAGCATTTTTTATTCGGGCAGTAAAGATGCGCACTTGCGAATGTCTCTCCTGATGCAGACATCTTGTTTTCGTAACTTAACAAAATGTACTTGAGTAATAAGTGAATCTCTCCTTTTGGATTCTATAACTTTTCTTCGTGTGAGTGGGCTCAGTAAAATTGGATTGTTCCTTTGTACTTTGTGAATTTATGAAAATTAGTTTTTGCACATGGGTTTTTTTTCTATAAATTGTGAAGTCTTCGCTTGTCGAGTAGGCTTTAGCAGCGAATGCTGAAACAACCCTTTCACGGCCGTAAGCTTCAAAGAAGATCATGAAACAAATTTAACAAACAAACAAAAAAAAATTATTCGCTTTAAGAAGAGAAAGAGCAGTGGAGTAAATAAGTTTAATTTAGGTATATCTTCAAGTGGGCGTAATAAGAAAAACCTAAGAGGGGAAGAAATCCTTTCCCAATTCACTGAAACTCAAGTACTTTAGTAAACTCATAGTGTTTCTAAAACAACTCTTTTTTCCTGGAAGCTCAATCCTCACATAATGTTATTTGACTAAATAGACTCTGTGGGCCTAAATGTTACTTAATCTAAGTGCATGAAAACACAACTTCTTACCAACACCCTAAGCCTTCCAGTAATTCTGTTTTCCACGTGCCAAGGAAAGACTTCACCACATCAAGCTCTTTGTATACGTAGATTAATTCAACACCTACTGAAAGCGAAACATCCTACTTCAAACGAAAAAAGGTTTTTTCTGTAATGGAACAATCGGTAATTACATCAAAAGATAACATCTTTCTGGAGCAAATTTAGAAAGAAACTGATGAAACAGTCTTTATAAGGCAAAGGAAGCATTTAAGCCATATAAAGACTTGACCTCGGATAGCATCCATTGCTATTCATTAATGCACTAATACAACACTGGCTGGAAAAATTAAAGAAACAACTACGAAAATATACTTTATATTAATTTTTTTGAGTGAAGTTCAATGAAACGTAGTAGGTTAGTAGCTAAAAGTCAAAATTACAGGCTGTCTCAAAAGTTTTGGCACACACAAAAACGTGATAATGAGATTGGAAAGATAAATATATAGAATTATTTCACAGTAAATATTCAAAATTTAATTGAAATTAAACATAGTAGATATATTACAATGGTTTCATTAGCATTATTTATTTAAAAAATACGCCTTTTATATTTTTGTAAAAAATATACTCTCTCAAAGGTTTAGACACATTATGCAAACGTTAATGAATCAACCGTCTATTCAAAAATGGTCTTATAAAAATTGTACACAAAGTGGATAGCAAACAGTGCTGGTCACGAAACAACGAAAATAATTTCTAAAATATGTATTATCTTTCTTGTAAGAGTAAAAAAAAAAAGTGTTTAGATACTAGGAATTTAAAGTAAAATATCTGAAAATTTTAGGCCTATGTCAGGACCGAAACTTCGCTTTTATTTGAACAGGGGTAAGCAGGAATGAATTTTGGCGCCCACCTCTTTTCCAAAACATATCTATAAAGAGAAGTTTCAAATCGTTCCCTTAATTTTTATTTTAGCATGAAATAATAGTTAGGAAATATTATTTAGCAAGTATAGTAATTTTAAGATTTTTTTAAATTTGATTCCTTTATAAATCGACTAATTGTAATCATTTCCTTCACTCATTTTCAGTCTATACTTGTCAGGTATGGGGAGTTTTACATGCATAAAACTAGTTTAACCCAGCAGTGCATGTCTCAAGCCATGCCACCCGACACAGGTCGTTTTATTTTTTCTTTGTTGTTTTTGTTTTTTGCATTTTTTCTGTAATTTGTTGTGTTCTTTTGTTTTGAGTTTAAGTAGTTAGTTGTAATTTCTGGTTCTGTGTTAATGTAGTTTGTTTTGTTTTCTTGTTTTGTATTTATGTGGTTTGTAGATTTTAGTTGGCTTTTGTGATATTGGCACTCCATGGTTTTTCATTGGAGTTTATTATTATTATACTTAAACTATGAAATTATGATTTAGTATGTAATAATTAGTTGACAATGAAAGTATTCCCCAACACACTGAATATAGATACCAAAAACTTATTTAAAAGAAGAAGAAATTAAATTAAAAATTGAATGAATGAAATTGAATGAATGAAATTGAATGAATGAAATGAAATTTGTGGAATTTAGACAGAATTATCAAGTCCCAAATGCCTAAATACCACAAATAAAATGAGTGGTTTCATCATATCATATTAGCCATAACATTTCTAGAGAATATGATTTTGGGACTACCTACTCATAAAACAATGAATAAAACCTGTGAAAAAATCTTAAAGATAAAAAATAAATACAATATTAAAAAGGAACGAAATCTTACCCATAATAAACTGATTAAAACATGAAAAGTGCGAAATCCATTTGGATTGAAAAAGATATTGGTGCACTTCATGAACCAGATAAATAAGCATAACTAGACAGAGGGAATGAATTGCAAAAAATCTTTACATGTTGCCAAAATTAGTTTTAGAAAATGATTTACCATGTTGCCAATATATATATATATATACAGTTGATTTCCTGATATACGTTACCTGAGTTGTACGTTTCCCTCAGTTATACGTTTTAAATCAGCGGTCCCGGCCGCTGTCCATTACAAATTAGCTGGGTTATACGTTTTGAGTTACACATTTCCCTCAGTTATACGTTACGTTTTTGCTTCGCCAGACAAAATTTTGTCTCATTTATACATATTGTAACCAGAAACAATGACGACACTTCGGATGAGTCTGATTTGAAAGATCCCACTCAAACTTCGGAGCTGCTCTGAGGGCTTTTGACGTAGTGAAACGGTTTATCAGTAGTTAAAGCAGTAACGATAAGTCGGCTGCATTGTTCATTATTAACAGAAATGCAAAGTTTGATGTTCATTGTTGGCTCTGCCGAAAAGAAACAATCGAAGATTAGTGATATTTCAACAAGATTCAGTAAACTACTGAAATGTCTTTTGATAAAAGATTTACATGCAAAGGCGATTCCAAGGATTTCTTTAAGTACTCTATGTGTATTAAAAATATTTTGAATAAATCTTTTATGATAAAATAACTTCATGTGTACTTGTCTTATGTACCTTTTTTCTAATCTGTTCCATTTCCGCAAATGTATGTCATGGGTGCAGAAATACTTAGAAAATTTCAGTTTTCGATATTAAAGGTAACAAACTCCTTAGAGGAACAACGTTTTTACGATATATTTAAAAAACAATTCCGGTAGACCATTAATTGAGTTGTACGTTTTACTGAGTTATACGTTTTGTTGTCCGGGTCCCAAGCAAAACGTATAAATGGAGTTCCACTGTATATACACATAATGAAAATCTGGTCATACCGATAATGTTCAAATTATTGATCCTAATTCGACCTAATTAGGACAATGTACTGATCTTGCAAATATCTTAGATGAATTTGTTAATCAAGTATGTAAATCTTATAGCTTGTTTACATGGACACACAAAAGTAAAACATGCAAAACTTGTCACCACGGTAAAGTCTGAAATATCGAACCAATTCCAACTTAATTTGGCAGTGTATTGTTATTACAAGTTATCTTGGATAAATTCATTATTGAATTATTGAATATTATTAAATCAGGTATTGTTCTGGTGCACCTAGACAGTCACCTAATGGAAAAAATTGGCCATGTTCAAAGTAAAGAGTATAACATTAACGAATGCATCTTTATTTTAGGTTGTTCGATTCCATGGTATTTTTGCCTAAATTACGTTACTTTTTTTCCTTTTTGTACCGAACTACGAATCAAATCTTCTTTTGGCGCCCGAGGCACACGTTCCCTGGCTCCCCGCTAGTTTCGGTCCTGTCATACAGGGGCGCGGCAACGCCTCGCGGGGCCCTTAAATCAGTTAGCGGGACACTCAGCGTCTCTGATTGCAATACTGGACTGGTAACATTTATTTTTAATTTTTATATGTCATAGGATAATTTATGATAAATTCATTTAAAAATGTATGAAAAATCCCATGCAACTCCCTGCACTATTTTTAATTTCTCAAAATATTCTATCCTTTACAATATTTTAAATATTTATTTATTTTTGAGTTCGTGGTTACTTTCCGAATCCTCAAATCTACACTGAAAAAAAAAAAAAAAAAAGTGTTGGTTTTACAGTATAATACTGGCAGCTGGGATGCCAGTATTATACTGTAAAATCAACACTTTTTTTTTTTCAGTGTACACGTTTCCGGAGAATTATATCAACTTTGGCTGTAAGAAATAAAGTTAATACAGTAATCTCTTAAAAAATTCACGGTTTTAACATTCGCGAACATGAAAATGAGGAAAAACTTAGCATTCGCAAGAATCTGATTTGATCATTCGCGATTTTTTTATTATCTCTTCTTTTCCAGAATTTATAGTGGTTAAATATTATTTCTCCTGTGTTTCCTCAGTATATATTTACAAATCAATTTTCAGTTGTCAACTGAAAAAGCAGCAGGTATTGTAGAAAAGTAAGAAAAATTGTACAATAGCAGAATATTCATTGCATTTGTATATTAGAAGTGGTAAGGTAATGGCATCTTTAATCTATTAATTTAACATGTTCAGGTTCTCATAGAGATGGAGCTGAAACTGCTCTTGGATGGAAAATAAATGAAAGCATTTAGCTGTATTTAAATCTCGTATTTTATATTGTATCGCATACTGAACCACTAATATATTATCATCTCTTTGCGAATAGAAAGAGTCGAAATTACTTTATACAAAACATATGCTTTTTAGATGTAATTATTTCTCTAGTCAGTTAATTTGAATTCTCTTTCATAAATAAATTTCATGTTTATAAATAAGTGCTCACGTTTAACTTCAACACATATGTTAGGCATAACGTATTATTAATAAATATATTCTTTTGGGGTTTTTTAAATGCTGTGACACTCTAATTAAAATTTCATACAACGTAACTCCTTCTTAGTGCAGAAATATAGACTCAACATTCGTGGATTTGACATTCACGAGGTTTTCCTAAAGCGTAAAAAATATTAAGGGATTGCTGTATTGCCTTTTTTGTTTCCAAAAAAACATTTAAAACAAATTTAGAGCAAAAATGTCATTATTTTAGAGCGAGGAAACGTTATTTTAAATTGTATAGAGAGGCTAAAATTGTTGGTTAAATTGTATAGGGCCCCTAACAAGACCCCAACTGCCGAGGGGCCCTGGGGAACCGCCCCGTTTGTTCGAGGTTGCGCCGGCCCTGCAGGCAGACGTAGTTGGTAATTCACGTGTACTGAAAACAACGTGCTTGGATTTGACAAGGGCCTTTATAAGTATGCGTACGCAGGATTTTCTTCGTTTTCTTTTCTGTATATGTAGATTAACTTGACATATAATGAAAATATAAGGTACTATATGAAACAATAAAGTTATTTGCCTGTTATGAAACAATCGGTGGTTATATCAAACGATAACATTACTCGTCTAGCAAATTTAGAGGGCAGCTGATGAAAACAGGCCCAAATAAGGCAATGGAAACAATTCCAGCCAGATAAAGACGTGACCTCGGATGTCACTCTGTCATATCCTTTTTTACTTTAAGTGCGAGAAAAAAAGCGTAAAACAGACTAAATGTCAACGACACACGAAGAAAAATAGACGATAAGGATAAAAAAGCAGCTGCAGAATGAACGATACGGTCGTGATTATTTCTCTTTTTTTTTTTCTTTTTTTCTTTCTCTTTTCAAAATGTTCATTCCTCAAAGTGGGAAAAGTTGGAAGTAACAAAAGCAACTATCCAGGATGGAGTTTGTTGAACACATCAAATGAGAAAGGTTGATTTGTCAACAAGCAATTTTTTTTTTCACTTTTCCCAACACGACATATTTACTACTCCATAATTTTGGCAGGGACTCGCTAACCTTCATTTGGAGAGAAATGGCAAATATTTTTTTTTTCATTTTTTGATTAAAATGTATTTTGGCATCTCTGGTATATTCTACAGAAGTTATTTAAAATTCCGATAATTAGAAATATGTGAAAAATTATTTTTACTGCATCCATTTCCCTTTAAAAAATACTGAGTTTACAATCTTTAAATTCCCTTTTCTCAGTTTGTGTTTTTACAAAATATAAAGACTATCAAATTCAGAATGTCAAATATTCGAAAATTTCCAAATTCCAAAATATCTAAGTGACAAATCTTCCACAAATATTTTTCAACTCACTCGCTATTTTATTTATTTATTTATTTTATTTTATTTTATTTTATTATATATATATATATATATATATATATATATATATTTGGGGGGGGGGCGATCTTTAAAGTACACTTAATAAAATGAAGGATCGAAATTTCAGTAATATATTATTTATTTATTTTTAAATAAAAATGAGTAAATTGTCATTTTTACTCTATTTCTTTACTTATATCATAATATTTTATTTATTTATTTATTTTAAACTAATTATCTTTTTGGAAATCTTATCGGATACTTACAGTTATAAAGCACACGTCTAAGAAAATTGTGCAGCGAAAGATATTTCAAAATATTCAATATTATAAAATAAGTGTGATTTAAAATTTTTCTTTTTTCTTAATTTTTTCAAACTTTACTACAAAAATTGCATTTTTGCTTGAATAAATCATCATTCTTCATAAAAACCATTTTATAATATGCCAGTTGTCAATATGATATTATAAAATACTCAAATTTGCCCAATCCTCTTTAAAGTATTAATAATTTACTTTCTAATGTTAAATAACTTTTAGATATTTTGGTTTATATAGCCTGAAATTTAAATTTTCCTATACTGATTTTTAGATACCGATTATCGGAACCTGTCGTGATCGGCGATAGTTTGAATAAGCAAAAGTTCGGATAATTGGACAGACATCTTAGAAATGTTCCTGACTATGCCAAAAAGGTTTTTTTTTTCCACGGAACAAATGTATACTTTAAAAAATATAGTAATGGATAGGTAGAAATAATGAAAAAAATCTTTTGTTTGTACACAATTTTCCTTCACATTTTAATCAGGTTTAAGCTGTAATAGCTGTTAGTGCTGGCATGTTTAAAAATTGAGGGTTTTTTTTTTTTTCCTTTTGTGTTATTTTTAGGGTTTCGTTCATCTCACGAAATCCTATTAGTCCCGCTTCGTTGTCTGTCTGTCACAGTGCCGGTTCTCAGAAACTATATAATTTACAGTCATGAAATTTTGTGTACCTATAGCTGAATACCTACTATGAAGCTCAAAATAATAAAATTTTGAAAAAATCGTATTGTTTTAATATATGGAGATAAAAAAACAAAAATCTAACAGCCTTTTCCTATTAAATTTAAACATTTTTCTTTATCGCTGTTGCCAACAATTAAAAATCCACAATAAAATTCTTTCTACAATATTTAATTTTCTATTGAAAGATTTCCACGTGTAAAATGAAAATGAAATAAAAAGTTTCACCAATTGAAAAACAGATTAATATGATGTCCTATTGGTAATAAAATGGAAATTTTCAAACATTTCTCAATAATACAAGGAGTATGAGTATGTTTAAATACAGAAAGTAGCTTAATATGACGTCATTAGAGAATTAAAAAGAAAATTAATCGAACATCTAACATTTTGAAGGTCTCTATACAACATGTTTAATTTTGAAATTTTTTGAAACGATTTTTTTTTTTTTTTAATATCGCATTTAGTCCACATGACAGATATTATTATGACAGAGTATAATAGCGGGCTTCGCCGCTATCGGACCGGTTCAGATTTTCGAAAAAACGAGAAAAATAGAACAGTAAATTTTTACTTTATAAAAAACATGACTTTTTTTTTCTGGAAAATGAAATTTATTTTGATTTATTAAAGGAAGGATAAAGTGTTTTGAAAGGAATATTAAACGAAACCCTTTGTGCAATCTTCGATCAACACTTACCCACTTTTTTTTTTTTTTTTTTTTTTTTTTTTTTTATCTTTTTACATTTTTTTTTATCTTATCATTTTCTGAACTGCAAAATTTGAAATTTAAGCAAAAAAAACTTTGGATTGTTTTTCGCTTTAAGTATTCTTTTCAATGCTGCCATATCACGAAATCTTCTTAAATACATAAGTTGAATAGGAAGGATCGACATTCTCCTGTCTTTCCAACAATTTCGTTGCAGTTTTCAAACATTCAAAGGCTTCATTATGGGATGGGCCTGGGTCATTTTCATAATATTCGTTTTCATTTACCTTGATTTCCTTTTCATCTTGAATAGATGATACAATCTCATTATTTAAAATCTGATATCTTGAGTCATCTGCGCCGCTGTTTAACCACTCGTTAATTTCTTTTTTTTTCTTAATTTATCTTTGAAATATTGATATTTGAATATGTTATTAAGGTTAAATATTTTTTTTTATTTGAAAAGGGTTTTCATGCCGTATATAGATTTCTGCAAGGCCAACACTTAAGTACTCACATTGTACGCAGATTTTCTCTTCTTTATTTTTTTTTTAAACACGAATCAGATATATATCATCGTATATTACTCTTTTAATATTTGAAAGCGGAGAATCTATTTAGCATAATAATTAAATGGACTTATTTAATGATGAGTTAACGGTCAATTACCCGCAAGTTCCAATTCATTTCTCAGTTTTTAGGGTATGTTGCACTTTTCTGTGTTGTTATTAAACCCACGTCTGTTTCCCTAAAACTCGACAGTTTCTTTAATTCGTCACCCTCTCCGCCCTCATTAGGTCAAGTTTGCGGCACTCCACTATACTAAAACATTCATATCATGTATTATAATACGAGCAAATCTTATGTGTGTGTGTGTGTGTGTGTGTGTGTATTTATAAGCAAATTTTATCTAAAAAATAGCTCTAACGATTTTGACTAAATTTTGTATCCTATTGTTTTGGACCATTGGATTAGGTTGTTCGAGAAAATTTGATTAATGGGTCCTTTTGGGGTCACTACGCTCAATGCATTTCAATAGGAATGAAAGGTCAAACAGTTATTAAGTTGTTGAATAGTTGGCAGTAAACGAAGTCTCAAAGTTGGCAACATTTCGCTAAATTTGGCGATATTTGACAAAATGTTGGTGACATTGGCGAAAAAATCGATTTTGAAGTCTACAAATGCTGAAACACATTCTTGACGCCAAATCTTGACGACCAAGAATGATGCCAAGTTTGCTACTTTTCGCCAAATTTTGGCGACATTTGGCGAAAAAATGTTCTTTCTGAATATGAAGCAATTTACCAGAAATTCCCAATAGGAGCCGAAAAACATATTTCAATCGATTAGAGTCCACAGAACGTTCTTGAAAACAGAATTCAACCAATCAGGGTACATAGAACTTTCTCGCAATTATTCCCATACCTATATAAGAAGGTGCTTCAGTCGAAGCCGAAGGTCTGTGAAGTAGGACAGTGAATCTTGCGAGTTATAAAAGACTTAGAAGTCTACGAAACAATTGAAGTTTGTGTCCAAATTTCGCGCTTCTTACTACAGTGCATTCAAAACTAATCAGGGAAGCGCCTTATCAGAATAAACCGGTATACCAAATTTGAAGCAAATCGGATAATTCTGCATGAAATACCCATTTAGCTAAATTAAGATGGTGATTATCCCTCCCGTTTCTCACCTTTATACTTAACCAATGAACCTCCAAAACTAATCAGGGAAGCGCCTTATCAGAATAAACCGGTATACCAAATTTGAAGCAAATCGGATAATTCTGCATGAAATACCCATTTAGCTAAATTAAGGGGGGGGGGGGGATTAGCCCCACGTTTCCCCCTTTATACTTAACCAATGAACCTCCAAATCTAATCAGGGAATCGCCTTATCAGAATAAACTGGTATACCAAATTTGAAGCAAATCGGATAAATCTGCATGAAAAACCCATTTATCTAAATTAAAGGGTGATTAATCCCCGTTCCCCGCCCGTTATACTTTACCAATGACTCCCCAAAACTAATCAGGGAAGCGCCTTATCACAATGAACCTATATACAAAATTTGAAGCAAATCGGATAATTCTGCATGAAAAACCCATCTATCTAAATTAAGTAAGGTGGGATTAGCTCCACGTTCCCCCCTTTATACTTAACCAGTGAACCCCCAAAACTAATCAAGGAAGCGCCTTATCAGAATGAACGTATGTACAAAATTTGAAGCAAATCGGATATTTCTATCAAGAGTTATCGCGTTACGTATATACATACAAAACCTGAGGGCACATTAGCTTTCAGACTTTGATAGCCTGTGAGCTAATAAGGGATTTCTCAATTAACGGGTTTAATTTATTTGTTTTGATGAATTTGGTTTCTCGCAAATTTTCTGTAATTGTTGTAACCATTGTTCCAACTCTCATACGCTTAAACTACATAATCATATCCGCCAGCGTCAAATTCTCGCCAAACTTGGTGATACTTGGTGAAATATCGCCAAATCTGGCGACGAAAAATTTGCCATAAATGAAGCCATTTTGGAGATAGCTGACATTTTTTTTTTTTTTTTAATTCACATTCAATAATGTAATCCAATCACTTGTTAACTTTAAATTAATGTCCAATAATGCTTAAAGTGATAAAAAAAAAAAAAAAAAAAAACATAACGCAGAATATTTAAAATACCTTTTTCTTTAATGTAGATAACATATGTTTCATGCACAACTATCGGTGACATCTTCAGATCTTAATAATAAATACAAAATTCTCGCATATTTGAAAATAGTAAAACATATCAACTCAAAAATATCAACTTTACAATATTTTCCAGGATTTTTTGAAAGATTAAAATATAAACTTAGAAAATTTAATATCTGTCTTATTGCAAAACCTTCTACAAAATTAAAAAACATAGTATGTAGAAAAACAGACCCACTAGAACCTAACCAACTTTCCGGTGTTTATGAAATCCCATTCACCAAGGCAGATGGAACAATACAGTACTATATAGGAATGACGAACAGAAAATTTAAAACAAGAATAAAAGAACACATGGCAGATATCAAACATGACAGAAGAACCGCCGCTTTAGCTAGACAATATAGTAAGGAGCAGTTGCAGATAGATTTCAATAATAGTAAAATAATTTTTCAATCAAGAGCTTATTTCCCATCCATTATCCGTGAATCTATAGAAATATATTTGCGAAAAGATTGCATTTGTAACGAAACCGTTTCCTTTGAATTTGCTAAAATTTAGCACGCGATGATCGATAAATGGAAAAGCAATAAAAATAAAAATAAATAATAACTTTTTTCACGTTTCCCAGTTTTGGCCAAATTAAGCACCTACTAACTTTTGACATGCGATCTCGTGGTATATGTTTTACTATTTTCAAATATGCGAGAATTTTGTATTTATTATTAAGATCTGAAGATGTCACCGATAGTTGTGCATGAAACATATGTTATCTACATTAAAGAAAAAGGTATTTTAAATATTCTGTGTTATGTTTTTTTATCACTTTAAGCATTATTGGACATTAATATTCACATTCAAATTCAATAATAACGAAAACTGGGAATTTTCTATAATCGGGTTCATACATTTTAGCTTCGTGTGCTTGAGTAAAATTAACTGCATTCTTAAAAACAAGGGATAAGGGTTTTTTTCATCCGGGTGCAGGTCGGAAGGACTTTTTCAATTATTGACGAAGACGACTCATAAACGAATCATTCAGTAATTAAATACACGAGTCAATAACCGAACATTTCTGGTTTTTGACAGTTGTCCAATTCGGAATTACACATTTCTGATGACGACAGAAAAGCCCGTAATAAATAAAACAGGACTTTGTCGCGACCACTCGGTTGCTAAAAAGGAGTAACAGATATATATTTTTTTTATTACAAATATTTTTTTTCATCAGCTGGCAACACAAAGCAAAATTTAGAAATTCAAAAACAATAACAAGATCTAAACATACAATTGTCAAAATTCGCATGAATGGATCACAATATATTTTATCAGAAACTTATTCAGCACCATGATTATCTACAAATTTTAGCAGATGCTGAATTGGTTACAGAAGATGGATGGAAATTTCATGTTCATCAAGTCATTTTAGCACAAAAAAGTATTTTCTTTCGGGATTTATTCTGCATTTATCGAAATGACACAGAAAAGGTATCAATTCCTATCAGAGGGAAAATTTTAAATGAAATTCTTCATTTTGTTTATACAGAAACTGTTGAATTTAACGAAGATAATTTCATAGATACCATGATTGCTTCAGACTATTTACAGATAGATAAACTACACTGTCAAGCAAAAGAATTTGCAAAATCTATTATATCACTAGAAAACTGCTTTAAAGTATATGTCGCTTCAATTAAAGTAAGTTATCAGCATTTACAAGAGTTATGCTTCAGAATGATCCAGACGAATTTCGAAACAATGGTGCAAAGAAATGAAGCTGATTTTGTTGAAATACCACCGGAGTCTTTGAAGAAGATTTTGAGAGACAATAGTCTCCGAGTGAGTGGAGAGACGATAGTTTGGAAGTCTATTTTAAAGTGGACAAGTAGAGATCCACCTAACCGTTTTAAGGACATTTGTGGGTTTCTGAAGTGTTTGAAGTTTGAAGATATTGAAGAATCTCTAGCCAGTGAAATAATCTCAGAGATATCTATCAATTCCTACTGTGAAGAGTTAGAGAACACAGTAGCCCAGAATTTTCATAACAGTTTAGATGCTCTTAAAAGCGTTATTGAAAACTATCAACAAACTACTCAAATCATTCCTCTTTCTGATTTTTACAGTCATAGACTTCCTAATTATTTACACGTGTTTTGTATATACGAGGATTGGACATGGATGGCCGAGGATGCAAATGGTATATTTGTCACCTACGATGAAAGGGTAGACATATGGAGAAAAGTCAGCGATGTTGATATTCATGATGATGAAGAACCATCATCTTTCATACACCTTGTCGGGAGTGATATTTATGTATTTGCTGTAGATATTCGGGTATTCGACTTATATGAAAAAGAATGGCATGTAAAGGAAAATTCATTTGATGCTTCTCAATGGACAAATTCGGTAATTCTAAGAAGAAACATCTATTTTATATGTCATATCTCCATAGACGATAGACTAAAAGTAGAATTGTATAATATAGAAAATGGCATATGGTCTGATGCGGCATTCATGCCTGCCGTTTCAAACTTTAAATCTGTTTCATTTGAAAATAAAATCTTTGAAGAGGGGCAAGCGTCTGATGATTTAAACATGTTAACACAAGTCTATAACGAAGATTCGAACTCGTGGTCCGTTGTTTCTCCACCAAGCACTTATCGAAATGCATGTTCTTTTGTTGAATATCATGGCAAGTTCTATGTTATTGGTGGCGTCGGTAATAATTTTGAATATATAAGCACTGTTGATGTTTTTGATGCACTGAGAAATGAATGGGGCAAAATAGATGACTTGCCTTTCAATTTTGAACATGATTTTGTACATGATCCAGCACCAATTGCTTATGTCTTTAACAATCGACTCATTGTCATTGACAATTCATACAACCAAGATGAACAGTATGTACTGAACGAAATGAATAAAACTTGGGAAAAAGAAAGAAACGAACTGCGTTTAGAATATGAATATAGGCAAAATATGTTTACGATATCTGACAGACAGCTAATAGAAGCACTCGTAAAAGAAAGCAGACATTCAGAAACAACCTTGAATGAAAACCCTTTTCAATTGTATGAAAATGACGAGTTATAGAATAAAATAAAAGTAAAGTGAAAATGTGCCCGTCAATGTTATTATTCTAGGTACTTACGTATTATCCGGGCCAGATAGGTAGATCGCCAAAAATGGTTGCAATTGCCAATTTTGTTCATTGTTTCCAATCGCCAATCGTGTTCAAAACGGTAATTTAATGTACAATTAAGCAATACACAAAATCGTTAAAAATGATAAATAATATAAGAGCAAACTAAAATAATACAAAATAGTAATTTAGGATACAATTATTAAATAAATAACATCAATTTGATGGCTTTTAGCAATAAACGATATTAACGATGGTAGTTTTATTTCCAGCAGTTTATTCTGACCACCAGAATGAATATAAATCGGTACTTCTTTATTATCCCGTCGACCACTTTTGATAACAAACAAGAACGAAAAATCATGCGTAACATAGATTATGTAACACTTTCCAACGCTTCCAAAATCATTTTACAAATCATACCGTTTAAGCTGAAAGATAACATCTAAGTAAACAATTTGGAAAACGCATAACATATTTAAAAACATAATTTCAGGAATTTCCAACATATACAATATTCGGAAAAATATCCGAATACTTTTATTCAGCCCTGTATAGGATCAATAGATTTGTATATATACTACATAGGATGCTAAATTTTAGTTCAGTTAAGAAACCCGTAGCACAGTTTAAAATTCTGCTTCTGGAGTTTCTGTCAATAGACGGAAATGTGTTCGCGAACTTTTGTGCTTCCCTGTATATGATCTACAGAATTTATACACACCACGTAATAAACAAAAAGTGAGTTAAATTTAAAATCGCGTTCAGTAACTTAAAACGCACTTCCAGGAATTATTGTTAACAGACAGTAGAGAATTCTTTTGTGTGTCCCTGTAAATGAACGATGACTGCTATACACACACTATTCTGTAGTAACCCTCTTCTAATGCACCTTAGTGATATATATAAATTTCAATGCGTTTAAAATAGTGAAACATTATTTAAATAAACCGCAGACGATTTTTCTCCATAGATGTAATGTAACGGAATTATTTTGACTGTCCCTGTACAGTAACTATAAGTGCTATGCACACCCTATATTCCATATTAAGCTTCTTGTAATGCACCTTAGTGATATATATCAATTACGATGTGTTTGAAATTGTGTAACATCATTAAAATAAACCGCAAATGATTTTTCCCCATAGACCGTAATGTAACGGAATTCTTTTGAGTGTCCCTGTAAAAAAACTATAAGGGCTACACACTTCAGTTGAAATAGGGAACATGCTATCGATAACGACAATAACACATAAAAATTGCAGGGCAATCCGAGCATATTCACGGGAGTTAGAGCACGACCAAACGGCCGACGGCAGACGGCCAGACAAACCGAAGTCATAAACACTTTTCAACTAGGTTGGAAAGTGTTAAAAACGGTACCTACGTATTAACGCCACCGCAGCAGAAGTTGCGCTAATGTGCCAATAAAGAGCAATCTTGTTGTTCGCACGCGCATGCAGTTATCTTTTGGATTCGTTGTTGCCTTGTTGTTTGCTGATTTTTGACGCCATTTTTTAGTGCTACGAAAGATTGGCGGCACTTAAAAACCGGCAAATCTGTAGCTGCGGTGGCGTTAATACGCAAGTACCCAAAAAACTATCGCCAAACTGTAACGTCAAATAAATGGGAGAACGTTGTCATTGGAATATCAAAATAAATAGGACACAATTGTTATTTTAATTAATGAAATAACTAATAAATCAGTAAAACATAATGAAAAATACACGCAAATTTCGAATTAAAAACCACTTGATGACAACAAACACGTATAATGCTTCTGACATCAAGTAAATGGGACAGCATTTTTGGCGTTTAATCTTACAGTTTGGCGATAGTTTTTTGTTATGAACAGTGGTCAACAGGATAATAGAGAAGTACCTATAAATCTTATGTATATAAATATGCTGTATCAAGGAATATAATATATGATAGCTATATCTTTCGTATATCATATTATATAGAGTTATACGGATATAAATACTTCTGCTGCTGCCTTTAATATGTCAACTCTATAATATTAACTATGCGGTTAAATGAAGAAAGCAAAAACAAATAAATAAGTAAATAAGGATTACTGTAATTAACATTTTCGGCGCCATTGTTGGCGCAGTGAATATGACTAAATATGAATATGCACTAATTGATCTTTCTATATAATACTTTGATCATGTATATCTGTATTAAATTATCACATTTAATCAGACATAAACATTACAAAAATACACTAAAAACATTAAATTACTGCATGCAAACGTTTCGGGGCTATAACTTAGCCCCTCCTCAGTGCAATTACATACGTTGACCGGAAAGTTTTCAAACATGTGTACAGTTACTAAAATAAACCAGTAAAAACTTAAAAATATTCGAACAACCTCCATTAAAGCAAAATCGTGTATTCAGGTGGAACAGCACAAGATTCATTGATTGGCGAAGTCTGTTTACGAGTGAACCAACCCTCAAGAAATACTCTACTCTTAACATTATTGCAGCTGGATCTGATTACTGCCATACTTGCGAAATCCGGAATATGATCTGTATCCAAAGAATGCTGTACTAATTTTGATTGAAGGCTACCAGATTTATAGGCACGTTTATGTTCGGCAAGACGAATGGCGCAAGTACGACCGCGACCTGCTTTATACACGGCCGGTGCATGACGTTTAAAACGTCAATTGGAAGGGATAATTTTTACACAGTGATTGGTGCAAAGTAGCGCTCCCACCGTTTTGCACCAATCACTGTGTAAAAATGATCCACTGCATGTGACTTTTAAACGTCATGCACCGGCCATGTATAACGTAGGTCACGGTACGACCCGTTTCACCAATATAAACAGAGTCACAGACCCCACAAGGGATACTGTAGACTGCGCCGGTTTTAAGTAGGGGAGGGAGTCTAGGTTTAAAATTACAAAGCAATTCTTTTAAAACATTCTGTGGCCTGAAAGCTGTACTGATGTTATTAGACCTGAGCAGACTAGAAATTCTTTCAGAAAGATTTTTGTAATAAGGAATAGACACATATCTAATGGGGCTTCTACGAACTAAAGATGTTGACAAGCGATGCTCAGAAAGTAACCTTTTCAGCCACCGCAAAGGGTAACCATTTTTTCTTATGTCAGAAATTATTTTATTTTTCTCCAATAGGAGGGCTGCATCAGTAGAACAATAATGACTAGCACGATGGGCAAACGTTTTTACAACTGCGATTCAATGGGAAATTGGATTTAAGGATTCAAAATTTAGATATTGTCCAGAATTCGTACTCTTACGATACACAGATGTTAGCACTTCTTGAAACTCAGTATTTTCCACTCTTACAACCGTAACATCGAGAAAAGGCAATCTGCGGTCATTCTCCATCTCGATAGTAAATTGGATCGCTGGGCAGATAGATAGAATTCGCAACCTCTAGAATTTCATTCAAATCCTCGAACCTTGCAACAAGAAAAACGTCGTCAACATAACGTTTCCAAAAACAGATCAATGGGCCCTTAAGGGACATGCGAATTCTATCTATCTGTCCAGCGATCCAATTTACTATCGAGATGGAGAATGACCGCAGATTGCCTTTTCTTGATGTTACGGTTGTAAGAGTGGAAAATACTGAGTTTCAAGAAGTGCTAACATCTGTGTACCGTAAGAGTACGAATTCTGGACAATATCTAAATTTTGAATCCTTAAATCCAATTTCCCATCGAATCGCAGTTATAAAAACGTTGGCCCATCGTGCTAGTCATTATTATTCTACTGATGCAGCCCTCCTATTGGAGAAAAAGAAAATAATTCCTGACAAAAGAAAAAATGGTTACCCTTTGCGGTGGCTGAAAAGGTTACTTTCTGAGCATCGCTTGTCAACATCTTTAGTTCGTAGAAGCCCCATTAGATATGTGTCTATTCCTTATTACAAAGATCTTTCTGAAAGAATTTCTAGTCTGCTCAGGTCTAATAATATCAGTACAGCTTTCAGGCCACAGAATGTTTTAAAAGAATTGCTTTGTAATTTTAAACCTAGAATCCCTCCCCTACTTAAAACCGGCGCAGTCTACAGTATCCCTTGTGGGGTCTGTGACTCTGTTTATATTGGTGAAACGGGTCGTACCGCGACCTACGTTATACATGGCCGGTGCATGACGTTTAAAACGTCACATGCAGTGGATCATTTTTACACAGTGATTGGTGCAAAACGGTGGGAGCGCCACTTTGCACCAATCACTGTGTAAAAATGATCCATTCCAATTGACGTTTTAAACGTCATGCACCGGCCGTGTATAACGTAGGTCGCGGTCGTACTTGCGCCATTCGTCTTGCCGAACATAAACGTGCCTATAAATCTGGTAGCCTTCAATCAAAATTAGTACAACATTCTTTGGATACAGGTCATATTCCGGATTTCGCAAGTATCGCAGTAATCAGATCCAGCTGCAATAATGTTAAGAGTAGAGTATTTCTTGAGGGTTGGTTCACTCGTAAACAGACTTCGCCAATCAATGAATCTTGTGCTGTTCCACCTGAATACACGATTTTGCTTTAATGGAGGTTGTTCGAATAATTTTAAGATTTTACTGGTTTATTTTAGTAACTGTACATATGTTTGAAAACTCTCTGGTCAACGTATGTAATTGCACTGAGGAGGGGCTAAGTTATAGCCCGAAACGTTTGCATGCAGTAATTTAATGTTTTTAGTGTATTTATGTAATGTTTATGTCTGATTAAATGTGATAATTTAATTAAAATTTATTCATGAGACGTTAAAAATGTTTAGCTATGTATATCTGTGTTTGTGCGTGCATGTGTCAGAGAGAGAGAAATAGTATGAGTCCTCACCTACATTTTCATGAGCACCCCCTATTGTTTACTTCTAGCCAACAACCCTGAGTGCAGATCACTCTGAACTATCAGAGTCGTGCTTTCTGGTGGTATACAGGGTGTTTCACTACCAAACCTGGCAAACTTGCAGGATGTGCAGGGGGCACAGTGACGATTCGGAATCACGTAGCAATGCAAGGTCGAAAATTCCGTAGTTGCGAGCTATGGTTCAGAGAAGCAGAGAAAAAGAACAGAAACAGCATGCATTAACGGGACAGAAAACATTTTATTGAAAGGTTGTACTACAGAAGATGTTCGAAATTACGACCAGAAGTCGTCAGGCAGGCTTGACAGCGGCACCGCATGGATTCCCTGGAAGATTCCTGGCGTGTCGCGTATCCTCCCGGCAGCTACAGATATTCGAGTGGCGAGGTCTTCAACTCAAGGAACGGGGGTCTCGTACACTAAACTCTTGATTTGACCCCAGAAGAAGAATTCCATACATGATAGTTCCGGCGATCTGGCAGGCCAATGAACCGGACCACTACGACATATCCTCCGCTGTCCAAGGGTTACGTCGAGGTGTCGGCAGACGTCATTCGTGTAACGTGCAGGAGCTTATGATGCTGGAACCACATGGAGCGGCACAACGATGGAGGAACATGTGTTGCGTCAAGAAGTTCAGGCAGGACTTGCTGCAGGTAGATCAGGTATGCCCTACCGTCCAAACGCCTGGCAGAAGGTACGGTCCAATGGTGGTAGTCTCCAAAAATGCCGGCCTAAACATTGAGCGAGAAACGCCGTTGAGCTGCACGTTGGTCGTTATGTTGATTGAAAGCTCCCTCACGCGTGAAGTATCCTTCATCCGTGAACAATACGGACGCAGCAAATGCGCTGTCTGCAGCACTCTGTTGCAGAACCATGTAACAAACGTCCTCCGGATTGGATAATCCTCAAGCTCTAATGATTCGATGCGTTGAAGATCGAGGCTAACGAAAAAGAAAGGCTACTGCGGTGCTTTACGCGTATCTTTTTTTACAGACCGCGGGAGTCACGTGATGCTCGAATCCACCAATGCAGGTGTACGAAAAGAGCACCACGTCACTCTAGCGGTCTGTAAAAAAAGATAAGTGGAATGCACCGCGGTAGCCTGTCTTTTTCGTCAGCCTCGGTTGAAGATGGTATGCGCTCATTTGGTTTTCTGCGAGAATCCTCCAGACACTCGTACTTGGATTGCCTTCTGTTAGACGTAAGACCGTTTCTTCATTGCCAGGTGTCCTTGTCGTTCGCTCTCGACTCATTGTAGCTCTCGTTAAACAACCAGTCTCACGTGACCTTCTGTTTACACTTGCAAAAGTCGTGTGATGTGGAGCACGCTCGTGCGAGTACCGTTCCTGGTACAACCGCAGAGTGGCGTGCCCGTTGCAGTCATCCGCTCTATACACGATCAGCATGTCGACCAGTTCATTGTTTGAATACGCGTTCATCCCACTACCTCGGGAACCGGGTCGTAAGTGACGACTTCCAGCAGGATCGCCGTTCACGCGACCTTCCGTTCAGCGCCATCTACCATAAGACTGCAAGCCTGCTGTCAAGCCTGCCTGACGACTTCTGGTCGTAATTTCGAGCACCTTCTGTTGTACAACCTTTCAATAAAGTGTTTTCTGTCCCATTAATGTGTTGCTTTTTCTGTTCCTTTTCTCTGCTTCTTTGAACCATAGTTCACAACTACGGCATTTTTGACCCTGCATTGCTATGTGATTCCGAGTCGTCTCTGTGCCGTCTCTCTGCACCTCCTACAAGTTTGTCGGTCTGGTAGTGAAACACCCTGTATATAGAATATCGAATACAGAATTTATTTTTATATCAATTTGAACTCAAAGCTAATTTTAACCGAGCGTAGCTCGGTCTTCCCCGTTGGTGTATTTATATAAGAAAACAAAATACCCATTTTGTCATAATAAATTTTTTTATTTTTGTTTAAAAAGTTAATCATTGTTGCCGGTACAGTTTCCATATTCTTATGGTTTCTTTTATTTCGCTCTCGAAGAAATGATTTCGTAAATGTGTCAGAAATTAGTGAATATGGATTTTAAAATATCCTTGATAGATAATCGCGCTAAAAGCCTAGTTAATTTGACATTTTCGCTAAGGTTTTGAGATTTTTTATATTTTTACGCTCGAAAAAGAATTTCTGTATTTTGCCAGTACAATTTCCGGATTTTAACTTTTTTTTTTTTTTTTTTTTTTTTTTTTTTTTTACAGTGTAATATTAAAAATAAATCCTACAGCTTTAGAGAAAATGAAAAATTAGCATTATCTGCCGCCAAGGGTACTCTCAAAACCATGTTCACAAAATAACTTTCCTTCACGAAATAAGTTTAATCGCACGGAAAAAAATAACGTAAAAGTAAGGTAATTTTACTATTAATCAACATATATATATATATATATATATATATATATATTATATTACAAAATAATTATTTATGAAGTTTTTTAAGATTGTTTGATGACGTATTACAATAATACTCTTGAATTTCCAATATTCTTTTTGTCTTCATGAGTTATGTATGCAAAACTGGTAGCTTTTCAAATGTTCTCTTCCTTTTTACTTACGATTGAGAAGGTATAAAAAACTTACCTGAAAAAAATTATCTCCTCCAAATGTGATTTGAGTAATTAGGTTACTAGTGGAAATGCAATATCTGCAATCACTACAGCAGAAAACGGAGCAACTAATCTCCTAGAAAGCTTGCTTGCCTTTGTTTGTCTTCGTGATTGACACTTCCAGCATTTTTTATTCTTTTGCAGAGTTTTGAAAGACGTAATTAATTGTTGTAGTTGCAGCTAAGAGAAAAAAAATGTGAGAAGGCGAAATCATTCCTCACTTGGCAAACAAAACAGACACAGATAGTATAGAAATATATAGTAATACTGACAGTAAAACAATAATGAAATTAAATTTACTTAAACTCAAACGCAGATAGCATACTGACGGTAAAACAATAAAGAAATTAAATTTACTTAAACTCAAACGCACACAAAAATAAACAGAACAAGAACGAAAAATCATGCATCAAGCATAGATTATGAAACACTTTCCAACACAGCCAGAAAACTGTAACGAAACGTCAACGTTAAATGAGGTGAAAGAAGATATGTAAGTAAACAGTTTAGAAAACATATAACACATTGAAAAATACAGTTTTCGAAATTACCTCCCAGTAGTCAATTATTTTGTGCAGCTCAATATATGATCAATAGATGTGGATACATAGTATGATAAAATTTTGTTCAGTTAGAATATTCACATTTAGCAATTTTCGCCAATCGATGGAAATGCACTCGAAATCTTTTGTACAGCCCTGTATATTATCTGAAGACTTTTGTACACAACACCTATTAAGCTAAAAGTCAACTTAAAACTCACTCGCAGCAATTACCAAACGTAAACGACAATGTATCTTTTTTGCGTAGCCCTGTATATGAATTTATTTATATTCCACAAACATCTATTAGTCTACTAAATATAGTTCAGTTTGAAAATGCGTAAACACAATTAAAAACTACCCTTAAGCAATTCACTCCCATAGTCTGTAATACTTATGAATTCCCTTGTGTAGCCCTGTATATGATGAACCGAGTTTATAAACACACACGTGCTATGAAGAAAAAAAAATGTTAAACTTAAAATCGCAAACCAAAGTTGAAAACGCACTTATCACATATGGACTGTATATATCGCACATGTACTGTAACCAATATATTTTGTGTGTCCCTGTAAATAAACGTAATGCACACAAGAGAGCAATTTATAGTACACCTTAGTAATGCATATAATTTTCATTATGTTTGAAATAGTGAAATATCACTAAATTACACTGCAGACGATATTTCCCCATAGGACGATATGTAACATAGTTCTTTTGTTTGACCCTGTCAATGAATAATAAATGCTTTGCACCCCATTCTCTACAAAAAGCATCTTTTAATGCGCTTCATAATTATATATCAATTTCATTGTGTTTTAAATGACGTAGTGTCATCCAAATGAACTTGAAACGATTATTCCCCATTGACCGTAATGTAACGGAAAACTTTTGACTGTCCCTGTAAAAAAACTATAAGTGCTACACACTTCAGTTGAAATAGGGAACATGCTATAGATAACGACAATAGCATATAAAAATTGCAGAGCAATCCGAGCCTATTTACGGGAGTTAGAGCACGGCCAGACGGCAGACGGCCAGACAAACCGAAGTCATAAACACTTTTCAACTAGGTTGGAAAGTGTTAAAAAAGACTATTTTATTATCTTAGAGAGCAATTAATTTTTGAACTAAAAATGTACCCAGAAACTGACATTAGGAAGTTTAGCAGAAAAATCTTTGTTACTTAGGATCATGCAATTATTTTTTTTTTTAAAGATGATGTCGTTTCAGATAGGAATACATAAAACGATTCCTCGTCAAGGGAAAAAGAGCCACATGTAGTGTTAGAAAATAACCACTTAGTTATTTTTAAATCTATCAGCAAAATGAAATTATCTTCTCTTAAAGATCCTAATTCGGTCGAGAAAAAGTGTGGTTTTCGCCTTGTTCTTGTAATTTCGGTTAAATTGGCCAAACTATGAGAATTCTGAATTATAGATTTAGAAAGCATCATCATAACGTGTCTAATCAAGAATTTGGAAAGGTCTTCAATTGACCACTGCTTGTTTACACTGCTAGTCGTGCGCTGCAAAAAAAAAAAAAAAAAAAAAAAATGTTGATTTTACGATCCCAGTTGCTAGTATTATACCGTAAAAATTAACAGTAATAAACAATAAAATAAACAGTATTATACTGTAAAATCAACTTTTTTTTTTTTTTTTTTTAGTGTGGTGGTTACCGTTTCCACAGAACTGGAAAACGAAGTTCGCAAGTTCGATTCTACATGGCATATAAACGGGATAATTTTAAGGTTTTCAGGATTTTTCCAGGTACGATGACAAGAATTAGAAATACTTCCACATTTCTTTTAATAATGTCTTCAGGTGATAAATGTCTGATTAAAAAAAATACACAAATTCAAACAAAAGTAGTTACATCTCAAAAAAAAAAAAAAAAAAAAAAAAAAGAAAGAAAGAAAGAAAGAAAGAAAGAAAGAAAAAGAAAAAAAGAATAGTTTGAAGTCTAGTACTACATTAATATTTTTGCTGAAGTTAAAGGAAAAAAAAGGGCGGGGGGAGGGGGATAAAGATTAAAATAAAGAAAAGAAACCTAATACTAAACTAACATTTTTACTGAAGTCAAAGAAAAACAAAGGTTAAGAAAAGAGTTAGCTCAACTTCAGCGAGAAAAGTATATACATCATTTAAGATTTCCAAATGCTTTTGCAATCTTTTTTTTTTTTTTTTTTTTCAAATCTTTTATCTGACTTGAAAGAAGTCCTTTATCTACGAGTTGTTTATCCTTCCGCATAGTGTTCTATTCAAAAACAGAACTGTTGGCTTCTTTCCATTTAATATGATACATATCTGAAGTGTTATATTGCGACACTTTTCCATTTCCCACTGAGTTATCGCGAAAAAACACGAGCCAACAAAAATATATCAGAAATATGTTTTCACTTACAGTATGCCTGGTATTTAATCTAATATATAAGTATACATACATATGTAATCTTATTTATGGTATAAAAACTGCGAAAGTACTCAACTTTCTTTAGACAAGACTCAGCGAGTTGAAATGAAACAATAACATTTGAAGAGACTTAAGAAATGATAGTAGAAATCTATAATATGGAACAAAATGACGTGGTGGAGGTTTTATATTGGTTTGAACTCCTTTTTAGGTACGTTCGTAGTTATATAAATACGTAGCCTGGTCCGTCCGTCTGTCTGTCCGTCCATTCGCATATAACAGCGCAAAAACTACCCAACCGAATGGTTTGAAATTTAACCCTCATTTGCATTGTGATGGAAATTTCCATCACTGTTTATTTAACTTTCAATAAATATATCAACTTCTTCGCCACCACTATATTTATATAGAAATATTAATCTAGTAAATTTCCCATGAACTATGTTGCTGAACAAAGTTAAAAATCTATCTTAAAATTTCTGGTGTCTAATATTTAATAAATGTATAAAAAAACAATTGTAAAAGAAAAACTCATGCAAAGAAGGGTTAACATATATAATCGTTTCAGAATTTTGTCGAGTCATTTCAAATTTTATGAAAATTGAATCTAAGCTTAAAAATACATTAATAAAAGTTTTCTTTATTCTATGAAATCCTATCATACGTAATCTATATAATAAAAGCGCAAGACATTCTTTTTTCACATACCAAGCGGCCATTTTTATTAAAAAATATTTTTTTTAATAAAATTGCATAAAAGTTAAATTTTTAGAAAGATCGCTCAAAAAAATTGTTTGCTTGAGAGATGAGTTACATTAAAAAATGTATGGACTCTGAGACAACTTCAGTGGAAATTAGGTTTACAGCCGAATATCTCAATCCATTAAAGTAAATAAACACAAGAGATTCGTTCATCGTGAATCATAGAAATATTACACCATGGAGGTAATTATTTGCAAAGCAAGATATCCTTGCTGAATTTTGCTGCGCTGTCTGAAGTCGAAAAAAAAGTTCGCATTTCTAAACGTGGCATACGTAATAAGGAAAAAAAAAAAAAGGCATGCTCATTTCGCTCATAACAGACGATATTCATTTCATTGAAATAATAACAATGATTTTTTTTTTTACATTGTAAAACTAGTTATAGTACGAACGCATCTCATTTGTCACGTTTAACGCATAATTTCCAACTTGTTTTTCTTGTTAAAATTACAGAGAAAGCCTGTGAAAATGGAATCGCTAGGACCGGAAAAAATCCGTTTATGACAGGTTTTCGTCTTATGAGGTACAATTGTACGGTATTTTTTGTGTCAGGACTATGATATTTTTTCTAAGACAGGATTTCCTTATACAGCACGGGTTTTTTTTTTTTAAGATTTTACTATACTAGGGTGCTCTGCCCCCTGCTCGCTACGCTCACCAACCCCCGTTCTGATTTCACAGCCTCTTAAACCCTGGTAATGTATCCTGTTTTTGAAAAGATGATGATGATGATATCACGAACGGCGACTTTCTTCTGTAATCAGGTTATAATGCTTTTTCATTTAACTGGTTATAATGCTTTTTCATTTAATTCATCTTTTTTTATTTTTAATATTCATGTGTAAACACAATTTTTATGACGTAATTTTCTTTATTTCCTGCTTTCAACACGTGATCATTTAATTATTATTTTAAACTTTCATTATTGTTTTTAATAGTCTCGCGCAAATAGATTTTTTATTTGAGATAAAACATAATCCTTTGCGCTTATTTAGAGATTGGCAACAATATAAAAAAATGACTTTTTCAATAAAAGATTTTTAACTCGATTTTTAAGGATTTTTTGAGTTTTTATTGTCCGACCGTGATAATTTTTTTAATTTCTGAAAGCTTGTTATATTTCGCGTCTGGTGGTATGATTTTTAAATCCGTAGGATGGATAGAAAAAAAAGTAATAGCTCCTCAAAAATGTCCCTAGTAAAAAAGCGATGAGAATAACCCGGAATATCTACGCAGAATTTGATTGGTCCTAAATCGTTTTTGGCTCAGTTCCAGATTACTTTTTTTTTAAATATAGAAGGATTTATTTTATGTTCAAAGTTTTGTTTGATCGAATCTGAAAGCGTGATTGTTAAATTCAGTTGATGAATGAATGCAAAATGAGTTACCTCAAAGGGGGCAGAATGTTGCTGATACGTTAAATGTCATTTAATACATTTGCAAAGTGTTTGCGGTTTTCAGAGTTACGGTTATTAAAATGGTGACCAGGGCTTTACAAATTTGATAAAATCTGGTAGCCAGCGAAAAATTCTAGTCGCCAGAAATGATTATTTAACCCCCCGCCCTCGCACATTATTAATTAATTAATGCAAGAATAATTAATTCTTCTTGAAATTTGAATTAAGTTTTATAAATTTGCTTCAAATGAATTACAGATAATTAGTTAAATGTCATTATTCTTTAAAATGAATGTGATAGACTAATCAGATTTAATGCTGAACACAAAAATCTGATTTGTAACTGACCAAAAAACTTATGTATCCAATTTTAGATGCTATAGAAGGTGGATTAGCAGCATTTATTATTGTTTTATTCAAACCTCCCTCCACATTTACATAACTTGACATGTTAGCCGGCTTGTATGTGGAAGAGAAAGGCGTTTTATGTGCATGCGAGAGAAAATGCATTTTAAACTTGGTTCTTTCATTAAAAATACGAAAGAAGAGGAATATCACTGCCTGCCGCGCACTAGTAGGGTTAAGGGAAGAGAAGAAATGCCATTTGTGCTCATTTCTTAGGTCATTTTTTGTACAAAAAAAAAAAAAAAAAAAAAAAAAAAACGCCAGATTAAATAATTTGGTCGCAGCCTAGCGACCGCATTTGTCAATCCCTGGGTGATGGTTCATTGTGATAAAGCGCTTCCCTGATTAGTTTTGGGGGTTCATTGGGTAAGTAAAACGGGGGGAACGGGGGGATACCCCCCCCCCCTTAATTTAGATAAATGGGTTTTTGAAGCAGAATTATCCGATTTTTTTCAAATTTTGTATATAGGCTCATTGTGATAAGGCGCTTCCATGATTAGTTTTGGGGTTCATTGATTAAGTATAAAGGGGGTAACGAGATTGGCTAATGCTCCCCCCTTAATTTTGATAAATGGGTTTTTCATGCAGAATTATCTGATTTGCTTCAAATTTCGTATATATGTTCATTGTAATAAGGCGCTTCCCTGATTAGTTTTGGGGTTTCATTGGTTAATTATAACGGGGTAACGGGGAGATGAACCCCCCCCCCCCAATACATCGTCGATTTCTTTATTTTTCGAGGGAGAGCATGATATACAATTAGTGTGAATAGCCTGTGAGCTCAATGCCCTCAGCTTAACTGGGCAGTTTTCTTTTTATTTAAATGTGTTATGCGTTTTCCAAATTGTTTACTTAGACATCATCTATCACCTTATTAAACGGTGAAGATTTCTAAAAGTATTTTTGAGGTGTTGGAAAGTGCTACATAATCTACGTTTGACGCATGATATTTCGTTCTTGTTATTCTTGTCTCAGAGTAAAATAAAAAGCAACCTCAACAGTAGTATCGAAAATATGAGACATGGAATAATAATGAATAAGTGATTTTTATAGATAAAAGACGATAGCTGTTGCTCTCAGTGCAAGATATTCAATTAATGAAGTGAAATAATTTTAAACTTGTAATTTAAACTTGTAACATATTGTGCTTGTTTTTTAGCAGAATTTTAACTTAAAATATTAATTGAATGGTTAGGGCATTTATTTTTACTTATCACAGTCTCAAATTTTTGAAGAAATAGCAATATTTAGTATTTTCTATTTTTTTTAAAACTACGCAACATTTAAGGTTGATGTTGATTATTGACGGCCAATTATCTACACTAGGGATATAGGCCCGGGGGGAGTGCCCTTCGTGGGGGTCTTTCTAAGGGAACCTAATCCGTATTTACGCATGGATAAATCCACGGCTCGAAGAAAACTACGAAAACTCCGAACGATTAGGCCGACGGGCGCGATTGGGATCGAACCCAGCACCTCCCGTCTACCAGCTTCGAGAGCACAACCTCTCAGCCACTGGTGGGGCCAACGCAACATTTAAAATTTTACAATAATTTTATTTTTAGAAATATCATTCTAAATCGCCTAAATTAAAATTTGCTGCTAGCAGCTAACGATTTATAATATATATTTTTTAATTACTTGAATATAATTTAACATTTTCATACATTATTTAATTATTAAACCTTGGATATGTAGAAATTTTATTTTATAGTTCTTAGAAGAATGTTTTCCTTCTTTCTATTTTCTCTTTTTTTTTCGGAAAATAATTACATATTTTTCTTAGTATACTTATAAATATATTCTTGATAATGGCCATACAAAATATAGCAAAAATTGTAGATCACTTATTCAATCGATAATAATTACATGCAATTTTTTTTAATCGAAAATTTTTTAATACATATAGTTTTTTTATTTATATTATATTTTTAATACAATTTTTAATTTGTAAAAATATTGTTGGGTTAAACTTTACATAATTAAAAAGCATTTGAATAAAAAAAGGGTACAAATTATATACGTAACTTCTTTTCCTAAAAATATGACAGTAATTGAAATGAATTACAGCCAAAATCATTCTGTCAGAAACGGGATTTGAACCCACTTTCGAACCCACAGAGCGCATTAGAACCGACAGAGCGTTTTAGACCACTCAGCTACGCTGACCGCGTTCAAGTGTCTCTTAAAACTGAACAGATTATAGATTTAATCTAACGTATGCGCAAAAAAACATCGAATATGCACTGAAATTTTTAGCTTGTCGTTTTAATATATAGGATTGTACTAAAACTAGCAATGATTTGATTAATTTATTCATGATTAGCCCTTGAATATAATTTTTTTAAAAATGTGTAACAGATTTAAACATTTGAAAAAATATATATATTTCTTAAAAAATACTTTCATTGTACGCTTGTTCTCAGTTCATTCATCACAAATGAACATATTGTTCCACAGCTAGATATGATCTGTGAAAGCAATTTGTGTTTCTGTTGAAACTGATATGATATAACAAAAACTCAAGACCCGCAAAAATAAGGTATCAAAAGGCACATGTCTCACCGCCTAAGAGAGAGAAAAAACTGCCTGTTTACTTCCAAAACAGACGGACATACAAAAAGCTCTTTGTAAAAAAGAGCCGCCACGGGTTATGCTAAAGCTCAACTTACAAAAAAAAAAAAAAAACTCTACTAAAAACAGGCTGCTCATTGTGTGGGAATGAATTATACCATTGTGTACATGCTTGACGTTAAAATTTCAGAACAATTATATCAACAGATCCCCAAAAAGTCGATGATTATTTCATTATATCTGTGACAGGCGAATAGATTTTGAGATTAATTAGACATATGCGCAGAACACAAAGATGAAACGATTAAGTTCATGTCTTATATTTCTTGAAAATTCGTGTATCAAGTCTTCAGTTGCAGTTTATTTTGAATGCATTTCATTCTAAATAGAACAGAAAAAAAAATAATAAGTTTGCCTACATTATGATTATGAAGCACTTTCTATTATTATGAAGTTTACTTCAACTTTAATAAAAAAGAGGAAATATTTATAATGCCCGATTTGGAATGATTTATACAAAGTGATTCAGAACTCATGGTATAAACTTGAGATGATTGTGCGGTAGAGCACACCACTACAAACAATTTTTGTATCAGAGGTTCGCAAGCATTTATTTAGTCAAAATTACAGGGTATCTCACTCCAATTTTCACCTTTTTTTTTCAGCTTAAAAAAAGATGAAGATGTTTTAATGATTTTTGCGGCAGATTTATTTATTTTTTGGTGTAAAATATAGTGATATCACAAGAAGTGATGGGAATTTCCGCACTCCGTATCCAAACACTGTAGAAGTATAGACGCGTAATGTTTTTGAAAGTATTGGATTGTCAGGAAAATTCGTGACGTTTGGGAAAATTAATTCGTACCGGAAAATTTTACCCGTTAATTACTAGACATTAGTTATCGGAATTGATGTCCAATAATTAAATGATAGAAATTTTCTGTATGAATTAATTTTCCCAAACGGTACGAATTTTCCGGTCAACCCAATACGTAGTTCACTTTACATATGTTGTTAAAGTTACACACAAAATTACTATATATTTTTAGCATTTTTTGTAATGTCATCGCATTTCATACAAATTAAGGTAAATCATTTGTAAATTTCATCAAAATATCTTCATTAGTGTTAAAGTTAATAACAAATTTTAAAGTCTGTGTCACAAGTTCTGAATTAACCTGTATATTCAGACTGACAATGCCAGTCAAACCAGAAAATCCTTTCTAAAGATTTTCGATAAACTAGCCACTAGTGACAAGCCTGCAAGCAACTTTTCATCAATTTTAAAATCTCACAAATTTGAACCGTTTTAATTTGTATTCTACAAATTTGCGTGCTTGCAATAAAGATGCTGAACACCTTATAGTATTTATCTTCTCGAGACTTAAAAAAAGAGATAGCCATTTTAATAAAGAATATATTTCGTTTGCTGCCGTTTTCCTGCATTAAATAACTAAACAACAAAAATAAAAATTTGATTTTTCTGTTGATTACATATACAGGGTGTCCATAATTAAACTACCCTACTTTAAAGTTGTCTACAGACGAAACTATTGGTCAGAAAGTTGTGCAATTTTGTGAAGAACATAATGAAGGGATGGGAATTTGTTTGAGCGAAAAAAAATTAGTTCAAAATTTCGCCACCAGAGGGCGTTTTTAATAGATTACACATTTAGCATACATTTGCGATAGTTTACAAATTTTATTACAGCAAAAGATGTTCAACAAAACTTTTTTTACGACATGTTCTTAGCATTTCCCAAAACACACTGCGGACGACAGTGGAACATGCTATCTTACGATTCCAGATGGTAGCTGAAAATGATGGCCGTCAAATGGAACATATGTTGTAATAAATTTTTTAAACTATCTCGTAAATGTATGCTAAATGTCATGCTAAATTATCAATAAAATTATCTATAAAAACGCCCCCTGGTGGCGAAATTTTGAATTAATTTTTTTCGCTCAAACAAATTCCCATCCCTTCATTATGTTCTCCAAAAAATTTCACAACTTTCTGACCAATAGTTTCGTCTGTAGACAACTTTAAAGTAGGGTCGTTTAATTATGGACACCCTGTACATGTTTTTGTAATCAGCCATTAATTTAATAAAATTTTGACCGGAAATATTAGTTTAAGTGGCACGTAGCATATGTAATAAAGAAATTTTACGAATTTTTATTATAGAAATATTTAACTTATCATTAACACATTGAATGCCATGGCACACAAATATGTGTGCCAGAAATATTTCCGGGGGCAAATTTAATTTTAGCTAAAAGAAAAAAAAAAACACGAAACCTTTAAAATGGCAAAAAATTACGAAAGTTCTTTCAATTAAATCTATCGGACAATGAAATGTAGAAAACGAAAATTTCAACTTTTATCGTCCAGAATATAACCCGGAACCTTTGGATCAGGAGGAAAACGCTCTACCACTAAACTACCTAGCCTTCGCGAAAAAGGCTGAAATTAAGATTCTGTTTTAAGATCTAAGAAAATTGCAGAAATGGTCGGATGTCATTAAATTAATTCCTTTAATTAAAATAATATAAGACTTTTTCAAAATTTTATGATTTTTCGTGTGAAAGCAGGTATTTAGCTATAAATATGTAAAATTTCAAGTCTCTAACTTATATAGTTTCCGAGTACGAACTCTATGGCGGACAGACAGACAGACAGATGAGTGAGGTGAATAGGGTTTCGTCAGATGAACGTAACTCTAAAAATGGCATAGTCCAACAACGACTCATGTTGGTTGTTCAAATATAAAATTGGGCAAACACATATATTTTTAATTAATAACTTTAAATATAAAATTTGGTGCATTTCTACCCAATAGAAACTGAGATACTGCTATAATGTTCCTTCTAAAAACATAGCATTAGCAGCGACTCAAGACTCGCCCCCTGTTTAGTGAATAAAGTCAAAATTGAGTCAACAATTTTTTAATACAGGTCTTACATTTTAAATTTTGGTGAAATTCCATCCCATAGATGCCGAGATATAGCTATCACGGAAATCGTGAAAAGCGCGCATAGGAAAGAACCCCCAGTTGAATGAAGTAAGCCAAAATAGAAAAAAAAAAAATTATAAATGTCTTACTTTTTTTTTTTTTAAATAAATGTCTTACATATTTGGTGAAATTCCATCTCATAGATGCCGAGATACAGCTATCATGGAAATCGTGAAAAGCGCAGCATAGCACATACAGCCCCCAGTTGAATGAACTAAGCCAAAACTAAACAAATATATATTTTTTAATAAATGTCTTACAAATAAAATTTCGATTTTGGCTGATCTGAGCATGCGCAATGAGCGCTTTAGGGTGTTTTTCAGTTGCTAAACGGAGTGAAAAAACAATTTTAAACTGGTTTCATGTCAAAGGGACATTGAACGAAGTCGCGGTGACCAAGTGGTCTAAGTCTCTAGAAAGAGGAATTCTGGTTCGAACCCCGCTCCTGGTATAAAATGTTTCTCAGATATAGATTGGTATTCTGATAACTCAGTTCAATAAAGTAAATTATATTATATTTCAAGAGGAAAAGTTATAGAATTTCTCTTTTTTCTTCATTATTATTAAGGAAAATTTGCTATACCCAATATATTTTTTAATTAATGATTTTGTATATTTAAAATTTTAAATTGAAAGCTTTGGTATGTAATTATCGATTAAATAAATCGAAATAATCTACAATTTTTGGTATATTTTTTTATTACAATTGATTGATAAGGCATATATGCTATGAAAAGTAGATGATTATATTTCCCGTTAAAAAAAAAAAAAAAAAAAAAAAAAAAAAATGTTGTACTATTTATTCATATTGTTACCCAAGTCAAATGTTTATATATTGATAAAACTAATAAAATTTTAGCTTATTTATTTATTTATTTTTGTAAAATTTTTAACAAAAAAATTTGGAGTTGCTCTTTTTTGGATCTGAAAACTGAATTCTCTGGAAAATGTTTTGTTGTCTGTAATCCGTGTAAAAACAGTTAATAAGCAATCGGTCCCCAGCCCGCTTATAAAAAAAAAAAAAAAAAAAAAAAAAAGAGCGAATAGTTTTTATTTCTTTTAACGTACTGGTAACTATTCTGTAAAAATGTACTTTTTTTTTCTGGGGATCTTTTAAGTTATTTACCGTCAAGTTTTGACGGGTACTATCTAGTACAATATAATTTTTAAATAAATTACATTTTTGGAAGTTAAATCGAAATTTTAAAAAATGCTATTTTGATTGATTTTTTTAAACTTAAATGATATTACAAAATACATGTAATTTCACCTTGCTCTAACATTAAAAAGTACTGCAATAACCATGGTAAATAATACTTTTTTTTTATTGATGTAAATCACGTAACAGATCTTTTAAATGGCTTCATTCTGGTACTGTACAGGGTTTATTTATAGAGGCGGCTCAGTAATCGATAAAAGGATTCTAAATTGAGAGATCTTTGGAGGCACGTGTCAGCACGTGGGTGCTCCTTCGTCAAAATGAAGCGAAAAAACTGTGAATGAATCAATCTAGGCCTCCGGTGGTTTAATGAACCGTTTTCTCAAAGACTTCTTTAATTTAAAGCAGAATTGTTTATTTTTCGTTGAATATCTTGTTGATTTTTCAGAGCTGAAGTTTGTTAAGAAATGTTTTCTTCTAACATAAAGAACTACTTGGGAACTAAATGAAATTGTAGAATTAAAGAATATTTTAGAAAAAAGTATATCTTTCATTATGTATTAATGGAACTGGAAAATATGTAACCGTAGCAAACTCATTTAAAAAGGTACATAAAACATAAAAAAGTCCTTCCGACCTGTACTGGGAGGGAAATGCAGCTTCCCTATTCCTTATTTATATTTTGAAGCATTCAGCTAATTTCACTCAAACACACGAAGCTAAAATGCGCGGAACCCGATTATAGAAGATTCCTAGTTTTCGTCAATATTGATTTTAAATTTTTTTAAAAAAAATTGTCAGCTATAACTTTATTTATGGCAACCTATTTTTGTCGCAAAATTTGACAATATTTAACCAAGTATCGCCATGCTAGGTGAGAAATGGACGCGGTCGGATTTGACTATGTAGTATTATATGTATGAGAAGTGGAACAATGGTTACAACGATGAAAGAAAATTTGCGAGAAACTATGTTCAATAAAACTCATAAATTAAACCGGTTTATGAAAGAATCCCTTATTTTTTAATCTGTTGTTTTGTTTCATAATGTTAGTCATGCTACAATTTCAAACTGCTATATTTCAGCCATTTTTTAAGATAGAGGCGAAACAAAAGATGCTCCTTGTATCAAGGCCGAACATTTAACGTTTTTAATTTCTTATTATTTCTTTCTTTTTTTTTTTTTTTTTGGTACTTTTTTTTATTTTGAAATCTCTAAGTGGCCGTTCATTTTGAAACAAGATGACGGATGAAGCTTGCCTGCGAACTCGGTCGAAATCTTGATAAGTTCTGTACACATGCTCATGCTCAGTCACACCCAAATCGGTTCATGAATTCATCGGTTCTATCGCATGACAAAAATCAGATACATGTATATACATATATATATGTATGAAAGGATATAAATGAACCCTTTTATAAAAATCAAAATTAAATTTAAAGTTCAAAAATTTAAATTTAAAATCCCAAAACATTTTTTCTAACTTATAAATCTAATGCGTAAATCCGACTTGCCCCTGTTAAGTTTATTTTACTGTACAGTTGCACAGCACTTATTACTTCCAGACTCCAAAATTGAACTTTCTTTAAGATTAAAAGTGCTGACGTTAGTGCAATTCTCTTCTCCTTGTGGATAGGTCTGCATGAGTAATTGCAAGGTAGGCTGCAAAATCTAACCCAGACATCAATCAAAAACTAATTGACCAATTAAATTAAATGATCCTCCCAATTTGACACCTTCTCCCTCTGCTGGAAAATAATCTAAACTTTAATTAAAACTAGCATGCAACGACGAGGAAGACAGATTTTTGGCAGATTTGAACGGTCAGCCAAACCCTCGGCCATGTAGAGTTCCAATATCACCGACGATAGCTCGCGGGGCCTCTGATTGAACTCCCGACTAACATATGTACAAGAGAACGGCCAATAAAAGTGTTCGAACCGCAAAGAGGTCCCGAGTCCAACTTATTTCTGTGTATTTCTCAATTATTAGTCTCCCAAGTCGTCCCCGGATAATTCTTTACACACACACACACATATATATATATATATATATATATACAGTGGTGGCCAAAAGTTTGGACATTTTTTAAAAGTTTCATGTTTTTCAACTTTATGTGCTTGTAGAATATATTAATTTTCACTTAAATACAAACGTTTATATATCAAATTGAAGGTAATTTAATGTAGAATTTAATAATAAAAACAGTATTACAATATATGTATACAAAAAAAGTTATGCTCATTTTAGTAGAACAAACAAACACAAATCCTTTTGAATAAGGACCTGTTTTGTAATAAAAGCGTAAACCAATCACAAACACTGTTCTGAGGACCAATCAAATGTCTGTAACTATAGTTTAGGTTATTTGGATGGTAAAAGAGTTATTGTTGTGGAAATATTTTGCGGAATGATGCATACTAGTACAATTAAATAGAGTATTGCTGTTTTTGAATATTTAAAGTCCTTTTTTTTTAATTAAACTAATTTTAAACGATGTCATCAACAAGAAGAACAAATTGGACATCTACAAAAAGAAGCCGAATTGTCATATAGAGAGAAAATGGCCTCTCTTATGCTGAAATTGCAAGACAAGTTGGTGGTTTAGTGACTTGTTCTGGTGTACGAAAGTTCTGTTTACGTTATGAAAAAACGAAATCAGTGGAAAATAAGGCCAAATCAGGTAAAAAAAAATGCACAAGTGCCACTGCCGATAGAAAAATTAAACGGCTATGCCTTCAAGATAGCAAATTTCATCAGATGCCATTAGATGTGAAATGAATGCAGCTGGTATTGCAGTAAGTTCAAGAACAATGAGAAGAAGGTTATCAGGATTTGGACTTCAAGGTAGAATTCCAAGGAAAAAACCATATTTAAATCAAAAGCAACGCGAAAAACGAGTTAAGTGGGCAAAAGAACACATTAAATGGTCAGAAAATCAATAGAAGCAAGTAATCTGGAGCGATGAGAGTAAAATATCGCTCTTGGTAGTGATGGTAGAAAGTACGTGAGACGTAGAGTAGGAGAAGCACTTCATCCTGTTTGCATTGAAGCAACTACAAAAAAACCAACAAATGTCATGATTTGGGCATGTATGTCTGCAGATGGTGTGGGCCGAATTCAACTGATTGATGGCATCCTGAATGCCAAAAAATACATCGAAACTGTCCTTGAACCAAAACTGATACCTTCCATCAGGGATCTCTTCCCCAACAACACACAATTTATTTTTTAGCAGGATTCAGCTCCATGCCACACAGCAAAAGTATGCAAAGCATGGTTTCAAAATAAAGGCATAGATATATTACCATGGCCAAGAAACAGCCCTGATCTCAAATCAATTGAAAATTTGTGGCGACGCGACGTTTGAAAATTCTTGTACGAAAAAAACGTCCACCCAATAAAAGACAACTTATTGAAGCTATAATTGATTCTTGGCACCATGTGATTACGAAAGATGAACTCCAAACACTCGTTCAGTCGATGAAAAGACGCTGTGAAGCTGTCTTAAAAAATAAGGGTTATCCTACTAAGTATTGATTGTGTAAGTATCACTTTAAAAAAAATGCAAATCTAAGATAGATCTTACTATTAGTTGCATAACTTTGTAATACAGATATTGTAATACTGTTTTTATTATTAAATTCTACATTAAATTACCTTCAATTTGATATATAAACGTTTGTATTTAAGTGAAAATTAATATATTCTACAAGCACACAAAGTTGAAAAACATGAAACTTTCAAAAAATGTCCACACTTTTGGCCACCACTGTATATATATATATATATCAACATTTAAACGGAGGGTAGTTTTAGGGTCTGGTGTGTGTGTGGGGAGGGGGAGGGGGTAATGATATACGTAACTGCAATAGGTACCTTCGTGCTGTTTGTATGGAAGCTACCTAAGAATAATAAACAAATCTTAAAAGTGTTCGAGATATCATTTCTGATACAGGTTTGTGATCACTTTCACTACACAGTGTCCCAAAAAGGTTGAAGCAGATTTTAATTTTTTACCTGTTGGAGATATGACAACAGTGTAAATTGCAAAAGCTTAAACAGAAAAAATCCCTGATGGCTCGGCCTACAGGCACAGGTAGATTTCGAAGACGCAGACCGTGGGACGCATGTTTATTGGGAATTGCAGAAGGAATGACTTTTTTCCATGATGCGGCAGTTGGGACCGGCCACTTCGAAATCTACCTGTGTGTGTAGGCTGATCCGGCTGGGATTTATTTATTTATTTATTTTAATTTATTTATTTATTTATTTATTTTTGTAAGGGTTGGTCCTATAAAAAACTTGTCAATTTAAAAGTTGTAGATAATATTAAGAGGATTTATAATAAATTTTGATATGTTGTGAATTGACGAAGTTATGCATTTTTTTCTTCTTAAACCCCTATTTTTCCCCCCTTGAGGCCATTTTTAATGATATCAAAAATCTGTCATACATAAATTTTCGGCCCTTTTCCTAGAAGTAATAATAACTTTAAACGGATTCGATAACGTTATCATAATTAAGAAGTTATGGGGTTTTTCTGTTTTCACATAAAGCCCCCTCCATCCCCCCCCCCCCTTTGGGTCGATCTGGCCCATTAACGAACTTGACCGAGATTTTATGGCCCTTGATTTTATGTATCAGTTTGGAAGAGATTTGTGCAGAATTATTGAAGTTATCGTGTCTATAAAAAAATACTATATATAGATAGATAGATTGATAAAGTTTTGAACTGGGAGGTTTTGGGTTCTGGGAGTCATAATCGGCGTAGATCTGCAAAAAATTTTCAGACATTCCAACATAGGGGAGAATGTATATGAAATAGGTAGTATTTCTTACGAAATCTACCTAAAAGGTAGAAAATAAGATTATGTTAATGAAATAGACCTGAAATTCATTAATTTAAAAACTGCATTTTTAAAGTTTTATACGACTCTTCTAAACGAAATTTTTATACGTATATCAACATTTATCAACTCGGGCACATGTGCCATAGGTTCGCCAACTCTGTTCTAGGATGACGTGAAGAATCTATTGAGGAATCTGTCTGTAGATTTTTAATCCATGTAAGAGGTCAATATAGAGTTGTTTTATAAAGCTAAACAAACCATCATAAATAGTTATAAATAGTTACAAGAAATAGTTATAAATTGCGTTAATGTAAACTATAGTTTTTGTATAATTTCTATAAACGCGGCATTATCTAGGACAATTAGTGGCGAACCTATAGTTCGCACGAGCACGTGTTTCGAGGTGGGCATGTACGACAATTTTTATAGCACACGAAAACTTTTAACTTGATAATCATTATATGGATAAAATTAATTTTTCTATGTTATAATAAATAAAATTTTGTTTTATACGTACAGACTATTACAAATGCTGCAATTATTTTTGTATGAATTAGTACATTAGAAATTTTTCTTTTTCTGTGATGCTTTGCATCCAGATGTAATTATTCTGTCTTTTTACAAGAATTTAGAAAATTGTATCACCTCAGATGAATTTTATAAAACATCACTGTAACAAAATAACAAGTGAACCCAATTTTTCTGTATCTATCTTATAAAGCAAAAACGTGTCCATAAGTAACGCTGACGTCATAATGACGGTAGCAATAACCTGACCAATAAATTTTGCTTTTACTGCAATTTCTTTTTCTTTTTTTATTAATTGCACAATTTCAACTTTTACACCACCTTCGAATAGGGAAGAAAATGTTCTTTCAAATTCAATTTGTTTGAAAATTGCATCTCCATTTACTGAATTTTTATTATTTTAAAAATAATTTTCAAGCATGATTTTTAAAAAAATCTATATGCTATCGTATGCAGCCCGATTACGAAAGATTAACCCGTTTGCACTTAAAGCAATATAAATAATTCACTATTTGTTTCCGTCTAATATTCCATGGCAAAATTAAAACATAATAAATAAATAACATTAACATAAATAAAACACAAATTTAACAAACATATAATCGAAGTACTCTCTTAAATCACGGAAATGATCGTAATCAAATAGGCCTCTGCAAGTAGGGAAATCTTCAGCGATTTCTTCGGCCATTAACTCCTGGCATGCGGCTAATACGAAAGTGTCGCTTTTAAAAAATTTCAAAACTTTATTTGAATACTTTATTGATATTTTTCATATAAAAGTGTTTTTTGGCGTTTTTAGTGACACCGCAATTTAAAGATATAATATGTGTAAAATATCTATTAGAGTTTTCAATTTTAAAAAAAAATGGTTTTTACCTAGATTCTGTAATCTGGGAAGCCCGGGGCCCCACCAGTGGCTGAGAAGCTCTGCTCTCAAAGCTGGTAGACTAGACGGGAGGTGCTGGGTTCAAACACCTGTCGCGCTCGTCGACCTAACCGTTCGGAGTTTTCCGTGGTTTTCTTCGAACCTTGCCCTAAATACGGGTTAGGATCCCTTAGAAAGACCCCCACGGAGGGCACTACCCCCTAGGGCCTATATCCCTCATGTAGATAATCGGCCCTCATAAAATCAACCAACCGGGAAGCCCGGGTTGAATTCCCTAGTATTATTAAAAACTAAAAATAGCCAAATATGAACCAGGTAAAGCTTTTTTCATCAAGCGTACAAACGCAAAAATCTCTTTAATAAAATCATCAATGCATTTTTTGTGCAACTTGGATTGTTATAAGTTAAATGTTACATTAATGATAGGTTAAAAATTACTAAAATACAAAATTCATTTTTTTTCCTTCCTCATTACAGTATGTGCCACGTAAATGAATTAAATTTCCTAATCAAAATTTCATTAAATTAATGGTTTATTCCAATACGAAGGAAAGTCACATTTTGATTTTTGTTCTTCAGTTATTTAATGTAATTAAAGCGACTGATTCTGTTAGCTAGTGTTTTCGTATAAACAGAATGTGCTGCAATACCATTTTATGCAAATGTTTGGCGTGCTAAAATGTTGATCAATATTATTTGTGAATTTTTTGCACGCCTGACCTAGATCTACTAAATGAGAAATAAAATATTTTAAAAAAGGCTACAAGAGCTCTATTACTGCAGTAAAAGAAAATGCCAACTTTTATTAGTCAAAAATTAATGAATTCAAAGACAATGGCAGAAAAGTAGTAATAAAATACGATAGTTATTGTAGAAATTACTAAATTTTAGTTTTTTCACAAAAACGATTGTAAAATTACATTTTTTTTCCAATTCCTAATTGTCTGCATACTTTCTTTTGTTATGTAATTTATATAGCATTTGAAGTTATTTTTGTATTCTCATTTCAAATATTTGAATTTTTGTGATGTTTTTAGGTGCGTTCGTAATTATATAAATACGTAGCACCTATTGCCGTCGTCTGTCTGTCCGTCCGTCCGCATATAACAACGCAAAAACTATCCAACCGAATGGTTTGAAATTTAAAATATATTATCTTCGCAGAATTTTGTCGAGACATTTCAAATTTTATAAAAATCGAATCAAAACTTTAGAAAATATTAATAAAAACATTTATTAAAAAATTTGATTTTTTTTTTTTTTTTTTTTTTTTTTTAATCGGTGCTTTTTTGTTATAGGAGCTTCCAAGGTTTAATCGTCAAGCGACCGAGATACTTATTTTATTGCAGAAATTAATCTGCAGACGATATAATTCATTTCATAGAATTAAAAATCATCAAGATTTGAATATTTATATAACTAGCTGAGGTACGAACGCACCTCGTTTGTCACGTTTGACGTACAATTTCCAACTTGTTTGTTACTTTCTTCTCATGAAAAATTTCGACTTCGGTTTTAGACGGATTTATACGTTTTAGAAGGTCATGAACTCGATTTGACTGTTTTAAAAAAATGTCTTGTCTGTGAGTTTGTCTTTCTGTCTGTCTGTGTGTGTGTCTATATGTTTGTATGGAACAACAACTTTGTGGGCGTCCAATCTCAAGAACTAATGCACGGAATTTAATAAAACTTTAGATTCAGCTAGACCTTGGAATAAATTGGTGCTGATTAGTTTTCGGTGTAAATCGCCCAACAGGTAGCGCTGCTATGCTGCAGTTTTCATCATTTCCGCAAAACTCTATCTCAAGAACTGATGGACGGATTTTCATCAAACTACAGATTCCGTTAGACGTAGATATAAGTTGCTGCTTATTAGGTTTTAGTGTATACTACCCATCAGGTGGCGCTGCTATGTTGCATTATTCACGATTTTCAAGATAACTATATCTCAAGATCTAATACACCGATTTTCATCAAACTTGAGATTCAGTTAGACGTTGACATAAGTTGTTGGCTTATTAGATTTTGGTGTAAATTTCCCAACAGGTGGCTCTGCTATGCTGCATTTTCCAGGATTTACACGATTTTTGCGATAGTCATATCTCAAGAATTAGCACGGGATTTAATAAAACTTTATATTTAGTTAGACCTAGATATAAATTGATGCTGATTCGTGTTTGGTGTAAATCGCCCAACACATGGCGCTGCTATGCTGCATTTTTCACAATTTCCGTAATAGTTCTATCTCAAGAACTAATGCACGGAATTTCATCAAACTTCGTATTCTGTTAGACATTGACATCACGGCAGTGCCTCCGTCAAGTCGAGAGAGGACAGCCGTAAGCATACTTTTCTGGAAGCAACTCAGGGCACTTTTGACCCCCCCATATCTCCGCGCTGGAGTATCCCAAAAATTTGAAACTTCGTTTATCTAGAGTACTTGGCACACAGGACCAAAATTTTAAATTACAACTTTCTGCCTTTTCTAGTTCAGACGATATATGAACTCAAACATTCGATTTTTTGTCACTCACTCACTCACTCGTTCACGCGTCATCAAAAAGATTAGGTAGATCCCGTAGCCCTAGAAACTTGACATTTGGGAAAAAAAAGGTAGTGTTTAGGATACAAAGAAAGAAAAAATTATAAAATCCGAAAATTTTGAAAAAAAAAAACATTCGAAAATTCAACAAATTCCATCAAAATTGAAAATTGAAAATAATACGATCTTGAAGTCTTAGAAACTTAAGATTCGGTGTGAAGGTAGTTTTTAGTAACCAGAAAAAGGAAACATCAAAAACACCAAAAAAGCGAAAGCAAAATTGAAAAAATCGAAAATCGAAAAAAATCGAAAAATTTCAAATAATCCGATTTTGTTGCGCTAGAAGCTTGGAATTCATAATAAAGGTAGTATTTAGGATGCAAAATAAGAAAAAATTAAAAATTCCGGAAAATTCGAAAAAAAAATTCAAAAATTCGAAAAATTCGAAAAAAATTGAAAAAATTAAAATAATTTGATTTTTTAGCCTTAGAAACTTAAAATTCGCAGTAAAGATAGTGTTTAGGATTCAGAATAAGTTAAAATAAAAAACGCAATAAAATTCGAAAATAAAATCAAAAAATCGGAAAAATCGAAAAATTAGGAAAATTTGAAAATAATTCGATTTCATAGCGCTAGAAACTTGAAATTTGGAATAAAGGTAATATTTAAGATACTAAATAAGGAAAAATTCAAAAATATGGATAATTCAAAAAATACCCATAAATTAGTGCAGACGATATATGAACTCAAATTTTCGATTTTTTGTCACTCACACACTCACTCACTCTTGCGTCATCAAAAAGATTGGTAGATCCCGCAGCCACAGAAACTTAAAATTTGGAGTAAAGCTAGTGGTTCGGATACAAAGAAAAGAAAAATTATAAAATCCGGAAAAGTAAAAAAAAAAAACATTCGAAAATTCAAGAAAATCTAACAAAATTGAAAATTGAAAATAACACGATCTTGTAATCTTAAAAACTTAAAATTTGGTGTGAAGGTAGTGTTTAGAATTCAGAAAAAGAAAACATCAAAAACACACAAAAAAAATTGAATATAAAATCGAAAAATCGAAAAAAATCGAAAAATTTAAAATAATCCAATTTTGTTGCGCTAGAAACTTGGAATTCGGAATAAAGGTAGTATTTAGGATGCAAAATAAGGAAAAATTAAAACATCCAGAAAATTCGAAAAAAAAATCAAAAATCGAAAAATTCGAAAAAAATTAAAATAATTTGATCTTTTGGCCTTAGAAACTTAAAATTCGCGGTAAAGATAGTGTTTAGGATTCAGAATAAGTTAAAACAAAAACGCAATAAAATTCGAAAATAAAATCAAAAAATCGAAAGAAATCGAAAAATAAGGAAGTTTTGAAAATAATTCCATTTCATAGCGCTAGAAACTTGAAATTTGGAATAAAGATAATATTTAAGATACTAAATAAGGAAACATTAAAAAATATGGATAATTAAAAAAAAAAATAGAAAATTTCAAAAAAAAAAAAAAAAAAAAAAAAAAATAGAAAGAAAGGAAAAAAAAGAGAGAAATTGAAAATAATATGATCTCGCAGTCTTATAAACTGAAAATTTGGTGTAAAGGTAGTGTTTAGGATTCAGAAAAATAAAAAAATAAAAACACAACAAAAATTGAAAATAAAATCAAAAAATTGAAAAAAAAATAAAAATTTGAAAATAATTCGATTTTGTAAAGCTAGAAACTTAAAACTTAAAGGTAGCCTTTAGGATACAAAAAAAGAAATAAATAAAAAATCTGTAAAATTCGAAAAATTGGATTTTGTAGCTTTAGAACTTAAAATTCAGCGTAAACTTATTGCTTAGGATACAGAAAAAGGAAAAATTAAAACACAATAAATTCGAAAATAGAATAAAAAACTCGAAAAAGATCGGAAATTTCAAAATAATTCGATTTTGTAGCGCTAGAAACTTGAAATTTGTAATTAAGGATACAAAATAAGAAAAAATTAAAAAATCCAGAAAATTATAAAAAAAATTCAAAAAAATCAAAAACTGAAAATAATTTTATCTTGTAGTTTTAGAAACTTAAAACTTGGTGTAAAGGTAGTATTTACTATTCAATAAAAGGAACAATTAAAATATTCGTTAAATTCGAAAATAAAATCGAAAAATCGAAATATCTTTAAGAAATCGAAAATTCGAAAACAATTTGATTTTGTACTGCTAGAAACATTAGTTTTAAGATAATTGTCCTATTAGCTAGTACAACGCCCCTAATTGTTTTATGTTATTTCCCCCGGATTATGGTTTTCTTTTCTTTCGTTTACGAATTTCGTTATAGAAAAGTTCCGCTATAGACTGGCTACGATATAGGTGATTTCTTTATAGACCGGTTTGTTTTCTTTCACAGGTTGTACTCTATTTACTTCACATATGAAATATGGATTGTTAAATGATGTTAGCCCCACAAAAATTTTCACAGCTCCCCCTACCCTCCCGACATTACTGGCTAGTTATGGCTTGATAGTCCTTTCTAAATAAAATCATGGTGACTCTAAGATTCACTTGATTTATCTCTAAATTGAAACTAAATGATCCTAAGAAGACGGATCAAATAATTACTATATTAGCATGACAATCAGGTAACTTAGAATTAAAATCGAAAAATCAATAAATTTATAAAAAGTCGAAAATTTGAAAATAATTCGATTTTGTAGTCCTAGAAGCTTGACATTTGGCAGAAAGGCAGGGTTTAGTACACAAAGTAAGGAAAAATTAAAAAATCCGTAAATAATAATAATAAAAAAATAACTAAAAAAACGAAAAAAAAAAACATCGAAAAAAGGAATATAGTTTGATTTATTGGAAATTTCCGGAAATTTTAATTTTGGCTTTCTTTTTATACTAAAAAGTTCTTTTATGTTAAATATCAAGTATCTAGGGCTGCGAGTTATATCTCAGATGGATAGCACCTATCCTGGAAGCAATTGAAAGTACTTTTGACACTCCCCCTCCCATAACTTAGTGCTTGCCTAGGAACCTGAAATCTCTTTTTATCTACAGTACTTTGCAAACGAAACTAAAGCTTCAAATTTTTTATACCTGTAAATAATATGGACAGAGTGTGGGCTTAGCGAAAATCAGTGGATGATCTCCAAAAAGAACCCAAAATCAAGAAAAGGAGGATTACTTACAAAAAGAAGTGAAATCTCATCAAAAAGTCACCTGTAAAAAATGTAGCCAAGTCTCGTAACTCATTTACCGTAAAAAGTACTGAGATCGTATAAAGCCAAGTTTAACTATCTTATTAACTCTGAAAATTTCATTCACAAATCACTCCTAGTCTCTACATCTTTAGTTAATTATTATTTTGTGACTTGGCAATTACGCAGCACAGGGAAGTTATTACACCTTACTATGTTATGGGATGGGATGGGATGGGATAATTCAATTAAGGCAAATTATATACGCACAGGGAAGTTATTACACTTTAATATGTTATAGTATTATTTGATTAAGACTAACAATATACATCACACTCTCGTGCTGCATAATTGCCAAGTCACAAAATAATAATTAACTAAAGATGTAGAGACTAGGAGTGATTTGTGAAGGAAATTTTCAGAGTTAATAAGATAAGTTAAACTTGGCTTTATACGATCTCAGTACTTTTTACGGTAAATGAGTTACCAGACTTGGCTGCATTTTTTACAGGTGACTTTTTGATGAGATCAGGTTTTCGTGTAAATACTATAACAGGTGGCGCTGTTATGCTGCATTTTTGGTATTCTAAAATGCATAGTTAACAACACTACGCTTTTTGAAATATTAACATGCATGAGATAGAAGAAAGTTTTGGGATTGGCATATCTGACTTAAAATTCTGGTTTAAAATTCGCTGTTATTGAAATATATTGAAATATATTAAAATATATTGATATCTTGAGTGTTATAATTTCGTAGATACTTCTTTCTTGAATAAGTATCATCACAATCGCTTTGCATACTAATACTTTTGTGATTAAAAGTACACTGTTGTCCAAAAATTAAGGGGCGGTGACCGAACGCTTTCGCTTTCTACACGGTTTGTCGAATATCTACTGAAATTCTTGACGAATTGTCCTTGAAATTCGAGGATGTACACTGCAAAAAATAACTGTTGGTTTTACAGTATAAAACTGGCACCCCAGCTGCCAGTATTATACCGTAAAATTAACAGTATTAAATAGTAAAATAAGCAGTAATACGCTGCCGCGCAAGCAGTAATACGCTGCCGCGCATGCGCGGTAGCGTATTATTGCTTGCGCGGCAGCGTATTACTGCTTATTTTACTATTTAATACTGTTAATTTTACGGTATAATACTGGCAGCTGGGGTGCCAGTTTTATACTGTAAAACCAACAGTTATTTTTTGCAGTGTAGAAAACATGTTTCACTTCAAGAACAGTAGGAACAGTATACTGCAATTAGATTAATATATTGAATATTTGATGAGCTTTGGATATTTGTGTGAAATAATTTTTAACTGCCCATGCGCGAACTGTATCAAAGGTTTTTTTTTTTTTTTCCATAATTTGGAAGTCAATTCTATAGAGTAACTCATATAAAAAGAACAGTTAAATATCATGAAAACTCAGGACGATATCGGCAATGTAGTCAACAAATTGACGTATTTGGGGGGGAGGAGGAATCCCTCATTATTCAATTAGATTTTGGAAGTGTGTTTTCCTTTGTGGTATGCATTTTTAAATTGATCTAATTTTGGGTATATTAGGTGGTGTGTATAAATTCTATAGATCGCATACAGGGCTACACAAAAGACTACGCATATATTACTGGATACGGTCAGAAATTGCTGAAAGTGGACTTTTACAGAGTTGTGTTTTTTTAAGTTGCTTATTTAGATATCTCATTTTCAGTCTAGGGAAAAAAAATTATATTTCCCAATAACATCCTGTTACTGTTGGAAAGTGTTTCATAATCTATACCTGACGCATGATTTTTCGTTCTTGTTTTCTTTTTCTTTGTTAAAAGCGCATGGGGACCTCTTCTGTTTTTCATATCTTCAAGAAATGAATTGAAGAACCAAGAAGCAAAGCAGAATAGCTAAAGTAGAGGAAAAAAGTAGAGAAAGGCAACTTCCTTTTCACTTCATTTCCGCAGGGTAGTGTTTCCGTTTCCGCGCACTGAGGTCTCTGTTTTCTATGAGAAAATGGAAGAAGAAGATTTATATTTATAGTTCAAGTTCAGTCATGTGCAAGTTTTCTCAGAAACTGAAACAATGAGATCTTTTGCGAATGTTTCATCCTTAAAGATTAAGAAATTTGATACTGTGTTGCAAAATGGTCTTCCAGGAAAGTGTGCTAGGCCAGAGATCTAAAGTGCTTAGTGAGATTAATGAGTTAGAGCCACAAAATTCTTTCTCAAAACCTGCTCAATTTTTTTAGTGCTTCCATCCAAATTTAATGCGTGTGTGGGTTAATTTAGTGGTGCTGTAGATTTTAAAATACATGTTTAAGTGATTCGAACTTAGTTACAGTATTAGTTTGGATGCACAAGAAGGAATACTTTGTTTCGGACCTCCAAGTGCCTTAATCGGGAGCACTTAGGCAAAGTGATACAATCTATATGTTTCAAACGAATTATTACTTACCCATCATACGTAGTATAGGGTAAGTCTTGTAATCGTTTTGAAAATCGAAAAAAAAATTGACGGATTTACACGTTTTAGACACTGGAGATTCCGAAAAACATATTTTTAGAAAAAAAAAAATTGCCGTCCGTCTGTCTGTCTGTGTGTGTGTGTCTGTAAACGCTCTATTTCCCGAACAAACTGAGATAGAGACTTGAAATTTGGTATGTACTTAGCATGTAATAATGGGAAGTAGCTTATTGAATTTCAGTAACCTCGATTATCCGGAACTATTTTTTTTTCGGATTCTCTAAATGTTCGTTCTGATAAAAGGTATATAAAAAAATTTTAATTGTTTATTTTAAGAAAGGAATATAAAAGACAATAAAAAGACATAAATTTTGCATCAAGAATGAAGTCGATCGGATAATTAGATGCCGAAATATTTGTATTTATATTTTCCACACTCTTCGATTTTTCATGACCCTGTATTTCATTCAAATTTCGATTCAAAGATATATTTTAATTGGAAATGAGACGCTTAATCCGACGCAGTAAACCGTTAGTTAGTATGATTATCAATTTTAGGGTTATAGAGCATTTATAGTTTATGACGTCATCAAACCACGATTCTATTCGAACTGCAATGCCTTTTTTTAAATAGTTTACACATATTTTATTTTCATATTTTACACTAGCCGCCACTGGCGACCAGTTTGGTCTCCCTTAAATGTATGTTAAGCACTGTAACACGTTTTGTAATACTTTTTTTCATAATTTATTTTTTTTCCGTAATCCTTCGCCAAACCGGAAGATTCCAATAGACAAATCAAAAACTTTTTCGATCATGGTAGCATTTCGCATGTTTTTTGTTGTTATGTATTTCATCTTTCTTGACAAAAACCGCTTAACCAACTTAAGCATTTATGCTTCATATCCGTTTGCTTATCAGTTGCAATATGCTTGCTAATGAGGAGATTCTTAAACATATTAAGAAGTTTTCCGTAATTGGATCCATTGCCAAATGGCGTATTTTAGTTAATACGATTTGGTGCAATGAAGTCTATTTTGTGAAAGTCTTTAATGATATCCACCATTTACACTGAACCATATTGTTGCCAATATTTTTAGCTCACAGGCTATCAAAGCCTGAGAGCTTATGTGCCCGCCGGTTCTGTACGTACGTATGTATGTATGTATGTATGTACGTAACGCGATAACTCTTCATAGAAATATCCGTTTACCTTCAAATTTTGTTTATAGGTTCACTGTGTTAAGGCGCTTCCCTGATTAGTTTTCGGGATTGATTGGTTAAGTATAAAGGGGGGGAACGGGGGGCTAATCCCCCCCTTAATTTATATAAATGGGTTTTTCATGCAGAATTATTCCGTTTTCCTTCAAATTTTGTTTATAGGTTCACTGTGTTAAGGCGTTTCCCTGATTAGTTTTTGGGATTGATTGGTTAAGTATAAAGGGAGGATCGGGGGGGCTAATCCCCCCCCCTTAATTTATATAAATGGGTTTTTCATGCAGAATTATCCAATTTGCTTCAAAATTTGTTTATAGGTTCATTGGGTTAAGACGCTTCCCTGATTAGTTTTCGGGATTGATTGGTTAAGTATAAAGGGGGGGGGAAACGGCGGGGTCAAATCCCCCCCCTTATTTAGATAAATGGGTTTTTCATGCAGAATTATCAGATTTTCTTCAAATTTTGTATATATATTCATTGTAATTAGAGACTTCCCTGATTAGTTTAAGGGGTTCATTAGTTAACTATGAGGGGGGGGGAACGGGAGGATGACCTCCCTTAATATATTGTTGATTTCTTTATTTTTCTCTTATTTCAGATTCTTTGAAATAAGAGTATAATATGCAATTAGTGTGAATAGCCTGTGAGCTCAATGCCCTCAGTCTAACTGGGCAGTTTTCTTTTTATTTTGTTTGTTTCTTTGTTTCTCGCTAACTTTGGCTGTAGACTTGATTACGGGAGAATCAAGAAGAAAATCTATCATTATTCTCATTTAAAACGTCTTGAATAATGTGACATAATCGGAGTGCATATTATAACACGTAATTTTCGAGTATGGTTTGGTGAAACATTGAACTTTTGGAAGCCAGTTTTGATAATCACGTAAATATGTCACACCAACATTACCGCCTATAATTCTAATTACAGCAACCCGTTTTTTCTCTCTATATTGCAACTCTATAGTTAATATAGTGCCCCGGTGCGTCTACGACAGCTGTTCCATCAGAACATTTGATTTCAAAATAAAAGTATCGTTTCTAATTTGCACACATGAAAAATAAAAGCTGGTATTGGCGATTTTAAAAATTCTATTGGCGAGATTTGCGCCCAAATAACACAAAAGTACTTAATGATGCTATGTATTTTGTAAATGTATATTAAATTACTGTTTTGAAAACGATTGGTCATTAATAATGGTAAATATGATTGGTGATTAACAATCATTTTCGGTGGTCTCTCTTCCTTTCACGTATAATACATAAATACCAAATTAACTGACAATTTGTTTCGAAATTTGATTCATTAAATATCATTACATGAGTTTTATTTGTTTACATTCAGCTTACATCAAGAAAAGATAAAGAATGAAGTTGAGTTGTATAGCACATAATTATGGTAAACTTTGATTGTGTCACTGGTACGAATTATTTTTTTGACACCAGGCAGCGCTCCAAAAAATATTTCATGGAAAACTAACTTTACGAACGATTATCTCCATGGTTTAATGGTTTAATATTTTAAACCTTCACGACGAATGAAGCTTTTTTTTTTTTTTTTTGTTTACTTTCATGGATAGAGAATTTGAACTGCGAAGCTAATTTCAACTGAAGTTATTGGAGAATATAAACATAATTGAACGTAAGTCATCTCTCAAATATTAATTTATTTTGAACGATCTTTCTAAAAATGTCACATTTATGAAGTTTTATTCGAAAAAATAATTTTTAATAAAAATGGCCGCCTGGCATATGAAAAAGTGAAACGGACATTCCGGAACTGTTGATGACAGTCACATGACTTACGGTTTTATTATAGAGATTATTATGCATATCCATGATGGGTAAGTATTACGGTGGCCCCCAACGACTAGTTTTTCTATTATCATAGTTAGGGCTTGACAAACGCGGTCGCCTTGTCACCACTTGGTGACGAAGTTTTTTTACCTGACGACCAAGTTATATAATCTGGCGGTTATGCTCCAGTTATTTTGTAAGTTTGAAATCAGATTTTTGTGTTGAGTATTAAAACTGATAAATCTATCCAATTAATTTTAAAGAATAATAACGTATAACTGATTATAAGTAATTCATTTGAAGTAAAATTCTCATAAAATGTCTCATTGTAGATATTGCAAAGTTGCGAAATATTAAGAAATAAACTTTAGATATTCAAACAAAAAATATTTTAACTTTTTATTTTTAATTTGGCAAAAATTAGTTCATCAAATGCAGGTTTTAAAATAATAAAATCAGAATTAATTACCTGACTTCCACAGGAAAATAGGCAAAAATTGGTTTTCTGCTTTACTATTTCACCGATGCCTGCTTCATCAGATATAGATTTTGCAGGCATTTTGATATGTTTCATTAGTAAACTTAGTTGATATTATCTTTCTATATAGTGTACTATTCTAAACTATATAACTAATAATTTTAAACCGTGCTTATTATTATTTTTGCTCAATAATTTCATAAAAAGCTGTTTTGCTTTTTACCGGGGGAGTGGGGGGAGAGGAAGGATTAATATTTTTTTTACTGGCGACTGGAATTTTTTGCTGGCTACCAAATTTTAAGAAATTTGTAAAGCCCTGATCATATAGTCATAATTACAATCCCTGCATTGTAATAATGCATAAGCACGGGGTTTTTTTCCCCTTTTTTTCCTTTTTCCTTTTTTTATTAAAACTATTCAAGTAATTTCAAATATTTTTGATAAACGTGTCCAATAAATTTTCAAACAAGAGGATTAGTTTTGCAGTCCGTATCGCGAAAATTAAGACCCCAGTAATAACATTAAAAGGAATTCAGTTTTCTTTTAGAGTGAACAATAAAATTTAACGTCGCGTCGTCTAAAATCTCAAAAAGCTGATTTGAAACAATTAAAAAGTATTAAGACAGGAAAGCAAAACATTTTACATTTTTGGAACGAATTAACCAAATTCATCCCAAACTATATAGTGTTTATAGTATTCTAAATGTCTTGCATAGTCTAAATGTTTATAGTATTTTTTAATTTTTAGTGTTAAATTTTCATTATACATATTATATTATACATATATTTATTTATTTACAATATAAATAATAATAATAATAATAATATAATATATATATATATATATATATATTAATGAAATATATATATATACAGTGTCTCACATAAGTGATGGGACACTTGTGCTTTACAAAAGGAAACTAATCAAATAAATTAAAAAAACATGTACACATTTTTTTTGTGGGTGTGTTTCATACTTAAATTTAGTAAATATTATTACATAACATACATTTTGTCAAAATATTAAAATATTAATTTAATAAAAATACAAATGTTTAGAACGGAGCAAAAAATAGCTCACATAAGTGATGGGACACCATTATATACAGTGTCTCACAAAAGTGATGGGACACTTGTGCTTTATAAAAAGAAACTGCAATAAAATAAATAAACAAACATGTGCAAAAATTTTTTGGGTGTGTTTCATATTTAAAGTTAGTAACAATTATTACATAACATACATTTTGTCAAAATATTAAAATATTAATTTAGTAAAAATACAATTGTTCAGAACGGAGCAAAAAATGGCTCACATAAGTGATGGGACACTTACTTTTCCATCAAATATTTATCCACAAATTTTACTTTTTAAAAGGTTTTAATATTTTGTTGGATTTCCTTTTACTTTTAAAACATGATTTAATCTTTTTGGGATGGATTCGACTATTTTTTTTGTGATTTCTGGAGTGATTTTACCCCATTCTTCTTGAAGCACCGATTTTAGTTGTTGTTTTGAAGAAATGGTGTGTTTGCGAATTCTTGATTCCAATTCTTGCCAAATATTCTCTATGGGATTTAAGTCTGGAGATTGTGGTGGTGTTTTTATTATTTCAGGACAGTTATATAGCAGCCAGAGTCTAACGTTCAGAGCAGTGTGCTTGGGGTCATTGTCCTGGTAGAATTTAAAATCGTTATGAAGGTTCAATTTTCGTGCTGAAGATTTCAAATTTTGCTTTAAAATATCAATATACTTGTACTGATCCATTATACTGTCAATAAAAACAAAATTACCAACTCCAGCGGACGACATACACCCCCATACCATAACTCCTCCTCCACCATGTTTTACTGTTGGTACCAAGTTCTGTTTGCGAAGTTCTTCCCTGGGTTTTCTCCACACCAAGATTCTACCGTCAGAACCAAATATATTAAATTTACTCTCATCAGCAAATATAACTTTATTCCAGTAATCAGAATTCTTATTTATGTTGGATTTTGCGAAAGCTAGTCTGAGTTTTCTATTCTTTTCACTTACGAAGAATTTTTTCCTGGCTACTCTACCGTGATATCCAGCAGATCGAATTACCCTTCTAATAGTTTCAGGATTAACAATTATTCCATATAATGCTTGTAAATCAGCAGCAACTTTTGAAGCACTAATTCTTGGATTTTTTTTAATATTTCGAACGATAATTCGCTTTATTCCATTGGATAGCTTTGATGGTCAGCCAGGTCTTCTTTTATCCTGAATCATATGATTCTTTTTATATCGTTTAATGATATTGAAAACTGTTGAACGACTCAAGTTAACTGTTTCAGCAGTTTTTCTAATAGATTTTCCACGTTCAATATGCAAATTAATAACTAATTTTCGAATTTCAGGCGAAGTTTCTTTTCGTTTAGCATTCATGACTACACAGAGCTAAAAAACACAAAAATTCCAAAACAAACTGGAGAGAAATACTGCAGACGATTTTATAAATTATTGCCAATTGCTTTTAAGTAAAAATAAAACCCCAAAAAATATTTTTATTGCTTATTTCAGGCGATTTTTGTTGCATATATAATGGTGTCCCATCACTTATGTGAGCTATTTTTTGCTCCGTTCTAAACATTTGTATTTTTATTAAATTAATATTTTAATATTTTGACAAAATGTATGTTATGTAATAATCTTTACTAAATTTAAGTATGAAACACACCCACAAAAAAAATGTGTACATGTTTTTTTAATTTATTTGATTAGTTTCCTTTTGTAAAGCACAAGTGTCCCATCACTTATGTGAGACACTGTATGCAACAAAAATCGCCTGAAATAAGCAATAAAAATATTTTTTGGGGTTTTATTTTTACTTAAAAGCAATTGGCAATAATTTATAAAATCGTCTGCAGTATTTCTCTCCAGTTTGTTTTGGAATTTTTGTGTTTTTTAGCTCTGTGTAGTCATGAATGCTAAACGAAAAGAAACTTCGCCTGAAATTCGAAAATTAGTTATTAATTTGCATATTGAACGTGGAAAATCTATTAGAAAAACTGCTGAAACAGTTAACTTGAGTCGTTCAACAGTTTTCAATATCATTAAACGATATAAAAAGAATCATATGATTCAGGATAAAAGAAGACCTGGCTGACCATCAAAGCTATCCAATGGAATAAAGCGAATTATCGTTCGAAATATTAAAAAAAATCCAAGAATTAGTGCTTCAAAAGTTGCTGCTGATTTACAAGCATTATATGGAATAATTGTTAATCCTGAAACTATTAGAAGGGTAATTCGATCTGCTGGATATCACGGTAGAGTAGCCAGGAAAAAATTCTTCGTAAGTGAAAAGAATAGAAAACTCAGACTAGCTTTCGCAAAATCCAACATAAATAAGAATTCTGATTACTGGAATAAAGTTATATTTGCTGATGAGAGTAAATTTAATATATTTGGTTCTGACGGTAGAATCTTGGTGTGGAGAAAACCCAGGGAAGAACTTCGCAAACAGAACTTGGTACCAACAGTAAAACATGGTGGAGGAGGAGTTATGGTATGGGGGTGTATGTCGTCCGCTGGAGTTGGTAATTTTGTTTTTATTGACAGTATAATGGATCAGTACAAGTATATTGATATTTTAAAGCAAAATTTGAAATCTTCAGCACGAAAATTGAACCTTCATAACGATTTTAAATTCTACCAGGACAATGACCCCAAGCACACTGCTCTGAACGTTAGACTCTGGCTGCTATATAACTGTCCTGAAATAATAAAAACACCACCACAATCTCCAGACTTAAATCCCATAGAGAATATTTGGCAAGAATTGGAATCAAGAATTCGCAAACACACCATTTCTTCAAAACAACAACTAAAATCGGTGCTTCAAGAAGAATGGGGTAAAATCACTCCAGAAATCACAAAAAAAATAGTCGAATCCATCCCAAAAAGATTAAATCATGTTTTAAAAGTAAAAGGAAATCCAACAAAATATTAAAACCTTTTAAAAAGTAAAATTTGTGGATAAATATTTGATGGAAAAGTAAGTGTCCCATCACTTATGTGAGCCATTTTTTGCTCCGTTCTGAACAATTGTATTTTTACTAAATTAATATTTTAATATTTTGACAAAATGTATGTTATGTAATAATTGTTACTAACTTTAAATATGAAACACACCCAAAAAATTTTTGCACATGTTTGTTTATTTATTTTATTGCAGTTTCTTTTTATAAAGCACAAGTGTCCCATCACTTTTGTGAGACACTGTACGTGTTTTTAAACTAGCTCGCGTAAGAAAACAGAATACGTCACGTGACCAACTTTTATCAAATCAAAAGGTCCCTTTAGGAACTCTATTGGTATTTCCGGTGGATTTATCTTGTCGCAAAATGGTTTCCTTACCCGCGGAAAATGTTCTACGCTTTTCCAGAATTTTCGGATAATCTCGTACCAGATGCCTGCCATATCAACAAACGAATTTATCTGTTTTGAGGCTGTAGTTAAACTTCGAATTTAATACGTAATAAAAAATAATAAGAAGAAAAAGAAAATGAATCTTTATAGAAGGGGGAAAAAAAGAAAGATTTTCGGAAAGATTGTTTTTCGGAAATATTTAAATAGACATTTAATATTTAATAATAGGATAACTTTACGGAAATAAGGTTTTCTGAGCGGAATAATTTAAGAGATGCGATATTTTAGCATTTAAATAAAGAAGTTATAGCAATTTGACTACACGGGAATAATACTAATGAATTTTGATAATGGATTAAAATAAAGATGTTCTATTTAAAGAATAGATTAAAAAAGCTATCGCCATTTTTAGACTAACTACTTTCGAATAAATATTATTAAGTGGATTAGGATAAATTGGCTTTACATATGGATAGTAAAAGGCTATTTTAAGAATAAGAATTATTTTAATAAGCTGGGTTATATACGGAATATTATTGAATGGAAAAATTTTATAGAATAATTGAGGAAAAAAATTAAATTTTGTAATATATATATATATATATATATATATATATATATATATATATATGTGTGTGTGTGTGTGTGTGTGTGTGTGTGTGTGTGTGTGTTATATAAAAATTTTATTTCGCATTATTCCTTTAAATTAATCTAAATTCTGACATAATCATTATTTCCTTAATTCTTAATAATATTTATTCCTATTTAATGTCCTGTTAAAAGTAATAACACGTATATTAATAATTATCTTATTCCAAATCTTAATCTAAAACTTTAAGTTCATTCGTAACTTTTATCAACTCTCCAATCTATAATATTCTGAGAGACGCTAGTTGTCCTTTCAAATGTTTTTTTTTTTAATTTTTATTCCATGCTTTGCTTCGCGCGCTGGGTATTTTTCACGTCAAAATCAATGCGCAGCTACGATAGAGATTCTTTCGTGTTAAATCTTCTCCATCGCACCTCATTCGCTTAGCTTAATTTCGTCTGTCACTCATTGGTTCCTGCATACATTACGTCGTTTTCAGTAACTCTACGGGTGGTTAACAAAACTGGCTTGGAAGCTTTTGGAGAGCGGATTTTTGTCGTGTTTGGAAATGCTGACCAAATCATTATCTGGTGTTCTACGACTTAGAATTTCACAACAGCCTTTTAAGATCTATTAAATGATGTAATGAGTTATCGTCAAGCCTGAGTGCTATAAGTTTATACCTGATACTGTGGGAACTGTTAATGGCATCGCTCCTGTTCATTAATAAACAATTTATCTGGAAATTGGCTGCTCATTATTGCAGAAATTCTTATGGTGTTTTATCATTGCCTAACCTCCTCGCCATGATTCTTGATATCGACTGCAATCATTCACCATCTTTAACAAACTGCTATTTTCTCGTGGAATATTAAATCATCTTCGTAAAAAGTTTACATATATATATATATATATATAATAATTTCATTATTTAATAATCTAATAAATATAACAATATAAAATTATTTCATTAGAAATGATAATATATAAAAATATATTTTTTAAAATATATATACAGAATGGATTTCAATATCTATATATTTTTTACTTTTAAGTAGCTCTTTACCCGAGATTCGAACTTAGACAAGAATTAAGATTGAATCATAATATTTTATTAGTAGTAGTTCGTCTTTATGGATATTCTAGCGGGATTATATTCCTACACGCTGCAAGGATCGGGTTATATCTAACCCAAATGCGAAAATTCTATTTGAAGTCAACTCGAAACCCGAGCCGAACCTGACAAAAAAAAAATCGCTGACATGAAACCCTAAAATAAAGAAATATTAATACATTTTTATATACAATTATAGAAAAATAGTCTACAATGTACAGTAATTGACATTATATGCGGTATCATTGACAGAATTACTGCGCACTTACAGCCCTTTTCGCATTGTCATCACATTTTACATAAAGCAAGGTGTAAGTCTGTTGAAAATTTCGTTAAAATATCTTCATTGGTGTCATGAAATCCAGGTAAAGTTTAAGAGTGAGCTCCCTATATTATGGATTGAATAAATGGATTGCGACCCTATTTTTTTATACAAAATTTATTTTTTGTACTCTATCGATTCTTAAAGTTTGTAACATCCTTTTTTCAACACTCTGTATGCCTTAACACTTAAGAACATCTGGTGTTTTCTGAAGTTTAGAAATCTTTACACAAATTTATACACAGAGAATCTTTTGAAAAGAATATGTGACTTTAGTAGATGTCAGCTTATTTTTTCTGTAAAAAAATAAAAAAATAAAAGTTTATTTATTCAGTGTACTTTTTCCTTCATCTCATCCCAAAAATATTACGAAAGCATAAAGCGTTCCCCGGCTAAGCTTTCGTTTTGATAAAGTTCAAGCTTTATGAAGTACATAAGTACTTCGTGTGCGCGGAATTTCGTCCTTTTTATGGGTTCTGCAGTGCATAAAATAGAACATGAATCAACCGTTACTATTCAAAAGCAGTGTTTGGTTTTATAACACTCATAAAATGACTTAGAGTTAGTGAATATTATACAGAATGCATGATAAGTGCAAAGCCTGCTCTCAAATCCAAACATTTTACATTCAGCCATAATCAAGGGATTGGTTTTCTTGCATATATAAAAGTTTCATTATATTCTTTTTCGGGTTCCAAATAGCTGAACTGTTATTTTTATCTGGGTGACCCAAAAATCTCAAAAGAAATAAAAGTACAATAACTCAACAAGAAAGAAAAATCATACGTCAAGCATAGATTATGAAACGCTTTCCAACACATTCAGAATAATTTAACAAAACTGCACTGTTTAATAAGGTGAAAGAGGGTGTCTAAGGACACAAGGTCAAGGTCAAACCGGACGTGGAGGCCTACCTTTCGGTTTAATCTCAACTAGCCCCTCCCAGCGTCTAAGGACACAAAATCGAAGTCAAACCGGGCGGGGAGGCGTACCTTTCGGCTTAAGCTCAACTAGCCCTGCCCAGAAGGTTTGTTTACTATGCGGCAAAGCCTTACAAGATAATTATTAAAGTTGAGAAAAGACAATAGATACAAAACAATGCTAATAGTTCACTTATTGAACGATAAACAATTAATAAATACGATAAAGACAAATGAAATAATCATAAAATAAACACAGATCAAATACCACAATGAGATTAGAGAAGTATTACTGAAACATAAATTCCACAAATTCAAATTTTGATGCTATAATAACTGAGATTTTTAGGAGGAATAAATTTTGCTAATTTATTAATTATACTGAGCAATACTAAGTAATACTTTGTGATACTAAGCAATAATTATACTATGTAATACTGAAATATGAATTCTGAAATTACAAAGTTCCGAAAATACAATTTACCAATTATACCGAGCAGTACTAAATAATACTATAATACTATATGATACAGCAATAATACTATCATGTAATAACACTGTATGATGCTGAAGTAGATAATAATATTGGATAGAAGTAAGTACTAAAGCGTCTAAGGACACAATTTAGAAAACGCATAACACATATGAGAACACAATTTCAACAATTCCCACCTACAGACGGAAAATTATCCGAATTCTTTTGTGCTGCCCTGTATATGACTATAGGTTTGTCTACTATATACTTGTGCAACAATTTAGTTCAGTTAAGACACATAACAGAGTTGAAAATTCTCCTTCAACAATTTCCGTCAGTAAGCGAAAATATACTCGAATTCTTTTGTGTATAGCCCTGTATATGATCTATAGAATTTATACACATCGAGTAATATGCAAAAAAATTAGTTAAATTTAAAATCTCATACCAAAATTGAAAACTCATTTCTAGCAATTATTTTTCCAAGACAGTACTGTAACTGGATTGTTGTGTGCGTCCCTGTAAATAAACAATAAATGTTATGAATATCATATTCTATAGTAAGAATCTTGTAGCGAACCTCGGGATGTATATCAATTTCAATATATTTGAAATAGTGTAACATAATTATTTTACGCTGCAAACGATTTTCCCCTTTTGACCATAATGTAAGAGAAATATTTGAGTGCCTCCTGTAAACGAACTATAAATGCTACACACTTGATTTGCAATACCGAACATGCCATGCACTGCAAAAAATAATTATTGATTTTACAGTATAGTACTGGCATCCCCGCTGCCAGTATTTATACCGTAAAATTAACAGTAATAAACAGTAAAATAAGCAGTAATACACTGCCGGCAGTGTATTACTGGCAGCTAGGACGCCAGTATTTTACTGTAAAATCAACAATTATTTTTGTAGTGTGGTAAACTTCAATTACATGGTAATCCGAGCATAATTATACGAGTTAGAGCACGGGCAGACAGACGGACAGATAAACTGAATTCACAAACATTTTTTAACTATGTTGGAAAGTGTTTAAAAATATAGACGGTAGCATAATACGGTTTTAATGCGTACAAAAAAACATGAGATTTTTATTTAATGATGAAAATGAAAAATACAGATATTATTAAACAACGAGTGGAATCAGCAATATGCAAAGCGGTGCAGCACAGTTCACAATGCTATACTAGAATTACAAATGTCCAGTTTGTCGGATCTCATTAGCGAGAATAGATGCCAGCCATAGAAAAATACACTTCAGCGCATCGAAAATTATTTCTGCTCCAATTTATGTCACAGAATGGCTTGAATGGCGACAAACAGTAGCTTTGGGACCACTACAGTGCTATATGCAGCTATTATGGATTTTTGTTTTTGCTTATCCAAAAATTCCATGCTTTTTTTTTTTTTTTTGTAATTATGTGAAAAACTTGATCGTGCTACTGTCTGTTACGGCTTTCCTTAGCCTGGCAGAAGACTGCAGCGCATTCTATCATAATTTTGTTTTTGCCGCATGGCAACAGTTAGGTTCTCCCGCATTTGTTGTGATATTCGCCCGAATAATTCAACATGGAATAAACTGCATAATGCTATTTTATTAGCTAAAATGACCATGGGGTCATTAAGCATAGTAATAAGAAGTCATTTCTCTTAATCATAGTAAGAATAATATAGTTATGTCATTTCTTCATCATAGTAAGAATAATATAGTTATGTCATTTCTTAATCATAGTAAGAATAATATAGTTATGTCATTTCTTCATCATAGTAAGAATAATATAGTTATTATGTTCTTCAAGTGGTATTATGAAATTGCTCGAAACTGCCTATGGTAACCTAATGTAATGTAAATGTATACAATAAACATTTTAGTAATTTAGAGACTCTTCGCATTATTCGCATTAACGCATTACACATTTTCTCAATACAGTCCACTCAGTCAATAACTTTAGCGCAGCTTCAACACTGTCTATATTACTTGTATTGTTGAATTTTTATTTCTTTTGTGACTTTTGGATCACCTTGTGTCTGTCTCTTATAGCTATAGATAAGATCATTAGCCGAAACATGTAACGATTTTGTAACATGCTTTAAATCTGACATTGTAGAACATGGAAATAGGATTTAAACTTCTTTAATTGGGCCAAACAAAGGAATTCGAATCCATTATCATCTATGGATTGTTACTGATTGAAATAATTTTTAATGACATTGTGTGCTCTTTCATAGTCAACGAAATTTATATATGTTATTCAGGTACACCACAACATGCGCCTAATTGAATATATTCGGTGTAATAGTTACAATTCTTTTACATAATATATAGTCATTTATTCTTAGAAGGTGCATTGCGGTGGTTTCTTAAGTTTTCAAACTGAAGGAAATAGCACTGCATATGAATTTGTCTATATTCTACAAACAAGTTTTAGTATACTGAATATAGTTCAGCTAGAAAATACAAAATTCGTTTAAAAACATTCTTAAGAAATTCGTTCCCATACACAGTAATTCTTACGAATTATTTTTTATAGCCCTGCATATGATCAATAGAATTTATACACACAACGTAGTATGCCAAAATCTATATAGTTAAACTTAAAAGCACACATGAAAACGCACTTCCACCATTTATCGCTCATAAACGGTACTTACTGTAACCGAATTTTTTGTGTGTGTCCCTGTAAATGAACGAAAACTATTACACACGTCATATTCTACAGTAAACATCTTGCAGTGCACCTCAATAATGTATATAAATTTCATTACGATTGTAATAGTGTAATATCAATAACTATGCTGCAAACTATTTTTCCCCGAATACTATTATGTAATCGAATTCTTTTGTATGACCCTATAAATGAATTATAAATGCTTTACACTTCCTATTCTACAAAAAGCATTTTTTAGTGCACTTCAGAAATGCACATCATTTTATTATATTTGAAATTGTGTAACATCAATATAATACACGGAAACGATTTTTCCCCATAGACCCCATAGAGTAACGGGATTATTTTGAATTCCCCTGTAAACGAACTATGAATGCTATGCATACTATATCATATATTTTAAGCACAGATTTTACACGATTTGATAAATTCTTATTTCTAAAGATAAAGAAATAACATGAAATTTAAATATAACAATGGGTAAAATATTTAATAAATATTAAAGTCGTTCGCAATATGCATAATTAATCGAGATATTTTTTATAACTATAAATTTTCATGTTCTTCATAAATATTCTTGAGTAATAAAATCAATTTTTTATATATAATTGATGGGTAGTTTCAAATGACGTCACAAATCAACGATTGGAGGTCAAACACCTGTTGGAGGACAGTTGTGATTGGTAGCTAAGGAGGATTGTGGGCGCGGCTGGAGGTTAATCGGACAGTTGTGATTGGTGGATGAAAAAGGTCATCAGTTGATTGCAACTTCCCCATAGGGTAATTGCAATTGACGTTATGCTGGAGGTCACTACAAATAGGCAGTTCTGATTGGTGGAACTACCCTGACCTCCACCTGAAGTACAATGGTTTATCAGCTAATTGCAACTTCCCTATAGCTGCGTACGGAACCTTTTTATCCACTGTATATTTTATAATTAATATTTCCGTGATAATTAATATTCATAAATACCTTATAATCTTATCACAAAATCGCCAAGAAAAACACTAAATCAACATCACGTGACTCGTTGCCACATACTCGAATAGCCGGTTGCCACACCGACGTCACACCTTAGCAATCACCTTAGCAACTAGATTTGTTTTTTGTTTGCCCACCAAAGGTGGTGGATTGTGATTGGTTGGCTCGTAATACAAGCTACAAATCCACGATTATGATTGGTTGGATAACATTTGGTGGGATGATGATCACTTGGTTGAAACGGGCTTTATTGGCATGACGTCATAAACCACCATCATGTGACCTCCCTGCTGTGTTTATATTTGTTTGTCTATGTATCGCATGCATACATTGGTCGATATTGTAAGAAATCACGTGTTGGTGGTATTCTTACAATCTCGAAGCCAGATTCCCAATAAAGCCCAGACGGGTACTCAAGGCTAACGAAAAAGACAGGCTACCGCGGTACATTCCACTTATCTTTTTTTACAGACCGCTAGAGTGACGTGTTGTTCTTTTCGTGCACCTTCATTGGCGCATTCGAGCATCACGTGACTCCCGCAGTCTGTAAAAAAAGATATGCGTAAAGCACCGCGGTAGCACCGCATGTAGAAAGGCACCGCGCCTTTCTTTTTCGTTAGCCTCGCGGGTACTTTAATGACGTCACGAAGGACAAATCGAGGCTAACGAAAAAGACAGGCTACCGCGGTGCTTTATTCATATCGTATTTTACAGACCGCGAGAGTCGCGTGATACTCGAATGCACCAATGAAGGTGCACGAAAAGAGCACACGTCACTCTAGTGGTCTGTAAAAAAAGATAAGTGGAATGTACCGCGGTAGCCTGTCTTTTTCGCTAGCCTCGGGACAAATGACACTCTGATTGGCGGAAAAGGAGGAGATTGGTTGACCAAAATGTTTGTTTGTAAACATGCCCTTTCATTATTACAAATGGACTTTACCCATGTCATCTGCGGATAAAGAGCAGAAAAACGACAATAGGCGTGAAGAATATTTTCACATAGCTTTCCCTTCGTCCAATAAACAGTCTTTTTCGGAGGCGACCCTCAGAGACTTTTCGAGTTTCTGACTTTTTTCAGGCCCTTCAAATGAAGAAAAACAACTCCCCTCTAAGATTTTACCGTCAATTATATCTACCCAATTATTCATCCAACCAATCAACCAACCTGGGAAATGACGCATTCATGTAAACAAACATGGAGAGATCCTGGAATTGATTTTGATACTTTTACACATATATATATATTACAAAAAATCTTAGCTTCTCTTAAATGTCCATCTCAATTCTCCCTGAAAATATCAAATATAGAGCAGAGGGCAACGCTGGAATTGTTGTGTATTTAATTAAGGTGATTTTTCTTGAAGATTTTTGCATTTTAATTTAGCGCGTAAATGTGAAATTACGTGCATTACGATATTTTCCTAAATTATTCATATGGACTATAGAAAGTTATTTATATAAAATTATCGCTGCAATCAAATTTCTAAGCGTGTTTCTGGTATCAAGTATATAAGTTTTTTCTAAGATTAAAATCAAGTTTAAAAAACTGTATTAAAGTTAAATATAATTGTTTAGGTTTATTTACATTATTCATTTTACACTTTTCAATTCCTCAAGTTTGAATTGATTATAAAATAAGTTGTAAGCATCTAGTTTTGTTTAATTAATAGTAATAATAAAATTTTTGTATATAACTTTTTTTGTTGTTGTCGTTTTGTTTTGTTTTTTGAAACTGCATCAGGGTTCATACTCATCAGGGGAAACCTGGGAATCAGGGGAAAATCAGGGGATAAATTTTGTGTCTTAAAAATCAGGGGAATCTCAGGGGATTTTCCAAAAAATACCAAAAACCTGGGAAAATTTGGCAAAACGATCGACTACTCTGGGAAATGAGGGCACTCGCTGCTATTCGCATGCTTCGTGAAATAAAAGCTTGTATCTGCAAAATATTTAATAATTTGTAAATTTTGCAAAAAATTCTTTAACAAATTAGTAGTTTGTGCTTCAGAATCAGTTGTGAACTTGAGAGTGGAACTTTCCCAACTCCTAAGATTTTAGTGTGTAACATAACAAAATCTTGATACCTAGAAAATTTGTTGCTGATCTGGGAAATATATATATATTAACCTTCGGATGTAAAAACTTAACTTTTGTGATTACCTCTTTTTTTTTTTGGGGGGGGGGGGGGGGGGGGTGAGAAGGGGTAATACTTACTAAGTTTTAAAAAATGTCGTTAATTGTCAACATGGGGAAATTATTCATCCTGGAAAATACATCAGGGGATTCTCAGGGGATTTTTTGGAAGGAAATGAGTATGAACCCTGTAGCATCCTTTTTCTTTTATTTTTGTTTATTATTATTAAATAAATTGTAATATTGTCTTAAATTGCAAAAATATTTTTTTGTTTAACTAAAAATTTTTTTTTTAAATTGACTAACTTATTTATCATTGTAAAAGCTGGATACCTTATCTTTGGTAATTTTGTTTTCCTTACATCTTTAGGAAGGAACAGTTTTAAGACTGAAAAAACAAGACAATGCATGTGAAGTGAGTAAATTTTAATTATGTATAAGATATATATAAATATTAATTGTGTAATATAAATATTATAAACTGTGTGAAATGAAATATATAAATAAAATTACTTTAAATAGTCAAATGCAGTTTTTTACCAAACATATTTCAGAACAGAGGTTGTAGAGGTACCGGGGTTTTCATGATTTTTGTTTTGTGCAATTTTGGCTAGAAAACGGCTTTATCAGGTACCTGTTGGCCTAGCTTACAAAAACAGGTACTTTTCTATTATCCCATCCACCACTTTTCAATACAAAAAACTATCACCAAATAAACGGGAGAACGTTGCCATTGGAATATCAAAATAAATAAATAAATAAAATGTAAGAATTTAAGGACACAATTGTTATTTTAATTAATGAAATAACTAATAAATCAGTAAAACATAATGAAAAATACCCACAAATGGGGAATTAAAAACCACTTGATGACATAACAAATGCATATAAGGCTTCTGACATCAAGTAAATGGGACTGCATTTTTGGCATTTAATCTTACAGTTTGGCGATAATTTTTGTTATGAAAAGTGATCAACAGGATAATAGAGAAGTACCCCAAAACAGCATATGTTGTATTTTGTTATGAATCAGTTTATTTTATTATAAAAAACACAAAATTTTATTGTAAAATACACCCATTTTTATTATAAACGTGCACAAATTATTTTATAAAAAACACAATGTTTAATTTAATATAAAATACACACAAACTGCTCTACTGGATTGCCATAATAAAAAAATTTCATCAAAATCGCCAAGTTGCACAGTTATAAAATGTATATGGACAGCTTCATGGTCTCTACGTGGTGACTAAATTTGTTGCTTTGGCCACTAACTTTCGATGTCTAAGTTGCCAGGTGTTTTACACCGAATGGTAGATTACCGCTTCTTTTATATCAAATCTGCACATTTTTTCACTTTTTTATTGTCCATAATTCAAAAATATGATTGAACATGGATGCCACATTTCCTCTGACTCACAAAATTTCTGTTTTCTTCTTTAAAAAAAAAAAAAAAATCTACGATGTCTGCGGGGAAGGGGGGGGGGGGGGAGAAAAACATGTTAATATATGCCATAAATGAACTCTGCACAAGATGACGCAGAAATATTCGTGCCTAGAAGAGAATAATTTTGGCTTCGCTCATAAAATTTGTAGCTCTGGGATTTTTCAGATATGTTCTGACAGGTAGACATAGATATCGGCATACAATTCTTTCACAAATTAGCAGAATTCCTCAAATTATCCTTATTTATTTATTTTTTTTAGATTTCTGCAAAATCAATTCGCCAGTTGATCATGAAAAGAAATCCAGAATTTCGTCAATTGGTTGAACTTTGTAAAAATGGTCATGGGAAAAAGATCTCACACCAGTTTTCTCTTGAACTTCTCATTAGAATTAAAAGTTTAATATGTCTAAATGTCAGAAAATAAATCAGCAATCCTATATATTTAAGCGACAAGCTATTCGATGTTTTTGCACATGCGTGAGATTAAATCTAAAACCAGTTCAGTTTTAAGGTACACTTCAATATGGTGAAAATAGCCGAGTGGTCTAAGGCATTAGTTTAAGCTCTGGTTCTCTGCAAAGAAAGTGGATTCGAATCCCCTTCTGACAGAATGAATGATTTCTGCATTCCTTTTCGCTGTAATTCATTTCAATTACTGTCACATTTTCAGAAAAAGAAGTTACGTAGATAATTTGTATTTTTTCATTCAAATCCTTTTGAATTAAGCAAAGTTTAACACTCAAGAATATTTTTGCAAATTAAATTTGTATTAAAAATGTAATATAAATAAAAAGTATTTGTATTAAAAATATAATATAAATAAAAAATATTTGTATTAATAATATTTAAAATTTTAAAATATTAAATAATTAAATAAAATTGTATGTACTTATTATCAATTAAATAAATTGAAGTGATCTACAGTTTTTGCTATATTTTGTATGACCAAAGTAAATTTTCTACATATCCATGGTTTAATAATTAAAAATTTCAAAGAATTTGGACAACAAAACTTTTTATTTTTTTAAACTATGAAACGACCCTACATGAAAAAACAAGAAAATGTCTTCTTACGAGCACTTTTTTCACTAAATATCAATATATTTTTGTGAATTTTTCATTTAAAATTATAAATTCATACAAAATTGGGTTAGAGATATAAAATAATACAAATTTGTGGTTTACTTAAAGTTATCGTGGGCCTGGGCAGGTCAACTAGTCACTATAACAGCGACCCTTAGTTTGTTTGGGAAATTTTTCATTTAATAAAAATAAAATCATAAAAATTTGAGGTTCATTTGCAAAAACAGACATGCGTAGCACATCTGGTTTATTTTGCCAAAGGCAATGGGGCCTCAAACTCTAGGTTCGTTTGGATAATTTTCGGTTAAAACCATATAAATCTGAGGGTGTATGCTGCTAAAGGCAGTGGGGCTTCCAATATTGGTTTCATTTGGAAAGTTTTTCATATCTAAAAAATAAAATCATTCAGCATTCATTTTAGGTATATTTAAGGTTATTATCAAGAGCCCGGGAAATGCCAGGCAGGCCAGTTAGTATAATAACCATATTTATTATTATTATTGTGAAAATTTATATATACTGTTTTGTTTTATTTTAAACACAATAAAAAGAGAGATATTTTTTTTCTATAATCATAGTGCATTTGAAGGCTAATTTGTTTCAAGAGCTTGTAAGATCATCATGCGAAAACATTCGTGATATTGGATAATCTACTGATAACTGTATTTGAATAGAAATTTGTGATCATCATTCAAGTTATATCTTTATTATTCAATTTGTATGTTTTTCTAATCATAATGTTTGTCTCATTTAATTTTTGCACTTTTTTTAAAAACTTTCTGTTTCTATTGACACTGTTTATTAATGAAGTATAAAGGATGTGAATTATCACTTTACTAAACAGCATACAACCATTAGAGTGAAAAAATCCCCAGACCGAGTTCGATCCCGGATCCCTTGGTATAGTGCACTAAGTGCTTTACCAATTAAGCTATCCAGACGACATCCAGTCTAGCATTCTCTCACTCTTATATGGCAAAGCTACAACCATGCAGCACAAGATGGAAAGTCAATCATGAGCACAATACCGTTGGCATGCATGAGACAAATTAAAACCAGTATCGGTGAATATTAATACACTAATTAATTTTTCAGCAGAGGTGAAATTACACTGTAAATTAATGAAGACAGACTAACAGACAGTGAAGTCAGGTAACTAATGAAGACAGGTAACAGACTTTCCATCTTGTGCTGCATGGTTGTAGCCTTGCCATATAAGAGTGAGAGAATGCTAGACTGGATGTCATCTGGATAGCTTAATTGATAAAGCACTTGGTGTGCTATACCAAGGGATCCGGGATCGAACCCGGTCTGGACATTTTTTCACTCTAATGGTTGTACGCTGTTTAGTAAAGTGATAATTCACATCCTTTGTACTTCATTAATTTACAGCGTAATTTCAGCTCTGCTGAAAAATGAATTAGTGTACTGTTTATTAAGATTTTAAATTATATTTTAGAATGGTTCAAGTTCAAGAGAAGTTCTTAAAGAATTGGAAAGTGAGATTAAAGCAACAAATGATGTCTGGAAATTAATTCTTGGGGAGTCATTTATTAAAACTCCTGTAAGGATTTCTCTTTTGTATTTTTGAAGTTTTTTTCTGTTTATTTCTGTTTGCAAATCGAGAACAGGTGTTCTTTTCTTTAGCCATTTTTGATGCGATGTTTAATGATATTCTAATTAATATCTTGGGTAATTATCGAAATATTACAATTCTGAGTCTCAGGTGCATCAGATCAGGCGTTTGACTACCTAAATATAAATTTTCGGACTTCTAGGTGTACTAGATTTTGCTGGCCATTGCAGACACACAGAGCGAAACTTTCTTTTATTAATATAGATAACAATAACTTAATTATTTTAAACATTACTTTTAATTATTATAAATATTTAATAACAATAATATAATTATTTTTTAAATGTGCTAGCAATTTATCAAAACAAACTTTTATCTATTAAAAAAAAAATCTTACATATAGTACAGTTAATTGTCTAATCTATATATATATATATTTATATTGGTTTTATAGTTGATTGTATATTGATATTATAATTGATAGCATATCTTTGTACAATGAAATCAATATCTATACTTGATTAATATTTAAAACAAATCATTAAAATATATGAGTTTAGTCATTTCTGCAATTTGAAAGTGATACATTCTTCTTGACTGATCATAAAACTATAATGTATTTTCTGTGATATTTTTAAGAATAAAATTTAACTATTTACTCATGGAATGTTCTTTAATCACTATAGTTTGCCTTTTTATTATTATTAACAGAAAAATGAAAATAAAATGACCACAAAAGTATTCTAAATAGGTCATAGACTTTGTCAAAAAATCCTTCTGAAAAATCTTGTTTAGATTAAAAATAAATTACATTGATTTTGAAAAGAGCTACTAGCAAATAAGTGGAATGAAGCTTGTTTAGTTCATGAATTTTTGTTTATTTCCAAAAGCCTGATTATTTTCAACTAAACAGTTTTTTTTAAAGAAAATAATCAGCAAACTAGTTTATTTTTAAAAAGAGTACAATAAAAAATATTGTCAAAAAGTGAACTATAATTTGAAGTCAATTGTTAATAGTGATTTAGAAAATGTGCATTTTCTTTTGTTACCTTTGAAAAAAAAAAATTAACAAAACTGAAAAAATTTAGTTTTTTATTATTCATGACTATACTACAATAGATTCGATCAAATAACAAACACCTAAAATCCTCACATTGCTGCAGATGGTAAACTGTGAAACTCACAATTAAGGCTGCTCGTCAGTAAACTTCCCAATTCCCCTTGCTAATAATCGGCATAGGATGCATTCATATTTTTAAAATATCTCCTCGGAAAATTAATATTTTTAACTTCTGTTTTCTTTGTATTGTTCTTAAAGAATGTCTCTTTTTTTCTTAGTTGTCATTTTTTTTCCTAAAATATATACTTAATTTTATATGAAATGTTAAAATCGTATTCAGTTTCGCTAAGATTTTAACACATAAAAATATAAATTAAGCACATAGTTTAGAAATATTTTGATAACTAAGAAAAAAAGAGACATTCTTTAAGAACAGTACACAGGAAACAGAAGTTAAAAATATTAATTTCCAGAGGAAATATTTTAAAAATACGAATGCATCCTACGCCCACTAGATTAACATTAGCGAGGGGAATCGGGAAGTTCACTGACAAGCAACCTTAAGATGTAGGGGAAAAATTCAAGATTTTGTTTTATATATAGATATCATTTTGTACACATTTTAATATGTAATTCTGGTGAATACCACCGAAATCATGCTTTCTCAGGAAGGAAATGTAAATATATTTCTGAAAAAATTCAAGACAGCACTGATATCAGTGGCGATTGTGATATTTTTATCTACTACATTTATGTATTAATCAAGCTTTTTTTTTGGTTATAAGTCTGGCTAAACATGAAATAAAATTTCATTATTTTACAATTTTGATGTATATTATTAGTGTACATTTATGAGGCAAGTAATTAAAGAAAAATTTATCTCATCATTATTATGCATATTTAGTTATACATTATTAATTATTTGCTTAACCTTTACTTTTAATATTTTAATCATTTTTTAAATTTTCTTGATTTTTATTATTTTTCTTAATTGCTTTAATATTTTATTTTATTGTAAGCATTCATTTTAATTTTGAATGCATTATTACATCCAACTTACTATTTAAAAAATGTAAATGAAACGGTGACCAAAAATTTGCAAAATTCTAAAATCTGAACAACTTCTGATCCCATGCTGTGTGGATTTGAGGGAGTGTATTGTAGTATGTTCTTTTTAGCAAAACCAATATGCCAAAATATAAAAATAATATTAGAAAAATAAATTTTTGATTTCTTTAAACTGAGTTTTAAGAAAGTGTTTTACATTTTGTAAGAGTTTTCTTTCTTTATTTCTATGCTATTTAGTTTTCTATACTTCTATGTTTCTAAAATATTAATATTATAAACATTAAAGCTTCTTGTATTTTTGGAAGCAGAAAAGATAAAGATTCTGAATGAAGCAATCAGCCAATTTCGACCAAGTAAGTACTGGTTTAAAAATAGCTTTATATTTTTAAGAAAATACATGCTGTTTCCAAATTGAATGCATTACATCTCTAGAGTGTAATTATCCTCAAATAGTTTTAAAACAATTTCTTAGAAAGGTGAAAAAAACTATTTTTTTTTTAAAATATTTTTTATTATCATATCATCTTTGAGAAATTGTAATTGATAATCTAAAATACATTTAATATATCTGTTATTATAATTGATGTTTCGAGTCATGTTAAATACAATTTTAAAATGATTTATTCTTTATTTCTTGGCTTACAACTACATAAAATAAAATAAGCTCAAAAATGCGAAAATACGTTTTGATATATTTAGTATTAACTGCTCTAAATAAAAATATCTAAATATGCTTTGCCAGAGAGACATATGGCACAGAAGGCAAACCCTGAAATTCAAACCTGTTTCTTCTTTGTTAACAGGATGGGAACAAAGAAGAATCAGGTTTGAATTTCGGAATTTATATCCTGTCTCATGCTTTGTGCCGCACGTCTAGCTCAAATAGTGTAATAAATTGAAGCATGCATAGAGGTATGGTCTTAATGTAACTTATTTGGGTGAAGCAAATTTTAAAGTTTTATTTGGATCATGTACGTTAATAGTGCTTCGGAGCATGTAAAATTGATCGTGGATGCAAAGTCTGCCAAATTCTCTGTGAATTATACCTCTGGAGGTATCTAGTCAGGTGAAGGTCTTGTCACCTGATCAAGGTTTTAAATTACGAGACAAACTCACCTAGCATGACATATAGGTGTGTGATGCAGCATGGAATTAGTAAATACTCCAGCATTTCATGTCTATCCAGCATGATTTCACTACACTGTGCAGTGCAGAATTGCATCTAAATCATTGCAGAATCTAAATATCAATTAGCAACCGAGGTAACAAGATGCATTGAAGCCACATCGACCTAGAGGCTTATCAAACAGACCTTCACCATGTGGAGATCAGACGAATCCTCGCCAGATTGCCAGGCATCAACCCATTAAGCTGGGCAAAAGCCCAGCAGGTAAAGGCCTGGTCAGTGGTCTACAAAAAAAAAGGTTGATCTAAAAATATTATGATAAAGATTACATTTATTTATTTTATTTTTATCTTCAATAATTGTATACAAATAAGTGAGTCTCTTTAAACTTTCTTTATCTATTTTTTGTAAAATTTGAAAAAAAAATATTTAAAACAATATTTAAAGCTAAATTTGAATATAAAGAAAAAATTCACGATTAATTGCACAAAGTTCAAAATTAAGTATATTAATTAACCAGACCAGGTTTATTAAACTATTAAAACTATTAATGAGACCAAACCAGATAAAGATTAAGTTACTCTTGATGTTTAAAAATATAGCTATTTAAAGTTGAGTATATAGTCGTTTAGACAACTTAGCTTGTTAGCTAAAACAGGGGAAAAAAAAGTATCTCATTTAGAAAAAAATATTAAAATTAAAAGAATAAAATTGGTTTCAACTAAATAGTAGTAGTTTTTTATTAAGATATGACAGTAACAAAATGTTATTGTCTCTTGCATGTATTTAAAAAAAGAAAAAATGTAAAGTTTTGGATATGAAAATTAATAAGTATAATGTCTATAAAAGTTATAAGTTCATATAAAACTTCATTTTAAAAGTTATAAGTATAATGTCTATAAAGTTCTAGCTTATTTAAAAACAACTTGGTGCTTTAATTTTATGGTAGTAAAATGTTTTTAATTAATAAAAGGCAATTGTTAATTTTTTTTTTTTTTTTTTTTGGAATAGCAAATATCATATTTATAAATGTTCAAAAAGTGGCACATGACACTCAGAAAAAAAACTGTGAATTTTAGCCAGAGGACTCAGATACAAGGTTTGGCCACTGAAACTCTGCTACCTACAAGCTTCTAACATCTATGTTAAATACATGCAAGTAGAAAGTACTTTGAGAGATGCTAGGAGGAAAAAAGGGGAGGTACATGGCTAGGAGATTCTATATCTTCTAGTAAATAATAAAAATTTTGGAATGTGTCATAAAAGCCTGCCTAGATCTCTGATAGTATGACTTTATAATAATGGACTTTCTCTATAGCAGAATATGGACCATTGCCTAGAAATGGTTAATGCTGTGATATTGGTATCGTCAAAGCAAACAAAGATTATACAAAATTTATAAATGTCATCTTTTACGTACTTGTACTTTTTAATTCATGCACTCATTTATAAATTTTAAATTGTTTTCTGAATCTATATTATTCAAACAATTCCCAAATATTTTCACATTATTAAATTTTTATATTTTAAGTATAACTGATAACTGTTATTTATAAAAATGGTCTATTTTTTTTCTCTTCTTCAGTTCACAGGATACATAAAAGTGTCAAAGAAGTGGATACATATGTCTTCATGTTTCCAGACTTTTGCTCTTTACCACAGAGCTTAATGTGTATGCCAGTATGTGGTCCAGTTTTGAGCATTGAAATAAAAGTATGCTTCATTTTTTTTTTCTCTTACATATATTTTATTTTGCAATGTATAATTCTGTTTAACTTATGTTAAAGTCATAGCCTTTATTTGATTTTTAAATATATAATTTACTAATGAAAATTGTACTAAAATTATTGCATGGAATCTGTAATACTAAGTATAATAAATTGTATGCTTTTTGAATTAATGGAATCCGTGTATAAAGAAAATCCAGATACAATATGTTAACTTTTAAAAATAATGATAATTTTGTTTTTTTTGCACATAATTAAAAAAATAAATAAATTATTATATCACAAAATCAATATTTTTAATTGTGGTTAATGTGTACTGTTGAAATTGTTTCTTTTTGCTTTTTACTCAAGCATTATACCTTAAAAATGTCATATATTAGTAGAAGTTGCTGTATTGTACTGTTTTTAAACTTTAAATTTAAAATAGGGGTCTTCAACCTCTGGCTCCTCGGGACATTTTAGTGGCCCACCGCGTCTTTTCAAATGGTTCTCTTTCATATACAACATAGGAATTTAACGAATTATTTTTTCACAAAAAACACATATTAATTTATTTTCTGATTTGAATATAAATACTTAACTTTATTTGAATATTCATACATTTATTGTCTGCATTTCATTTAAGAATTCTTCTCAGAAAGCGTAGACTACATACACTTAAGAGGTCAACATTATTTCATCTGGAAGTTTTTCCCCCCCTTAAAATTACTAAATTAATACTTTTATAATATTTTAACACTAACTGAATGTTTAGTAAAAGAATAATTTTCTTCCATATCAATACAAACATAGTCTTTATTCTCTGGTGAATTGAATTTATTCCTCTTGTGCCATAAAAAGCTTTGTGAGAGAAACAGTACCACTCTCTATGCGTAACATATGTTTATGTATGCTTTCATTTTATCAATAGAGTACTGTGGTAAACAAAGTGTTGTTAGCATCTTTCACTCACTTAATGTTACCTGATGGGTTACTATTGTTATTGTCATTATTATCAAATGAGGTAATTCAGGGGGGAACAACATGGGAAATCTGGAATGTCAGGGAATTTCAAAGTAGTCAGGGAAAGTCATGGAAATTGGAAAATATAAAGGAAAAGTCAGGGAATTTACAAATATTTCCTGAAAAGTCATGGAAAGGTTTGGGGGCGGAAATGTTTGAATTTTAAATCTTTTTTTTTTTTTTTTTTAGAAAAGTGTTACTATATTTCCCACTACATGGGGCGCCTCTGAAAAATCTCTAGACTCTTGTCGGTTTCAAGATCGTGAAATTCCTCCAAATGCAATGCAGAAAAACCATAATATGGACAAAAGTTTTCTACATTTTTTTTTAGACTTTTTCATAACCTTTCACATTCTAGACTTTGTTGTATGGCATTCCTTTGAAAACTGGCAAATGTGAAGTTTTTTTGCATTATAGTATCTTATAGAATTTTATTTGGCAATTTTCTTGAAAGGTGCGTGAATTTTCTCCTGGGAAAAGAGTATAGACCCTGTTATTACAATACAAATTTCTGATTTTTTTTTTTTTTTTTTTTTTATGTTGCATGTTATTTTGTGTTACTTAAAGCAAATTTTGTGTATGCCCGTTTGGTCAAGGAATTTTTTTGGATTGGGTCAGGAAAAATCATGGAAAGTCAGGGAAATTGCCAGACATGTTTTGCTGGGAATCCTGTAATTGTATAGAACTGTTGATAATAAAATTATGTATTAAGTGAAAAAAAAAATGTTTATTTGAATCAAGAAGAAAATAGTAATTGTACAATTCCACAGAACCTATATACAACAACCCTATATTCTTGTAGTCTAGATCTGTATACATTTCTTGACTATGCTATTTAATTGACTTGTGAGTCATCTACTGTAAAGGTGATTGACTAAAGTTGAACGCCTTTACTTTAAAGTATCCTTAAAAAAATGCATAAAATATACATATCATTGTACCAATCTGAGATAAGTTAAAACAGAATATTAATTATAAAAAGAAACAACTTCTTCTAATGGAAAAATCCTTCTTTGTTTTATTTCATGAAGATTTTGTTCATTGTCGTTATCCATATTTTTATTTACCAGATTTAAAGTTTCTTAATATATAGATTAATGATCTGTACCACTATTCAACCATCCTGTAACTTGTACTATAGAGATGTTTCAAAAACCATAAATATTTTGTGTAGTATTTGTATTACATGGTTTTAAATCAATTTCTAGAACTTCATTTTATCAGAAATCTTATTTAACAATTTAATTTAGCATATATATATATATATATATATATATGTATATATATATGTAGATTTTTAATTAGTGTCCATGTATCAGTAAAGTAGAATGCTGCATCTTTCATATTGATTAATTGAATATTATTTGAAAAATCAAACTTAAAATATTTCCAAAATTTACTTCAGCATAAACTTGAATATGAATGTCTGCAAATTTCATAACATTTCAAAGAAAGTTGTGCTATTTTGTTAAAAATTACACAGTAGTCACTTGTTATATTGTGCCCTCTTATATGATTTTTTTTCATGTCTCCCCCCCCCCCTAAAAAAAGAAGTTTTAATTTAAGTGCATTTTTTAAGTAACTGTTAAAAAACTTAATATAATAGACTTCTAGTTTATCCTAGTTCTATGTTTATTTTAACCTGCTATCTTTAACTTTAAGCCTAACTGTTTATATCATTAGGAATATAATAGATAAGTATGCATGTCTCATAACTAGCTAAGCATTTGACTAAAAATTATATTCTGTGTTTGAAATTATTTTTAAAATTGTTTAATTTTTTATTAGAATCTATTGTAAAACTAATTTATTTATTAAACTCATTATAAAGAATTCTAATAATATATGTTTAAATATATGAATTTATTATCCTTGAGACTTATGAATTATTCTGCATATATATTAATTGTGTTTACATATATTTATATACATGTAATACATATATTATATATTTATATATAATATATGTAAAAATATATATTTTTTTATATACATTTATATACTTTTACATATATAATTGTATATGTTTCAGCCAAAACAAGGTTTTGTAAAGGAAGAATATGTATTTTCTGCACTTCAGCCTTTATCTATTCCAATATGCAGTTATTGTATGATGCAGAAATACAAAGTAAGTTATTAAGGTATTTTATGTTTTGAATAATGTCACATTGTACTACACAACATTTAATTATGTTGTATTATTTAAATTATGTTATGAATAAGAAAAAAAAAATCATCTTTACATTGTAGAAATTCATTAAAAATTTCATCGCCAAAACAAGTAAGGTTTTCAAATTCAAGTTTGGCAAAATTATTGTTAATAACACTTATCGATCAATATATATTTTTAATTGCCTTAAATAAATAAAATTGCTTTATGCAATTTTAACTCTGTACATCTGAAAAATTACAACTTTGTTTTGTTAGGTTTTTCCATATTAACTACTGTAGAAACATTACACAGATATATTTTAATATTTTACTGTTAAAACTTTAAGTTAATTTCAATGTCTGCATGTTCATATACTAAATAAATCATAGAAATTACTTCTAAAATGTTTCCTAAACATACTTCTAAAATAATTCTTAAAAACACAGAACAGCAATTTGTTTCATAGAAGAGTCATTACAGATGAGTGAATCCTACTTCTTTAGCTTAAGACTGTCCTCAAATCTACAGGAGCTATTTTCTGACACATTTCTGAATTCATTTTTCTTCAGAAATGGATGAAATTGGCTGACATTTTTATTCAAAAACTACATAATCGAATGCTGTTTTTCATTTTTTGGTAAAGGCCGAAGATCTTTTAGAAAATACTGTCAAAGTTGACACTTTGAACCGAATTTCTGGACCCGACAGTGCAGTGAAAAAGAAAACCTGTCGTCACGTGACATCCATCACTTGTAACTTGATAAATAATTCATTTATCAAAAAATGGAAAACATCATTCGATTTCAAATTGCTTCAGTAGTCTTCTGTTATCTGATTAGAATGTAATCCTTAAATTAAGTAATGTATACCAGTACTCTGGTACGGTATGCATATACACAGTCATGATGAAACAAAGAAAACAAATAGAACAATAGTTCACGCACATATAAAAATTAAATAAAAAGCAATTAAAAGCTTGATATTTTTTTCAAAAAGTACGCACAAGAAAAAATTAACAATCATATTTTAACTGCATTAAAAGATGACGTCATCCGCTTTGAGAAAAGCACGAAACGTGTGCAGAAACGTCCCAATTTATCTTTTTTATAAAAACTTTTTTGTATTGTAACATAAATAAACAAAAGAACTGCTGATGCAATATGGAGTTTAATTAAGCTACTAATAAGGCTTCAACTTTGTGTATTCATATTTCGTTAACAGCAAGGAGATATCTATTTAATTATATATATTTATTATACATTATTTACAATTGCGGCCAAATGCACCGCCACTTTGTACATACTGGCTTCACTGCCTTACATCTCGTCTCCGTAATTCTCCTGCAAGAGATATTCAACTCAGACTAGCAGCGCCATCTCTGTTTATAGATGGATACTAATCATCGGGATATGACACCCCTCCCCTCGTAGTTCAAACGAACCACTGGTTTAATCTGTCTGTTGCTTCTTCGAACAGGTTGGTTGTCCTTTTTATCAGTCTTTATAGGTGTACTCTTCTGCAAGTCCACATCATTTCTTATCATGGAATTGTCCTTTACATTTTTATCCATAGTATTATCACAATTATTATTCACAACTGTACCTGTTACAATATCATGTGAAGACTGAGATTGGTTAGATTTTTCAGCATTCTCGGCATTAATTTGCTCTTTATTATTTACATAATATCCAGAAAACTTATTTCTCTTAACTCTATCATAACTATCGAAATCAGTGTTTTGTTTATCAAACTGACCCGTTTTACTTTCCTCTGACGTTTCATCACTTATTTCTCTGTTGTGTCTCAACTGATTAACATGACATTTACACATTATTCCGTCATCTCTATTTACTAAAACCCATCTGCTCCCCAATAATTTTATAATTTTTTCCTTAATCCATTTCTCCCCTTTTCCAAAGTTTTTAACAAAAACTGATTCATGAAGATTGTATTTATGTAAGGGTTGCTGTATTTTAGGTTTGGATGGTAATACCAAGTGTAGAGCTGTTCGAACCGACCTTCCAAACATTAATTCTGCGGTAGTCTTACCAGTGACAGAATGTGGGGTAGAATGATTTTCCAATAAAAATCGTGCAATTGACAAATTTATGTCACCCTTATCTAGCTTTTTAAGACAATTTTTAACAGTTTGAACATACCTTTCTGCCTGTCCATTCGATGATGGATGATATGGCGGAATAGGTGTATGTATAATTCCATTTGATTTAAGAAAATCTTGAAATTCATCACTTGTAAACGCACGTCCATTATCACTGACTAATTCAACGGGCAAACCAAATGTAGCACAAATTCTACGTAGTACTCTAATAGTTGATTTACTATCAGCACTGGGTACCACCTGTACCTCTAACCATTTAGTATAAGAATCGACCACTATTAAAAAAATTTTACCCTCAAAAGGACCGGCAAAATCTATGTGAATTGTTTCCCAAGCAAATTCAGATTCGCATTTTAAAGGTTTCATTTTAGGGTTATCCCGAGCAAACATTTGGCATCTACTACAAGAATTAACCATTTGTTCTATTTCTTTATCCATATTAGGCCACCAGATCACACCTCGAGCTTTAGCTTTCATGCTAGATATACCCTGATGAACGGAATGTAATAATTATAACATTTTTTCGCGACCTTCATCTGGTATAATTACTCTATGTCCCCATAATAAACAATTTTCTAAACACGAAATTTCCTCACGTCTACGAAAGTATGGTTTATATTCCTCGGATTTAACCGTTTTTGGCCATCCATATAACGCCCACTCTAAAATTTGTTTTGTTACTGGATTTTCAGTTGTCCACTTTGAAATCGTTTTAGAAGTAACAGGCCACTCATTACTATTAGAAACGAACATTATTTCCGATGGATTATTTACAACATTTACAGTTTCTGGAAGGGGTAATCTACTTAATGCATCTGCATTTTTATTATTTTTACCTTCTCGATACTCAATTGTATAGTCATACCCTGCTAACATTAACGACCATCTCAGCATTCTGGGTGATAATGTATCAGGTACTTTTTTTACAGGATCAAACAATCGAATTAAAGGTTTGTGATCAGTTATAATTTTAAACTGTTTACCTGCTAAATATTGATGAAATTTTGTTACACCAAAAATTACAGATAAAGCTTCTTTATCAATCATGGCATAACTTCTTTCAGTCTTATTCATCGTTCTAGATGCAAAAGCCATTGGTTTTTCTTTACTCTCAAAAATGTGGCTTAACACACAACCAATTCCATATTCAGATGCATCACAGTTTAAAACAACATCTTTGTTTATATCATATAATTCTAAAACAGGCGATTTACATAAAAGTTGTTTAACTTTCTGAAATGCTTTTTCATGCTTCTCTGACCATGTCCACTTTACATTATTATCTAATAATCTATGCAAAGGTTCTAACACATCTGAAATATTAGGTAGGAAGTTTCTATAATAAGAAATTAATCCCAAAAATGAACGTAATTGAGAAACATTAGTAGGAAAAGGTGCATTCAAAATAGCATCAACTTTTTCTGGAATAGGCTTAATGCCTTCTTGTGAAATTTTATGTCCTAAATAGCTAACTTCCGAAACAATAAATTTTAATTTTCCTTATTTAATCTTATACCATGCTCAGAAAAGCATTTCATAATACATTCAACTCTTTCAGAATGTTCGGATTCAGATCTAGCACTTATAATAACATCATCTAAAAATACACCAACATAATCAAATTTCTTTAATATATTTTCAAATTTTCTTTGAAAAATACCTGGTGCACATTTTACACCAAAAGCCAGTCTTAAAACATTAAATAAACCTTTATGAGTATTAATAGTTAAAATTTTACTACTTTCATCATCAACAGGTTGTTGTAAATAGGCATCTTTTAAATCAAACACAGTAAAGAATTTTCCACCTGCTAATTTAGCAAACAATTCTTCCATTCTTGGAAGAGGATAATTATCATTTTCAGTATTAGAATTTACTGTTGCTCTATAATCACCACAAATTCGAACAGTACCATTTGGTTTTGGAACAATTACTATAGGACTAGCCCATTCAGAATAATCAACAGGTTTTAAAATACCCTCATTTGTTAATCGCTCCAATTCCAAATCAGTTGCTGTTCTCAAAGAAAAAGGAACAGGGCGAGATTTTAGGAAAACTGGTTTTGCATCATTTTTCAAATTTATTGAAACGGGAAGACCTTTGATCGTATCGATCCCGTCAGCAAAAACATTAGGAAATTTTTTTATTAAATCATCTTTCGAAATATTTTTGATCATGTTTACATTCGGCCAAAATAATTTTGATGCTTTCAACCAAGTTTTACCAATTAAACTAGAACCTTCCTCTTTAATAACTAGCATTTTTAAATTAGGTATACAATTATCATCAATCAAAACATTTACATTTAATTCACCTAATACAGTTAAAGAATCTTTAGTATACGTTTGCAGCTTAATATTAGATTTAACAAAAGGAGGCTTACCTGAAAATAATTTATTGGCAATATTTTTACTTACGATCGTATGAGCTGCTCCGGAATCAATTTCAAAATTAACTTTAATCCCATTAATTGTAACACATTTTTCCCACAAAACATTATTGCATTCATCCCTCATAACATTTAGGGAATATTCTTGAACAGTTTTAATTTTACTGTTCTTTTTCAGTTTTTGATTCACTGTAGAGAAGTTCCGGTTCCTGCAACAAATTTTTAAATGTCCCACTTTGTGGTAAACATGACATAATGATGATTTAAATGAACACTTAACAGGTTTGTGATTTCTAACACAACGATAACATGGTTTATCTTTATAACTGTTCCGGTTCCCAGGTGCATACATCCCTTCTTTCGGCTTCGACGAATACTGGTATACTTTCGTTTTCTCCATTCGGGCATCTTGAACTTTATTTACAGTTGTTGCTCCATTAATCTGTAGTGATTTTACTCCAGCTTCGGCTGTTTCGAATGATTCCACGATTTCTACAGCTGTTTGGAACGTTAGATTTTTCGTATCCAACAATTTTTGCTGTATTTTCTCGTCTTGAATTCCAAACACTAGCTGGTCCCGTAGGCGATCGCTTAATGTCGTTTCAAAGTTGCAGTATTCCGATAACCGTCGTAAATCTCTCACAAAGTTGGCTATGCTTTCCCCTTGCTTTCGTAATCTTTTTTGAAACTTGAACCGTTCAACAATTTCACTTGAACAAGGTGAAAAATGTTCTTTCGCCCTCTTTAAGAGATCATCATAACTTATCTCTTTCAGCGAAGTCGGTACAATGATATCTCCCATGTACAATGTACAATGATCAATATGTACAATGATCAATATCGAAAATGTTGCCGTTCCAACAGAGCTTAATAATATATTTTTCTTCTTATCCGCATCTTGAACATTATTAGCAGCGTAGTAAAAGTCAATTTTTTCAACATAAATTGACCAGGGCACGGTCGAATCATATTCTTCCAGATGCCCCAGAGAGATAACTTCTGTTTCTGCCATTTTCTTTTCTTTTCTTCTTTTTTTATTTCGAAAAAAAAAATGCAACATTTATTTAAAATCTTGGGTTTATCTGCATCGTCGCCATTAATAAGGCTTCAACTTTGTGTATTCATATTTCGTTAACAGCAAGGAGATATCTATTTAATTATATATATTTATTATACATTATTTACAATTGCGGCCAAACGCGTACATACTGGCTTCACTGCCTTACATCTCGTCTCCGTAACTCTCCTGCAAGAGATATTCAACTCTGGACTAGCGGCGCCATCTCTGTTTATAGATGGATACTAATCATCGAGATATGACAGCTACGTCTCAGTACACATATATTTTATAACAGTTACAGAAAGCTGCACACATAAAGCTTATATTGTTGGTTAGAGTTTGTAGTTTTGTCAGGACGCCCATCACCTTTCTGGGCAAGTTATTTAAGTTCACGGCACAAGGGCCAAAGACACCTTACTTTCTCTCAAGGGAGAAATCCACGAGCTTGTTCGCTCTGCTGAAACAGAATGCAGAATCCTCCTATGGCCCCTCACAAGTTGATTATATCTAGTGAGAGAATTTTCAAGTAGTTTCGAGAGCTTAACATTCCCAGGATGAGCAGATGGCGGGTTTTGAAGTAGCTGAAAGATATTGAACTTATAGACTCAAGTAGCTTGAATTTATGGTAACATTAATGTCTGTATAACGTCAGATCAAAGGAATGATCTAAAATTTATATTTCCTTGAGAAGGCGATACTCTCGAGATTTCTAGCACTTGCATCTGGAACCAATCTTGCAGCATCCATTGAAGGAAATAATTCTTAACATATGATACACAACTTAAGTCTTCCAATTAGTGAGTTAGACTTGTTTTAAATTAAATTTGTTAGAGTTCTTTTAATGAGGAGTTGTCACAATATAATCATTGTTGAGCAGGATATAATGTGGTATTTTATTTTTGTGGCAACACTAATTTGAGAAAACCTTTCATTTTATTTATGAAAACAAAATTGATTTAATTTTTAATTAACTGCAATTTTTAATAAAAAAAACATGTTTTAATGAAATGTGAGTGTACTATATCAGAAATCTGTTCAAAATCCTTTCATATGGTATCTCATTCATCGTTCTGAGTTTTGTATTTTCTTAGAAAAGGGTATGTTGACAACAGAAATAATATATACCAGTGGACTAGTGCGAAGATTTCGTACTGCAGTCTAATATTTTTTAGATGTAGGTCATGTTTAAACTTCTAAAAAAAAACTAAGGATAAAAATATCTGCAGACAACATTAGTCAAGCCAAAATATCATCTCATTTATTTCATCAAAGTTACAGTAAAAACTGACTGAAAATAGCAAATGCAAAAGAAAATTTATTAATCGTATTTTAATTGCATTAGAGGGTGACATCATCTTTTTCGGAAAAAAAACATGGGGTAACGAAAAAGAAATTGAGTATTTGAATTTAAATTTTTCTTTTTAATTATAAATATAAAATAAACCCGTGCAGCAACTATGTCCCACTTTATCCTTATTGAAAATTTTTTTTTATAATTATTATTGTGGCACTTTATTTTTATGGCAACACTAATTTGAGAAAAACCTTTCATTTCATTTTTGAAAACAATGGCAATTTAATTTTTAATTAATTGCAATTTTTAATCAAAATACCTGTTTTAACAAAATGCAAGTGTACTATGTCAGAAGCCACTTCAAAATCCTTTCATATAGTATCACATTTATCGTTCTATGTTTTATATTTGCTTAGAAAAAGGGATGTTGACAACAGAAATAATATATAGGATGGTCCATTTCTTGTAATTCCATTATCAAGCATTTAAAAAAATTTCTAAATAATATTTTTACATATTCTTTATTTGTTGTAAGTGATTATTTTGATTTTTCAGTGTTCACTAACTGTGCTTGCAGAAAACAAAACTTGAAAAAAAAATAATTAACTTTATGTAATTCAAATAAAATTTTACAAATTTGCTGTGAACTGTAATTCCATTACCAAATAATTGTCCTAATCTGAAAATTTCATACATTGGCCAAGGTTAGCATTAAACATGAGCAATGCTGACAACAATGTAGTTTCAAGTATGTGAAAGTTATAACTTTTTTAAATTATAGATTATAATAATAATAGATTAATTGATATTAATTTAATATCTAAAGAAAATTTCTGTCAGACTAAATAAGGAAGGAAATTACCTTGTCCTGCTGCTGCATACCAGAATAACATTTTGATAGCATCATGCTTGAAATATCCTGAAAATTCAAAAATTGCATGCAGTATATTCATTTCAGATTAACATAATTTATCATATGTAATACTGTATTTTTGCTTTTACGTATAATTTTTCTTTCATGTTTTATTAATGAAACTGGCTTATCTATTTATTAAAAAAATTATAAATTAACTTATTAAAAGTATTATACATCAATATGTGTACATTTTAAAGAATATCAAGTTTAAATTTGCATTAATTTTAAATATTTTATTGCTAGATGTAGCTTTATAGTGTTTTTTTTTTAAACTATATTTTACATTTTTTTTTTTTTTTTTTTTTGTACAGTTAAAGATTGGTAAAATTTTATCGAAAAGTAGCTACTGTCCCTCTGATTTATTTAGTGGGTAAGTAAAAAAAATTAGCTTAAAAAATTACATTTAAAAATTTCATTTTAAACGTTCATGTAGATCATTCATTACATTTATAGGTGTCCTCATCGAATGTTGCATGCTCTAAATATGCTGTTTGAAACACCTCAAAATAATTTGAGGCTATTTAAAAATCAGAACCTGATTTACTCAGAAGAGAAGCGAGGAAATCTGAATGAACTTTTAGCTGATTTTACTTCTTCAGAGAAAAACAGGTATGAAGTTAACGTAATTTGGAATTACATATATATTCATCACCAGCACTTACATTTTTTGTGGTGTGCAAAAAATTATATAGCTCATTTTGAAATAGAAAAACAAAAATGTTGCGTTAGATGTGTTTTATGGAGCATTTTCCAATCTTATCTGCATACTTACAACATGAAGTTACTTTTCAGCCCATTATGTTAATTTTCATTTTATTACAACAGTATATCAAAATCTTATTCAAAGTGTCACATATTTAATCATAAATTTTTTTACAGAAATTATGGCTCATAATCTATCATGAATTTAAAATATTTAACATTAATCCAAGCTATTATGAAGTTGGAGTTTTCTTCTGGTAATGAAATCATTATTTTTTAGCTTTATTCTCAAAAACAGATGAGGTTTTTTTGATAGCTTTCATTACAAAAAGTGAAAAGCTACCTATTGCAGCCAATCGGAGGAAAGCAATTCTGGAAAATTTTGGTATATTTTCACTGATCATAACCCCAGACCTCAAAACCACCTTCAGTTCATATGGTGATTTATATGCATATATATATATATCTGATATTTGTCATGCTGTAACTCTCTTATTTATGAACCAATATTTGAATGTGACTGAGTATGTGTGCAGGACATACCAAGCTCTCGAATGAGTTTGTTGGCCAGCTTGGTCCACCATTTTGTTTCAAAATGGCAGCCACTAAAAGATTTAAAACTAAAAAAAAAAAAAAAAAAAATCCAAATTCAAATTTATTTTTTGCATAAGTGTTAGAATCCGAACTGTGTCCAATCTTAATGTGTGGATTAATGTGTCCGAAATCCTTATAGCCTTGATATAAGGATTTCGGAGCATTTTTATGCTTTACCTCTATCTGAAAAGATGGCTGAGAAATAGCAGTTTGAAATTCTAGGGTGGCTGACATTTTGAAACAAGACAGCATATTACAAAAAATCAGGGATTAAATTATGAGTTTTAGTGAATATGATTTCTCGCAAATTACAGAAAATGTTGCTAGAACTAGAAGACTATTTTTTTACATTTTTTCCTCCTCCAAAGTCGGCAGGTATGATAATGATTCTAAGATTGCTGTATTAAGGCCTCTCTAAAATTCAAAATCACTACTTTCTGGTGCAATCACAAAATGATGCAAAAAAATTTCAAACTCAAAAGTTATAAATAGCCAAAATTTTCAAATCTGTCTGTATATGTATGTGTGCTTTTATGTAAATATGTATATATTAAATTATTTATAATATATTTATTTATTTTTTAGGACGTTGGATCTCCTATGTGATTTAATTTTACAAATTCTAGTCAAACCATTTCCTTGCGGGTTGCAAAAAACTCCAGTTTCTTTTCAAAAGAAATTCCATCAGAATTGTATTGGTGCATGTTCTACATTCTGTGGACATGGTAAATTTTTTTTTTCTATGTTTAACTAACATTTAATATTTATATGAAGGAAACACACACACACACACACACACACATATGTATTTTTAAGTGATCTGAATAAAGAAATCTTTTTCTTTAAAGTTTTAATGTGTTGCAAGTCCAATATTTGGCCCTTTGTAGTGAAAGAAGTAGTAATTAAAATATAGTCTTGAAGGAGTAATTCGATACAATCGAAGATGAACCACATTTATAGGAAAAGGAAAACTGCTGTTCAATTTTTTGGTTCTTAAACAATAATGTCTACAATTTTCATGCATTGGATTCTAAAATATATATTTTTTAAAGTCAAATAGAAAACACTTTGAGTATCTAAAAGGGAATTATAAATTTTTAGCAGTAAAAAATTGATAAATAGTCAATGAAAAAGATTTGAATAATTCTTTAGAAAGAAGATAACTCATAGAAATAAAAAGTAGAATGTTAACATGCATGATGTAGAATTTTTCTTAAAATCTCTTTAAATTAATACTTTTGGAGCTGAACCTGAAGAATTTTTCGTTGTGTAAACACATAATTAATGGGGAAAATCTGTTTTACAATATACAGTAGCATCCTGTTACACCAGGGATGAAGATCCCCTTCAGATTTGCATTTTTCTGTTTTTTATTATTTTTTTAAATCATCTTTTTCTGTTGCTTTTTCAATATTTTTTTCTAATAACTACTAAAATAGAATGGCAGAAACAGATGCCAAGTCTAGCAATTTTTTATAGGAGCCTCCTGATTTTCAGTCTAACTCCTGACTACATGCTTTACAACATATTTCACACATTTTTTTTTTTTTTTTTTTTTTTGTTATTTGTCCAGAAATTTAATATTTACATACAGTCTGTTTCCAAAAGCCATATTATGATTTGCTATGTTCAACCCTTCTCTATTTACTGCACCAATCTTAGCTTTCTTGTTATATAAATATTTCAGTAAAATCTTAAAACCAAAAATAAATAAAGCAATACAATATTTCAGATATATTTATTTTATTTTATAATTTTTATAGTGATTTTTAATTTTTACTGCAATGTGAAGTGGGTAGTAAAATACATTATTAAAGCCTCCACTTTGCTTTTTATTGATTAGTAAACAGGGCTGTGGAGTGGACAGGGAGTGTCAGGTCCAAAATTGTAAAATTTTTACCTTTAAATCTGCAGAATCTGAATTATTTCTGAAATAGTAAAAAAACAGTCAAAGTCAGGCCCATATTGGGACAAAAGCGTCAGAGTTTGAGTCACTCAAAAACAAGCTGATTCCGACTCCAACATTTTATTGGACAGTTTGATGTAACATTAAACCAATTATATGTAATTTTAAATTTATAACTGAATTATTATTTTTATTTTAGGGCTATTTATACCAGGGTACCAAAGTTAAAGATTCTCAATATACTGTCCAGTGTGCAGCGTAGATGAAAACCGTTTTTAATTGAAAACTCTAGTAGATATTTTCTATTTAGTATATAGTCCTTTCCCTTGGATTTTTTGGGTTTGCAGAACCCGAGGTAATGAGGAAGTTGTAAATTTCTGCTGTTTTTTGAATCAACGGAACACAAAATATCATTGTAACAGAAACATTTTTCCCTCCCCACCACTCAGATTCTTAACTCAGATTCTTCGTCTTTGGGCTGTGGAATCAGAAGTAATGCCGAAATTGCAAATTTTCTCTCACTTTTTTTATTTATGTGCACACGACCCAAAATAATGTGAAGTTGTAACTTTTTTCCTTAAGTCTGCAGTACCTGAAATAATGATGAAATAGTGGAATTTCCGTTACCTTTCTTATTTTGATTTTCAGGTCCGCAGGACCCGAAATAAAGCCAAAATTGTGAAATTAATGAAGAAAAAGTAAAATTTTTACCTTTAAATCTGCAGGAAATTTTCATGTTTTTTTTTTTTTTTATTATTATTTCCATTAGAATTTTTTAGGTCTGGAGGACCCAAAATAAAACCAAAATTGTAACATCTTCGCCTTTTCTTTTCCTAGTCTGTGGGAACTGAAATAGTAAATTTTCTGTTTTGTTTTCTTCTTTAAATTTCGATATTTGGATTTTTCAGGAATTGTAAAATTAATAATGTGGAAAATATAAAATTTTTGTCATTTTTTGTTTGAAGTCATGCGAACAGAATTAATGCTGAAATTGTAAAAATTATGCTTTTATTTTTTTTGTGTACCCTCGTAATTTTATGGGTCCTGGAGACTCCAAAAATGCCTAAATTGTAAAATTTTTATCTTCTATTTTTCGGGTCTGTGGTAACCATTATAGAATCAAAATCAAACACTCTTGCCCCCTCCCCAACAGCCACCACCACCATTATTAGTACATTAGCCTTCCCAGAATCAGTTTCTTTACAAAGAGTCAGTCATTTTTCCTCAGCCCTGTTAGTAAGGTGACAGAAGATGCCTGAAACTGTATTGAACAAACTTGTATTGTTATGTGTTTATTCTGTCACCTTAATGAAACAGTAATAAGTAAAAAATATATATATTTCTTTCTTTTTTCTTTTTTTTTTTTTTTTGTTGCTTATTTTTTAGCTTTCTGCCCTACGTGTTTTCCTCTTTATTGAATGCTTACTGTTTTCATCCATGCATTATATTACTCATTCAGATACATATAAAAAAAAATTTCAAAGGTGTTTGCTAAGATTCCTGTATATTGATTTAAGTTTTCCATATGTGTTCTCTATATTTTTTATTTGCTTGTTTATTTAGCCACTTCAATGGCTACACCGAGATAAGTTTGGGATGATAAGACTGTTTCCCTATCTGTGCAGCTGTTGAAGTAGTTAAAGATCATGGTGTAAATATTTTCTTTTAAGTTACAATTAATAATTAGCACACTTATATCTGCACTGCAACAAAATAACAGGCATGTGTTACGCTTTGCAAATTATACAGTGCTGCAGATTACTTGTGATTTCTGTTTCTTGGTTGGAAATACTGTATTTATTCATTTATTTTTATACATTTTTTGCTATTTTTTAGGCATCATAATTAGTGGTGCAAAAAATGCACAAATTATTGTTTTAAAGTATTTTTTTTTTTTTACAATAATTTCCCTGAAGAAAATTTTAAATAAATAGAAATAAATAAATAACTATTACTAAGATAAATATAATATTTTAATAAACACTATAAATAAAATGAATTGCACTTTCAACATTCTTTAAATAATTAATTAATCTATACTAATATTATCTATTAAATAAAATGAGTTACAGTTTCAATAAGACAACATGCTCTCATGCTTTTATTTGCATTAGTAAATACATAATTTTGTTTGTGCCAGTATCGAATAAGTGCTTCATACAATTTTTTTTTTTAAGTAAAGAAAACTGTTCTAAACCTCTGCTATAGAGTTGTTATTTTTCTTAAGTATTATAAATTTGATCACTAGCAATCTGAGAAAATGCAAACAACTTTTAACTTAGGCTAATTAATTTTCAACAAAAAGTGGAAATACACCACATGACTTAACTGTGTTAAGCCACCTGCACTCTTTGGAGCAGGTGGAAAAAAATCCTGGGGAAACAGAATAGTTTTTTTTTTCTTTTCTTTTTCTTTCTTGATAAATAGAATGAAACTGAAAATTGACTTTAAACTCGATTATGAAATGAAAATAACCAGGATGTATACAATTAGGTTAATATGAAATCCTATTTTAATTTCATAATCTTCACTTGAGAATTATGCGATTTGTTTTTCTTTTTCTAATTTTTTTTTTCCTTTTCAAAAGTATCAGTGTAAAAAATATGCAAATATTTCTTTTAGATCTAGTCTTGTAAAAGTAGGAGTGTGAAAGTTATAGGAGTAAATACAGTAATCCAGATATTATAATATAACTGCATTTTTATAAGGAAAAACTTACTGTAATATAAAAAAAATTTCATAAGTTGAATTGTTTACATATATGAAAGATATCCTTGGGAAATGTTAATCTTAAGTGGAGCTTCTCCAGTAAAAACAGCTGTCATTTTGTGAAATTTTGATTTATTTTATCAATTTGAGGTTTGACATCCAACTGATTTAATATACTTTAAGAATCCATGTGAATTTTTGTTTCAGATGATTGTTAAGAGTGCAATCACTTGCATTGATTTACTGTGCACACCATGTGTAATGAACCCTGGATTAGTTTAGATCAATTAAAATATCAACATTTTCATCTGACAACATTCACATACTTAGACTAAATTTAATAAATTCAATGACAATTTTTTTTTCTATAGGCAATATTTAAAAAAAAAAAAAAAAAAAAATCTGAAATTGCTCTAAAAGTTAAAGCCATATTGGGAGAACATCCTTTTAATTTATTTTTATGCTTCTATTATTAGTTTTGTTACAAAAACATTATTATACCAGAAGGACCCATGCAAAGCTTTCAAAAGTGCAATCTTTAAGATTACTTCCTGATATGTTTTAGCACTAATTTTTTTAAAAAATCAAACAACGTGTTTTAACGAAATGTGTGTGTACGATCTCAGAAACTTGTTCAACAACTTTTCGAATGATACCTCATTCATCGTTGTATGTTTTGTATGTGCATAGAAAAAAGGATGTTGACAACAGAAATAATATATATGATGATTGCTTGTGTATAAGAAAATGGGAATAGATTGCCAGAAAATTTTTTGCCAAATTTTCTTCTCTCTCCAAGGTCATTTCTCTAGGTTGCCATGACACTTATACTGAATAAAAAAAACTGAATTATAAAAAAATTGAAATTCTGAATCAGACATTTAGGGAATTCATATGAAAGCATTTCCTCAGATTTTGCAAAACTGTTCCATAAATGTCTTAAATACATAAATCAATATTTGGTAAACCACTTTTTTGCAACCCTATGGGAACTTAAACATGGGATGTTCAAACTTTCTGGTCTAGCAGCTATTTAAGTTACGTCAGACTTTGCTGGCGTATTAACAGCTTAATGAAATATTAAAAAATAAATACTTACAATTTTTGTGAATCCTAATGAACTGTATATCTAAATGGAAGATAATCTTTAAATTACGTAATCTACTGGTTCTCCGATACAGTAAGCATATACAGAGCCATGATTAAATAAAGAAAACAAATAAACAATAGGTGACACACACACAAAAATTAAATAAAAACCCGATTAGAAGCCCGATATATTTTCAAAAAGTACGCACAAGAAATAAATTAACAATCATATATTGCATTATAAGATGACGTGACGTCATCTGATAATGCAGTATTTTATTTTTGTGGCAGCATTGATTTGAGAAAACCCTTCATTTCATTTATGAAAACAATGTCAATTTAATTTTTAATTAACAGAAATTTTTAATCAAAAAACATGTTTTAAAGAAATGTAAGTGTACTATGTCAGCAGCCTGTTCAAAATCTTTTCATATGGCATCTCATTCATCATTCGGCATTTATTATTATCTTAGAAAAAGGGATGTTGATAACAGAAATAATATATACAGAAATTTATTTAACTAGACTTTTTTCTTGCTCAAAACTTTATAGTTATATAATCTTATTGTTTTGCATAATATTGTAAATTTTTTTATTGTGATCTTAATGAAAATCCATTTTAATTGTTTTAGAATTCAGGTGTGAATTGCCTAGATATTGTATTTTAGAAAGAATTCTGAGCTGCGAAATGTTAGATGATTTGAAAATATCAGAACTTTACCAGTTATATATCTCAGTAAAAGGAAATTTTGATAAGTATGAATGTTTTTTATCTCAATAAATTATTCCTAGTTTTTTTTTTTTTTTTTTTTTTTTTTTTTACTTTCTGCATTACATGGTAGAAATACACATACTTAAATGGAGATAATCAAATTTATTATTATTTTCATTTAACAATTAATGAGAAAATTATATTTTCAATCTCATGTATTTTTCAAAATTTAAAAATCTTAGCCTGTAATAGTGTTGGAAAATTCTGAGATGTTTTAATCAATTGGTTGGATAGTTTTCAATTATTGAAATGATTGTTGACCCAATGTTTCTTTCCAAGTGAGAGACAGAGTTGATGTATTGTTATTAATATTCAAGAGTACCAATAAGTTGGGAGAGAGGAGGGTCATGATCTACCTCTCCCCACTAGATATTTTGTAACCAATTTTATAAATTTAAAACTTAAAAGTAAAGGAAACCTCCATTAAAGATTTTTTTAAAGTAATGAGATATTAATGAATTGACTGTAACTATCAAACATTTTTTATTTATAAATTGATTTGCTTGGATATGCTATGAATTTACTTTCAAAAGTACAATTTTAGGTGATAACTTCAACTCATCTTGTTACTTTTGTAGCTATTATAGTAGCTCTTAGTTAGCTTTCTATTGGCAAAATGACGAACTGAGAAACATGCTCATTCACAAGGTCTTTCAGTACACTGAAACATCATGCACAGTGTGTATTGTATGTCTGAAAATCATATCACGATATTCTATCAATCTGAAGTCAATTGTAAATAAATTACAGTATTAAGAGCCTACATTAGTAATGCCAAGGCATACACAAGCTGATGTTTTACAAGTTAATGTTGTCAATGACAGTGTTCTTTTCAAATTTTTAATTTGCATTTCAATGTTTTAATTTTTTTTGGCATGGGTTATCTGAGGTTAATGCCTAACTGGGTATCTTTGTAACTTTTCAAAATTTTTTTCCCCTGAGGACATTTTTACTTTCAGAATCAATTCTGAAATTGAAAGTATCCTCATAAAACATTTTTGACAAAATCAAAAAAGTAAAAAGATAAAAGTAAAATGTTGTTAGACACAATCTCAGATATCATATGCAATAAATAAATAAATGATTTATGTTGTGTTCACTCTAGAAAGAAAATAGGCAGGATGCTAGTCACTAAATAGAGCATTATCGCAAGCGAAAATGTATTATTTTGCTTTATAGTGATAAAAAAGGGGGGAAATATATAATTTTTAGGTATGATAAACAAAGTAACATTAATTTTGAATGATTTAATGAATTATAAATTAAAAAATACAATTAAATTACAACATAATTGAATAATTTCCTGTTACTTTTTATTTATTTATTAATTATTATTATTTTCTTTTTAAGAAATCAGAGAGTTCTATGTTTTTTACAAGCTCTTGGGCATATAGATTTCAAAATACTGTGGTACTGGCAATTTTTTATGAGAGAGCTTTGAGTATAGTTTGAGTACATTTCACTATTTTTTTAAAAAAAAGACAGGGTGCATTTTGCCAATTTTTAAAAGGGCAAAGTACTGCACCCTTAAATAATGGCTTAGTTGGAACACTAATTTAAGTAATAATACAGGGTTACCACTGGTGACTATTTTTTTTTATTATTTTGTCTATCACTATTTTTAAACAAAAATAATTTACTTTGAAGATTAGTAGAAATCTACCATGAAGATTATTGTTTTGAAATAGTAGTAGATAAAATAATAAAAAAAAAAAAAAAAAAAAAAAGTTCTAGTACCAGTTCTGTATTAGTATCTGACTGAAATAATCTAATTTCATTAATAAAGTATAGCTTTTGTCTCCTAGGCAAAATTTCATTGGGTGTTATTCACGATCAGAAATTCCGCCGCATATTGGAAAGCTAAGAAGAAATATTGATGAATCAGAATATGAATATGCTTCAAGGAAAGTAAGTCTAAATTTATAATCAAGATTTAAAAAAAAAGGTACTAATGGGCAGATAATAAAAGATGTAAAATATCAGATACACTTCATTATTTTTCATGACTCAAAAATAATAGTAATAATAATAATAATAATAATAAATAGAATAACAAAAATTTCTTATTTTTTTAATCACATTGTGATATAACTTATATGACATTATTCTTTGTAATGCTTTATCCTCCAGTTTTTATTTTTAATTATTGCAAAATAAGCTGTTCATTGTTAACCAGCTTTCAAAAGATGTATCTCAGTTATCTTATAAAATATATGTGAGAAGCTTTGTAAAATTTCTGATAAAATTGTCTTTAGAGGGTTTAAATTTTTTTTTACCATTTTTGCCGCAATAGAGCAGTAAAAATAGCCATAATTTATGCATTGTTTAAAATTTCAAATGGAATATTTATTTATTTATTAATGAAGACAAACTTAAAAAAAAAAAAACTGAGCCTAAAATGTAAGCAAATCGATGTATTTGTTATGAATTAGGGTAAAAAATATAAAGTGTCATTCTTAAAAATCATTCATTTGTAAAATACTTAGATAAATGCACCCATTTATATAACGTTAACAACTTCATGAATGTAAAACTTCATTCTAAAATAAATAAGAATACAAAAATTTCTGTCTCAGAATGCTCCTTCTCTCTCTCTTTTTAAAATACAATGTATATAATATTTCTGCTTCTACAGTACAAGATAATGCGGGATGGTAGGCAAACATCAGAGATTTTCTTAAATTTAATTTGCAAGTTACCTTCAGACTAATATTTTTCATTTTTTCTAGCATATATATTTTTTAAATCTGAGTGAGAAATGCATATAAAAATTCATAAGATTATTTCTTAAACCTAACTTTTCAAATAAAAATAAACAATAAAAATCCGTTCATCCATTCAGAAGTTCTGCATTAGCACACATGTGTATGTGTACACATCAGTCGAATTGAGAACTTCAATTTTTATTTTAAAACTTAATTAAACATATATATTAGCTTAAAAAAATTCATGTAAAAAAAAAAGACCAAGTTTTCTGTGTGTCCTCCACCCCCCCCCCCCCCTCCTCCAAATAAATAAATAAATAAAATAATGCAAAGTTATTTTTCTGAATCAAACTCCGAATTCAATATTTCATAAAGAGATGGATAAAATGTTATTGGAAAAAAACTACTCAGGTTCGAACTTGGCATGTTTTTTTTCTCCTTGAAAGTGAATGAATATGTGATCTTATCTTCTATAATAAGGTTCACAACTAAATGATGTATTTTAACAAGTTTCATTTGGTAGACGAGTGTGTTATGTGAAAACACTTTAATGGTATCCACATTAACTTTAAACAACATTGTGGATATCGCTAAGTGCTCTATCAGGAAATATTTAACTCAGTGATAATGATCTTGGGTGAGTGTAGTGGTGTAGGTATGGAGATCTAAGGAACTGGGTACTCAATCCAGGAAAGTCTTCGAATATCAAAGTGAATCCCGCCGTAAAATCTGTGCTAAGAAAGACAAATGATGTAAAGTAATGATCTCGAGTGTGTATTTGTGGGACATTTCAGTTACTTTAAGTCCCATTTGTATGTAGTGTTTCTTATAGACACATACAAGTACTTGCTGATGTTTGATAAGGTAGCAGTGGACAAAATTACGGTAGACGAATTGGTCATATTTTAAACAAACAACAACAACAAAAATAACATGTCAAGTTATAATTTGAGTAGTTTCTTCCAATACATTTTCATCATGTACTTATGAAATTGTGGATTTTAAGTTGAATTCAGTAAAGAAACATGGTATTATTTTAGATTTAAAAAATGATTAAGATAACTTAGCCCTTTTTTTACATGAATGTTTTTCATCTGATTTTCAACTCTTTTTGTTTAGTTATTTTTAGTTTTGCAATAAAAGTTGGGTTTTGCTGTTTTAATTTTTTCACGTGTGTGAATCGTACAAAGCTCTGCTTATAATAATAACTGGAATAACGTATTACACTTGCACTTGAATTTCTTGAGTTGTAGCTAAAAAATGTTCGTTACTTTTCCTTTATACCAACATAATTGCCGCCAAGTGTAATAGTTGGCTCAGATGGATTTGAGTATCACTATTTTCAGATTCATTATTTTTCTTAATCAATATCAATGTAATTCATTATAAGATGTTGATTTTAATTTTGTAAACGTCTTTTTTAACCCATATTTTACCATCGTCCTATATATAATACACCTGAGATATATCAAATTTTGACAAGAAATTTATTATTTTATTTGACATGACATTTTCTTAAATTTAGATAATTGTGTGGAAAAAGTTGCCAAAATTTTCCTCAGATTTAATCGTGACAAGTTTTATATATTACTAGCTGTTACCCGTGACTTTGTTCACGCAACATTAAAAGAAGAATAAATACATTAATTAAGCAAAATATTTCACTCCCGATAATTAAAAACGTTAATAATTAACTAACTATTTATCACATTTCATAGGAGACAATACGGTATTTTTTGTTATAGGGAAATTGACATAATTCAGTCTTAAAAAAGTGAAATTTTGTGCCAAATAATCGCGAAAATGAAATTGAAACCAATGCAAAAAGGAGGGCCAAATAAAATCGTGGAAATAGACGAATTGGGTAAAAACAAATGTCAATTTTACTTGATAGACAATTTTACTTTTAACGCCTTTGTGAAACGTTTTAACAGCCATCCTTCAAAAAAACATTAATTGGAAATAGTATGTGCTTTTTCTTTAAATTCAATTCTGCCTCCTTGGTTTAATGTATAGCTGAAACAAATCTTGTTTTCTAAATGACAGTATGTTGACAGGCAATTTTTGTTCTCCAGAATAAATTGATTCATGAAGTTTGAATATGTGAAAATATGTTTTTATTTTTCGGATAATTTACTGAAATGAAGATTTTGTTTTCCCCATCTATTCAAAGTGAAAATAAGTTCTGTTTTTCAGTTTTAATGAGAAAATGGTGTAAAAAATATACTGATCTGTTTTATTTCTCCTTTTTTATACACAAATATGGAGTAATTTACTTTCCGTTTTTAGAGAAACTTCGTTAAAATTTACAAAAAAGAAAAAAAAAATCTTGGCATTTAATTTATTTTTTTTTAATTCTGAGAGTTTGTGTGACATCCTCGGATCAATGATAACCATTATTAAGTTAATCGCGTTGCGTTCGATAGTCTAGGAGTAGTTGCGAAATACAAACACACGGTCAGATTTTAATATACAGTAATCCCTCAACATTCGCGGTTTTAACATTCGCGATTTTTGATTATTCACGAATATGAAAATGCGGAAAAACTTAACATTGGCGAGAGTCTGACTTGATTATTCGCGATTTTTTAAAAATTATTATTATCGCTTTCTTTTTCAGAATTTATAGTTAAAGATTATTTCCCCTGTTTTCTGAGTATATATTTACAAATCAATTTTCAATTGTCAACTGAAAAAAGGAGCGAGTGTTGTAGGAAAGCAAAGTAATAACAACAGCAGAATACTCATTGCAAAGGTGATATAATAAAAAGTTGTAAAGGGGATCAACGGCATCTTCAATCTATTAATTTAAAATGTGCAGGTTCTCGTAGAGATGGAGCACTTAGATAGGAAATAAAAGAATTTCTGAATCATTTAGCTGTGTTTAAATATCGTATTTTAATATTGTATCGCATACTGACTCACTAATACATTATGATCTCTTTGCGATTTGCGAATAGAGAGAGTCGAAATTACTTTATATAAAAACCTAGGCTTTTTTAGCTGTAAGTATTTCTCCAGTCAGTTAATTTGAATTATCTTCAAACAATAAATTTCATGTTTATGAACATGTGTGAACATTCACCTTCTACATACATGCTATGCAGAATGTATTGTTAATACATATTATCCTTTAGTTCTTTGAAATGCTGTGCCACTCCAATTAAAATTTTATAGAACGTAACTCATATTTTAGTGCAGATAGATAGACTCAACATTCGCGAGGTTTTCCTGGTACGTAACCTTCGCGAATGTTAAGGGATTACTGTAATAGATTCGTGTTCATTTTCCTTTTCTTAAAATTATGATGTGTTTTTTAGCAGAAAACTCTCATCTGTATATAACGGATACTCATGCTTAATAATCAGTACAGATAAAAAAAAACCATTTAAATTTTTCGTTATAAATATGGCGTGAAATTCATCTACTTTTTATATTTACTGATCCTTGTATTATTAATGTAAGGAATTGATTCACACTCATTTTAAAACATATTGGAAAATTCCCATTTTATATCAAATATGACGTCTCCTTTTCTCCAGAGAAATCCCATTTTAATGACATAATTCTTGTTAATTTTCTTTTCCAGGCAATTAATTTCAATACTGGCATAGGGGAAATTATTTTACTTTAACGAAATAATATTAAATGTTACGTTTTATCAACAAAAATAGAACTATTAACATTCGTCATTTTTTTTAGGTAATCAAGTTATTTCTTTTAGTTTTAAGAATGAAAATAGCTATTTCTCGCTATCCATGACATCATTTTCGACATAGATAATTTTGCGGAGCATATTATTGACATTTGCTAACCGTTTTCTTTTGAAACTTCTTTTTACTTTTTTAAAATTTAAATAAAAAATACGGTATAGTTATACTAGCCGAGCGCAGACGGTAAAACGCCAAGTATTGTTACCATGCAAAAGAAAAAAAAATGAAGAAAAAACCCAAGATCATTTTATTTCACCAATCAAAGCCTATCCGCTTTATTTGCGATGTATTACGTCATATTCGCCTGTTTCCTATGGTTACGCATATTGAAACCTTGTATTATTATCAAAAACTAAAAAAAGTATGTTTTATTTCTAATAATATTATATTATTAGAATCTTCTTTTTAATTCTTTAATTTTTTTATTTCATTTTCATTTTTCACGTGAAAATTTTTCAATTGAAATTAAATTGTTGAGTAAAAGTTATTATTCCGGGTTTTGAATTAGTTTTGGCAACGATAAAGTATTAGCAACGGTAAAGTAAATTTAACCATTTTAAAACATTATACAAAAAAATGTCCATTTATTCTCTATGAAAATAACGAAAGTTTGAATTATTAAGAAAAAATTTGAATAAAATAAACAAAAACCAGCCTATGTTCATTCGAGGGTTATAATCAATTTACATTGAAAGATACAGGATCATTAAATGCTCCATTTTGACGCTGGCTTCAGCCTAACATTTGCACACAATCAGGTTTATAATATTATTAGGATTGATGAGTAAAGCTAAATATTGCTGAGTAATTGCAAAATATATGTATACAATTCATAGTAGTTTACTATATCTTTGTCTTATATATAGAACAGTTTGTAAAAAGAAAACCAAAAATGTTTATTATTTTAATTTAATATTTATATTTATTGTTTCATTAGTCTTTAATAGCAATTTTTTGTAAAAATATTATTTTATTTTTATATGAGATAAAATATGGATTGATTTCCTATTATCCAAATTAATTTCACATATCAAAATATTTTTCATACAAATGTTTTTTAAACATTAAAAATATACAATCTATTTGATATGAATTTAATGTGCATTTAACAGAGGCATAGTACTGTTAAGACAAATGTGTGAAATTTGTTGCATATTTAACTTATTGTAAACAAATAAAATGTGATTTAAAAAAATTGTTTTCAGGTTTGGGAATTTTTAGTTGCTTTGACCATGAAAGATTGTTCGATCATGATTACCATGCAACGACTATCCCCAAATTGGTATGTATTTCTTAATATATATTATTTGTGTTAAATTCATTAGTGGTCTAAAATTTGATAATTTGAAAAAATAATGAAAATATGAATGAATAACCTCTTAATTCATATAATTACATTTTCAATTCAGGATTTAAAGCATGACTTTCCATAAAGTTTTTCTTATAATAAATTATCCCCCCCCCCCTCTTTTTTTTCTTTCTACCTTAGTTTTTTAGCGTTAAAAACTATTTTGCAATAAGTATGCAATTGTTTTTAAATTTTCTTATATACTTAGCTGTTTTAATTTTTTTTCTTTCTTTCATGAATTATTATTAAATGGATGAAAAACATGTTTTGCACTATAACTAGGCAAGCACTAAACAATTATTATTAACAGTTATTGAATTATTATTAACAGTTGTTGAAGTTTTTGGTTATATATTTAACTTTATTTCCATGTTTGTTTCCATGCACAAGAAGGTTAAATTGCATTTCCAATTCCATTTAAAAGCTTTCTCTCTCTCTCTCTTTTTTTTTTTTTTTTTTAAGTTTAAAATTTTTTTTTCCAAATGTATATCTTTTTCCATAAGATTTTATAGTGACATATAAATAATTTGACTAATAGATCTTTTATAAGAATTGTTTACTCATCCTTTTAAATTAACAATTTTACATTAATGAACATGAATTATAGTGGTTTGATTTTTTTTATCTGTGGTTTAAAATAGTATACTTAAATCCTGTGAAACAATATCTTTGAATAAACTGATAATTGCATTCTATTCCTATTACAAATAATTATTGGGATATTCTTATGCAACTGTTCTATCTTTCTTTCTTTTATTAAATATCCTTTAAAATATCATTTGTATTTCATTTAGTGAGATAATTAAAAAAAAAATTACTATGGGGATGTAATTTTTGATTAAAACAAGGTAAATAAATAAATAAAAGCAATTTTTAGTTTATACAGCTGAATGTAATTTGCTAATGTATTGTATTTAAACAATTTAATTAATTTCTTTATCAACATAATTTTACAACTAAAGAAGCTTTAAACTTTCATTTTACAAATTGGATAAAATAATACATTTATTATTATAACTTCCATTTTGTCAAATATACTGGTTGTTTCAGTAGGTAGTTACATAGTCTTCATATGGTTCTTTAATTTTAATACCACAATTTCAGAATGGCAATCTTTGCCTTATTTAATTGCAAAATTCCTGTCATTAAACCAATATTGCTATTCGGAAAAAGTGGTACTCAAATTAAAGAAATGGATGAGCTCTGTGTAACTAACTACCGAGTGAAACATCTGGTATATATATTTTGATTTACTGAAGTTAATCTGATTATTAGTGGACAAAATTGTAAAAAAAAATTTGTAATGTAAAATTACTTTTAAGAACATGGAACAATATAAGTTACAATGCTTTTATTATTTATTTCGGATTGATTTGTGAATATCTTCGTTTCAGTTTTCAAAATTAATTTGTTTTTAGTGTATTCTATCATTTTAGTGATAACCAGTTTCTTTTTAGCTCTGTAGAAGAATACAGTCAAAATATCATATCAGACAAATATGGAAATTCATTTGTATTTTCTATCGCTGTTGCTGATCTGGATTCAAAATCTCTCAATAAAGTAGAAAAAGTATACAATGACTTTATTTCCATGTTGAAATTGGTTGATATTGAACACGATTTTAAGTAGAAGAAATTTACTTTGTTAAATTAATTTAATTTCTCTTATGATGTGAATATTAAATTAATAAGTTATGTTTTACCTTAAAAGTACTTTTAAATTTCTCAGCTTTTTTATGAAGAGAATCTTTTAATTTAATTTGTTCCTATTTAATGTTCATATAATTTTATTTATATGACTGTTGTTGATTTTCTTAATAAATGTGATGTTTAAGAATTAATTTATATATTTATGCAATATGTATAAGTTTGTTTTTTAAATTATAAATTAAAAGTTTGACATATACAGATAGAGTGCATTTAATTTCTTTTCAGAAACACTTGCCATTTAACCAAATATACCTGTTATAAAAAATTAATGAAAAATATATGAGAGTTTCACATTATATAATTTCCAATTTTTTTTCCTCCTTTGTACGAATAAATATTCAAGTATGTAATAAGAATAATACATGCAAAAAACTTTGATATTCTGATGACATAAGATATATAATTATTCATACAAAGAAACATTAAGGTGATTATACAGGACATTCTGCCAAGTCCTCTTAAACTATACAGAGAGAGAATTCTCATTTCGAGTACATAAAAATTGACTAAAGAAATCATATCTCTACAATCATTAGCTTTTGCAAAAAAAAAAAATGTGAAAGGAAAAGTATTATGTCATACCTAGTGCATATAAAATAAGTGTTATTGTAAATATGTATATGAATGCAAAATTATATAGACATTGCATGGTGTTTGGCATAAGAGGTAAAAATAACTATCACAAATATTGAGCAATGTTTGAGCACAATTTAAAATAGGTAAGTAAAACAATCCATCATCGTAATATACACAAAACTACATACATGAGTTTCTGTTTAATAAAATTTTGCTAACCATTTAAATGACACATGCTAGTAGGTTTCAGCATGTGCAGAGGTTATTTTGATCATCTCACTCATGTAAACATGCCATAATGCCAGTACCAACATTCATGTTTCCAATAAAGCTTATTTATGGCATACAAGGTATGATGCACAACTTTCTGTAGCATTTTTCTTGAAAACTATGTGTTGTACAAAGATGTTTGTTTGGTCAAATTTTCATCCACACCAAGGGAAGATTCTTGTTCTCTACACTTCATACAGCCTTGACAAAACACTGTATAATTTCTCAAGCATCAACCTTTTAAAATTTATTTATTTTCTGTAGTGACAATTAATATCAGAATGCTACAAATTAAGATACCTTTATATTTGTGAAATATAATATCTTTATGATTTTTCTTATCAGAGTCTGTTTAAATCAAAATGGGATATTTTCAATAGGAATTCATTCCCTTTGAAAGTGAAATTACTGAAAACAATGTTGGAATTTATTAATTCTAATTTTCAACCCACTGTTTAGATATTTTTCTCCCTGAGACCCAAAGGAAATCACTGGGGAAAAAAAATATTTTGTTTTGTTTAGCTTTCACACCCTCTTCAATATGTTTCAAATTTTTGTGGTTCTTGCAATGTCCTTAAAGTCCCCTCTCCAAGACATGAAAGATTCAATTTCAACAGTCTTCACTGATCTAAATTGCTGACAAGAAAAATTTAATAGTTAGCTTATATTTTGCTAATTTTCAATGATTGCTATGCCAAAGGGTGGGAACATATGAGGCATTGAGAACCAGGGTGTACTGTCCCACATTTTTGTGAAAAATGAGTTTGAAATGTAAAAGTATTGTATGTCATGCCATCTATTGGTTGTATAGTGAATTTTAATTTTTAAACTATTAAAGTGATAGAGCCAGTTCAACAGATGATCTAATGTAACTTGGACATCAAGTTACCTGGTCCACTCTGGCACTACCAAATTGATCACTTAAATTTGGTTTCCTCTGGCATGGGCAGAAATAGAGGAACTGATGCTTTACACTCATGCAAACATATAAACATAAGTTTGGCGACTTTTTGGTTGGCGCAATTTTCAAGACTGCGCCAAACGAATAACATAATACAATGGCTAGGTTGACATTAAAGGAAAAAATCTTCTAAATTTGGCGACTTTTTTCCTTTTTTTAACCGATTAATTTTTTTTTTCTGTGTGAGTGTAAAGCATCTTAGCCGAAATAGACTAAAAGTTATTTTTTGCAAAAATTAGTACAAATTTGGAAAGATTTTCAATGAAATCACAGCTGGCGAGTTTGGTCCACTCTGATTCTCAATGCCTCATATAAGGAAAATGTTGGCATTACACAAATGTGGTGTCAGCACCATAACTAAGCAAGTGCAACAGGGACACTCTCACATGGTCCACTTGGAAGGGGAACCCAAAATGCTGTTCACAAGAAATTATATATATATTTTTTTAATTAAAAATTTTTCTGCCTTTCTACTGTGGTTTGGCGATTAGATTTTGCCTTAGACAAGATGTCTCTGCTCACCAACATGAACTGAGAACCTACAACTCACTAAGTTGTAGGTTCTCTAACATGAACATTTGAATGAATGGTAGCACTGACTGATATTTTCAACATGTCTATGTTAACCGACCTAACTTAGGTTACAGTATGAATACAGCAACAACGTCACTATACTTTTGTTTCGCATATATGTGTTTACTATATGGACTTTTTTCCCCATTTTGTTTTAACCTCCATCAGCCAAACCTTTCGGAATATGGAAAAGCAGAAACTATATTTTTAAAGCTTGTACTTTTACATCTGAAATGGCACAATCAGTTAAAAAATATATCAATGTTGACCTTTTGAAAAGAAATTTTCAAAAAGGATAATTTTTGTGGCACAATTTTAGAGGTACCAAAAAACAAAAAATATGCTGATAAATCTGAGACCTTCTAATCCTTAGTGTAATTGATTTTCAAAAATATGAACTTTAACCCTTTCAAAAAATTCGTGACAGCAGGTCACTTTCTGTCTCCCGGAGATGATCTTTTTTTTTCTACGCAAAAAGTAACTAAACGTTCGTATTTCAATTTCGACACAATCTTTTTAGAGCATCTTGGTAGCCTGGATTTACGTCTACTACAAAATTTTGGAAATATTCGGATGAGTAGAAGTATTTAAAAAAAAAAAAAATCTGAGAAAATTTTGACTAAAAAGCGGGGTGTTTTGGCATGGTTTTGCTCATGTTTTCACTACTAAATATGCATATTTTTTTAAAAAGTTTTATAGAGATCTCTGTTGGACAGTTTGGACGAGGAGAACTATTTTTTTTGTTGTTGTTATGTTAAGAGGCTACTTCACTCATGCTGAAACACCAGCTCGCTAAATGTTAATCCTATGGGGGAAATAATTTATGATATCTCGTTCACATTTAAATATTTTTAAATGATTTTTTTTGCATTCGATAGCTGAGGTCAATCTCTATGCACGCTCCTTTGTACTTTTTCGATTTTTGTTGCAGTTTTTTTTTAATGGGGATGCTTTTACTTTCGAAACTGGTTCCGAAAGTGAAAGTATCTTAATAAAAAAAACTTGCAATCAACATCGAAAAAGTGCAAAGGAGCGTGCATAGAGATTGACCTCAGCTATCCAATGTAAAAAAAAAAAACATTTAAAAATATTGAAATGTGAACGAGATATCATAAATTATTTCCCCCATAGGATTAAAATTAGCGAGCAGGTGTTTTCGCCTGAGTGAAGTAGCCTCTTAAAGAACTTGATGCAAAAAAAAGGGAGAAAACATATTTCTTTTACAACTAGATATCAATATTTTTTCACGAATTTTTAACATTGCTGCCAAACAGTTATATTTAGAACCTATAAAAATTCCAAAGAGTTTGGACAATTAGAACTATATTATTTTAACTACCGAAAGAGCCCAAGTGAAAAAAAGTCTTAGGAACTCTTTTACCACTAAATACCCGATATTTTTTTTGCTAATTTTTACTTTCTTTTATCTTTACAAGAAGAAAGTAAGTTGGATTCATGAAAATTTTCGACTTCCAGTTTTCGGCAGAATTATACGTTTTAGAAGGTCCTGAACACGATTTGACTGTTTTTAGAAAATGTTTGTCTGTCTGTATGTGATAAAAATTTTGTGGGTGCTCTATCTCAAGAACTAATGCACGAAATTTAATAAAACTTTATATTCAGTTAGTCCTTAATATAAATTGATGCTGATTAGTTTTTGGAGAAAATCGCCTGACAGGTGGCGCTGCTATGTTGCATTTTTTGCGATTTCCGAAATAGCTCTATCTCAAGAACTAATGCAGTTATTTTCATCAAACTTCAGATTCAGTTAGACCTTGACATAAATAGACGCTGATTACATTTTGGTGTAGATATCCCAACATGTGACGCTGCTATACCACTTTTTTCATTATTTTTACATAGCTATATCTCAAGAACTAATGCACGGAATTTCATCAAACTTCAGATTCTGTTAGACCTTGACATAAATAGATGCTGGTTATGTTTTGGTGTAAATAGCCCAACAGGTGGCACTGCTATGCTACTTTTTTTCATTATCATGATAACTATATCTCAAGAACTAATGCACAGATTTTCATCAAACTTCAGATTTAGTTAGACGTTGACATAAGTTGTTGTTGATTAGGTTTTGGTCTAAATCTCCCAACAGGTGGCACTGCTATCCTGCATTTTGCAGGATGTAAACGATTTTAGCAGTAGTCATATGTCAAGAACTAATGCACGGAATTTAATAAAACTTTAGATTCAGTAAGACCTTGATATAAATTGTTTGCTGATTCTTTTTAGTGTATGTGAAACCTGTGTGAGATAGAAGAAAGTTTTGGGATTGGCACATCCGACTAGTTACAGCTGGCTAAGAAAACATTATACTTTTAACACCTAAAAATTTCGAAGAGTTTGAACGATAACGACTATTTTTTTTAAACATCTAAATTATAGGACACCCTTCCCTTTTTTTTTTTTTGGCATACTTCAAAATTACACATTGACTCAGAAAATGGAAATATGCAATAAAGAAAATACTAAGTAACATGTACATGCAATTTGCTTTCCAACATACAAATCATTTTAAAAAATACAAATATTAATGCTGAAAAGAAAATTCATTTCCAAAAGTAATTTTTGTTGAATTTTGTTTTTTTGCAATGCTCAATCGCCCATAGGATTAACAATATACACATTTGTATTTAAAAAATACAAAAATATTTCACATGGCTTTTCGTCAGTTCATTTATATCATGTATAAAAATCTAGAAAGGTTCAGAGAATCTATTGTAATGTAATTGTTTTATATTATTTTTCCAAATCTAATTAAGGGGCCTAAATGCAAATTTTTGCACAGGGCACAAGAATGGCTAGTTATGGCACTGTGTGGTGTAATTAATAAATATGACATATTCCCAAAGACTTTGTTACTTACACAAAAAATCTAAAAAACTGCAGATACAAGATCAAGGAAACGGAAAACATCTTAGTAAATTTCCAGAGATTGATGAATCGCATCTCAGTTGTTTTTTTTTTAATTGTGTGTTAATGGAGTTTGGATTAAAGACAGTCAACTGTATTAAAAGGAAGAACATCAACATTAAAAATGCACAAATACTACACAAAAAAGCCTTGAGGTATGCTAGGGCTGCTAGATTTATAGAGATGCACCATCATAGCTGCAAATAAACATGTTTCGAGCTAGAAAAAAATATTTAATAAATTGTGTCTTGTTTCTCAGTATTCTTATTTAATTTCATTAATTACAAAATTTTCCATTTCAAAACATTGACACAATACAGTAGCCTCCCTCTTAACCGGCCGACTTTTTTTCCAAATCAGGGAAAATTCAGAGCGAAAGGAAAATTTTGGTTTTAAATGGATACGCGTTGACCTTCACAGCATAGGAAACTGGAATGACAGGATTATCTCATTCAACAACAGAATATAACTGGCACTGTTTCTAAATTTCTCATACATGCTAAAATTCCTCATACGGAAGAGGTAAAAGCATTAGAGTTGGCACTACGCTATGTTGAGCAGCAGCCAACAGCTTCCTCGGTTGAACTTTAGATGGAGATATTATGCTGCAAAATGCCAGGTATCTTGCCTTCAACAGAAGATCACTGATTTCTTTATGGTTGATTAACTCAAATTTACATAATGTAGAATAATTTCAACTTCTTATAAAAATATGTGACACGATTTTTAACAATATAATTTGTATTGAATATTTTTCAATATTTGTTATTAATGATAGTTCTTCTTTCAATTCAGTTAATTACAACTTGTATTCATTAAAAAAATATATAGACAGTATACACTTTTTAAAACTACACAAATTAAAAACTAAATACATCCTACGCATTTAATTAAATAAATATGCAGCTACTTATTTAATGTTTTTCTCTTAACCAGCTAACCCTCGGTCCCGTTTAGGCCGGTTAAGCGGGAGGCTACTGTACTGCGGAAGATATTGGTATGTTGGCAGGTACCTATCAGACAAGTCTGTTTTAACGATTCCTTTCCTATATTTATGCTTATATTAACCATCTACCTCAGCCGTCAGTTAAGCACAAAAACATCTGTTGAATGATGAAATGGTATTCACCACTAAACCTGAATGGATCTGATCGCAGCCAATCCAAGCAGGCTAATGGTGAATATCATTTGAGTGTTTGACCGAACTTTTCTTGCTTAGCTGGCAATTGAGGTAGAGAGTGATTGGTGAATTGAGTGTAAATGCATTGTCGAGATGCTGCTTAAATCTAATTGTAATTACAATGTCCATGCAGCAAGCCAGCTTCTAAATAAGAATCTGACTAACCTGTGCATGTGATAATTTTTCCATGTTTAAGAAAAGTCACAAGTAAAACCTATTTTGAAAAAAAAAAAAAAAAAAAAAAAACTATCTGCTAAATTATGCAAAATGCACTTCCAAGTTCAGAAATAATAAGAAATTAACCCCTTCACGACGAGCACCAACTATATGTATTTTAATATTTTGGCACTACTATCTTCATATAATTTTTTTTAATTTATCTAATGTTGAAATGCTTTGGTTAAATAAGGCAAAATTTCCAGTACTAAAATACTGGTGTTGAAATTCAAGGATTTTGTATTCCATTTATGGCATATGTGCTGCAAGTTGCAAAGGGGTTAAAGACTTTTAAGTAACTGAAATAACCTGTTTATTTAGTCATTAAGATGATCTAAATCAGAAGAGAAAATTGAAAGTAAGACACTTAAAATATTTCAAACAGAATTAAAACACAAGGCAAAAGTTACAATAAAATTCAGTTTATCAAAACATTAAATTATCACCGGTCCACTAAATGAAATAAATAATTGGTGATTATAGAAAAAGCTGGCAGAATAATGCAAAACAAATTTCTATTTAGAGCTCTTTTCTATGTCATAAAAAATTATTTCTTTCTTTGGCTGTTCTTGTCTTCTGTGCTAAGTTTTCTTGCATTCTTCTTCTTGTGATATTTATTGATTGGTCTGCTAAATAAAGAAATAAAACTACAGCAAAAAATTAATTGCCAAAAAAATCATTTATATAAAATCAAATTTACAAGATATATTGCTCATATTTAACATAATGTATAACAAATAAACAGATAACCAGGTTTTTTTAATACATTCTATTTAAAATTCTGAAATGCAATAGTGAACGCTGGAGTGAAATAAATAAAAAATGAAACTGAATTCAAATGGCTGTTTCACCCATGACTTGTTTACAGATGTGCACAAACATTCATGAAAAAAAAATTGCTGTTTTAAAAATTTATTAGCATGCTGGTTGGTGTATTTCACAGAGAATGGATTGGCACAACAAAATGTTTCTTGTGGACAACCCTTTATTGATATCTATATTCATTTTAAACAACATTGCTGCTCATTTTGATACACATTTGACAATCCTAAATTGAAATTTTTGACATGTGTCTGTAAAAAAATATATGTACAAAATGAATATTATTTTTAAACTTAAAATAGTACAGTGTACCTTAACAACAAGTTAAATTTTCATATAGTGATTTGCCAATGTTTACAAAAGTTAAGAGCCTAGAAAAAAAAAAAAAAAAAAAAAAATATATTCGAGCATCTGTTCAAAAATTATGCATGGACATATATTAAAAAAAAAAAAAAAAAAAAAAAAATTGTATAATCTTCATTATTTAAAATTGGTATAAAATACCAAAGCAACAAAGAGAAAAAAAAAAAAAAAAAAAAAGAGATGGTATGCATTGCTGATTTGCATGGAATCAATGATGGATTTGCATGGAATTTTCTTTACATAAAAAAAGTTTTAAATGGTTGTCAGAGAAATGACATTCAGTAATTATTCTCGAAATATAGGAACTTGCACAACCTCTTTGATTTGATTTGACCTGTTCTATTCTCATTGATTAAATGGTGATTGTTAGCAGTTACGAATGATGGTGGTCGAAGTTATGAGCTACTTGCAGTATTTACATGTCGAATTGCACAGATATGTCATGATTTTCCTCATCTAAACATTAAGATCGCCATCTTTAGTACAGCTTTAGTCTAACTTTCACCATTGTGAAAATATACAGACGCAGGGGAAAAAAAGAGGATGCTCCCACACTAATTTAGTCACAAATCATTGTATAAAAAAGGGGGAAAATCCTTTATTATCTAGTTTTTTTTTAGAAAGCAACTAAAATTCAGCTCACCATATCGCCAATATCTTTCTGAATTTTCATGATATTCGACTGGCCTTTTTATATGAGTTGTCCTATACAGTTGACTACTAAATTATGCAAAAAAAAAAAAAAGATATATATATTTGTTTGCACACGTGCAGGTAAAAATTATTTCATATAAATGCTTATATTTCCTCATATGTATAATTATTTATATTCTAAATGCAGTATATTCTTTCTACTGTACTTCAAGTTTCCTGAAAGTAGTGTTACATATGATTGAAAACCCTGCATGCTATAAACAAAAAACATGTGGAATGGTCTTAATTTTTTTTAAGAAACCTATATATCTCTATGAATATACATGCTACTGTTACACAAATGTTGTACAAGGTCCACATAGTCATATGTTACAACTACAGATCATTTCAAGCATTGTATTGTACAGGATGATTGCAAATATTATTTTTCTTTTCAATTTGTTGGTGCTCTTAATTGCCCTTGTGATCAAACCTTCACTGAAAAATATGAGTGCAACATGTTCTTAATATTCCTGAAGTTTCAGAAGAGTATCATTATATCAAGTCATCAAGTTCTATAATATTCAACAAAATGTCTAAAATCGAAATTGTCCAGTGACTTTTGGCCAGGGGTCAGAAGTAATGCACTACATGTAGCGAAACTACAGTAGTCGCTACTTTTTACAGTAGTTTGTAGTGTAGCACGCTATATTTTAAACAAAGTAGTGTAGCAAGTAGCACGATACAAAAAAAAATGAGCCGTTCTGCAAATAACGTGACCGAAACTTGCTGCTTTTGTGCAAAATTTGTTCTGCTCAACAATTTGCTAATGTCAACTGCAGTGTATAGCAAAGCATCCCATGAAATCATAGATTTTTTCCATTGACACTTACTGCTAAAATCAAGAACTAACCCACTAACAGAATTAATTTTCTTGCTGGCAACATTTGTCTACTTACTCGTGATTAGGTCTTCATGTTTTAACGCCGGTTTCTTATTATTCGGAATCGCTTTATTTACATATTTATTTCTTGTTTGCATTTAGAGTTGTTTTTCTGTAATTTTCTAGATTATAACATCTCTCTTAATTTTGTTGTGCAATTTGTAATGTGTGTATAAACTAACATTTTGCAGACGAACACACAACATTTTCGGGTATGTTTTTGTAAACATTTTCTTTTTTAATTTTTTTAATGCCCTCGGTTCTGTCTCATTTATTTCATTGCATTTCAGCAGATGCGATATAACGAGGGGTCGCTTTATTATTTAATCTGTGCCTTCAATTTCCAGTGTAAATTGAACCCTTTGACAAAATCTGAAAGTAGTGAAGTAATGACTACTTTTGAAAAGTAGTTTCTAGTTGCTACTTTTTAAAACAAGTAGTTAACTACATTTTCTATAAAGTAGTTGTAGTTCGCTACAATAAAAAAGTAGTTTTTCCAACCCCTGCTTTTGGCCATATAGTGAACATGCTGTATCATGCACTGAATTATACATTTTTATTAACCCATTTACATCATTAATGCATATATGTTTGCAATTTGCCTGTCTACTGAACAATGAATTTTATATTTAGGCTATTTTGTTTTGTTTTTTAACATATGATTTGACATTAAAAAAAGAAAAATGAATTTTCTACTTTTCTATTTGAGGCAAATGGGTTAAAGTTCGAGTTTTAGGGAAATGGCCAGTGGCCAAACTGACAAATTGAACTTGGAAATTTAACATTCTAAAGTTTTACTGAGATGGGAATAGTATGACTTCATTAAAATTAACTTATAATAACTAACTGTGTAATGTACTTGAATTCTATTGTGAGACACTTTAAATAAACTATGAATATTAAAGAACTTTTTAAATTAGGAATATTTTAAATAATAAAAGCATGGACAGACAGGCAAACTAATTGAACTTATTAAATCTTTACATTTAAATATCACCAAAATTTAAAAAAATTAACTTTATTAAAATGCCTTTGAAACTGTAATGGATAGATAGTAAACAAGAAAGAAAAATTGTGCACCACACATAGATCATGAATTCCCAAGCAGCAAATAATCCCTGGCCAAACTTCCGCAGAATGTCTTATCCCGACTACTTTTTGGTCCAGACGACCTCACTCCCTGAGATCTGCAGAAAAGGCTTCTTGTTCGCTTGGTAAACAGTCTCTGGACCGTAGGATTCTGAAAAGTTATGCAAAGGTTATGAACGTATTGCCGACCTCTTTTCGACCACTGAGTTGCATGCTCTTTTCTCTCGTTTTTTGCCCTCTTGTTCTTGTAGTTTCCTAGCTGTGAAAATCCTACCCTTTAAAACTTCTCTTTGTATTAAAGATAATATATAAAGAAATACATTTCTTTTGATGGGAAATATTAATCTATATTTGCCTTTAAATTGATTAATCTTTTTAAAATAAAATACACACATAGAAGTGATTTTTTTGCGAATATAAATTGCTTAGCAAATTTTCTTCACAAATTAATAAATACTCATCCCTAAAAAAATTTTTAAATAACTCGACAAATATTGTATAAAATGTTTTGAAATTAGGAGAAATTTGGGTATTTATGTTTTAGAATTAGGAATCGACATTCATACTTAAAAATATACTTTGATGAATAGAACATAATGAATTTAACTCATATTTAAAATACTTGGGTTTAAAGACTAGATTGATTTTGATAATTTAAATGAATAAATTGAAAATAAGGAATGTTACATAATAGCAAAAATTTTTAATATTAAGGCGGTTCTTAAAATAATTTTGTTTTTCCAAAATAATCTTCTCAAAAATATATCTCAACAATAAAAAACTATCTGACACATTTTCTGACTCATTTTAAAACATACTAGCATTATATTTCCATGCATGATTATTGAATTGATTTGTAATTGAACAGTTTTTCTCCTCATTTCCCCATAAATCATTTATATCTAAAATTATAAGTGATTGTTGTCTCAGGATAGCAGTATTTTTTCCTTTCTCTTCCCGTCGCGTTCGGAAATTCTGTTCAAAACGCCTGCTTGGCAGAATTTTCTGAAAGATGTTCTGCCTTTACCGAAACATGGAAAAATAGTTCAATTGCATAGTTTCTTGATAAGAGTGGCTGAAATTTTGAAATGTTTGCGAACAAAAAATTAATTAAAAAATGCACTGGATTTGAGAACAGTCTTAAAACAACTATTTGTGCTAAATTATATTTTTAAAACAAGAACTATTTTAAAAAGTATTTCTAAACTAATCAGGTAAATTTTGGGAATAAAGAAACTATCAGAGTAGAAATATAAATAAATTTTACATCACAATTTCAAGAAAAATTGGAAAAATTATTAGGAAAATTAATCATAATAATTTATAACATTAAGGCTTTTGTATAATCTAAACTCGGACCTTTCTGACGCATTCCTGAAGTTGTTTACAATGTAAAATGTGTTTTTCATTCTCTCTTGTAAATGTTTCATGTTTTCTGCAATACATAAAATTCATATGAAAAAGCATTTCAATATTTTATGTTCTTAAATGCATCAAAATTTGTTGTTAATAAGTAGGATTTTTAATAAATTGAAATGGCTCTTGAGATGAAATTTGCAGATTTTAGGCTTTCCATATTTTAACGGTATTTGTATCTCTGGCGTGTAAAATTTGCAGTCTATCAAAAAGGTTATTTCTTATAGCAATATATCCACACTTTTATCTACTCCATAAATCTTACTTTAAATGAATGCAAATATTTTTGTTTTTACTATTCTAAATTTATTATCTAACCTTTTTATATTTTTCACTTATACATTTAAATCGCCAAAAGAAATGTCTTCAGTCCAAAGTATTTCAAATATAATATTTTTGTTCCTTTTGTTCTATTTAATAAAACAATTTTTTAAGTATGAATAAGTATTCGTATTTCCATAAAAAGTGTACATAAATCCCTTCTAATTTCTAGATTTTTTTTACAATAATTAACGAGTGATTGTTTATTTTTAAGAGATGAAAAATTATTAATTTGTAAAGAAAATAGCTAAGAAATTTATACACACCAAGACAACTTTGCATGTCCTGTTCCTTCATTGAGTATCTGTATCTGCTCTGGTTAAAAATGACCTTGCTTGGGAGATAACACTTAGGTGGGTGACAAAAGATGACCTCGAGGGGGAGAGTATGGTCACATCAGGAATAGATGGAAATTGCAGGGGGGGGTATATTAGTCGGGTATTAGTCGCCTTATGATGTCGGCCAATATTATTTTTTGAATAAATATCTACTAGTCAAATCCCTCGGTTAATGTGATTTCCTGCCGATATCATCACTAAACTATGAAGATGGTCTATTGAAAAAAGACGATCTATTGATATCATATAATGTTACTGTGCCATTACCAACTTTCTGCTGGCAATTCGGATAAATGGCCAAAGTGATTTCGATTTGTTTTGCTATCTGGGTTTGCAACACTTCCAGAATGCTGTTACAAAACTTCCTGTCTAATAAGGTAAAAGAAGACATCTAAATAAACAGTTTAGAAAGCACATAACACAGTTGAACACCCAATTTCAGCAACTAACGCTCACAGTCAATATTCAAATTCCTTTGAGCAGCCATGTATATGATTTGTTTGCTCCACATTGCTTGCTAAAATTTAATTTAGCTATAAAACGCAAAACACATTTGAATTTTTTTTCAGCATTTATTGCCCATATATGATGATTTGAAATATTTTGTGCAGCCCTGTATATGATCTATTGTTTTTTACACACCCACATATTAAGCTAAAACTTAATTCAGTTAGGAAACACACTTCCAGCAATTATTGCTTATAAATAGTACTTTAACCGAATTATATTTTGTGTCTCTGTAAAGTAACTATAAATGCTATCTACACCATATTCTATAGTAAGCATCTTGTAGTGCACTTCAGTGATGTATACCAATTTTAATGTGTTTGAAATAGTGTAACATCATTAAAATACCCTGCAAGTGATTTTTTTTCTCACAGACCATAATGTAATGGCATTCTTTTGAGTCCTCCTGTGAATGAACTATAAATGCTACACACTTTATTTTCAATACCGAACATACCATGATAAACCTTAATAACTTATATAAATTATATGAAAATCAAAATTATTTACGCGAGCTAGAGACCAGACAGACCAAATTCATAAATACTTTTCAAACTATGTTGGAAAGTGTTTAAAAATGGCCATAGATAATAAATAATAAATGTCCCTAAGTAATTTAAGAAAAATTTTCATTTAAACTTCATCAAAATTTTAAAAATGTGCTTGAAGTGATGATAGTAATAAAGTGTTCATAGATCATAATAATGTATTCAACATCTTTTACAAAGCCCTGTAAAAGAACTGTTATCATATTCAATAGGGTACATGCTGTTGTCAGTCTAAGACAGTGGTCACCAAATGGCAGACCGCAGGCAGGTTTTTTATGGACCGCGACGAAATTGAGAATAACAGAAAAAAATAATGTTTCAGCATACAACGCAAACGAAATATACAGGCGGTAATTGTCGATGGACCAGTGAAGTGGTAGATGTTTTCAAGATCAAAGCTGTCCTACAATTAGGAATATTGAGTTTCGAGAAGATGTTGTTTTGAAAGACATTTATGCTCAAATTCAAAAAACTCTTCAGAGTGATCCATTTTGATTAAAAATGTTTTGTGTGAAAAAAGTATCGATAACTAAATGATTTACTATTAAAATTGTGTAAAATGTGTACCACTCAACTTTTGGCTCCAAAAGGAACTTTATTAAAAACTGGAACAGATCTCGACTCACTGATGACCACCTTAACAGCTTGAAGGGAATCAGCTGCACCAACCTGACCCCAAATTTCAAGCAGGTTGTGCAAAATAAAAAATGCAATTTTTTCCATTGAACATTAACCCACAGTCAACTTTAGTGAGTGGTCTTTTTGAATTTATATGTACTTTGTATGGATTTTCTTGTATTCTAAAAATCATAACAAAAAACTATTGATTTGGTATTTATATCTTCATTTCACTGGTATCTATTGTGTTTTGCAAGTAAGATAATAACTAATTTCAAAGAAAAGTTTACTAAGCAAAGCAGCCTAGGTTAGTAGAGTAAGGTAGCGTGGTGGAGGGAGTTGGGATAGGGAGACTTAAGTTGTCTGGACCGTGAAAGTTTGACAATGTTTTGAAACTAACCTACGGGGAAAATAATTGGTGACCACTGGTGTAAGAGATATATTTCATTTTTGTGGTCATCGTAGTATTTTAATGCAAGTTAGACAGAGATATACTAAAATCAAACACTTTTAAACTATATTAGAAAGTGTTAAAAACTATAATCTTGAACGATACATAACTTTTTATGTTTTATCTGTAATTTTTCCTTAAATAAAAACTTACGTCTTGCTGGTTTCAAATTCATCTAAGGGAGAAGGACTGTCCACTTTGTATTCTTGATTTGATATTGAATCTGAAACGTTATTAATTTTATTTTAAAAAACAAAAAAACATTTTTAACCCATAAAAAACATTAAATTAAGTATGGATCAAATAAACTGCAATTGTATCAAATAAAACCAACCTAATAAAAACTGTGGTTCTTTTTTTATTTGCACTACTGGCAAATCTTTCTTCACACGGAATGGCAGCTGTGACGATTTCTTATAATCTGCAATATACAAAGCACACAAATTAAAGATCTTACATTTTTTTAAATTAAAAGATTAATTTACAAAAAAAGAAAGGAAGGTATAAGTGACAATTGCCAATCAATCTAATCTTATATGTGTCATTAGATTTTTATTCAGTAAATTGAATGATGATTTCTTACTAGGCAACTACAGTACAATAAAATTTTACTTCAGTAGCACTAGCACTGAAGGATGCAAATAAAACAAACATAAATAAATTATAAAATAAAACACTTTAAGCGACCAATCAATTGAGAATTTCATTTTTATTACCTTATTTTACATAGAATGAACTAAAGAGAACATCTTAATTAAACGTAGCATAAACTGAAATTTTCAATAGCTTCATAGTTTTTGATTTTTTCTCTTCTTCAAAATAAGTTGATAAACTAATTAATTCTAACAAAAATTTGTAAAGTAGTAGTAGATCAAGACATTTTTGTATAGGGGTCTTCAACCTTTTAGACTCTATGGCCACATCAATAAATTCTTAAACTTCCATGGACGATCAATAATTCAGTTAAATAGCATAGGCAAGATCTGTTTAGAGACACTGTGCAACTACAGAATTATAATTTTCTTCTTGATTCATAAAGAAATATATATTTATATGTGCATGCAATACTTAATTTTAAACACCTGAAATTCTATACAATTACTTGATTTACAAATAGTAGTATCAGTATATATATATAAACTGCTGAGTAGCACTCAAGAAAACTAGCACTACTGTGTGTACTACAGTACATAATGATACACTAAAAAGCATACATGTATGTCATTGGTAGTTGTCACATGGAAATGCAACACAAATTATCTGGACTAAGTGTTGTTATTTTCCCTAAAAATACATATTTTTAATAGTTTCCCTGAAACAGACAGTTTTTAAATCAAAGAATTATTTTAAGTGCATTAAATCAAAGAATTATTTTAAGTACATTAATGTTGAAGTCAGTCAAAAAAGTTTTATAGGATCAAAAACTATGCACAGCAATTTAACCATATTTTGCAGGTGCATACTTGACGAGTATGCATTGTGCAATCCTTTTCAAATTTGATTAATTTTTTACGGGTTTTAAAAAAAATTGCTCAAAATTTTATTATTTAAATAGAGATTTATTTCATATTTCGAAAAACCCTTTTTTTAACTATTGTCAAATTTTAAAACAGCATAAATAATATTTTCTTTCAATTAAAAAATGTATTTACACATGATACCTGATAGCAGAAACAGTGCAGCACGGCAGCAAGTGCTGCAGATTATTTTAAACTTTGCAGGTTAATCTAAAAAATTATAAAAAATACTGGACTTATTGAATCTTTTTATTATGCTTTCTTTGTAAATGCAAATTTTGCTTATTTTATGGGTTACTATTATTGTTTATGATAATAAACTTGGTCCAGCATTATTAGGTTGCAGAAAATTTTTAATTTGCTGCAGGTTGACGCAGAAAATTCTCCTACTAGGTACATGAATATTAGAAACAGAAAGAAAACTTAAAAATAATTAAATGATCACGTGTTAAAAAACAGTAAATGGTGAAAATTGTCATAAAAAGTACATTTACATGTGAATATTAAAAAGAGAAAGAAAACTTTACAATAATAATTAAATTATTACATGTTAAATGCAGTAAATGGGAAAAATTATGTCATATTTAAAATGCCCAAATAATAATATTGGCAAACAATTTCAAATTAAAAATATATTTACACAAGAGAATATAGAATAAGAAAATATATTTACATATTTCAATATTTCATACTTCGAAAAAATCTTTTTTTTCCTTCTCTTTTTTTACCTATTGCTGCCAAATTTAAAACATCACAAATAATAATTTTTCCCTTCAATTAAAAAAATTATATTTTCATGTGAATATTAAAAAGACAATGAAAACTTTAGTGAAAATTACATCATATTTAAAACAATAAATTTAAAAGGTATTACTTAAAACAATTTTCTTATAGCATTGTTATAAAATTCCAGGAGGCAGCAACATTGCTTACTTAGCTATTTTATATAAGCTGATTTTCAAAGGTTTAATTGATTTTATTTAATCAATCACGAAAACAGCTGTTAGCTGTTGTGGCAGCAATTGATTCAGCCTTAAGAGCCGAAATATCCCTCAATCAAAGGAAATTAATCTCAACCTAATTACAGAAGCTCACCATTGGTCATTTAATTATAATTCAATCTTCTGTAAACTTTTTAAAACTTAGCAAAAATTATCGTCTATTTAGAGCCTGTAGTGTCTGAACAAGTGTTGGCAAGCATAGCTCATAGGGGGCAGAATCCCCTAGTTATATAACTAATTAAATTAATATTAAATTATGTTAAAAAAATAACAGCTTAACTTTTTGGGTTTAAGAGGGTGGTAACAGTTAGGAAATCACATGTAAAACAGCTGATCCTGATGTACCCTTTTCTCAAAAACTATTAAAGCAATTATTATTTGTTTTTTTTCAAAAAAATAATTTTGCCAGTAGCTAGACTATAAATTCGATTGTTCAACAAAACATATGCAATAGTTATATTAATTTTAAATAAAATCTTGATTGTGAAATTGCATAAAGTGTATTTATTATTTTCATTTCGTGTCAGACAGTTAATTTATAGTTTAGAAAACCCCATTTTTTTGTTTTAGTAGTTATCAAGAAAAAGGTACATCAATGTCAATTGTAAATGTGTGACCTCACAAGTGCCACCGCCTTCTTAAGGCTGTTCTCAAATTCAAAAGAGCTACTTTCTGAATTCATTTTTGCTTGAAAATGCATGAAATTGGCCGGTGTTCCTATTCAGAAACTGTCTAATCGAAATGTGTTTTCTATTTTTTGGTAAAGGCAAAAGATCTTTCAGAAAATACTGTCCAAAGTCAGCATTTTAAACTGAATTCTTGACGTAAAAGCATGAGAAAGTAGAAAACATGTCATCAAGTGACACCAATTGCTTATAACCCGATAAGTAATTTATTTATTTAAAAAAAAAATTGAAAACGCATTTCGATTCCAAATCACTTTATTAGTCCAGCTTGCCAATTTTATGCCTTTGCATATAAAAATGAGTCATTAATGTATCAGAAAGTTTTGCATTGTTGAGCAGGTCATTTGAGAACAGCCATAAACTGTACAATTAATTTATAGCATGCAGAAAATTTCATACCTGTATCCATGTATTCCATACCTGTATCTGGTTCATTATCACATACTGCACTTTTCACAGACCAGACTTGTTCTTGATTATGCCTCATATCTGGTAATAACAACAAAAACAAATATGTAATTGAAGCTTGCATTTTACAACTAACTGCTACCAATAACGATCTCATAAAATAATTATTTACCTTCATATAAGGATTCAGAAGGTTCTTCTTTAATTATAACAGGATCTGTAATAAAAAATATTTGATAAAGTCATGAGCTCTTTAATAAATTTATCTTTTGACAAACTTCATAGAAAACTTCTCAAAGATTTGCACATCATAATAAGCAAAGAGATACTGACTGACAAACATGCATGCCAGCAGAATAAAATCCAGGGAAGGGCCATGGTTTTGGAACAGATGCAGCTGTGGTTCACAGCCTAGGCTGCATTTATTCAAATGAAGAATATAAACATGAACTAATCTACTAAGCTAAACTAAGAATACCCCCTCCCCTCCTCCTTCTGCAAGACGATTTTTAAAATAACATAATACAGAGATTTAACAATTAAAAATTATTCAGAAATAACTTTCTACCAGCATGTTTAATACAGAAAAAGTGAAACAGTAATTTCTTATTTCATTAGAGAGGTAACACCCCCTGTTTAAGATAAATTTTAAATATATGAATGTAAAAAGAAAAAGAGATTTAAAATATTACTTCCACGGGGGTTCAGGGTGGCAGAGACTTTATTTTTTACTTAACCATTTTATACAAGCTGATTTTCAAATGTGTATCATTATCTTACTGAATCAATCATAACCCGATTACGGGTAATCTGTTTAAAACAGGACAAATTAGAGTGTTTTTAAAGCCTGCAGGATTTGGACAGGAGTTGGCGGGTGTAGCTCATAGGCAACAGAATCCCCTAATTAAATAATAATAATAATAATAAATAAATAAAACTTAGTTTGTCAATAGTAGAAAGAATAGTTGATTAATGCATCAATTTGTGGAGATGCACAAAGTGAAAATCAGTTTATGTAATTTTCTCAGAAAAATTACATGAGTTGCTTCTTAAAAATTATGTGGCATGTTATGTCTCACTTGGAAGGTATTCCCTGGAAGAAAGTCCAGAGGTAACCTTCATAAGTGCTCCTTGATTCTGACCGGGGATAAATCAATTCTCAGGAGGGAGACCTTGGCTAGTTTTCGTGTCTCTGGTTGCTCCTATGGGTTTCCAGAGGTGCCTGTGGGAGGGGGGGGGGGGGGGGGTGAGGATGACATGGACCCAAATGGTCTCAAAGTTAACAAATCTAAACCTGTTTTAAGGCTTTTTAATCTTTTAAGTGCTTAAAACAGTAAATTTGTCTTTCTTATTTTTTACTGCATAAAAATTTGAAAATATGACTAATACTAGACAAGTTGTATAAAAATATTTAATATAGATAAAAATCTAAAATTACATATAAAATATTCTGTTACAACTTTCCCAGTTACATAATGAATAAAAATTAAGAGACTGTGAATGAGTCTGACAGCCAGAAATTACCTCTTAAAAGGGTGAGAATCCAGTTTTCAGCCAGCTATCCTTAACTGCTGAATAAATACTTCATTAATAAGTTTCAAAGTATTCTTTATTGAACTACTTTAGAAATAAAGGAACAAGCAGCTTTATATGCTGTAAACTTTATTTCAAATACCTGTAGTAATAATTCTGGACATAAAAGGTCAATTGTGTCCAAAGCATGTAAAGAGGACAATAATAAGTCTTAGCAATACTTTTCATCCATGAACGTAGAAAGAATCAATAAATTTACGAAGGAAAGTTGTTCTAATATTTTTCTCTTTTTGAAAGACTCTAAATTCTAAAACATCCTCAAGCTTTTCTAACACATAAAAATCTACATATATATTTCTCTTACATGGCGCGGAAATAAGGCTGAATATCTAGCTTACAGTTTAGCAACAACCGTAGTTTCCAGAACTCAAACCAATGAACAAAATGGATTGGGTAGTAAGATCAGCTCTGCCTCCAATATGGTGGCCGGTGTGACAGCAGTCAAACTCAAACTAGCAATTATTAAAAATAAAATAACATGTACATAATCTAAAGCATTTGAGATGATTCCTCATTTTAATTATAAGTAATATCGTTAATTTCAAATGAATTCTCAACTCTTATTTAGAATTCATTTACAAATTTCACTCACACGAAAATCGGAGAGAATAAAAATATGAACTGTCTAGATTGCACCTGCTGCCATCTGTTGCTATCTTGATGAAGCAAAAAATAACTTCTTTTGCAAAATTCTACAGTCAATTAGAGCAGTAAAATGTTGAACGGAATTTTAAGAATGATTGATGATACATATAAGCTATCTTCCTATCAAATAGTGTTTTTTTTAAATGAATTTAAGTCATGCTGTACAATGTTATAGGTGCAGTGAGTTTTAAATTAATTGTGATTCCAAGATAATTTTTTCATAGTATTTAAATGATTTATGCCCATTGGCAGACTTGTATAAAACCAAAAACTTTCTGTGCACATAAAGATTGGGTCAAAAACTTTCTGCAAAATAATTTAATGTTTAATAAAATTATGTGTTATATTATTTTGATGTTATGAATTAAAAACAGTAGTTTAAAATAATTACAAATTTATATTAAAAATAATTAATATTAATTAAAGAATAATTATTTAGGTTAAAAAAACAATACAACATTTCAGACAACATTGAAAGAAGCATTTCAGAATTTTCTCAGAGAGCGGGCTTAGAAAAATCATCTAAGACTTTAAGAGTTTCCTCACTCCAGGAAACAGTCAATTCAGAGGAAATACATCCGCCTTCAATATTTTCAGAAATGGGATCAATATTTCCATTTCCATGCTTATTTTGAGGTTTGACAAGCGGCTTTGGCTGTGTTTAGAGTTGTGAGTTGCCATTCGAAAGTAAACAATTTTCTGCTCTAATTTGAGAAAAAAAAACAATAAGAAAAAAAAAGAAAAACATTTTCCCGCGCTGGGATTACATAATGGAATGAGCAGCCGGCTGAGGTTTATTTTGAAAAAAATAAAAGAAATTTTTTTTTCCAACGTTCCAACCATCTACAGTAGGAATGCAATAATAATAATAATCATACCTTACCCTTCTGAATTGCAATCAATGATTTTTTATTTCCATTTACTGCACATACATTTACTGTTTCTTCTGTGTCATTTATGATATTTTTTTTTTCTATTGCTATTTTCTATTATTTTTATTTCTATTTTAAAAAATTTTCAGTCACAGATTTTTTTTTTGGCTAGCCGCCAGTACAGTGCCTAGAATACATAGAGTGGAAACCGGCTATCCTTGTAATGCTTTAAAAAGTGCTAAAAAGTTGTAGCCTATAAATGTGCAACGGTGCTCCTTAGATAATAAGGCGATCATTCCAGCCGAAACATTCACAATGTTTACGTTGAGAAGAGCTAGCAGATGGCACTGCGATCCCATCGTTATCTTTTCAGCAACATTGTACATTTTATTGGATTCAATTTTTTAATACTATTTTGTAGCAGACTTCCACACTATGTATTCTAGGTGCTGTACCACCAATCACTCATTGATGTTCATTAAAATTTGATGCATTTTGAAATATTCAAATTTAGTTTTAAATCATTTTAAAGGAATTCAATTTAAAATGTTTTCTAACACTACGAAAGTATTCGATTTAACTGCCGCCGCCGAGCTAAAAAGTCTAGTCTGCAAAAAATTTAAATAAAAGCGTCTATGATATCATAACAATGTTTTGCATCTTTAAACTTTGAATTGTGTGCAAACAGTAAAAAAATTGAGGAATAATTATAATTTTTCAATATTTAATTTTTTTTTTGCAAAGTTTTAAATTTTGCATAAAATTTTCCGCGCACGGCGGGCGTCAATATTATACAACTCTGCCCATTGGTAGCACCAACTAAATGCATTTTTAATTGTGTTTTCAACAAAGTTTTCAATTACTTTTATTACATTAAAAAAATTGCCAATTTCATATCTTAAAATGATTTATGGTAATACTCATTTTGGCTAGAGTTGCTGCAAAAACAAAAAAGGGTGAGTAAACGAAGCGAACTGGGAATACGTAACGGTCTTAATGTGAATTATTCACGAGGGTTGGCAAGCATTAGCGAGTAGGGGTTTGAGCCCTTAGTATTAAATAATTTTTGCTAGAAAAGCTGAAAAGTTTTGTTATATTAGAATGAATGGCCCAATTTGTCGTCCTATTAGATGGAATTTTTTTCTTCCATCGTTGTAATAAGAAAGTGGCTATTAATGAACAATTGTTATATCGAGTATCTACTGTATATGTACTAAGGGGTTATTCTTCATTCAAGGAGATTGTAAATTCATTCTTACAAGAAAACTCTTCAATTTGTAGATTGGAGACTTTCTAGATCTGCTATTGATAACAAGTGAACCGAAATTGAATTTGTATGTGTAACTTGTTGCTAGTTGATATTGATACATCAGATGAGCTGACCAGATATGACCAGTCAATCAAATTTAGTAAGAACTAAGAACATTGAGGCTTATATTGAGAAATTTCCCATGCACACAGCAATCTAGAAAGCACAGGAAAAATTGTCTTTTTCACAAAAATTAGCTTATACTCAGTTGGCCTGTTTATACTTACTTAAATAAGTTTACTAATCTTGGTACAATAAGATTTGTGATACAATCTATGCAATATGTAATACAAATTGCACACTATACAATATTCTCATGATGCCATAGAATACGAACTGTTTATTGGCTTATGAATCCAAAATATATGCATTTAAAATTTTTGTTTTATAAAGCTTAATTTCACATTAACTTTTTTATAATACGATAAAAGACATTGAAATAAGGAAGGTTCATTATTTATATACATATTTTTCATGCAGTTACTTTCTTGTTGCTCCACATGATCTGAGAAATCCAAAAGTCTAAATTTTGTATAATTTGCAGTATATCTTGCAAGCAAAAAATGAAAATCTGGGTATTTTAAAGGAAATATACAATTTTTTTCTTATTCTTCTTTCAGAAAAATGAATTAGACATATAAATGTACATTATAAAATCAACATGATACTTTATATATTCTAATGAAATTTATAGCAGTAGACTATAAGAAGCCTATCCCATAACTTTTTTGATAGAATAGGTTTTATATGGGCTTAATGGCACATTGTATCAAAACAATAAAATAATAAGTACTCAAGAATTTAATCTCAAACAAAATAAAATACCTAGAAAAAGAGAAAAAATAAACTCCCGATAAATGATTAAGTTAAAATTTCATGAGGAGGGAAGAAAATGACCACAATTATAGTTTTGAGAACAATTAATTTATATCTAACTTTGTTAGGTTAAACAGAATATGAATACTTTCTTCAGGTAAAAAGATGCAATTCAGAAATTCAGATAAATACCACATTAGAAAGAGATAGAAACAAAAATGTTTATAAATTACTGTTTTATTAAGTCTAAAGAAACTCTTAACATTTGAAAAATGTTATTACTAATTCAATTTTGATTCTATATAAACAAATATTGTAACAATTATAAAACATAATATATAGTTATAAAACATATAAAATTTGCCCCTACAAAAAGTATAACTAGTCTTTATTTCTTTATTTATTCTATAAAAAGATGGTCTCTAGTCTTAAAAAACACAATAAGTTAGTCTCCAAGCTTTTTAAAAAATAAGACAAGTTAATTCTGAACTTTGAAAAGAAATAAAACTACAAATACTACTGCTGGATCCACTTCTAATTCAAAGAAAGATGACTTTATTATTTTTTAAAGACATTTCTTAGTCTTAAAAAGTAAATTTAAATAAAGGTGGTATCTGACCTGTTTTAAAAATAAAACTATCAATTAATTTTTTTAATCTTAAAAAAAAACAAACACTATAAATAATTCTGCCAGATTGTTTCTAATTCAGAAGTGCTTTATTCAACAAAAAAAGCTATAAATTATTTTGAAAAATAATTATTTTTTTTTGTCTTTTTCCCTTATTTCCCCCCCCCCCCTCATACACACATACTTGTGTATGTGTAATAATATACATATAACATTGTATACATATAGCATTTAAAAAAACTTCAGTAAAGTCAAATCTAAAGTCTAATTAAAATCATAAAAAATAAATACTAATCTTTCATATTAAGCACAATGTGTATAAAAAGAAAGAAATTTACCCTCATCTAATGATTCTAAAGGCTCTGATTTAATGGTTACAGATTCTGTAAAGAAAAAAAAATGTATCACTAAAACACAATCAAATTTTGAAGATATATTAGCATATTTTATGTACCAAATATTTATACTGAAGGTTCCGACTGGCTTTTCACTAATCATGAAGCAAAAACTATATAGGCAAATGAAAATAATATCACAATTAGATTTGTCATGAAACACCGAATCTAAAATTCTTTTTAACATCCTAACACACCAACATTTTTTCCTTATTCAATATGTGTTCTAATTTTTTGTAATTTTTTTAGTCCAGTTATGCATCTAAATTCAACTATGAGCTATAGAAATTATAATAATACAAGTACATCATAGATTTTTGGCAAAGTCAAGAAAAAAAAATTACAGCCCAATTTATTGCTAAATTAATAACAGTGTTATTAAACAAAACAAAGGTTAACTCAGGATTTGGGATAATATATAAGCAAATAAAAAAAAATGTATGTACTTAAAACCACACTGCCAAAGTGAAATTTTTTATGTGATTAAAATTGATTCAAAGTAATATATATATATTATATGAAGCATGCTAATTTCATTTTTTACTCCAATTCATAGCCAAACTGGCTACTTTGATCCTTGTTCAATTTTTTAATCTTTAAAAGACAATATTTCAAATATTTATGTATTATATACAATATTGCACACACTCATAATATTAAATTATATAAGAAACATAGTAATTAATTGTCATTGAAAGTAAAGTATAATTATTAAAAAAGATGTAATCAAAATTATAATTCATATAAGATTGATTTTTTTCCCCACAAAAATTCACCTCATTGCAGTTAATTTTGCACTAAAACATGGCATCCAAAATAAGTCATTTTGAGATGGACAATGATTACAAGATTCTTAGTTACGGTCAACATCAGACTTGAATGAAAGTTTCATGAAAATACACAGTTATCGTAAATTTGAACATGTTTATAGCAAACATTTTTTGTCGCTAAATTTGGCAATATTTCACTAAATATAGCCAAGATCAGTGACAAGTTGCCACAGAATGGCAGTCGTGCATGTGAATATATGTCAATACCTAAGTATTACTGTAGATAAATAAAAAATGCATCATTTTGACATGGTCCCCAATTATGAAATATTTTTAATTATGGTTGAAATTGGATTTTAATACGAATATTATTAAATTTAGCTAGCTATCAACAATTTAGACATGTTTATGACAGCTCATTTTTGTCACAAAATTTGGCAATATCTCGCCAAGTATAACTAAGCTTAACAACAATTTGATGCAGGAGGGTATTTGTGCATGTGTGTATATGAATATTGCCAATACATAAATAAAATGTATAAAACTAGACCAGTTTTAGTTGATGTTATGGGTTTTGTTGCATAAATAAGTGTTTGATTTCTAAGTATGACTGATAGGCCAGGAAAAACATTTGATTGCACCTGTGTTTTGTTGCAATATTTTCATTCCAAGTGCCACAAATGAGCTTAATTCACTGTCCAGGAAAAAATGTGGGCAGTGCGCGCCTATAGAAGTTTTCACTTAAAAAACAAAAGAATATTGATTGTTGTACAACTGTTAATAATTAACCAATAAGAACATGCTCTTACATAGGCATTTTGTTGAAAAAGGTAGTAGATATTTTGCAGCAGGACTGACATGATATAAGAAAACTTGTTTAAATTCTGTTATAGGTAGTCATATAATAATGATTTTTTAAAAACTATATTTAAGTGGTTTTCTCACACGAGACTTCAATATATATATATATTTTTTTTTATATTTCTTCATAAAAGAAGTCTTAGAACTGGCAATTTTTCACAGCTGGAAAAAGATTTTCCACCCAAAACTCATTGTAAATGTTTTTTTTTTTTTTTAATTATCTCACAATACACTTAAACCCAAGTCAAACACACCCTGGCACATTAAAATGATGATTATGAAAAGAATATAAGTTATTTCTAGTTTATTTACTAACACAAACAAAATGTTACATCAAAACCAAAAAAGGCCAAAGTAATTGTATAATTTGTAATAAAAAGAATACTAAAAAAAAAACAAAAATTTGATTTATGAAAAGAATTACTTTTAAATCATTTTCTATGGCATTTTATATTGTAACCCTTTTTCTTCAGCAGGCATGATTTTCGCTGAGAGAATTAAATTTATATGATGATGTGAGACAATTTTCAGGATTCCCTTGCATATTCTTATGAAGAGTACACAAACAGAGACATAAAATTTACAATAATTCAACTTTATTACACTAAATCTCATTTTGAAGTAAATCACATAGTATGATATGTTGGATATTAAAGTATCAACATTTCTGTTAATTATTAAAACCTTGATACAACTCGACTTAAAATTTTCATGACACATCTCGGGTCCTCTCACAGTGCACCATTACATCATTGTATACCGTTTGAGAACTATTTCTTTAAATATACCTTTGCTCGTGATGAATGTAAAAAATAAAGCTTCTGACTGTGAAATCACCTGCGTTTTCATGGTAATGGCTTAGGGCGATACTTGGTAAATGTACGCCAGGCTTTTTTTCTCTTTCTTTTTTCTTCGCATTTAAGAAAAATAATCAATGCTCTAACTTTTTTTAATAATAAATTAAAAAAAAAAAAAAACTATTTCATATTTTTTTAATCAATTCATGAAAGACCTCCATACAGTGGTATAAAATATAAGATTGGATGGATAAGGTATCAAACAGATAAAAAAAAAAAACTTCTCATTTTTGCCAAAATGGGTACATAAACCACCCCCCCCCCCCGACAAATTTAACCCTTTTGGTACTATTGCCACCTGTTGGCGGCGGCCACAAAACGCTTTCTGGGTACTACTATCACCTATTGGTGGCATCCATGAAACGTTCTCTGAGTACTACCGCTGCTGCACCTAAAATCAGCAATCACAGAACGTTACGTGGGTATGATTACTCTCTATGGTACACATTACTTTACTATTTTGTGTTTAAAATTCCAGGCTGCTCTAATTGTTCTATTATATAGTTAGTAACAATCAACAGTGTGCCTTAATTGTATATGTTCTATAATGTGTAGATAAGCTACGGAAAACAAATTGGTATGTTTGCTTATATTGTAAATCTACTCCTTATATATACTCATAAATATACTCCTTGTCCTTATACACAATAAAAATAAGTAAATCTTTAGCTATTACATAAAATCATTTAGGGGAAGAAATAAAACAAATAAGTCAAAAAAATATATATGCATGAATACCAAAGACTGGTTCATTTCTCACTCTGAAGATACTTTTTCCAATCACATTTCCTGACTCATCAGTTATACTGCTAGTTGTAACTAAAAATATATATGAAAATATGAACAACAAAAATGTTTTTTATGATTAAAAAGTAAGGTTTAAAATATATATTTTATATGAAATGAAGACTGTAACATAATACATGAATAATAAAAGTTTAAAAACAATGTTTTATACATTACTAGCAGACTCACAAGGCATTGTCCATGCTAATCTGGGAGAAAGAAGGGGAGGGGGGAGCTTCACGGTAAAATAAACACAAATGGGATAACATAAAAAATATAATGATGATTGTAACAGGGCCTTGTGTGTTTTGTTCCCATAAAATGTTAATATGCTGATCTTAATAATGAGACCTTGTGCACTTCACAACCATAAATCATTAATACAGAGATCACTATAATGGGGCCCTATGTGATTAGTGCCTTATAACTCATTATAATGACAATCACTATAACAGGTCCCTGTGAGCGTTGCATATATAAACAACAATCATTTTAACAAAACCCTTGCATTTTAGGTCTAGAAACCATTAATATAACAATCACAATAAATTGTTAATATGGTGATCAGTACTTAAATCATAAATCTCTACTTCCAAAAAATGTCTTTATGAGAAGAGTATGAAAATATTATATTTTGTATAAAGATTGAAATCATATTCCTAAAACAGGAAAAGTGTAAAAACAGTTTATAAATTATGAAATTAAAAAATGACTAAACAAAAATTCAGCTGAAAAAATGTCTTGCATAAAATATCTAATAAAAAATCAGCAACAGTCATCTTATACATCTGATCTTCCATAAGTAGATCTACAGTCAAGGTCAACAACAAACATAAGTGATGGCAACAATGTACTAAAGATAAGTGTAAAAAAATGACAAATAAACTATTCTCACATATATATATTTTTAAATAAACATGATATCATGTTTATTTTCAAAAAATTTTGCAATAGTTTATTTATTATTTTTTATCTTGAAAATGTCCCCGTTAGTGCATTCGAAACATGTTGATCTTTACATTAAATGCCTTTTATATGTTTTTATAAGTCTTTATGTGTTCTGTTTTATCACTTTATTAGTTAATAGATATTAAGTTGTTTTCTTATATAATTAGGCATCAATGTAGTTTCAAGATTATTGTAATGCTGTTTCGGATTGGTGTAAAAACTAACGACTGAAAATATAATTTGGTAAATGGAGAAGCAAAAATTAATGAAGTTAAAAGTTAAGAAAATGGTTTAAAATAAGTCAATCCAAAACAACGTCACGGCACACGATCGTATAGCGGTGATTAATCCAATGATCGACATAACAGTAAAATATAGCAAAAGAACTTAAGAACAGGGCCGGACAAACAATTAAATAAACTTCACTAAATGATTTGGAAAAGAAAGTTACATTAGAAATCAATTATTAGATTAAGATGTAAAAGAAATAAATGTAACACTCACCCAACCTTGAAATGAAGACACAGATAAAATTTAATCACACACAAAGATTTATTCTATTAACTTCAGATATTACTTACAACAGTAGAAAAAGCATATGGTTGGCCAACGGTCATACAACAAATCTGATATCCTCGAATTATTAAATCAACTTTCAAATATAAATTCACTTTCCCATTTCTATTCAGAATATTATTAATTATGCTAAGGAAGAAATAATATATACAGATGATATAACACTGTCTTCATAACGGTCCTCTAAGGATGGAAATTAGAAGAATGTACTTATAATGGGAATTCACTATCACAAGCAGATCCTGAATGTCTTCTAACGAAGAATTCTGAGTTCCTGAATGTCTTCTGACGAAGAATTCTGAGTAACTACTTAGGCGGGAAAATTACTTAGCGACGAAACAGGCACTGATGAACATAAATGGCTAAGAAAAAAGTGGCATCGGAAGTAGCTAAAGTCAGTCGATGACGTTGGCGAAGAAATTAGCACAATGTCCTTTATGGAAGAAATTTCAGGATCAAATAGGGTTGGACATTCACTGTTTAAGAAGAATCGGCATTAGCGACGAAACAGGTGCTGTTGAAGAAAATGGCTAAGAAAAAAGTGGCATCGGAACACGCTAAAGACAGTCAATGACGTTAGCGAAGAAATTAGCACAATGTCCTTTATGGAAGAAATTTCAGGATCAAATAGGGTTGGACATTCATAATTTAAAGGGATCGGACAAATCTAATTCTTGAGGAGAGTGAAGAAACTCGCGCTGATGATAAACAGTCGTTCATGAAGAACGCAGCGTCGGAAGAAAGCTGAAGACAGTCTAAGTCATTAGCAAAGAAGATGGCATTAAAATGTTCTTTTCTGAATAAATTATGATGATCAGTTAGGGCTAGATATTTCGTTCATTCGAAATAAAAATGAAATCGCTGAAGACAGTCTAAGTCATTAGCAAAGAAGATGGCATTAAAATGTTCCTTTCTGAATAAATTATGATGATCAGTTAGGGCTAGATATTTCGTTCATTCGAAATAAAAATGAAATCGCAGAAGACAGTCTAAGTCATTAGCAAAGAAGATGGCATTAAACAGTGGCGCAGCCAGAATTCGGTTCTAGGGGGGGGTTTGAGTTTATAATAAAGATGGTCGCCGGTTATATGAATCATCGGTTAATGGAATCAGTCTTTTAAATGAATGAAATCATAATGCTTTTCGCCGCAATTACGTTGGTTATGATTCATTTAAACAGCGTTTACAATATTAGAGTTACAAACTATAAAATGCACCAATGAAATAACACAAAACTAGGTTAGATTTATTTATAAAGTGTTTAAAAATGATGAGGGGAAAACTTAAAGATGGAAGAGCACAGTACAGCAAATAATTTTTACATAGAAAATAATAGAGTTGGAATGCATTTGTTCAATCAAAAATACACAAGGTTTCATTACAAGAGAATCACGAATTCTTATTCCTAACGTTAATAATAATGAAGCAATTTTAACAAAATTTTCAATAGACTTACTTACCTTGCTTTTTGCCAAATGTAACAAGTCATTTAAAACTTTTAGGGCTAGAGTCTTGAAATTTTATATGGATGTTACTTAAAAGACGTAAATGCTCCCCAGAATTTATTTTTTCAATTCGAAATTTAAAAGAATGCAAGAGTAAGAAGCATTCTAAAATTGCGATTTATGTGACACAATTGATATGAAAACTTGAAATTTGGCATGATGATTACTTTTATGTAGTAAATGCTTCCTTATAACATTTTTAAAAACATTTAAAAATTTAAAAGGACGAAATGAGCTGAAAACTTTCTAAAAGTGTTCTAAATTATGATTTAGCTGAAACTGTTACTGTTAGAAACTTGAAATTTAGTATAGATATTACTTTTAAGATGGAAATGCTTGGCATAAAGAATTTATTATAAATCGGAAATTTAAAGGTGTGAAACAGCTGAAAGTATTCTAAATTACGATTTATTTAGACCTCACATCATATCGGGCCTTTCGAAGACGACCTTTTTTCTATGCTAAAAGTAACTAATCCATTAAAAGCGTCTTGGAAGATCAAAATTACAGCGCCTACAAAAATTCGGAAACGCTCTGATGAAGAAAAGATCTGATTTTAAAAAATCGGAGAATTTTTCGATGACAATGCAAAAAGAAAGTTGGGTATTTTGGCGTGGGTATGCTCGGCGTCGGTTCATGTTTTCAGTATTAAATGTGACTTAGTCTTTTTTGACGTGACTGTGTTCTCTTCGACTTTAGTCAAAGACTGAGACTTTTTTCACGGAATTTTAAAGAGGGGTTGGATACAGTTATATTTACAATCGAATAAAATTTCTGAGAGTTCGGACAGTAACTTTTTTGTGTTGTTATTCTAAAGGACACGTCGCAAAAAAAAAAAAAAAGTCGCGAGAAGAAAGCATTTCTTTTACAGCTAGATATCAATATTTTTCCACGGTCTGTAAAACCATTATATTTATAACCATGGCTTTACAAATTTGATAAATTCTGGTAGCCAGTAAAAAATTCTAGTTACCAGTAAAAAAATATAACCTGCTCCCCTCCAAAGTCACTAATTTTCAAAAGCACAAAAGTTTTTTTTCAATTAATTGAGAAAAATAATAAACCTATTGTAGGATTATTAGTTACATAGTTTAGAACAGCTACATCATTTAAAAAGATGGTATAAACAAAGTTTTCTAATGAAATTTATCAAAATTATTTATCTATGAAAAAAAGTGTAAAGGCTGCATTAACCGGTATGTTCAGGAAATGCTGATTGCCGAAGGTTTCAAATGTCTGGATAAGTGAGTGCTGTAAAAGCTATATCTGATGAGGGGGGCATGGATGAAACAGTAAAGCAGGAAAACAATTCCTGCCTATTTTCGTGTCGAAGTCAGTTAAATAATTATTTTTTATTAATTTAAAATTTGCATTTGTTAAACTTATTTTTACCTAATTAAAAATGCCGAAAATGAGATAAAATGCCATTTATGGTCATTTCTCAGGACAATTTTTGTACAAAAAATTATAATAATAATAAAAAAAAATTGGGTTAAATAACTTGCTGGCTAGATAGAAAAACTAGGTCACCAGTGGCGACCTGGCGACTGCATTTGTCAAGACCTGTTTATAACTGATGAAAAATTTATAGAATTCAGACAACTGGGGTTATTTTTTTTTTAACTATATGAAACGAGAGACCCTTACGAGGAAAAGAAACAAACAAACAAAAAAAAAAAAAACCCAACCAAACAAGAAGGTGTCTTTTAAAAATGCTTTTCTGTCAAATAATCAATATTTTTTAGTGAAAATTTCATTTAAAAATATAAAATTGATATAAGATATATAATCATACAAATTTGAGGTAATTATCATGAGCCCAGGCACCGCCGGACGGGTCAGCTAGTATAATTTTAATGACATGCAGATAGCATTCGTTAAAATGTAATAAGTGTAAATCAATGCATAATTAATATATTGCTGATCAGTTTAAATTAATGCATGGTTAGCGTAAAATTGTGTGTAATTATAGATAGTATTTTTCTAAAAAAATGCGTTAGCGCTTTTTTTTTTTCAAAATCCATACTCACAGGCAGGGCTTAAATTCTAGGAAAAAAGAGTACCGGAGCTCATACATATACGCTATAAGCAAGAACCCGAAGGCTCTCATCCTGTGAAGAAACATACCGGAGACTTGAGGCTTCCATGGAAAAAAATATTTTATTTGAAGAAAGATAATTGAAAAAATGAGGCGGTCCCCCAGCACTCAGAACGTCTATATCTTCACATCGTGAAAACTCAAATTCGAATGCCTTTTTTTGAGATGCCACAAATTTATCCGCGTCGACCCATAGGGTACAGAAGAAAATTCGTTAGAGAGAAACACATTCTAATTTTTTTGAACGCAAACCGCCAAACCAGATTACCATATCAGCATCTTTATAACAACAGAAAACTAACTGTCCGAACTTAACATCTGCAGGAATTTTAGCATGCAGGTGTATCGAGAAATAGACGTTGCATTTTATCTTTCTTTATTTATTCTGTGATCCAAAATGTATGCATTAGGAAGGCACGCAGATGCCAAACTGAAAATGATTTCATTTCTCATATGAAAACCACAAACACATACGAAAGAAAGAATTTAGACATGTACATTAATTGAAAAAGGATCACTTCAAGCTGCGATAAAAGAGTTTAAGAATTAATGAATTTTAAATAGAAAGGAAAGAGATTTTCTTTTCACAGAAGCGCGATAGAATTAAAAATAGCTAAAAGAGGAACCACAACTAATTTATAAAATTTTAACGATAAATATACGAATCTCCATCATAAGCAAGACGTCGTTGCTACATTACCAACAAATGAAATATAGTCTTTAACTTTGTGTACAGACCCCCTACGAAACAAATGATTCAAAAGAAACACCGATTGCAAAAATCTGCTCATAATCGAAAAATAGCTTTTTATAACTTTAAGTACTTTTTTTAATTTCTTATTTTTGCAAAGATTTTTTTCCTGGGTATGCACATAGCTTGGTATTAGATATAACTGAGAGCGAAAAAGCTTGAAAGTGAGAGAGACTTACAAAGTGTATGTTTTTTTCTCTGGAATTCGATGATCTGTTATTGTTTCGAACGTGGAACAAAGACAGAAATGCAATTAAGAAACAGACCACTGTATACTATATAACTCAAAGCGTCTGTGTGAGAGTATATGACCCATCTTTTACTATAAGACGTCTCGACAAAGTGACGCAGTCCAAAAATCAAGTTTTGACATAACCTATGCGTGTAATATGCACTTTCACAGTTAAGTAGAATTTTCGCCATTTAATTGAATCGCATTGTTGAATAGAATTTGATTTAAGAAAGCGGTGGATTCTGTAAAGGCGGAAAGGCCAAAAAACTTAATTTTAATTTTAGTAGTTTTGATTCATATAAGCGGCAATTATAGTAATTTTTTTAACTCTGGGGGGTGTTTTAACCCCTAAACCCCCACCTTGGCTGCGCCACTGCATTAAAATGTTCCTTTCTGAATAAATTATGATGATCAGTTAGGGCTAGATATTTCGTTCATTCGAAATAAAAATGAAATCGCAGAAGACAGTCTAAGTCATTAGCAAAGAAGATGGCATTAAAATGTTCCTTTCTGAATAAATTATGATGATCAGTTAGGGCTAGATATTTCGTTCATCGAAATAAAAATGAAATCGCACTAATGACAGTCTAAGCCGGTGATGAAGAAAGCAGCGTCGGAAGAAAGCTGAAGACAATCTATGGCGTTCAAATTTGAAGATCGGTTAGGACTGGAGATACATTATACTCGAAATAAAAATAAGCCGTCAAAGAAGAAAGCTACATCAGAAGAAAGAGAAGACAGTCTATGGCATCAGCGACGAATGAAATTTAATTTTGTTTGAAGTGACGCACGCGTTGATGACAGCCTGAGCCGTAGATGATGAAATTCACGCAAGTGCAAATTAGAGTCTTAAAAGACTAAGATAAAGTTTGAAGATGAATCCAGACTGGAAATTTATTTATTATTATATGAAAAGCGGACGAAAGTATACTACGTTAGTGATGAAGATGGCACATTTCCTGAAAAGCAATACTTCATCGCTCTTCCACAAAAGAAGATATCTTATTAAGATAAAGAAGATACACGAACAAAGACAGCGGTGAATTTCTCCGGGACGAAAAGCGGCGGGACCCGAAGGTCCGCCGTATAAATAGGACAACTTTCAAGCTTAATCCTCAGCCGACAAGTGATTGAAAACATTGTGCACAAAAGTCAGTTAGATTTTTGAAAGCAAACTTTCAGCCAATGAGCATCGAGCGCTCGCTACGCAACGCAGAGTTGAGATGTATAGAAATCAAAGTTACTCTTGAATGGCAACGACGTCATGAAAATACCTGGATGGACGCTGAGAAGGGATAGCGTCCCCGCCGGAGTGCAATGAACTGTAAACTATTTTTTCGGAGAAATCCAATCACGTGATCTCAAACAACAAATATTTTGGAGAAGAAGCACATTCAAAATGTCTAGCTTTCAGCAAAACAAATTGCGCGAACTTTGAAAAGAGAATTGAATAAATACTTTCTCTTGCGATAACTTCCGAACTAAGTAACGTATTTAAAAACCATAAACAGGATTCTGAATGTAAAAATTTAGATCTATCGATTGAATATGGTTTTAAGATAAAATAATTAATATTTAATAATTATGATTTTCTTTTTTGGACTTAGAATATTTCGTGATTGTTTGTTTTGACACGCGAAAAACGTATCTTTTACTGAGATTAATTTTACTAAATATTATATTAATGATTTTATTGATTAAAGCATTTGATTTATTGATTAATATTATTATTTAATAACAGAATAAAATTACTTTAACGGAATATTAGAGATTTTAGAAAGAAAAAGGACTTTAAAGAAAAATGATTATAAGAATAAGTTAAGTGGTTAATTAAAATAGATTAATGAATTAAATTTGCATAAATTAATACAGAAACAATGTACGGTGGCGTAACAATTATGAGAATGACAAAATGGTTACAACAGAAAAAATTAGTTTTGTGCCAAACCATGCTTGCTAAAATATACAAATTGACCGTAGATTCGATTACAGAGGAATCACTTGCTTTTGATCTTCAACACCCTCTTTTCAACCCTTTAGGGGTTGAATTTTGAAAATTGTTGAAATATGTGTTTAGCCCTTTTTCTAGTAGATTTTTAATGCTGCATATCACATTTCTACATAAAACTGCTGCTGAGATATGGTGAAATGACCTAAAATTTTCAACACCTATTTTAACCAACCTAGGAATTGAATTTCTAAAAAAAAAATTCTTAGTGGATCCTTATTATTTGTTATAAACTTATACTCAACAGTTCAAGTTTCTAGCTTCAATAGTGTCATCTTATTGTGTTGATGAATCAGTCAGGACAAAGTCTTTTATAGGTATAGATTGAGGTATAAAATATGACATTATAAGATTAAGTTTGTCGTTTTCATTCAATTATACACTGATTAGCTGGCAGTCATAAGAAGAATTGTAGTTACTATAATAAGTATCTGATTTTTTAAAATTATTATTTTTTTTTTAGAATAGAAGTATAAATCCAGTACTGCTTTTTAAAATAAAAATCTACTACAGAATTAAAATCTAGTGATTAATGTAAATTTTAATTGAATTATATAAAAATTTAGTACTCTGCAAATTATTGAATAAAAAAAAAAAAAAAAAAAAGCTTAAAATATTCACAGTGAATAATTATTTACTTGCAATCTAATAAATGATCATTAATAAAAATAAAGTTCAAGAGCAAAAACCATAACTGATATGAAATATCATTACCTTCTGTGTTATCTATTTCTTGTTTTATATGTATCTCAGCTGAAAATAAAATATTTATTATTATAAATTTTGAGTTACGGAGCAATTTTTCATATAAAAAAGAACAAAACAATAAATTTATACAAGATGTTTGTCATAATTTTTACCATAAGATGCTGTTACTAAACTTAAGAAACGGAGTATTGTGAAAATTAATTAGAAAGATTTAAAAATACATTACAGCTTTGGTACTTTATGTTTAGGTCTGCATGGGCTGAAATTTACAGGCTCGGCTCGTATAAAAACTTTATTGGCCTGGCCCGACCTGTTATGAAATCTAAAAATTTGGCTTGGGACCTGCAGTATAAATGCTAAAATTTCCACCCAGGCCCGACACGACTCTATTTCTACAAAACATGTCAATATTTCAGAAGCAACATTATCCCACAATTAAACTTATTCAAAAAGCACACTTACTTATGCATAGACTTTATTTTCAAATTATATGTCTGCAATTCATGGAATACAGAATAACAATAATATTAATGACTACTTAGACAATTACGTACATAAACATTCATTACAAAAATTGACTTAAACAATTAGATTCAAATGATGATTGAGTAAGAAAATCAATCTAGTTTAAAATTAAAGAAAAATATAGTAAAAGAAAATCACAATTTAAAAGTTCTACAAAGAAAAAAAGTACGTTTTAAAAAATATTTCTGAGTAATTTATTAAACTTCTAAAGATTTCGTTAAACAAATAAACAACATAACTTTATCTTTACAAAAATAAATAAATAAAATGCTAGCCAATATGGGCTCGGGGAAAAGAAAGAAGTCCAGGCCTGGCTCCGCCCCCCCACAAAAAAAAAGTCTGGCCTGACCTGAATCGCAGAAAAAAGTAAGGCCTGGATCGAGTATCATGAAAGGCTCAAGCCCGGGCCAGGTACACGCAGACCTCTACTCTATGTATCTTAGTAAAAAGATTTTACACAACACTGCATAGTGTTAAAAAAATAATAAAAATACACAATTATTTAATTTGCATATTAAAGTAAGAAGATATCTTTGTTTAAAAGTTGTATTTAATAAGCCCACCTGGACTTCTTTCTAAAATAAATATTGAGACATGCTGAAAATTATACAATTTTGTAATACATTGTCAATCATTGCATTTCTTTGAAGATATAATATGTGGGAAACCTAGCTTATTTTCTTATAGGCTCTAAACTTGCTACTTTTTGCCACAAACACAAAACATTTTTCAGCCATACATGCAGTTTCTAGTACATTAAATCAGATTGAATGAACAGTTTAAAAAAAATTCCTATAAAAGAAATCTTTCAAAAGTATTGTCAAAGATGACATTATAAATCAATTTTTGGAACTTGAAAACCACAGGAAGATAAAGATTATTACTATTAATGTTAGTCCTAATAAAAAAAATGAATCAATTGTGAGGTGGGGTGGGTTGAGAGTGTTCATTTTGTTGATACTTGAATTTCTTAAAAATATTTATTCAAGTTGAAATAAAAATGACTTTATAATTGTGGTAGTTATTTGAAAATGCCTTTTCAAATGTTACCAAAAAACAGAAAAATGAAAAAAAATAAAAAGAAATAAAGAAAAATTTAAATGTGAAAATCTAAAATTAATTCCTTTTTTTTTTTTTTTTTTTTTTGAAGGAAGTTAAAAAATTTCTAGCATTTTTCACAGATTTTTAAATTATCTTGATTTTGTCAGGTTTTCTAATTTCTCCTGTTGCATTGCAATTTAAATAAATTAATACAGTCTATGCAAATAATATTTATCTACTGATGCAGCATGAAGTTATAATATGATTATAGCAATGATGACAGCAACTTAATGTACTTAATTGCAAGAACAACAGATCGCAACATGACAATTTTTATGTACTAGGTTTATCTGTCTTGGTATGAATAGTATTATTATATTTTTCTTAATCGTGTAAGATTGCATGCTTTTTTTTTTTTCAATTGTTTGGCATCACAACATTAGTCAGACTTTAATATCTGAGTTAAATTTTTCAAAAAACTTATCAAATAAAGAAAAATAAAGAGAAAAAACAATGTCAATTTGAAAATAACAATAATAAAATTTATTTTTAAATTTGACTGAATGTCTATGCGTAATCTACAAACCAAGAAAATCCCAACTTGGTGGTTTATTCGAAATTAGAAAATATCTTAATTTAAAGTGTATAATAATCCATTTGCAATTTCACTAAACATACTTGAATGGTCTACAAACTAAGAAAATCATAACTTGTGCATTTAAAACTAAACTTACTAAATTTAAAATCTACTTATAATAAAATCCGAAGGCAAGAAAGTGTCTGTAACCATTCCGAGCGGGACCACTCTGGTCTGCGAATCGACCGTAGTTAAACGCCATGTTAGGCTTAATGAAAAACCTATGGTAACATATAACAGCTAAATGATAATATCTTCTACTTCAAATCATGTCTATTCAGCATATTTTTCCTATAAAACATGTATATCATATCCTATTATAATTTTTTAAGTTCTTAATTAAAAATCCAGATTAAACATGGGAATACTAGATATAAACCGAACAATATTGTTTTGACGCCATCTACCGGCATTAAAAAGTATTTTTCTACAATGCAAACCTTTAAATAGTAAAATCTTCGTGCTGTTTGTATGAAGTCTTAGGAAAATGGAACGCAGATCAACAATCCATCATTTTTGACGTGGTTATGTACTAGCTTTTTACAAACTTACTGTATTTAATTTTTTGCAAGCATAAGGAATTAAGTTTAGAAACAATTATTCAAAGCTTTTTTTGTTTATTCATAAAGTAAAATATCCATAGAAACTTTCCAAATTATGTTAATCTTAGAATTTTTTTATGTCATTTTAAACATTTAGTAAATTTATGACTTAAAAAAAATCAGTTGATTTAAATTAATGATTTAAAAAAAATCAGTTGATATAAATCAATGATTTAAAAAAAGCAGTTGATTTAAATCAACAATTTAAAACAATCAGTTGATTTAAATCAAAATGATTAAAAAAATTGGTTGATTTAATTTAAATCAATGATAAAAAAAATCAGTTGATTTAAATCAATGATTTAAAAAAAATCAGTTAATTTAAATCAATGATCTAAAAAAATCAGTTTATTTAAATCATCATTTAATCACCAATTTAAATCATCTGGTTAAAATGGTTGACACCTATATTGTTTTGGCGCCATCTACCGGCTTTTCTACAATACAAACCGTTCAATAATAAAATATTCATGCTGTTTGTATGAAATCTTATGAAAATGGAACGCAGATCAACAATTGGTCATTTTTGACGGGGGTTATATACTAGTATATAATAAAACTTACTAAATACTAAAACTTTAAAAAAAAAAAATCTAATTTTAAGTATATAATAAAACTTTAAGGGCTAAAAAAATTAATTAGTAACTAGTAAATTACTCTCATAAAAGTGTTTCTAATGAATAATAACAAAATACGAATTAGATAATTAGTAAAATGCTATACATGCGACTATTGTCATGAAAAAAGAAAAAAAAGTTTCATTTATTATTTACAAATTTATAGATTTAAAAATATTTTTTTCAAATCATACAACTAGATAAAACAATAAGAAAATCAATGAAAATCGATGAGCATAACTGTTAAGATAGCACATAAAATAAGGACAAATTGTTTGAGAGAAAACATTAAAAGATAGTTTACCTAAGGCTCTATCTTGTACATCTTGTATTAATGCAGTAAATTGTGATCGGTGTTCTTGCACTGTAATATAAACAAATTAGATTAATTCACAGAAAATTAAAATCTTATATCTACAAAAAAATACATTTTCATTGATATGAATTAAACTACAATGAAAGATACAATACCATGGGCATGCAGGAAGGAGGGCAATCACCCCTCCCTGAACACTAATAAATTTTGTTAACTAAATTTTCTTTTTCTCTGATGATGTTGAAAAAAATATAAAAAATTATTCTTCTCAAATAGTTTTAAAAAAACTAAAGGAACTAAGGAATTTTTGTTAAGGGTGTTGGACACTCAGGTCTCCAATTCCCCTCTCTAATGTTAAACCTATCAGTATATACTGCATCTTATCAGGAAATTCATATTTTTAACTCTTTTTTTTTTTTTTTTTTTTTTTTTTTCAGTGTACTCTTTTTAAAGGATGTCTCTTTCTTTTTTAGTTAACAAATATTTCTAAAATATACTGAATTTAATATTTTATGTGTTAGAGTCTTAGCAAAGCTGCGAGTAAGATTTGAATACATCAAATAAAATTAAATATATATTTTAGAAATATTTTGTCAACTAAAAAAGAAAGAAACATCCTTTTAAGAAGAGTACATAGAAAAAAGAAGTTACAAATATGAATTTTCTGATGAAATATTTTTAAAATATGAATGCATTCCACACATATAGGTTTAAAATTAGCAAAGGGAATTTGAGATTTGATTGACCAACCCCCTTAAGGGGAATCTGCCCTCCTGAAAACCCCATGGAATGCGATTTTTAATTCTGCTTTTTTTCTTCATCTTCATGTGTTAAAAAAAATTATCTCATATTGTGGGTTCTGGAGAGTAGAACCTCCAGTGAAAAAATATATATATATAAAAATAGTAATTTAATTCTTCATTTTGAAAAAAGCCAGTAGAAGGTTATTTTTAGATTTTGACTGCATCTTATTTGTTACTTATTATTATTATTATTTATGTTGATATGTTTAATAATTGTCTTGCACATGGGGTTATGACAAAAAACTGTTTATTTAGATTATTTTTTGTTTATGTTCTGCATTAAAAAAAATTGCCTTGGCAGCAGACTGTTTCAAAATCTTGTCCCTCCCTGGATTTTGTTCGATAAACATTCATGAACAATACTCAATTACTTTTAATTTTGCTGTTATTTATGACTAAATTTTACTATACATGTGTTGAAGGGCATCAAATTGGGAAATTGCAGTCTCTTTTCTGCTTGAGTAGGTTTGATTACATTTTAAAACATACTAGTGAAAGTTAACTTTGTAATGACGAATAATTTCAATTACTGTGTAACTAGTGTAAATGCCCATCCTAGGACGGTGGGTAGAAATCATGGTTTTCACTTTAAATTTGAAATAATTGATAAATATACTCATATACTATTCATCGATAATAAGGAAAGATGTATACTGGAAGATTATATCATCTAACATGCTTTTGCTGTTCACGTTCAAACTAACTAAGCATTTTACATGCTTGTCTAAAAGGATTGGGTCTCGTAATTTCATCTAATTTACATAAAATATGCAGTAAACAATTTTCAATGTGGTCGTTATTAAGTTGTTCCTGTACAGCTTGTGCTGTAGCTTTCAATTTGGTACTTTTCCGTTATACCAACACCATGCCAAAATATATGCTAATGTCCCATTTATTTCAACCCTGATCGAGCAAAGGTTTTCTACTGCAAACCATGCCAAACATTAGATTTGTTATTTAGTGAATGTAAATTATTTTTTTAGGTACTTTACCATTATACAATTGCTGCCAAGTGTAATAGTTGGCGCAAAATAAAATTCACGTAAATCAAAACATTTGAAAAAAAAAAATTGTTGAAACAAAAAGGAGCATTTAAAAAATATAATGTTTGAAAATTACAAAAATATAACGTTTGAAAATTACAGACTTTTACGCACTGTTTTATTAAATAAACAAAAATATATACTTAAAATTATTAAACAATAAGGCAATAAAATAAAACTCGTATTAAACTGCTGGCATGAAATTACAAATGTATTTTAGCATCGCAGTAAACATTTCCTTTTTTTGAATGAAGACATCATATGAACTCTATGAGATACAACTGTAAATGATAACGAACAGTTCCCCGATGTCTTTTATTGCACCATTTTGCAATGCCCCATAATCTCTTAACATTTTGGATATGACATCCACTGTTAGGATCAACAAAATTATATTTGTGATTTACTGTGAAATGATAATATCCAGCATCTCGCAGTTCACTTGCTTTATATCCTCTCCAGCAATCTATGTAGATATACTTCTATCAACTACATTGTTTTCTATTGCCGCCATTAAAGTTTAATCGTACGATCAACTACATTGTTTTCTATTGGTGCCATTAAAATTTAACTGTGTAACGATCAGGAATAGGAATAAGGAAACATCCCTGTGTTTCACGATATAAACCACCTAATACCCATTGAGGAGGAAGAACACGTCCTACATTGCTTTTTTTCTATGGTAAATAGACTTTCATCTACTCCTATAATTTTATTATGCCCACAGATTTTTCCAATTGGTTGTGAACACAAAGCATTGGTGCAAACTTCTCTCAAAAGCTATTCCAGTTCACTGTCGTGTTGTGGTTCATTTAAAATTGCAGCTCACAAAACTCAATCGACGTCAACTTTTGACACCATAAATATATAAATATCAAAGCATTAAGAAAAGACAACCACAATGCTTCAAACCATGGTTTCTTTCATATTTCTATGCTTTCTGGGCATGATCATAAGCTACACCTCCATTGAGGATGAAATTCAGAACTCATCCATAATTTCACTTCATTGTTTTTTGAACTAAACCTTTTTTTACAGAATTCCAAATTCCTGAAACAATTTTATAGCAGCCCTCTCATCATCTGGTAATTTCCAAATGATAAAATCCATCTCAGCGTCAATAGTAAAAGTCAGTAGAAAATATGTTTGATTCGAAAATAGCAAATTTAAATGTTTTGCAAGGTTAGGGTTAAATAATAACAATAAAAAAGTGATTCACGCTCCATAAATAGCAAATCACAATGCTTGGCACAATTTACAATAAAAATCCTTTTCATGGTCAGAGTTGAAATAATTGCCACATTAGCATACATTTTGGCATGGTGTTGGTATAACAGAAAAGTACCCAATATTCTTGCGATGTCACAGTAAATATGAATTTTTATTCACTTATAAAACATGCAGAAACTTGAAAATTAAAAATATATACATCCAAAAAAGCCACGTGTCTGAATATTTTTCATTATTTCTTTTTTTCTTAGCAAAAATGGAAGTAATAATCCACTGTTATAATAATGTCGTACCGGAATCAACACTTTGTGTTTTATTATATTTAGATTAGAAAAGCTCAGTAATGTAAATGAGAAAATACTTTGTGAATTGTTTTTTGTTTTTTAATTAGGTTTCTATGATTTAAAACTACATTTGTCTCTTTATATGATTTCTGCTTGTGGAATGTTTTATTTAGATGTATTTGTGATGTAATTTTTTCCCCACTTGTTAACATATTTTTTTATCTACAGAATGCCATTATAAATTTGCGAACTGTCCCTATTTTTACTGATGAAATAACATTTTAAATGATATGAAAAAGGTAGTGTAAGTCTTTTTTTTTTTGATAATTTAGTCATTTTTAAAGATACAGGTATACAGTTTTTTGTAATGCTCTTGTTGAAGCATATGAAAAAAAAATTTAATTGACTAATTTTGATTAAAAGCTCATATAAAATTTTAAAAAGTGTAACTTTTTAAAAATTAATGGGAGAACTATTTCATTAACATAATCTTATTTCCTAACTTATTTTGAACATCTTAGCAATTTACATTGTCTACTTATCCCTAACAGGTCAAATTTTAAAGCTTGTTTTAACTTTTTTGGGACACTCTGTACAGTCAAATAATTATATAAACAAGAGAAAGCTATATCTATATATTTACTTTAAACACCTATATTCAAGGAAACAAAACAAAAGACATAAATACACAATATATACTACTGAAAGCTCATTTTAGATATATTAGTAATTAATGGGCAAATAGAAATTTTATTTTTTAATTATTAAAATATTTTAAGAGGTCATTTTATAGAAAGTAATTAATCAAAATTAAAACTTACAATATGATTCATGTTCTTTTTCAATTTCAGTAGGATCACTTCTCTTATTAGTTTGTATCTGTAAAAGCAGCAAAGAACATTCATTTAATGACCAATGATTTTCATTCACATAACATTTAAAAATATAACACAGCAAAACCTCTGAACAGCATTCACTACTGGAATCATGAAAAAGTGACTGTACTTCAGAGGTGGTTACTATTCAGAGATTCAACATCTTCAAAACTAAAAATTAACTGATGGTCTTTATTTTAGAAATGATAAAATACTTAATTTCACTTTGCAATAAAGAAATCACTTATTTGCAATTGTTTGCTTTTTCATGTACAGCTATCCCTAGTTTTGCTGTGATTTGTAAGCAATTTTTTTGCAATGGTCCAGCAATTGGGAGATTTTTTTTTCTCTACTGTTGGAAAGCCATTCCAAATAGAATTCACCAATTTCTTCGTCATAGTATTCTGTTGCCGTCTTGGTTTTTGATTTAAATTTACACCTTGATCTTGAAAGCAAAACTTACTTGTTTTCAAAATATTATTTATCTGTATTTTTCCGAAACCACAATTTTTCCTTTTTTTTTTTTACATGCATGACAATTTTCAGCTTTTTATTTAAAGTTATAAAGTTCCACTTCAAACTCACTCTTCTGGGAAAACAAAACATTTGCAATAATAAAAAAGAGACAAAAAATATTATTGCGAATGAAGATCTTTAATGAACGACACAGAGTGCAAATGATAACTCTATCTAAGTGTATAAGTTAAATTTACCCTTTTTTGCTATACAGTTTGAAATGGTGTGTTGCAAAAAACAACTATGATAAATGCATAGAGAAACTGAAAGAAAGTCAATCAAGCAAATCTCCACATTCCATTCCTGTGAATCCCAGTTGTAGTTGAAAAATAATGGTGAAATTTTTTAATTATATGCCAATATGCTTTTAGGGCAAATTTCCACATTCCATTCCTGTGAATCCCAGTTGTAGTTGAAAAATAATGGTGAAATTTTTGAATTATATGCCGATATGCTTTTAGGTCAAAGAGCAATGTGTCAATAGGTTAGACATCCAATATAGTAACTTAAACAAAATCAATTGTGTTTATCAACTTTCTGTGGGGTTTCTATCGCAGCTCAGTAAATGACTGCAAGTTGTTTTTCCCTCGAGTCATCCTCCGTTCGTTCTTCTTTGACGATCGCGGAGTTCGAAGCGTGATGTCATGTGACGTGTAGCAAGCGCTTGTAAGGAGACCAATGGGAGCTCCTCTTACATATTTGATCCCAACCAATGGGAATCTGTTTTTCATTCTTTTCTGTAAATTTTTGTAAATAAAGCATTCTTCGTTTGTCTCTCCTTGTGTTTAGATGTGAGTTATTTTTCGCTACTCGGCAAAAGGCGCCGATAGCCGATGAAACCAAAACGAAACTTAAAGAGCGTTGGAAGATCCGCCAACAGATGGTAGCAGAGGTCCGGTTTCGCGCCGATTCGTTTTGGATTTGTGTATTTTAGAACGTTATTTTCGTAAAATAAAAATAATAAAAAAAATGAATTCCGGAGAAGAAAGCTCCGTTTTTCGAATACAAAAATTGGATCGCGAAAATTATCGGCAATGGAAATTTAACGTAAAGATGTTGCTGATGCATCAAGGACTTTACGAACTTGTCGAGGGTTCGGAAAAGAAACCTAAAACGGATGATAGCAAATTCAATGACTGGATTAAAAGAGATGCAAGAGCCTTATCTACGATATGTTTATCCATAGAAGAATAATTTAAAAATCTCGTCATGGACTGTGAATCGTCGTCGGCTGCATGGAACGTTCTAAAACAGAACTTTGAGCCGACTACGCGTGCTCGAATTGCATCATTACGTGCCGATTTTATGAACATAAAATTAAAGAAAAATGAATCTATGTCTGTATTTTTAAGTCGTCTTCAAAGAGCTGCTAAAGATTTAGAATTGGCGTGAAAATCAGTTCCCGATGACGAAATCGCATATCAAATGCTTTATCAGTTACCTTCTCATTATGACAATGTTGTTATTCAGCTTTACCAGTTAGATGACGCAAGTTTCACCTCAGAAAATGTGCGAAAAGCACTTATTGCCGAATTTGATCGCCTAAGTCATCGTACAGAGACGGTATCCGGTTTGCACGAAGGGACTAGTACAGCGCTGGCTTCCGAAACCGAAAGAAAGAATAAAGGGAAATTCGGTAACAAAACCGAAAATAAGTACTTTAAAGAACGAACTTGCTTCAAATGTGGACTTCCTGGCCATGTAATGAAATTTTGCAAAAAGAACACTAAGAATTTTCCAAAGAAAGAATTTCCGGCCAAATTCGAAAGTAATCCGAAAAAAGGACCTGATGTATTTTTAGCGGCGACGACGTCCGCCGTGTTAACTAACTCCAAACCTGAAGTAGTAGAATTTGTGTTTGATTCAGCGGCAACAGAACATTTCTGTAATGATGTAAATTTATTTAGTAGTTTTAGTGAACTTAAGAACTCTGAATCAGCAAACATAGCTGAAGGATCTACACCTATTTGTGGTTTTGGTAAGATAGAATTAATTGTTCACCAAAATGGAGGTAAGGTTCCTTTAACATTAAATAAAGTATTGTATGCACCAAAAATGTCAAGAAATTTGATTTCTGCACGTTTAATTGATAATGCTGGTTATAGTATCATTATAAGGAAAGGAAAATTGGTCATTAGAAGGCCAAATGGCTCTTTTTTCATTGCATCATTTTTGAGTAATAATTTTTATGTAATTAATGCAAATGTAATTAAAAATGTTGTACCTGAAGCATATGTTACAAATGATAATATTATGTCTTGGCATGTTAAATTTGGGCATCAAAATGTAAAAGGTTTGTGTAATTTAATGAAATCTGATGATGTATATGGTTTAGAAAATGTAAAGGGTCAAATTGAAAGCTGTGATACTTGTAATATGTGTAAATCTCATAGGGAATCTTTTAAACCCATAAACAAAATATCTAGTAAGGGAACATTGGAATTGTTACATTTAGATATTTGGGGACCTGCTCCTGTAGAATCTATAGGTGGATCAAAATATTTCATGAGTGTAATTGATGACTTTTCTAGGTTTTCTACAGTCTATTTTCTAAGACACAAAAATGAGGCGTTTGAGTATTTCAAGCAATATCAGACAGAAATAGAGAGGCAGACAGGGAAAAACATAAAGAGGATAAGAACTGACAATGGGATGGAATTTTGTGCTGGTTATTTTGAGGAAAACCTGAAAAATCAAGGTATTCGGGTAGAAAGAACAAACCCGTATTCGCCGGAAATGAACGGAATAGCTGAGAGATTCAATAGAACAATTATAGAAGGGGTAAGAACTTTGCTATATCAAGGAAATCTGCCAAAAACATTATGGGCTGAATTGGTAAACACCCAGAACTACCTAAAGAATCGTTTTCCCCATAGAAGTTTGGGGGGAAAAGTACCTTTAAATGTATGGACAGATAGAAAAATTTCAGTCAGACACCTAAAAGTAATAGGTAGTGTCGCCTATTATCATACTCCCAAACAACATAGGCACAAACTAGATGAAAGTGCACAAAAGGGGATTTTAATTGGTTATGCAATAAGAACCAAGGGCTATCGAATTTGGAAAATAGGTACAAGGGAAGTAATTGAAACCAAACATGTAAAATTTGATGATTCAAATATTCTGTCAAAGGTAAATAAATCGACAAATGGGGGTAATATGGATTTCACAATTCAGCTAAATTCACCAGATGAAAATGAGAGTTCAGTCGATGATCCTTTTGAAATAACTCCTCCTGAAGATGTAACATCCAAAGTTAAACAGGTTCAATGGGAAAGAGTAGTTAAGGAAAGAAAAAGTGGGAAAACAAAAGGGAAAAAGGATGTATATTATTATCCAGAAAAGGGTGTTAGATTGCGAAGCCTAAATGACGTGAAAGAATATTGTAAATCAAAAGGGATAAATTTTAATCCTGAGGACTTTAATTTTTCGGAAAAGGAAACTGAACAAAATTCAAATGATGAGGACAGTGAGGCTGAAGCTCATTTTGTTGAAGTTAAAATACCTTCATCATTCCTAGAATCTCAGACATTAGCAGAAAGTAAAAATTGGCATGAAGCCATGACTGAGGAAATTGACACACTGAAAACCAGGAAAGTTTATGATATAGTTCCTAGACCTGAAAAGCATAGAGTGTTGGGAAGTAAATGGGTATATAATTTGAAAAGAGATTCAAGTGGGAAAATTCAGAGATTTAAAGCACGACTGGTTACTCAGGGGTACAGACAAATTGAGGGCATTAACTATGTAGATACATTTTCCCCAGTTGTAAACTTTACATTGGTAAGATATTTTATGATACTATTGGTTGTATTATTGGGTTGGAAACATAATCATCTAGATGTGAAATGTGCTTATTTATATAGTAAAATAAACGAAGAAATCTATGTTGAACAACCACAAGGTTTTGTTGAATGTGACAATAAATTCTATGTATGGAGATTGAAAAAAGCTCTGTATGGTTTACACCAATCAGGTAGAGAATGGTACTTGGAACTGCACAAAAATTTTATAGAAATGGGTTTTGAAAAAATGAAAAATTGTAACTGTGTATATCATTTAAATTGGAATGTTATTGTACTTGTTTATGTTGATGATTTTGCAGTGTTTGCCAAAGATAATTATTATTTGAATCGTGTGTTTAAAATGTTAAATGAAAAATTTGATGTTAAAAATTTAGGACCTATTTCAAAATTTCTTGGAGTAGAATTAGAAATGAAAAATGGTTGTTTGTTAATGCATCAAATGAGTTATATTAAGAAAATGTGTGATACCTTTAAGAACATTCCGAAAACAAAATGTAAACTGCCAATGAGTACAGGTATTATTGTTGAAAAAGTACACGATCCAAGTTGTGTTGTAAATGATGTTCCTTATAGATCATTAATAGGGAGTTTATTATTCTTAGCATCAAGAACCAGACCAGATATAATGTTTTCTGTTACAATGCTGTCCAAATATTGTAATGCACCTTCTGAAACTCACTGGAAATTACTCTGTTAAATTTTTCAATATGTAGTAAATACCTCGAATTATTGCATTAACTTGTCTAATGCAAAAGACTGTTTTATTACTGGATATTGTGATGCAAGTTGGGCTGCTGATAGGGATGATAGGAAATCTGTAAATGGTTTTGTTGTCATGATGGGAAATGTTCCAATCTCATGGTTATCTTCTAAGCAGCATTCTGTAGCTTTATCAACCATGGAATCAGAATTTATTGCACTATCTGAATTAGTAAAAGAAATTATATGGCTGTCTCGTATCATGGATGAATCTGACTTAAATTTAGAAATTAAGAAACCTGTAATATATTGTGACAGTCAAAGTGCTATTTATTTTTCAAAAAACAGTGTAGAAAATAAAAGAACGAAACATATTGACACGAGATACTTTTTTGTGAAAGACTTCTTAATGAAAGAATTATTTGTCTTAGAACATGTTTCAGGAAAACAGAATGTTTCAGACATGTTAACCAAAGTGCTAACTTTAGACAAAATCAAATATTATTGTAGTATGTTATTTTCTGAGATATAATTATGTGTTTTTCAGATATTTAATAATGTGTGTGTGTCATATGTTAAAATGTTTTTTTTAAGGATGAGTCGAGGGAAAGGGGGAGATTTGTGGGGTTTCTATCGCAGCTCAGTAAATGACTGCAAGTTGTTTTTCCCTCGAGTCATCCTCCGTTCGTTCTTCTTTGACGATCGCGGAGTTCGAAGCGTGACGTCATGTGACGTGTAGCAAGCGCTTGTAAGGAGACCAATGGGAGCTCCTCTTACATATTTGATCCCAACCAATGGGAATCTGTTTTTCATTCTTTTCTGTAAATTTTTGTAAATAAAGCATTCTTCGTTTGTCTCTCCTTGTGTTTAGATGTGAGTTATTTTTCGCTACTCGGCAAAAGGCGCCGATAGCCGATGAAACCAAAACGAAACTTAAAGAGCGTTGGAAGATCCGCCAACACTTTCTGAGTTAAGAGTTAACAGAATTTTGCTTTGATTGATTGTTTATACATATTTTTAGTATCAGTGTTTGAACGATCTTATTTTCAAATGTATAATGATAGCTAAAAGTTGGTGAAAACTGAGACTTTAATTAGTTCCGAGGATACTAATGTGAAGTAAAACTATAGAGAATATTTTCATTGATTGTTGTATGGAATTAACAAAAAGAACATTTCGGTGGAAATGAAACAAAAATCCCTTTTATAAGGAACATGTCATTCACCTGCAAGATAAGTGACACAACTCAAAATTACTACATTTAACAAGAGAGGCAAAAGAAGATTTGCATGTTTTTACTGTAACATAAAATTATAGCACAAAAAATATAGCTCTGCATACAGCTGTAAAAGCATGTATAAAAGCATAAAACCTTATGTATGAAGACATAGTAGAAGTTTTGGAGTATTGAGTAATTTTATCCCCCACATAATTTGTCCCCCTTCTGTGGTGGCAAATGGACATATTGCATAATCTACCAGTTTTCTGAACAACTACATTTATAACATTTTTCCTGTAGCAAGATGCACTATGTCAGACCTATTTTCGCAATAATAATTAAGCAAAATTATTATTGTACTAATATGCAAAATGAAAACTTTTGAATTGTGTCACTTTTCTTGCAAGTGAGCAATATTATGTCTCTATAGTATGTATATAAAATACAAGAAACTTTATTAGAAAAATCAAAACGTTTGAAAAAATAGCAATATGTTTGCAATGATAAGGGGAAACGAAAGATTTTTTTAAATTTGAGATTATTATTATATTTGATTCTTTTTCACTTTTTTCTCTAATGCTATCATAATACACCAACAAAGCAAAAGGAGATGAGTGTTTTCTTTAGACAAAATTTCTTTATGTAATTTCTACATAAATACATTTTGAATGGCACTATTTTGGTAGATTTATTTCATTATTTTAAATACTATCTTTATTATTATAAAGTAGTACCACCTAAATATAGATAGCATATTCAGTTAAATGATAATTCAATGATTTGTCAAGTAATGTTTGACATATTTGTACTACTTCACTCGGCAGTGAAATGGGATAGTCTGAAATTAGAGTACAGTTACAATATATACAATAAAAATGCCATCTTACAAAATATACAATAAAAATGCCATCTTACATTTATCAAAGTAAAATATTGCATTAATTTACAACTCTAAAATTAAACTTGTAGTTTTGGTGGTAGCGAATCAATTTGACTTGCAGATTTTTCAGTCTATAGCAAGCTCTATTCATATCAGGGGTCTGTCCAGACTTTTTTCCCAGGGTCCTGTTTTTGTGAAATTGTGAACAGCTTTTTATATTTGTGAAAAATCTAGTCATAATTTTGTGAATTTGAAATGATCGTTATATTCAGGTTCTTGTTTATACATTTTTAAGAAGATATATGGATATAAAATACATATTTTTTCTTTATATGTGTAAAAGTGACAGGTCAGATTTTACTTTTAAATGATTAATTTGTGAAATGTTCAGTTTAAAGATGAAAAAAACCTATTTTTAAGATATAGAATTTTGTGAAGGGTCCTATTTTAGGAAAAATAGTTTTGTGAAGGGTCCTGTTTTAGGGAAAATAGTTTTGTGAAGGGTCCTGTTTTAGGGAAAATAGTTTTGTGAAGGGTCCTGTTTTGAAATAAAAAAAATTGTGAAGGGTCCTTTAAAGGACCCAATTTTTTCCTAAACAGATCCCTGCATATGCAAATATATTTATTAAAAACAACAACTTTTGCACTATTTTCTCAAAGATCTTTTACTTTATAGGCAGTTCTGCAAGTAATATTACACTTATTTTGTTATCTTATTTAGTACAGAAAGTTAGGAGGCCCCTTACAAGTAATTTGTCCGGAGATCATGTATACAGTTCATTTTATTTATATACCAAATTCTTTATTTACATTCGTTTTTGAAGTTTCATTAGTTATCTTTGTATAAATTTAGAATAAAGTATTTTATTTCTTTACTAGCTGACCCACCCAGCGTTGCCTGGGCCCGTGATAATAAATTTAAGCAAAATAATTTTATATCTTTCACTTGATTTTGTATGAAATTATATTATTAAATGAAAAATTTGTGAAAAAATATTGATATTTAGTGATAAAAAGCACTGGTAAGAAGACATTTTCTTGTTTTTTCACGCAGGGTCATTTCATAGTTTGAAAAAAGTTTTTGTTGGCCGAACTCTTTGGAATCTTTATTGGTTATAAAAATAACTGTTTTACAGCCCATGTAAAAATTTAGTGAAAAAATATTAGTTATCTATTTGTAATAGAAAAATGTTTTCCTCTCACTCTTTTTTTTTCTGCGTCGGCTTCTTTAGCATGACAATGAAAAAATAGTTCTCATCTTCCGAACTCTCTCAAATTTCAATCATAACTGTATCCAAGCTCTCTTTAAAATTTTGAGAAAACATACGTATATTTAGTGGTGAAAACATGAGTCGAAATAGAGCGAACCACGCCGAAACACCCACTTTTTGTTAGAGCTGGAGTATTTATCAATATATTGATCAAATATTGATATTTCTTAATTATCGCAATAACAATATTTAAGGTCTGACACTGACGATATATCCCAATAATGATAGCTAAGCTCTGCCTCTGGCAATATATCCCCATAACGATATCTAAGCTAAGCTTTGACTCTACCGATATATAAAAAAAAAAAAAAAAAATTTTTTCAACTTCAAACCACGAGAAAAGAGCTGAATATTCCGTATAATATCCCATTCCTTTCGTCCGATCCATGCATTTAGATATTCACTGTTCTACTTTATTTTAATCAGAATATCCCCTCCAACGATTATCCTTTGATTATCTTGCTTTCATTAATGTCCCCAAATAAAGAATATCACAATATTTCCCAATACGAATACATTCTCTTATTATGTCTAAGTTCGGTACTATCCTCTCAAAACGCAAATTAAACTCTTTGTTCGTAAATGAATAATACAGCTATCGTCTATGTTTTAGTTCTGCTGCTGCTATTCATCCAGACTTATTGCAATATGTCAAAGTATTGATATATGATGGTCAATAAAATACAGTTAGAGTATCTGTTGGTTATTGTTGAGTCGATAGCATTGCACTACTTTAGTGCTCATTAAGATTATTTTCTCGGCCAATATTATCGGTAGCGTCTTGATATTAAAATAAATGTATGGTTGCGTGTAGATTGAAATGCTGAATATTGATTTTGTTTGTTTGTTTGTTTTTATTTAATTTTGTTAGCCAATAACTTATTTTTAGCATTTACAATTTATTTTCTTTTGAATTCAATGACACTTTTGAAATAAAAAAAACAGGTTTAAATATTAAACCTAGTATTTTGCATAATAAAGCAAAATTTTATGATATGTTTTTAGCTCACTAATGTGCCCACTAGTTCTGTATGTACGTATGGTACGTGTGTTTGTACGTAATGCGATAACGCTTGATAGAAATAGCCGTTTTGCTTCAAATTTTGTTTATAGTTTCATTGTGATAAGGCACTTTCCTGATTAGTTTTGGGGGTTCATTGGTTAAGTATAAGGGGGGGAAAGGGGGCTAATCTCCCCCTTAATTTAGATAGATGGGTTTTTCATGCAGAATTATCCGATTTTCTTCAAATTTTATAGGTAGGTTCCTTGTGATAAGGTGCTTCCTTGATTAGTTTTGGGGGTTCATTGGTTAAGTATAAAGAGGGAAAGGGAGGCTAATCCCCTTAATTTAGATAAATGTGTTTTTCATGCTGAATTATCCGATTTTCTTCAAATTTTGTTATGTAGGTTCATTGTGACAAGGTGCTTTCCTGATTAGTTTAGGGTGTTCTTTGGTTAAGTATAAAGGAGGTAAAGGAGAGGGGGCTAATCCTCCCCCTTAATTTAGATAAATGTGATTTTCATGCAGAATTATTCGATTTTATCCAAATTTTGTATATAGGTTCATTGTGGTAAGGTGCTTCCTTGATTAGTTTTGGGGGTTCGTTTATTAAATATAAAGGAGGATACGGGGGGCTAATCCCCCCTTAATTTAGATAAATGGGTTTTTCCATACAGAATTATCCGATTTGCTTCAAATTTTGTACATAGGTTCATTGTAATTAGAGGTTTCCCGGATTAGTTTTAGGGGAGTATTGGTTAACTATAAGAGGGGGGGGGGATGATCCCCCCATATTATTATATTGTTGATTTCTTTATTTTTCGAGAGGCTTATTTCAAATTCTTTGAAATAAGAGTATAATATACAATTAGTGTGAATAGCCTGTTTGAAATTATCAAGACAATTATCCCCAAACATTTTAAGGTAGTTATCACGATATATCACCAATATCGATATTAACTCAATGATATATCGCAATATTAAATTTTTGATATCGTCCAGCCCTACTTTTCGCATGTCCCCCCCCCCCCAGAAAATTTCTCAGATTTTATTTATTTTTTAAAACTTTCCTCGGGTGCATCAGGACATGCCCTTGGATTACTAAATCCAAATTGTCAGATCTGTGCGAACTGTAGATTTTGTCAGCCATCACCAACAAACATACACACAGACAAAAACTTTCTATTATAGTATTATAACTTTCTAGTATAGATTTTCTGCTTGCATGTAAATTTGCTTTGGGGCCCTGAATGAAACCCGTAGAACTGATTCAAAACAACCGTCTAGATGGCGGTTAAGTATATATTGTTATTGTTATATATTATATTGCTAGGTTCATTATGAATTTAATTAGATGTCTCAATTAGAATTTTCTATTAAAGATTTGAGAAGATGCTCTAGTATATGTTCAACAGGTAAAGTTTGTTTCGTCCGGTTTTTAGGGTTTCGTTCGCTCCGTTGTCTGTCCGTCACAGAGCCACTCTCAGAAACTATGTAACTTACAAAGTTGAAATTTTGTGTATATAGCTGAATACCAGCTATAAAAGAGCTCAAAATATTAAAATTGGAAAAATTCGTATTATTTTAATAAATAGAGATAAAAAACCAAAATTCTAACAGCCTTTTCCTATTAAATTAAAAAAATTTTCGTTATAGCAGATGCCAAAACTTAAAAATCCAGGATGAAATTCTTTCTACAATAATTTTCTATCAGACAATTTCCACGTGAAAAATGAAAATGAAATAAAAAGTTTTACCAATAAAAAAAAATATTAATATGAAATAAAAATGATTGACGTCATAGTGGTAATAAAATGAAATTTTCAAAGATTTCTCAATAATACAAGGAGTATGAGTATGTGTATGTACACAAAGCAGATTAATATCACGTCATTAGAGAATTAAAAAGAAAATCTGATGTCATCTTGGAAGTTTAACGGATTTTTCAAATGTTTGAGAATAATACAAAGTGAGTATCAATATGAGTAATAGAGAATAGTAAATATATGAGTTTGAGAAACATATTGAATCATGATAAAAATCCGATTATGGAAATATTCGCATATTTTAACATTTTAAAAGTGTACAACATGTTTAATTTTGAAATTATTTTTTTTAATATCGCATTTAGTCTGCATTACAGATACTGTTAAAACAGAATATAATAGCGTGCTGATTTAGACATTCGAAAAAACGAAAAAATAGACCAGTAAATTTTTTAAATAAAAAACATGACTTTTTTTTTTGTTTAATGAAATTTATTTGGATTTATTAAAGAAAGGATAAAGTGTTTTGAAAGGAACATTAAACAAAACCCTTTGAGCGATCTTCAATCACACTTACCCACTTGTTAAACTTTTCTCTGTATTAATATGTGCAGTAGCATAAAACATTCTGCCGAATTTTCGCTAGTTTTGTTGTCTAGAAAAATTAGTGCAGTTTGTCGTGTCAACTTTTTTCTCTGCATTACTAATAAGTTTGATAGATTGGATTGTCATGAATTATTATTGAAGCTGCCTGCCAATTTAAAACTTTTTTGCTGGTTATTAAAGGAATTAGAGCCCCTGAGTTATTGTTTATTATGATCTGAAGGAATTTAGTAAAACTGTCTGCTCTATAGAACTTGACTCTTCTTTGAAGAAGACAATCTAATAGAATTCATTCCACTTGTCATGTTTTCAGCTTCAAATTGACTGTTATTAGTGATTGTTGGATTCTTTCTAGTAAATAAAATTTACACCTGCAATAATGGAAGACTATGAGTTATTCTACTAACATCTTCTAATGTGAATTCCTTACAACTGACTAATTGACCGACTGACACACACACACGACACATATATATTTGATTATTTAAATGTGACAAGAACTTGTTAAAGAAAAGCAGATGACTGATAATAATTTCAAAAGTTGACATGCTTAAAAAAGGGTTTATCAGAAGAAAAATTGCAATTTTCTTTTTTTATAATATCAATTAACATTTGTTAATATTAAAACAAGGATGAGAAATTAAATTAAATAACAAAACATGATAAAATAAATTAAAATAACAAAATAAACTGTAATTAATAAATAGAAAGTGTAATGGTTATTATTAGTATTCATATTTTAAAAATCACTAATATAAGGGTCATTCCATGTCAATTCACCCAGAGCATGGCACCCACCATCACCAATTTTGATAAAATTTGGTGTACTTGTAGAACTTTCCATGCTGATTCCAAAAATATCACTCATATTGAAATTGATCAAATGGTTTAAGAGTTATGAGCTTTTTAAAATCTTCCAAGATGGCCGATTTGCCGCCATTTTGAATAGCACATGTGACAACATAAAAGGCTATAACTACTTACAGGTTTAACATAGAACCGTCAATTTTTTTTTGTTTTGTTCAGAATGAAGTAAACTTTCATTGAAATAGATTTCTGTGCAGTTTATTCCATTAAAATGATCTCAGAAAATTATTTATTTGCATTTTTTTAATTAAAAAAGGGTGTAACTTCAAGAGCTGATTTCTCCCATTGCCCCCCCTTCAATTTTCATCTAATTGCATACACAGACACCTCAAAGTGTGTTTTGAAGCCTGGTATAAAAATTGTAATGGGCAGTTCACAAACATTTTGTTTAAAGAAGAATTTCAATTTTACTGACCTTCCAAACATAACGGAAAACACAAGATGTTTGATATTTCTTTTATTATCAGAAATATCATAATATTTTCATCTAAAAGTTTGATAAGGTTTTATCTTACATAAAGATATTTTTTTATAAATGTAGCTAAAAAGAAGTGGAATCCCATGGAAGTAAACAGGAATGCTTATAATGAATTCCTGCAGGACGTAGCAATGTTGTCATGTCAAATTGAAATCTGTTGCAAAGTTTCAGTAAATGATAAATAAAACAAACAATGGAAAACAATTCTACGAATAGTCACATTTTATAACTAAATCATACTTGTATATTATACCAAATATGATAAATTTATAACTCTTAAATAAAAAATACAATAAGTAAAAATTATCGTACTTTAAAATTATGGAAAAAATGGAAGTAACTCAAAAAGTGAAAGCTTTTGCGTGGTTTCAGTTGATATGAACCATGATATAGCAATGGTTTATCAGACTCAAAAATTAATCATGCAGTATTTAAATAACAGGGTGGCTACAGATTCTAGAAATCTGAAAGGTTTATGAATCTGTAAAAGTCAGAGAATTTCGTAAAGGTAGTTAAAAATCAGGGAAATTAGTCTATATGTGAAAATTTGTTTCCTCACAAGACTGATTTGTCGACAAACAGATGATATTTAAGCCAATAATAGTACGCGATACAGAAAATTAATTTTTTATATATTTTTAAAAAGATGCACATGATATGAGTTTTTATTATTTAACACAAATTAACGTGATCAGATGTTCTCATTTTCTGTGGATAGCATTTATATTGAAGGCAATTTACACATTTTTGAAAATTTTATGATACATTAGCATAAGCTGACTAGGTGGCTAGCTTAATCCGATTAGCTATCCCATCAGATATAAATATGTCTTAGAATTGAACATTCTTCAGAAAATGAGGAAATTTTTTGCTTGTCATATATTCATTGACAACTGTATGAAGTTGTTAGACTTAATTTTGAGTTTGGATTTATGAAACTGTGAACCAGTACTTTAAGAATATTTTGCGATTTTTATATTTTCCCTTGTTTTTTCTCCCAAATGAGGAATTGGCAAGCTGGATAAGTGTGTTATATGAGGAAGCAGCATATATTAAAAAAAATCGTATGTATATAGTTAATAACGGAAATCAAGGAAATCTAAAATAAAGGTAGTCAGAAAAATCAGTGAAAAATCAGGAAACCTTTTTTTTTTCGATATTTCTGTAGCCATCCTGAATAATAAGTATTACAAATGTAGAATATTGTACTGACGGCTGTGCTGCCCAGTATAAAAATTGCAAAACATTTTCTAACCTATGTTACCATGAATATGATTTTGGTGGAATAAAAGCAAAATGGAGGTTTTTTACTACAAGTCACAAAAAAAATCTGTTTGCGATGGGGTGTAAGAGAGACTGTTAAAAGAATTGTGAGAAAAGCAAAGGCCGCTGCATGGTCAAACAAATGTGACTATGATATACGAATATTACAGACAAAACATTTAAGGTATAACATTTTTTATCATCACAAAAAATGACATCTTGAAACTGCAGTAATATGTCTCAGCGGATGCAACTTGCTACAACAATTCCTGAAACACATGGTATGCATTATTTTGAATCTACAGCAAATTTATTAATAAGTGAAAAAGAATAAGAACTGATGAAAATTTTTCTGTTTGTTCATCTTTTGACAGAAATGTTAGCGACTTTGAATATTCCATCCCTTAACAGTTATGTAGCACATATATATGAATCGAATTAGTATATAAGCTTAGTTTCAGAAGTCCACAAAGAAGAAGGAGATGTAACTTAAATTCATGCATCCACATGACCCATCACCTTCGTAATATCAGCCAGTAAATGACAGTTGTATTGTGCCTTTCAATCATATCCTTTGTGCAGTTGACATCAGTATCACAACATATAAACTTATTGATATATCCAGTGCTTTAATAAACACCAAGTTGGCAAAACATAAAATGAGAGGGAAATAAAATTTAAAGATAAAATGAACAAATTTTAACTAAAACAATTTTGTGATTTTTCATCACTATTACAATAGAGTTATTTTTTGAATTAAATATTTATTTTAAATTGTTATTGATGTTATTAAAAAGGTGATTTTCTATAATTTTAAAATACTACAATAATTTTTACTTGACAATATTTTTTTATTTAAGAGTTGTAACTTTATCACATTTGGTGTAGGTGTAATATACAAGATGATTTAGTTATAAAATGTGACTATTCGTAGAATTTTTTTCCATTGTTTGTTTTATTTATCATTTACTGAAACTTTGCAACAGATTTCAATTTGACATGACAACATTGCTACGTCCTGCAGGAATTCATTATAAGCATTCCTGTTTACTTCCATGGGATTCCACTTCTTTTTAGCTACATTTATAAAAAAAATATCTTTATGTAAGATAAAACCTTATCAAACTTTTAGATGTAAATGTTATGATATTTCTGATAATAAAAGAAATATCAAACATCTTGTGTTTTCTGTTATGTTTGGAAGGTCAGTAAAATTGAAATTCTTCTTTAAACAAAATGTCTGTGAACTGCCCATTACAATTTTTATACCAGGCTTCAAAACACACTTTGAAGTGTCTGTGTATGCAATTAGATGAAAATTGAAGGGGGGGGGGGGGGCAATGGGGGAAATCAGCTGTTGAAGTTACACCCTTTTTTAATTAAAAAAATGCAAATAAATAATTTTCTGAGAGCATTTTAATGGAATAAACTGCACAGAAATCTATTTCAATGAAAGTTTATTTCATTCTGAACAAAACAAAAAAAAATTGAAGGTTCTATGTCAAACCTGTAAGTAGTTATAGCCTTTTATGTTGTCACATGTGCTATTCAAAATGGCGGCAAATCGGCCATCTTGGAAGATTTTTAAAAGCTCATAACTCTTAAACCATTTGATCAATTTCAATATGGTTGATATTTTTGGAATCAGCATGAAAAGTTCTACAAGTACACCAAATTTTATCAAAATTGAAGATGGTGGGTGTCATTTTTAGAAGGGTGATTTGACATGGAATGTCAAATCACCCATAATATGGACCCATATAAAGTATTTTTACTTGATTAACTAAATCTGAAGATAAATTATAGAATAATTTAACAAAATAAGCAATTCATACACTTTTTTGAGCTGCATTTAATCTCTCTTCAAGCTCCTGACGTTCAATTTCCAATAACAATTCAGATACTAAAATTTAAAATACACTTTAAGTCCTACATCATATTTAATTCTAAATTACAGATTTAAGACAATTTTATACAGAATACATTCAGTATTGGAGTAAGATGAAAACAATAAAATCAATGCATATATAAATAAGTAAGAAAGATAGTAAAAATATACTCATGCTAAAAAATAAGCAACAAACCTATACATATAAAAGTCGTTCTTGGTATATATATTCCTTCGGCAAATCATTTTTCACTGATTTGCACAAAACTTTGTATACATATTTTTTAGAACATGAGTAAAATTACTGTCAACTTTAAAAATTCCCTTGACCACTCTTACCATATTTTTCAAACACTTTCCATAGTTTATCCATAGTCCATAGTCTTTTTTTTTTCCCATTTTTTAACGTAATTTTTTTTTTGTTGCCATAAAAAGAAATTGCATATGGCCAATATTTTTATAAGCCAATAAAATTTAAGATTCCCTCACTATAATTTGAAATTCGAAATTGACATCATTCTAAGAAGATAAGAAAGATTTTTTTTCATACATATAATTAAAGTGCATTTAAATGACAACACATTTATTTAAATGCATTTGGAGTTACAAAATATCCTATAATGCAGACATTTCACATACAAGAAACATATTTAGGCAAAAAAAAATTTTTTTTCTTCCTAAATCACTATTTATCAAAATGCCATGATGCGGGTCATGTAGGCAAGAGAAATTTCCTTGGAGTTTAGGAATCAGCCGATAGTCAACACATTTATTAAGTAGTAGCATCCTACAGTCTTTATGGAAGGTGCTCAGCATAAAAACACAACTGAATTGAACATACTGAAGGTTGATGAGTAATTCCAATTAGAGTCCTGCATCAGGTCGGGTTGGCACTATATTTTTTTATTGCGGTTCGGGTTGACTTTTACATTTTTTATGCGGGCTGAGTTTGGGTTGGGTTGACTTTCATTGTTTTGGGTTCGGGTTGGTTTTTGACTCTTGCGGGTCAGGTTCAGGTTGACCCGCTTTTTCAAAAGGATATTCACAATATTTTTGCAGGTTAAAAAAATATATACGATAAGACCTCCATAATGGACACCCATGAAAAGTGGACACCTCTATTTAGTGAACATTTTTTCAATTCCTGACATTTATATATTTGTACGCTTAAACCTTGGAATTATGAGCACCTCCAAATCTACGCACACCTAGCATGTATATGTGGGTATAAACTATCTCAAATATGATACATGTGTTTTTGTGTGTATCATAAACGAAATGATGGTAACTTTTTACTTATTCTGAGAAAAAAAAATGGTTTTAATTGCACTGTAAAGAAAAAATAATCTATGACTACATTTCTTATATACATTTTATTTTTTCTCATGCAGTAAATAGAATATATACTTATTCATATTCAAATACGTATTTATTTTCATCTGAAATATAGTTCTGTTCAAACTTTTTGAGAAAATTCCAACAATCCGACAGGCAAAAAACCTGAATATGACCCGGAAGAATTATTCTAGGATGAACCCGACACGCAGAAAGAACGACGTGCAGGACTCTATTCAACGATCTCGAGGTGTCTGCTATTCAGAGGTTTCACTATATTTGAATATTAAAGAATATAGATTTGTACATTTTTCTATATAAAACATAAAATTGGTATTAGAGACAATTGTACATTACTTTTCATAATAGCATTAGAAAATTATTTATTGTCCTTTCATTGCGTGTTCAGATCGGGTTGTACCCGACCCATGCAGGACTCTAATTCCAATACACTATTAAATTAATTAAGTTGAAACAAACTAAAACTAGATTGTAACATATTTCCCTAAGATTAACTAACTTAAACTTCTCTCCACAATAAACGCAAGGATTCCAGATATTGGTGATGACTGCTCAGATTTTAAAGGCTTGGATGTAATGAGAACTCTGTTTTAATGAGGAATTAGAGAGCAAATGGTTGGACCAATATGAAAATACATTGCAAGAAACTTCATTATTATGAGTGAATAGAGATGTAAAATTTCCGGAAATTTTGAAGTGGCAGAAAAAAACGTTTTTTTCTGGAAAAATTTATTTCTTACAAATATTTCTCAAAAGTAAGTTACATTTTCTTAAAAAACATAAAATAATAAACATTTTTTTAATTTCTGCATACTAAAAAATATTTTTTTTTTTCACTTTACATGAATATATTACAAAAAATCCCTGACGGCTCGGCCTACAGGCAGAGGTAGATTTCGAAGACGCAGACCGTGGGGCACCTGTTTGTCGGGAATTGTGGAAGAAATGACCTTTTTGCGATGATGCTGCAGTTGGAACTGCATACTTCGAAACCAAACTTGTTTGCAGGCGGAGCCAGCAAGGATTTTTTTTTTTGCTATAAGAGTTGGTCCTATAAAAAATATGTCAATATAAAAGTTTTAGATAATATTAAGAGGATTTATAATAAATTTAAGCGGATTTGAAATTTTGGGAATTGACGAAGTTATGAATTTTTTTTCTTCTAAACCCCCCCTTCCCCCCCCTTAAGACAATTTTTAATTATATCAAAAATCTGTCATACATAAATTTTCGGCCCTTCTCCTAGAAGTAATAATAACTTCAAACGGATTCGATATGTATCATAATTAAGAAATTATGGGTTTTTTTCTGTTTTCACAAAAAGTCCCCCCCCTTGGTTCGATTTTGCCCATTAACGAACTTGACCGAGATTTTATGTCCCTTGATTTTATGTATCAGTTTCGAAAAGATGCGGGAGTTGTAACCGCCTACTTCAAAAAATAACTTGTTTGCAGGCGGAGCCGGCAGGGATTTTTTTGTTTTTAATTTTTTTTTTTCTATAACGGTTGGTTCTATAAAAAACTTGTCAATATAAAAGTTTTAGATAATATTAAGAGGATTTATAATAAATTTAAGCGGATTTGAAATCTTGGGAATTGACGAAATTATGAATTTTTTTCTTCTAAAACCCCTCCTTCCCTCCCCCCTTAAGGCAATTTTTAATTATATCAAAAATCTGTCAACCATAAGTTTTTGGCCCTGTTCCTAGAAGTAATAATAACTTTAAACGGATTCAATACGTATCATAATTAAGAAATTATGGTTTTTTTCTGTTTTCACAAAAAGCCCCCCCCCCCCATCCCCCTCCTTGGTTCGATTTTGCCCATTAACGAACTTGACCGAGATTTTATGCCCCTTGATTTTATATATCAGTTTCGAAAAGATGCGGGAGTTGGAACCGCCTACTTCGAAAAATAACTTGTTTGCAGGCGGAGCCGGCAGGGATTTTTTTGTTTTTAATTTTTTTTTGTTACAACGGTTGGTCCTATAAAAAACTTGTCGATATAAAAGTTTTAGATAATACTAAGAGGATTAATAATAAATTTACGCGGATTTGATATCTTGTGAATTGACGAAGCTATGATTTTTTTCTTCTAAAAACCCCCCTTTTTCCCCCCCCTTGGGGCCATTTTTAATTATATCAAAAATTTGTCATACATAAATTTTCGGCCCTTTTCCTAGAAGTAATAATAACTTTAAACGGATTCGATACGTAATAATAATAAAGAAATTATGAGGGTTTTTCTGTTTTCACAAAAAGTCCCCCCATTTCCCCCCCCCTTGGTTCGATTTTGCCCATTAACGAACTTGACCGAGATTTTATGACCCTTGATTTTATGTATCAGTTTGGAAGAGATTTATGCAGAATTTTTCCAGTTATCGTGGTCAGAAAAAAGTGACATAGATAGATAGATAGATAGATAGATAGATAGATAGATAGATAAAGTTTTGAACTGGGGGTGGTTTTGGGTTCTGGGAGTCATGATCGGCGTAGATCTGCAAAAATTTTTCAAAATTTCCAACTTAGGTGAGAATGTAATAGGTAGTATTTCTTACGAAATCTACCTAAAAAGAAAAAAAAGTCATCTTTTAAAAATTTAGCCTTTCAGTCTCAGAATTTTCACAGTAGCTTTCCTTGCTTATTTTAACACCATTATTTATAATATATCATTTTTCAGTTGCATTTCTTAAATTACCAGTAGAGAAAATTAAAAAAATAACAACAAAAAAAGTCTTATGAGTTTCAACCAATATCACTGCAGTTTGAAAGAAAACTTAAGTTGCATTAAATATCACCTCAACATAGTATTGCTTAAGTATATAAATGATGCCATTTTAAAGAAACAAATTATTGTAGTTGTGACATTATAAATATTATCATTTTTAAATCTCCCATTCCTTAAAAATTTATACCAATATAACGGTATCTGAGGATCGTGATGAATATAAAAGGAAAAATTAATAAAGGGTGAATCACCAGCGACTCGCACCGGAGTGATTCAGAAAACCTAAAAATTTAGACAAAACATATATTCAACACTTTCCCTAAACACCATTATAGGCATGATCGTAAGTAGCAGCACATAATGCGATGCCATAAAAGTTAAGCTTAAAATTACGTGAGATTCATCTGAGAAATATTAAAATTGATTCTTATGTTAAAATATACTTTATAAATTAGGAAATAGAACTTTTTGCATTACTTCAAACATAGCTGAAACACATAAATATAAATAATAGAAAAAGACAAACTCACCAAGATGAAGTTAAACTGTAATTTATTCACAAGAGCACTCAAATAAACAACTCACAATTCTATTTAAAATAACTTTGTACATATTCTATACGATTAAAATGTATTCTTCTTCAATCACTTTTAGATGCAATATTAATAAATATTGTTTCAATTATACAATTACACATCGATGTCACACGACATCTCAAGAATGATGTATTATTATATTCAATAATTACTCTTTTTAATCAAATCTAATAATTTTCAGTTATTGTATCTGTCCTTAAAAATATTAAAAAGTTACTTTAATACCATTTGTATTCGGTTCAGTGATCCACCTGAGATAAATGAAACTTCTTTTATAGATCCTTAGTTATAAAGGTGAACTCGAAACATTAATTCTACTGTTTATTATGGGTAATATGAAGAGCTTTAGAAGATAAAAATTTAATTTCATTATTTGAAGAATTCACAGCCACCAGTATGTGAATGACGATGAGGACAAGAATTTATTCAGCTGCTTTGTAAAGAAGCTTCAACTAGAGGTCGATATCCAAAATGGCTGAAGGTATCAAGATCAAAATGTAGGAGAGAACATCTGTTCAAAGTCTATAAAAATTCTGAAAGTGTACAACACATGGAGAATTATCCAATCATCTTGACTTCCTATATATTTATTTTGTAAAGATCATAAGAGCAAACGGAAGAGACGAAGAAAGATGACGTAATCAGAAACAGGATCACAAGCAAATTTTCCCTGATAATTATCAATGATAGCTATAACAATTACAGATGATTGAACTTAAATAAAATGTAGCGTTGACTTTAAGAAGAATTATATTTCGCTGTATGACGAATATAGTTTTCACCGCAAGCCAAAATGGCTTAAGCTCCGAAGAGCGAAATTTATCCCACACTACATCCTTGGGAATTTGTCAGGAACTGAACGAGTCTTCACAGTTTCCCACTCAGGTAAAACTTTCTGGCGGTTACGAAACAACCAATCAAAAAATCCAAACCGTCTGAAAGTCACTGAACAAGCCCCAACAGACCATAATCAAAGTTACAGTCAGACGTTTCACTGACACTTCCAACCCTAGCAACAGCATTAAATAGCATTTAGAACATTCGATCGCGACCTTGGAGTGCTGTCAAAACGACCTTGTTCAAAATCCGCGGGAAGAAAGGTTCTTGTTTACTTGAAGCATCTAAATACCCATCAATGGCGTCTGATCGCAAATCTCGACGATCTTCAAAACAGAATAAACGAAAGTAATTAAAAATCTACAACTGCCAAACTAATGGATGAAAACAAATGAAATTTTAGCAATCTAAATAAAATTAAATTTTCTTTCCACCAGATATGTTTTTGAAAGTAAAATATTTAAATTAAGAAATTTTGAAAAATGATTATTGGACTTAGAAATTTTGAAATGAAATATGGAAAAGTTCGTTATTCTGAAAGAATTTGCCTGAATTAAAATAAATGAATTTGAACTTTCTGAAAAGAATAAAATTAACAATTAACCAATTTTTTATCAATATTATTAAAAAGGAAATACACTATATTTTGGAATAATTTATTAAATTTAGACTGTATATTATTTAAAAGTTAGAAAAAGTAAGTTATAAATATTTTCTTTTAGATAATTTGAAATGAAGTTTAATTAATATTGCAAAGTGAATAAAATGTAAATTAAATTTGGAATGAATATCCTAAAACATATGTAATGGAAAGATTCTGAAATTAAATTATACTCACCAAAAGTAAACAATTTAAAAAGAATGTTTGATTTAAAATGCAAAAATGAAATTTAGCTTAATCAATTTAAATGAATTTTAATGAGTTTAATTAAATTGATGAATAAATTAAACTTAAATATTAAAATACTGAATAAAATAAGATTAAAATTTTAAATCATTTTTAAATCATAACAACCAATTTACAATATTACATTTTTTTTCCCCTTACAATTAAAATTTTCATTTCCCGTTTATTTAGTTTTGCTATAGCTTTCCAGTCTAAACGTAAACTAACCTATATGTTTTGGTTTTAGTTTAAGTTTTAGATTCTTAATATACATATGTATATTTCTTTAATGAAAGTTATAAAATTTGTGGACTTTTGAATACTCGGTTTCAACAAAAATTTTCACAGAAAATTTGCATTTTCTTTGCAACGTTTATTTGTATGCATTTATATTTTTTAAAAAATACAGTTAGACAAGTCTTAGAATTTATATTTTAAATAAAATGAAGAGAAGAGAAACTAGTCGGATGTGCCACTCCCAAAACTTTCTTCTATCTCACACAGGTTGCACATACACTAAAAAGAATCAGCACCAATTTATATCAAGGTCAAACTGAATCTAAAGTTTTATTAAATTCCGTGCATTAGTTCTTGAGATATGACTATATTACTAAAATCGTGTAAATCCTGCAAAATGTAGCATAATAGCGCCACCTGTTGGGAGATTTAGACTAAAACCTAATCAATAACAATTTATGTCAATGTCTAACTGAATCTGAAGTTTGATACAAATCCGTGCATTAGTTCTTGAAATATAGTTATCGTCATAATAATGAAAAAAGTAGCATAGCACCGTCACCTGTTGGGCTATTTACACCTAAACGTAAGCAACATCTATTTTTGTCAATGTCTAACTGAATCTGAAGTTTGATGAAAATAAGTGCATTCGTTATTGAGATAGAGCTATTGTGGAAATCACAAAAATTGCAGCATAGCAGCGCCACAATTTTGCACACAGATTTTCATTTTTAACAAGAGAAGTTGCATGAGTCTGCTTACATTTTTTTCACACGATCCTGTTTTTGTAAACCTTTGTATAAAAACTATTACCTTATAAAAAAAATCTTTCAAAATTGTCATAAAAAATGTAATAAAAACTTTATAAATTAGAAATTGTCGTTATATTTAGGTTCCTATTAGGATATTTTTAATAAGGTCCTTCATGCAGCTAGATAATAGATTCATTGATTATTTCAGCTATTATGTGACAGGTTTTGTTATTCTAAAATCGTCACGTTTCAGGATTTAGAAAGAGGATTGAAAAAATTTCCGAATTTTGTGAAGGATCTTATGTTTTAGGGGAAAAAATTGTGAAGGATCCTTTAAAGGACTGGAGTTCTTCCTAAACTGCTTACAGATCATATTTTTCATGGTTAACATTTTCATGTGAGACACTGAACATGAAAAAATATCTGAATGCACCTATAATAACATTTTGTATGTATTATTTTAAAAATTAAATTTCAATTTTTCCAATTTGGAAAAATTAAAAATTACACCTTCGGAAAAAAACTGGGTTTTTCCTAAAGTTTCCGGTTTTTTTCTGAGCATTCCCATCTCTACAAGTGAACCTTGGATATAGTGTGCAAAACACCTGCAAACTAATGAGCTTAAAAAAACAAGTTTAAAAAGATACAAAGAATGTTTTTTATTCTAAAATTATTAATTTTTCCCAACTTTCCTAAACACATAATAAGCATCTTCTTCAAAATAAGAGAATGGCTGAAAAAACATTTGTAAATGACAAAAAATAAGAAATTTCAATATTAAATGAAGTACATAGAATGTTATGTAAACACTGAGATTCGATACAGTCACAGCAACAAGATTCACTCACCGGGCTTGGGGTTCAAAGAATCGCAATTAGCATTAAACAATGTGATGAAATTCTTGTGTCGGCGTATCAGAACCTAAAAAGAATTCAAGAGTTCATAGTAATTTTAATAATTTAAGATGTTCAAAATAAAAAGTACAAAAAAATGTTCTCAAAATTATGCAATATAAATTATACACTTTATTGTAGGAAAGTAATAAAACACAATGACTCACAATGTAACAAGGCATTATATTGTGCATCATATCACTCATTCAGATATATTACTCTTTTTTCATGTTTCCCATAAAAAATATAATGTACTTTTAAGTCACTTTATATGTATGTCAATTACAGTAAGTGTAATTTTTTTATCACTAATTTTATTAAGAAAATTGTGTTATGCATATAAACCAGTGGTTCCCAATCCCAACCTTTCTGCATTGTTTCTCCCCAGTCAAGGATAATTTACAATGGCACCTTCCTTACCCACTCCAGCATACACATAGGTGTTTTTTGCTCAACAATCCATAATATATAGATACTTTTTTTTACCAGTAGGGATAGTATCTTGTACAAATAAAAGTAAATAAATATCTGAACAGAGTATTCTATCCAAAATTTATTTATCCTTAATAAAATTATAATAATATAACGCATTGAAAATTTTGAAACTGTATGCTGTATCTGAAATCTGGGCTTATTTTGTATTGCAATAAATGATCAATGTTTGGTTTTAATTGTGTCAAACCTACATGCAGCTTGTTCTTTCAATTCAGAGGATTTCATTGACACATTATTTCTTATCAATTCACTGTTTCCTTGCTACAGATCAATGTTTATGGTTAACAATATTTTATTAACATAGTGAATTTAGCTGCACTTCTAACAGCACACTAAGTCATCATTGTTCTTTGAAAAATTATTTTTCTCTCAATTTAAACCACATTATTTACATTACATACCAGGATGACTATAAAAATTGCAAAAAAAAAGTTCCCTGATTTTTTCCTGATTCCCTGTCTGCCTTTATCAGATTTCCCCGAACTCCATTATTAACGATACACATATTTGATGCATACCGCTTCCTCGTATAATACACTTATCCAGCTTGCTAATACCCCATTTGGGAGAAAAGACAAGAGAAAAACAAAAATTGCACAATATTCATAATGTACTGGTTCACAGTTTCATAAAACCAAAACTTAAAATTTAGTCCAACAACTTCATATAGTGGCCAATGAATCTATGGCAGCCAAAAAATTTCTTCATTTTCTGAAGAATGTTCAAGTTTAATTTTGAGATATATCTATATCTGATGGGATAGCTAATTGGATTAATCTGGCCACCTGATCAGCTTATGCTAATATATGTATCATAAAATTTTCAAAAATGGATTAATTGCCTTCAATATAAGCACTATCCACAGAAAATGAGGACATCTGATCACCTTAATTTGTGTTAAATACCAAAAATTCATATCATGTGCATTAAAAAAAATATATAAAAATTTTACTTTTCTTTATTGTGTACGATTATTGGCTTAAATATCACCTGTTTGTTGACGAATCAATCTCGAGTAAAAACATAAATATTTTCACATATAGACAAATTTTCCAGATTTTCAAGCACTTTTACAAAATTCCCTGATTTTTCCAGATTGATAAACTTCCCTGATTTCCAGAATCTGTAGCCACCCTACACACACTATTGCTAATCAAAGCTGAATAAATTAATTTGGAGGCTCTACTTTTCTTCTATTGCCTGTAATGCGATGCCTATTGTGTGACCTTATGGGTTCTCCTATTGCATGTTTCCAGTAGAATTAAAAGATATGCCATGTTCTAGCCTCTTACAGGCACTAAATGCCTCCCAAGGAGGCATGCTTTACTGGTTGAGAACCACTGGTATAAACTAACTAATTAGAATCAAATACTAAATGTTTACTTATAAATTATAATATTTCTTACTTTTTTTAATACTCTTCTTTATATCACTTATTATTGGGCTTTTTCATAATATCCTAACAGGTGTAATATAACAAAGAGTTACTACAATTCAACTTCTAGAACTTATTACTAACTGTACAATAAAATCTGCTAAAATAAAATTGCAACGTACCAGAGAAAATTTTAATTTTAGTATGTATACTATATAATGTAATTATAATCTTAAGGATTCTGCTCGATACACGTTCCGTTTTGAAAGGTTTCATAATTATAAGAGCAAACACATAATTTTTATGTCACTATAAATATAAAAATTTAATTTTAATGTTCAAAATTATCTAGAAAAAAATTGCAGATTTTAAATTTTACGAACAAGTTCAAGATGTTGAATGCCAGACAGCAAAGACTGTCTAATTAAAATTACAAATCAAAATATCACAAATTGAAAAATTAAAAATAACAATAACTTTTGCAATAAAATATGACCAAAGAAAAATGAAAAGATTTCTTGTAATTAACCTCTTATCGGTGTCACCCAAACCCGATTTGGGCAGAAGTACATTTCTCAAGCAAGCAATATTTACAATTACTGATTTAATTTGTTCATTATTTGATTATTTTATGTGAAGAGCTGAGTTCATTTAACATTCAAATATATAATTCACTGTTTTCACGTTATTCTTATTATACTTGGGAGGGGTGGAGGTAAGTATTGCTACACTGTAAATAGATTAACCCTTTTAGTGCGAGAGTCGACTAATGTCGACATCTAGGAGTTGGGTGCTGTAGACTACATTAAGCGTCGACAAAAATCAACTAGGCATTCATGGCGTGTATTATGCTCACTGTAGTGCATCATGGGCTTAGCAGTGATGATGTATTGCGCCTACGTTATGCAGTAATTTGGCTATAACCAAAACCAGTAGCGTGCTTTTTGTATAACCATAAGATATGATTTTTAGTTTTGTATTGGGTCGTTTGGAAAGTCATGTCAATTTGTACCGGAAAATTCTGCCTGGTAATCAGATAAATAAAATCGCTTTTTCAGACAAAATATTCCGCACAGGGCATTAACCCCCCCCCCCCCCAAAAAAAAAAAAAAAAAAAAAAAAAAAAAAAAAAAAATCCGCACTGAAAGGGTTAAGTAAGAAAACTGATAAATAAAAATATTGAAACTATAAGAAGTATTTTTTTAAGCAACATATTGTGCCAAAATGCTATGAAGTGAGAAATAAAAATACTAAATTTATTATTATTATTTTGCCTGTAAAACTAAGAACTGACCATATTAATAACAATAATGTCTTAGTTTTAATAATTTTACTTTTACCTGTCTATCACCAGTAGTACTTAAACCATGTTCCTTTAACTTCTTCTTTATGTCTTTGTCAGTCATTAAATGGTATACCAACTTAGGCAAAGATTTTCTTTGACTTCTAAATAAATAAGTTTGTGCAATTTATAAATTTTTATAATGAACAATTTGTATGAATTCAGTTAATATTTAATGCTTACTACCTTTCATCAGACTGTTTTAAACAGATGTCAAGGTGGATATTTATTCTGCTACTTGGTACAGGAATATAACATACTGGACATGACACTAGAAGAAGTCATAAAATAAATATAAGTTATAATATAAATCAGTAAATACAATTAATTTTTCAAATGATACCAAAGTTAACATAATTTATATATAAATAAAAAGGTACTTTTCCATTAAAGATGTTCAATGTATTTTCGAAACCATATTGCCAGTAAAGAAGCTGCTTTTACCCTATTTTTTTATATTGTCTTTTTTCAACTTCATTCCAGAGAAAGACAAAAAAACATGAAATAAAAACATATACAGAAAAAAGTAGTTACATTAATTACACCTTAAATGCCTAAATAAAATATGCAAAACTTAAAAAGAAAATAAAAGAGTAATTAATAAAAAGTTGCACTAAAAAAATTACATTGCCCATCATGGAATCCTCAGTACTACATTGTTATTAATGTACTCAGTCACTGTGTACTCATACTGTTATACATAAATCTGACATTCTGTTATTAGAAAAAAAAAGTGTCTTGTTCACAGTATTAAAAATTTTATGATTACAATTAACAGCTCTATAAAAGATACATGAAAGAAAATTACGTCAACTCACTGCACAATAGACATAGGGGCCCCATGTCAAATTTATGACCAGGGATCTTAAAAGTCATAGTTGGGCCCTCACTGTTGCTGTACAAGCAAATAATTGTAAAGATGAATGCAGTAAAATCTCTGAAAATGGAATCACTAGATTGGAAAAAAATTCGACTTTAGGCAGTTTTTTGTTTCAGTAGGTTTAATTGTATTGTATTCCTTCTATCAGGAGCATAAAATTTTTCCATTTAAAACAGAATTCCATTATATAAAGTTCTTTTTTCACAGATTTTACTGCACCTCAAAAAGAAACCAGACCAAACTGACAAGAATATATGTCCAAACCGAAATGAGAAAAACAGTATGATTTTAATGGAAAAGTACCAATAAAAATTATTATAAGGAAGTTAAAAAAAAAAATCACTGTTGGGAGAAAACACAAAATATAAATGATCTATTAAGTTTTCCAAATGTGATTATAAATCAAATATAAATTAGAATTCCTATGTGCCGATTCTCATAGACATATAGTTTTCAAAATTATTGAGAAGGCTAAACATGAATAAAAGCCATTTACAAACAAATGTATATATGTGTAACATAAACAAAGATCTACATCTGACTTAATTATTGACTTGTTAAATACTTTTTAACACTTTCCAACTTAGTTGAAATGTGTTTCTCTGGTTTGTCTGGCCATCTGTCCTTGCTCTAACTCGCGTATATACTGGGATTGCCCTGAAATTTTTGTATGTTATTGTCGTTTACTATAGCATGATCCCTATTCAAAATGAAGTGTGTAGAACTTATAGTTTTTTTTCAAGAACAGTCAAAACTATTCCGTTATATTACAATCAAAGTGCATTTTGATGATGCTATGCCATTTGAAACATAATGAAATCGATATACAATTATGAAGCGCACTAAAACATGCTTACTCGACGCTTACATATTTAACAATTTTGACTCCAGTCTCCATATTTAAGAAAAAATTCTCCTCTTAGCTGAGAGTATCAGTTATAAATAAGTGCGCTTGCTCTCTCTTCGCCTCTTCATCGACTATCTTGGGGGACCAGATATTTTCTGTCTTTTCCGGACCTTCCAGCTTCACAGTTACAGATCGAGTGCCTCCCAAATTCAACAGCCTCGAAAAAAAAAGGAAGATTATTGGGGGGGGAGGGGGGGGGAAGGCCTCAGCCTTCCCCGAAAATACCGAAACACTCTCTCGCCAGTTACATTCTCCCGCGCTAAGCAATACCAGGGGGGAAAAAAACATTCCCTACGAATACCTTACGTAAAACCATTGGCCGCCACTCTCTCGCGGGTGGAACTACTTTCCCATAGGGGTGATTGGCATGGCAGCTGTATCGTTTTCGATTCTCTTTCCACGTAGAGATAAGCAACTGCTGCCTCTTGGCGACCACCAATGAGAAAGTTGTTTACGTAAAAACAGAATAATTGGAGTCATAAAACTCTTGACAATACGAGCTACTATTTGTCCCCTGGGAAATAGATTTTTATTGCTCAAGTGTCCTAGTGCTGTAAAAATTCCCATGGATAGAAATGACCACCCTGCAAGTGAAATTATCTTACAGGGAATATATAAAAATTATGAAAAGTAGGTAGTAAAATAGATAATGAATTTGTTTTAGCTTAGACATTTAAAAGAAAGAAAAGGTATTTTAACTCCATTATTTCAGAACTAATGTTACGAAACAGTAGAGAAAGGGGGTGCTATGAATAGTAAAATTTATATAGAATAATATAAAGAGAATATTAAATGAAAAACATTACGATTATTAAAAAAAAGAGGGGGGACTACACCTTATATAGAAAAAAAAAGAAAATATGGAAAATTTAAAATAAATAAAAAAAAACACCCTAACATTATAGTGCCTAATACTGGAAGAAATCTCTAAAATAAGGAGACTGTGTTGCCTGCAGCTAAACAAAAAGTGCAAAACACTGAAATGATAAGATTTGTAATCACATATTCAAGAGGACAAAGTCCAAGAAACTTATTGGAGAGAATATAATACTGAACAATTAAGAAAGTTAAAAACTCAGCAGGGATTCATGCAGAAAGTGACTGAGTATCACCTTGAACTAGAAATTCCTAGTAATCCTGAAAAGCAGCTTCCAATATTGAACCCGACAGAGTTACCTGACACTTCGGGGGTTGACTTCAAAGTAATTTTTAGAATTCGGGTCAGATTAATCTTTGTTAACCTGACGAGAACTAATTTCCAAAAGAATGGTGCCATTTTCATGTATGCTGTGTCCTCTACTTCTATTCTAGATAAATGCTTAAAAAAATATGTGCTGCATGTATTTCCAATTTTTTATTATTTTTCAAATTATGCTATTGTTGCATAGTTTGCATAAATTTTACATAAAAATTATAGATCAGAGGAATAATCAGTTCAAAATTTCTGCATTTACAATGATAACTGAGATCCTGTTGGAAAGTAATACATAAAAAATTCCCTGACCTCTTCAAATATTTCAAAAATTCCCTGACCTGTAGGAACCCTGTATATGCTATTTTTTTTCTTCAGCAAAATTGTGTCCTGAAAAGGCTTTTGAATATATATATTTAGTGTATAAAAGACAATTTAAAAAAGTGTTTGCCAATAGAGATGTTTACACAGCATATACCATTTTTTTTTCTTTTTAATGTACGCTGTGCCCTTGTGTAACACACACACTGATTTTTAATACCCCATTTCAGGAAAAATTCAAACAGATTTTTTTTCCATTAAAATATAACAGTTAGTACTGAAATTGCACAAAATTCATAAGGTAATTACTTCAAGGTTTATTAAATTTTGATACAAAATTTGTCAACCAGAGATTTTATAAAGTTGGTCAGTTGGTCATACATATTTCAAATCCTAAATACTTATGTATCATGTACATTCCAGTTTTTAAATAAAATGTGAAGGAAGAAAAAAACATCTCATACATTAAAAAGTATATATGATACATCATTTATATAATATTGTATTATTAATAAAAATACAGTCATCTAAGATGAATAATTGTTATGATTTATACCTTCATCTGATGCAATGTCTTCATTGTCCTGGTTACTATTGTTATTGTTTGACATTCCAGCTTTTTTAAGCTATAATAAAAATCATAAGCTAGTATATAATAAAAATCATTTAGGCTATAATAAAAATCATAAGCTAGTATATAATAAAAATCATAAGCTAGTATATCATAAAACATATAATAAAAATCATTTAGGCTATAATAAATTATTTATAATTAAGTATAGAAAAAATTTTCTCACCTCTGATAGACATTCATTGGTACCTGATTTAGAACTAGATTGCTCAGCAAATGATGTATTATCAACATTGTCAGGAGGAACATGAAGACTCTCTCTGGGAAATATAATAAACACACCATTAATGTTAAAGGTTTAAATGAAACATATAATCTTATTTTGAAAACTTACAAGATAAGATCCCCATCCTGAAAAGAAAAAAAAATTATGAAACTTTGAGGATGTGTAATGCATATGGGGGTATGTAATATGCAATTTCTTGCTGTGGAGTTGTCCAAATTCACTTTGTTAAAATTACACCCCAAGAATATATATATTACTATTAATATTAATAGTAAGTGATAAGATAAAAGTTACTTCTTTTATTAGTTGTATTGAATGTTAATAAAAAATTTAATATTAAATCTAAACTAATCAAAATGTTTATATACTCTGTTATTTCTGGCATATAATTTGTGGAAATAATGACATTTTAGATTTCCTTCCTTTTTTTTTTTTTTTTTTTAAATTTATTAAAAAAAAAAAAAAAAAATTCAAATGTTGTCAAGGTTTTTTCTTTTTTTTTTTTTTAAGCATTTGACAGAATTAATTGTGTGATTGTGCAATGTTATGACTAATATTTTGAATAATGACCAGGTTAAATTTCACAGAATATATATTAATAACTAGTTACAGAAATCTCATATTAATTTGTGAATAATGCATAATTTTACAAAACACATAATTGAAACTATGCTGTAGAAAATGTAGTAAACAGTGAGTAAAACACTGATGAGATTGCAAATTCAATGTGCTCCACAGATGTCGGACAAAAACTTTTCTAGAAAAATTGTCCTAGAAGTGAAAGTTGAAGTACATTATCAATCATAGATGTTGTAGTTGATTGTGGTGCAAACATTTTAGGTTGAAATTGTAGCATTTACTGGAACACTACTAAAGAGAAGTATTTTTCTTTTTTATCATAAAATATTTTCTCTACCCCTTACAATGCATCCCAAAAGTTTATAGACAACAGGGTTTTCTTATTTTACAATTGAAAAAGAGTAAAAATTTTAAAAATATTATAATTATAAATAATATATCAAGACATTAATAATACTATACAAAAATAATATTACATAATCACAGACTTTGTGAGAAAAATTAAAACATAAATTTTACTATCCCAAAAGTTTATAGACAACTAAATTTTTCCTTTAACATTCAAAATTTTAAGCCTTTTGTTCTAATTACTTCAAAAACTCGATAAGGAATACTCAATACAAGAGTTTAAAGAAATTTTCACTTTAAAGAAAACCAACTTTGTTCGATTTGCAATTTTAAATCTTGAACTGTTGCAAACTAACACCCATTAGCATATACGTCTCTAATTAATATTCCCCAGATGTTCTCTATTGGCTTCAGGTCAGGCCTTATGGTTGGCCAGCCCATAACAGATTCTTGGTTTTGTCTAAACCACTGCACTGTACAATTGGACACGTGAATGGAGCAATTTTCTTTCTGGTATATCCATTTGTCCCTATCTAGCAACTTTCTAAATTGAAGTAACTGTACTTCAAGCGTTTTATGGTAATCTTCGGGACATCGACAACCTTCCAAAAAAGCAATATTGGTTATTCCATTATAAGAAAATGCTCCCCATACGAAGAGTGAACCCCTCCTTGCTATAAGCTGAAAAAAGTTTGCAGTTCCTTGCGAATATCAGAATATCATGCCAGTGATATGGCCAACCATCGGTGCCATCTAAATTAAATTTCTTTTCATCACTGAAAAGAACACTCAACTATTCATCAGTCCAATTCATGTAATTTTGGGCCAACTGAACACGAGCGTCTGTATGCCGTTTTGTAAACTTTGGCGAACCATATATTTAGCGATAATCAAGAAATATATGTGCGATGGACCGTGGATTTTGAAACTGGAACACTTACTTCTTTAGAAACTGACCATGCAGACAGGTTCTGTGTGAAACTAATCTCAAAATCTCCCTGTCTTGCTGTTTAGAGTTTTCCTTTGGTCATCCAGAATTTGGATTTTTTTTTTTTTTTTAATTTCACCTTTTGATAGAATTTGGTAAATACCAACCCTGCTGTGTCCAATTTTTCTTGCAATGTCCACAACTTTCCATCCACGAGCCCTTAAAGGATAGATTTGCAAAATTTTCATTTTGGAAAACTGCACATTGCGAGGCATCTTTCAAATCAGTAGGGAACGAAAAGACAGATTCGCTTTTACCTCAGGAAACTATTTCGTCACAAGTACATGGCCTTGGAATATGCAAATTTTAGATATCAGTACTTAACAGTTCAGCTTTTAACACTGGTTGTCTACATATTTTTGGGACAGCATTTTTTGTTTTTTATTTTTTTATATTAAATCTATGACTGTTAAAAGTTGTTTGAGTAATTTATTATTTTTATTTCCTCATTATATATTTGCATAATTTATTTCGTCTTTCTTACTCGCTTAGTTAGCTGTTAAATAAAAAAAAAAATGGTTGTCTATAAACTTTTGGGACACACTTTATTATTAATGCTATATAAAATAAAGTAAAAAAAAAAATATTCAGAAGGTAAAATTTACTTCCTTAAAAGGAATTTGGACACACACACATAAAAAAACGTGCAGATTGCATACCTTAATGAATCATACAGTTTCATATATATATATAATTTTTTTTCCCCAGGTTTGAGACTTAAGAGACACAATTACACTAAATGCTGCTTGTTTAATTTTTGAAATTCTAAAAGAAATGGGAAGGGAGAAGAGAACATAAATATGAGTTTAAAATTTAATTGGTTTACAGTTTTTTCAAACCTCACAGGTTACTAAATTCATAACTTTAAATAATGCAGACTAATAATATGATTTTTTTATGAAACATTTTTTTTTTTTTTTTTTACAATAATAATAATCAGTGAATTTATATTTTATTAACTTATTAACAGCAATGCACCTATTTAATAGAAGAAAATTATAAATGCTTATTTAATCATAATAAAAAAAATTTAAAAGTTGTATAATTGCAAAAAGAGAGAGAGGGAGGTTAAAATTAGTTTAATTATTACAAAATAATTAAGTCTTATTTAGCTTTTACACATTTTTAGTGTGATATTTATTCCTACTTGCTTGAAATAAGTTTATGTGGATTTCTGGCTCCAATGACATTATTGGAAGATGGAGGGGTGTTTTTATTTAAAGTCAAGACCAATATTGAATGTTGATTGCTGTGATGGATAAAAATGTCTTTTTATACAAACTTGTTGTTGAAAACTAAATCAAATTTTTCGGTACTTGTTTATTATCCCTTCGATCCGTTTTCATTTTTTTTTTAAACAATGGATTTAATGCCAATAAATCAAAAGCGTTTGATTTTTTTTTTTTTTTTCTAGATAAATTGGTTTTATGTTTCTAATGTAGTATATAAATTATAAATGCTACTTTTTCATTTTGAAAAAAAAAAATATATATATATATACAGTTATAATATCTTTGAATTTCAAAAAACAATAATCAAATTCTTGCAACATTCTAACCTTATCACCAATGAGATAATTAGTAATAAAGTGCAGACAGAATACCACAAAGTTATATATATATATATATAGAAAGATCTGGGAACTTCCATCTACAGATCTTGATGTGATAAACTATTTTCAAAATTAAGAAATTTGCCATAAAAAAAAGTTTGCATTAATGGGCATAATATGAGACTATCTGCAAAAGGACAAACAATGGGGATATAATGTTAAAAACTGTGATAAGTGAATATCTATTAAAAAAGAAATGTGGTTTGACATTTTTAAAATCAATAGTAACTGGTTTCTTTATGGCTGGTCAAATGAATTGACATCAATCAAATAAGTAAAAAAAAAAAAAAAACACAGTTGAGTTTAAGCAAGAATACAGATTGATTAGAAAATTTATCTCCGAGAAGTTTGTATGTACCTTCTAGAAAGATAGTCTGGAAAAATCAGATGGCCTAAAGAAGATTGTAAGAATTGACAATTCTTTTTACAAAGAAAAAATATTAATCTAATATATTTTTAGTTTTCGGCAGGTTACCTTCCCGACAATCTCCCGTATTCAGGATACACGACAAGGCATTCGGTCACCGTTATTAGCCAAAAATCATTAGCGTGTAATGAATGGGACATAACAATTATGTTTTTTGGCATTAAATCTCATTGTTTGGTGACAGTTTTTTTTCTTTTTTTTATATAATAGAAACTGGTCAATGGGATAACAGACAAGTACCAAATTTTCTCTGCTTTTTCACTCAATAATGAATATTCACTTTTTATGGAGAGCCAAAAATCGGGTCTTGATGTAGATGACTAGAATTCGGCTGTGATACAAACCATTAAATTGATGAGGCTTCCTTTTTTTGTCATCTTTAATGTTTGCTATAATGCAAATAATGTCGATTTTCCTGCACACCATTACAATTTTCTTGTAGATTACCAGCTAGAGATTGCTGATTTATACAAAAGGTTTAGTAATATATTTTTGAAAATAATTTTGCTGCAAGAAGGTGTTCCTTGAACTTGTCAAGCTGAATTCATTCTTCCTGTAAGCAGCACAAAAGAGAGACTGCTGAATGAGTTGCTTGAGAAGTTGAAGAAATTGTTTTTGCTACAATTTATTGATAAACATTCCATCACAGTGAAAAGTTGACATTACTAATGAACATAATGATCACTTTAGAATACCCATGGAAAAGTTAAAGAGATAATTTTTATTTTGAATGATTATTTAGAATAGAGGCTTTTATGTGTGTTTGTTTATTTATTTCACAATGGTATCTATAGTTTAAAATGTAATAAAACTGGCAACTTTCTAAAAATGCAAACCTTCTTTGAAGACAGATAGTTATAGAAATTCTTTTAAATTCATTTGCAAGTTTATAAATATAATTTAAATAAATTTAGAATATGAGGCAGTTACATACATCGGTATAAAAATTTAATGCAGTTATATTAATTATATTAATATAAATTTATTTCTTTTGTGTTATTATTTCAATTTGAGCTGCAAACTGCTATTACTTTATATTCAAATGATACAAAATTGCTAATCAGTATTTAAAAATAATCCAAACATAAATTTATATAATGTTTTAAAATATCCCCCCACACTCTCCCACAAAATCAACACGAAATTACAACCTCTCACAAACCCTTTTATTATACAAAAGATTAGTTCATGTATACCACAGTTTTACAATTTACAATAACAGTAATTTTCACTCAAGTAATAATTCATTCACACTAATATTTCCTTTTATTCATTTCAACATTTCATTCAAAAGTTATTATCAGTTAAAACTATTTACATAAATCAGTATTCTATTCCTCCACCCATCTGTCTAAATTTGAAAACCAAAATAGAGAAATAGTCTGTTTTAACATTAGATTTATATTTAAGAAATCATTAAGCACATCGAATCACACAAATATGCATATAAAGCTTAAAATACATACCGAATTTTCATGTAAATTCGCAATATCTCATCAATTAACCTATTATTTTGTAATTCAGGTTCTGTAGCTACCTATAGGAATAAAAAGTAAATGAAAAATTAAGTATAAAAAAAAATAATAATTAATAACTGTACAAATAATAACTAAGCATGAATATTCAAAAGTAATTAAAGGACTTGTTTTATTATAAGATTTCTTAAGATTCTGGCTTCAAGTGATGTCAAGAATCAAAAGAGTGATGATTTCAATGAGAATTATAAACGTTTAAACAGGTAAAATCATATTTGCTTAAACTTAAATCATCAATTTATTGAAATCTGAAGTTTCTTCTCTCTATCAAAACAATCTATACCAATGGTCTTTAACATCTTAATTATCATAGATTTTTCTTCATATTTTCTGTGTCCTTCTTGGACTCCAAGGCAAGATTGAAGTTATTGATGTTACTCAGAAGTCAGAACAATAAATACAGAATACATAAAAAAACAGATATATTCTACATTTTAAAAGTTTTTGCTACTCCTTTCTGCTACCCATTAAATCTGTCACAGGTTCTAGATAAATGAAACACTTTACGTTGAACATGACATTATTGTAAACCCTTGGTGTCCATGAACCACAGTTTAAGAACTACTGTTCTATACTATTTTTAAATCTGTATGAAACAATTAACAGCTTTTCTTTTCTTTCGTTACTTCTCTCCATGGTTATTTAATGTTTGTCTAACATTACTTGCATTCCTATAAAAGTAATTTTGAAAAAAGGCAGAAGCTTTACAAAAGTTTTTTTTTTTTTTTTATATAAATTAATATTAAATGGTTTATGAACCAAACATTAAACATAAATAAATTACTGGAATATCACCTGAAAACATGTAGGGCACTGAGATTTATAATTCATATATCTTCTAATACAAACAGAGCAATCTGAAAAGAGTAAAAGCAAAAGATGATGAATTTAATTGAAATTTAAAATAACTTATGTATATCTTTATGTATAACTTTAAAACAAAATACTAATTCAGAAAAATATACATATATAAATATTTTTAATGCATAAAATAATTTATTTAAAAATACAAAACAATTCATTTAAAGTATACTTATATTACTGCCAGGGGTTTATCCAGCCAAAAATTGGAGCCTGTTAAGGGTCCTTTCAGAAAATTTCATTTAATAAAAGGGGTCTCTTCAGAAAATTCAATTTAATAAAAAAAGCTCCTTCACAAAATTATTTTTATTAAAGAGGCCTTTTACCAAATTCTTAATAATAAAAAAGAATATTTGACAAAATTCTATTCCACAAAATTAGATTCCATAAAAGCAAACTCTTCACTTTTTTTTTTTTTTTTTTGTTAAATTTGTGTGGTTTGCAAACAAAACAAGATCACCAGATAGAAAAACTTAACAGAAACTTTAAATAGTTAGTATTAATAAACATTTTATTTCGATTCGAGAAACTGAATTTAATTTTTTGCAAGGTCGTATTGGTCCACTAGGTAGCGAGGCAAATGTAGTAGATTTTTTTTTTTTTTTTTTTTTTTGCATAAAATTTCAAAGGTTTTTATTTCACATTTTACAATGTGTATTTTGATGGTTTTTATCTTTAAAATTTGTGTATAAGCAAACTTTGTGTGATCAAAGACAATTAGATAATGCAATTTTGAGCTAACATAATATAAGTAATCAACAATCAGAGGTGGCATTTCTAGTCATGGTGCTCTGGACTAGATTTTTCTTTTCAGTGCCTGTACGACTGATAACTGATAAGTACTAAGGAAACTAATATTAAGTTATCATTTATTTAGCATATTTTCTGCCTTTAAATATTGGATGCCCCCCTGGTGGTTGCCCAGTATTTTGGTATTTCTGTATTTTATACAAGTATAAACGACAAACGATGATGGAATGCTAGTTTATGAAAAGCAGATTCTCACTTTAATTGGATCCATTGACAGACATTTCATTGTCATGCCACCCTGATCCAGATTTATTTTAGCACCTCTACAAATAATAACTTCCAAAGAAGCTAATATTAAGTTTTAATGACATATTTTGCATGTTTTCTGCTAAGTATTTGGCGCCCTGCATGGTTGCCCAGTAATTGGTATTCCTGCTTTTTGTGGAAATACAAACAACGGAAAAGAATGGAATGCTAGTTTATGAAAAACAGATTTTTATTTTAATTGGTCCCATTGTCAGAGGCAGCATTGACATTCAAGGCAGCCTAGGCCATATTTTTGCAATGCCTCATACAAATGATAACTTTTAAAGAAACTAATAATAAGTATTAATTAAGTCTTTCTTGTATTTTGTGCCTTTTAGAATTTGACGCTCCAGCAATTGAACAGTATTTTAGCATTCTACCTTTAATGCAAGTACAAATGATGAAAGAGGATGGAATGCCAGCTTAAGAAAACAGATTTTCATTTTTATTATTTGTAAGTTCAACGTGGCTTTGGCACATGATGCACTGAGCTAGACTTTTTCATTGCATCAACTAGAGGTGGCTTTTAAAGAAAGTATCAGTTTAAACCCTTTTATACCTTTCTCTACCCCCCCCACCCCCCCTCTTAGTTTTTACTACCTTGGCCACCGCTCAGCCTCGCTCTTTGCCGCCAACCCCACCTTTTTACTTACCCATCATACGTAGTATAGGGTAAGTCTTGTAATCGTTTTGAAAATCGAAAATTTTTTTTTGACGGATTTGCACGTTTCAGACACTGGAGATTCCGAAAAACATATTTTTAGAAAAAAAATTTTGCCATCCGTCTGTGTGTCTGTGTGTGTGTCTGTAAACGCTCTATCTCCCGAAAAAATTGAGATAGAGACTTGCAATTTGGTATGTACTTAGTATGTAATAATGGGAAGAAGCCTATTTCATTTCAATAACCTCGAGTAACCGGAACAATTTTTTTCGGACTCTCGAAATATTCGTTCTGATGAAAGGTATATAAAAATTTTCGAAATTGTTTATTTTAAGAAATGAATATAAAAGACAATAAAAAAACATAAATTTTGAATAAAGCATGAAGTCGATCGGATAATTAGTTGCCGAGATATTTGGAATCCTATTTTCCCCATTCTTCGATTTTTCATGACCCTGTATTTCATCCAAATTTCACTTCAAAGATATATTTAAATTGGAAATTTGACGCTTAATCAGATGCAATAAACCGCTAGTTAATAGGATTATTATTTTTGGAGTTATAAGGAAAAACCTCTTTCAAGCAATTCAGTAATCGAGCCTTTAAAGTTTGTGACGTCATCAAGCCACGATTTTATTTGAATTGCAATGCATTTTATAAGTAGTTTACACATTTTTATTTTAATATTTTACATTATGCATATCCATGATGGGTAAGTATTACGGTGGCCCCCAACGACTAGTTTCTCTTTGAAGACATCTTTGTTCATTGGCTTTGATTTTTCATAACTTTTTATGAAAATATCATATAAGTGTATACACACCTGAGATGTAATTTTTTAGTCTAAATATTTAATGTTAAATTACTATTAAAAACATGATAGGCAATTGACAACTATTTTTGGTGATCTATCTTCAAGGCTTGGATAATTTGTACATACCATTATTTTTATTAAATAAATGATGCTTATGTTTTAAATCAAGAATAGAGGTTACAAAAAGTTTAAGACCATTTCTAATTCAATGAGAGTATTTCAATATGGCTAATGAATTGAAAATAAAATGGGACGTCTCATCTAAATATTTTATTAAAGTGAGTCATACAAATATATTTTGGAAATTATTACACAGAATTTTATTACAATGGAAGATACAAGAAAGGTTTGTAAAAATAGTTAAACATAATTTTTTATGAAAAAAAAATATGTTTTCATAATAGACATTACATAGAAAAATATTTCCAGAGAAAAAGAATGCATTATTAAATGAATAATATATTTATCACATTAACAAAATTAGTGAAGATGCTAATACAGGATTATTGGAATTGGGGTAACACATATATTAAAGATATGTGTTCATTCCTCTGTAAATTAAGAAAAAAAAAAATAAATAAATTTTCAAATCAACAAACTATATCAAATGTATATTTTTTAAGTATATTCTATTATGTAAAATCTCTAAAACATTTGAAATATATATTGTTAAAAATTAACTACTATGTACCAAAAAAGTAACTTTTTCTGTAGAATGACCCAATTATTTCAGATTTCCACAAAGCTTTCTTTCATGTCAGTAAAAATGAGAACAAAAAGAAACTAGCCGGATGTGCCAATCCCAAAACTTTCTTCTATCTCACACAGGTTTCGCACACACTAAAAAGAATCAGCAACCAATTTATATCAAGGTCTTCTAACTGAATATAAAGTTTTATTAAATTCTGTGCATTAGTTTTTGAGATAAGACTATTGCTAAAATCATGTAAATCCTGCAAAATGCAGCATAGCAGCGCCACCTGTTGGGAGATTTAGACCAAAACCTAATCAACAACAACTTATGACAAAGTCTAACTGAATCTGAAGTTTGATGAAAATCCGTGCATTAGTTCTTGAGATATAGCTATCATAAAAATAATGGAAAAAGTGGTACAGTAGCGCTACCTGTTGGGATATCTACACCAAAACATAATCAGTGTCTATTTATGTCAAGGTATAACTGAATCTGAAGTTTGATGAAAATGACTGCATTAGTTCTTGAGATAGAGCTATTGCGGAAGCACCACCTGTCGGGTGATTTTCATCAAAAACTAATCAGCTACAATCTATATCAGGGACTAACTGAACATAAAAGTTTTATTAAATTTCGTGCATTAGTTCTTGAGATAGAGTGCCCACAAAATTTTTGTCACATACAGACAGAGTCACACAGACATTTTCTAAAAACAGTCAAATCGTGTTCAAGACTTTCTAAAACGTATAAATCCGTCGAAAACCGGAAGTCGGAAATTCTCATGAATCCAATACTTTCTTCTTGTAAAGATAGTAAGAAAGTAACAACTGATTGAACAGTGGAAATAACATGAAAATAAAATAATACGTGTTTACTTAGCACAGCACACTCTCATCTTAATAAATAGCCAATACAGTAATCAGGCTGTACACTACATGCCAGAGGAAAGGAAGATCAGTTTGATATCAAATTCAAAACAAGAAAGACTTATCCAAAGATAATGTCATTTTAGAGGAGCACTATGATATTTTAGAAATACTTACAATTATGACTACATTTTGTGATCATGCAATTGGTAAAATATTCGCAGCATATTCGACATCTAAGAACATCATCCAAGGGCTGAAAATAAATAAGTAAAATACATACATACATACATACATATTAATATGGATATATCAGAGTTTCCCCAGACAGTTTCAGAAGGGTGCTGCACCCTGCCTGCCCTTTGCTTTACAAAATAGCACCCTTCTTGAACCTCATAAAATAATTAGCACCCTTCTTGCCCCCTCAGTAAAATAATTAGCACCCTTCTTGCCCATCAGTAAAAAAAATGCCCTTTCTCCTTTTTGCATTAAAAAATTTGCTTCCATACTAAAAATTGACTCAATGTTGTCTTGAAAATAGTGCTGTGACTTTTAAATATCAAAAGTGACTTTAAAAACCAAAATAATACCTTTTAATAATTAAAAAAAAAAATGCCATTAAGAATAAAATAGTGCCCTTTTCTCACCAGCAGCACCCTGCCCTTTTTTAAACGTGGGAGAAACTCTGGATATATAAAATAAGTTTGCAACATTATGCAAAAAGAACGGAAAAAAAAAAAACAAAAAAAACAATCATTTTTACAATCTTTTGAGAATAGGGAAATTATGCATATATGATGGTTCCATTTTGGCATGCTAATAGAGAATCAAAAGCAATCACACATTTATTGGTACTATTACATTAGATGGATGCTAACCAAGAAGATGTGCAGCTTCATTACTCAATTGACTTAATTAAAAACATAATACAATGATACATACTTTACCTAACACAAGTTTAAAGAAACATTCTTGTTTCAAAAGAACTCTGTCTTTCTTTTTTGCACCTGAAGAAAGAAGGCAAAGCTCTTTCAAAAGGTCTTGCACATTTTTTTAAATTTTATAACCCTCTGACAGCTTAATTTTTTTTCAAAATTCTTTCACCCAATATGTAGTTGACTTCTATTATTAAATATTTCAAATCATCGTATTTAAAATATGTAGTAAATTTAGCATTTGCATTTTCACCTGACTGTGGAATTCTTAAAACAAAATTGCTTCAAAAATTGTGTATTATATAAATTTTTCTACAAATGTCTTGCCTGTGAAAATCATGTATATAGGGGAGACCGGTACACAGTGGACCACTTTTTCAGTTAACATTTTTTTCTCTTTAACAGACTGACCGATCTGTGTGAAAATATTTTTGAATATTCCTTAAACCTTCTTACATCAATCGTAATTTTCTCACAACATAGTTTTCAATACATTTTTCAAAAAAAAAAATAATTATATACACTGGTCCACCCACCGGGGTACAGTGGACCATATTAGGTATTATCTAAAATACAATATAAATCTATTTTTCATTAATCTAATTCTTTTTTGTTGCCCCTTCACCTGCAAAATAACATAGTAATATAAATTTTGAAACAAAAACAAAAAATGTATGATATTTTGAAAATAATAACAGATTAATACAGGAACATTTGCAATTTAGTTGAAGTTATTACTTTAAGTACAAAAAAATCAGCACACATTAAAATTTGCGGCAAAATCCTCAAACAAGGGCGACCCCCGATTTGGCGATTTTTTTGACGCGCGCCAACCTAAAAAACGGCAACCTCCAAATTCCACCCAATCAGAACACGTACTTTTCAGCAGACAAGTCACTACTTACACAGTTCCTAGGCCAATTTCTTTCACAAAGTAAATACTGATTTTATTTCGTTTTACTGCTATTTACAAAGTTTTTAAAAGTTTTTTTACGAGATTTCTCCATTTTTACATACTTTTAGCAATATTTTCATTCAGATTTTTTAATTTTTACAACTTTTAGCTACTTTTTCTTCCGGATTTTCTCATTTTTTACAAATTTTTAGCTATTTTTCCTCCATTTTTACAAATTTTTAGCTATTTTTTCCTCTGGATTTTTCCATTTTTACAAATTTTTAGCTATTTTTTCCTCTGGATTTTTCCATTTTTACAAATTTTTAGCTATTTTTTCCTCCGGATTTTTCCATTTTTACAAATTTTTAGCTATTTTTTCCTCCAGATTTTTCCATTTTTACCAATTTTTAGCTATTTTTTCCTCCAGATTTTTCCATTTTTACAAATTTTTAGCTATTTTTTCCTCCAAATTTTTCCATTTTTACAAATTTTTAGCTATTTTTTCCTCCAGATTTTTCCATTTTTACCAATTTTTAGCTATTTTTTCCTCCAGATTTTTCCATTTTTACCAATTTTTAGCTATTTTTTCCTCCAGATTTTTCCATTTTTACCAATTTTTAGCTATTTTTTCCTCCAGATTTTTCCATTTTTACAAATTTTTAGCTATTTTTTCCTCCAGATTTTTCCATTTTTACCAATTTTTAGCTATTTTTTCCTCCAGATTTTTCCATTTTTACAAATTTTTAGCTATTTTTTCCTCCAGATTTTTCCATTTTTATAAATTTTTAGCTATTTTTTCCTCCAGATTTTTCCATTTTTACCAATTTTTAGCTGTTTTTTCCTCCAGATTTTTCCATTTTTACAAATTTTTAGCTATTTTTTCCTCCAGATTTTTCCATTTTTATAAATTTTTAGCTATTTTTTCCCCCAGATTTTTCCATTTTTACAAATTTTTAGCTATTTTTTCCTCCAGATTTTTCCATTTTTATAAATTTTTAGCTATTTTTTCCTCCAGATTTTTCCATTTTTACAAATTTTTAGCTATTTTTTCCTCCAGATTTTTCCATTTTTATAAATTTTTAGCTATTTTTTCCTCCGGATTTTTCCATTTTTACAAATTTTTAGCTATTTTTTCCTCCAGATTTTTCCATTTTTACCAATTTTTAGCTATTTTTTCCTCCAGATTTTTCCATTTTTACAAATTTTTAGCTATTTTTTCCTCCAGATTTTTCCATTTTTACCAATTTTTAGCTATTTTTTCCTCCAGATTTTTCCATTTTTACCAATTTTTAGCTATTTTTTCCTCCAGATTTTTCCATTTTTACAAATTTTTAGCTATTTTTTCCCCCAGATTTTTCCATTTTTACAAATTTTTAGCTATTTTTTCCTCCAGATTTTTCCATTTTTACAAATTTTTAGCTATTTTTTCCTCCAGATTTTTCCAATTTTACAAATTTTTAGCTATTTTTTCCTCCGGATTTTTCCATTTTTACAAATTTTTAGCTATTTTTTCCTCCAGATTTTTCCATTTTTACCAATTTTTAGCTATTTTTTCCTCCAGATTTTTCCATTTTTACAAATTTTTAGCTATTTTTTCCTCCAGATTTTTCCATTTTTACCAATTTTTAGCTATTTTTTCCTCCAGATTTTTCCATTTTTACCAATTTTTAGCTATTTTTTCCTCCAGATTTTTCCATTTTTACCAATTTTTAGCTATTTTTTCCTCCAGATTTTTCCATTTTTACAAATTTTTAGCTATTTTTTCCTCCAGATTTTTCCATTTTTACAAATTTTTAGCTATTTTTTCCTCCAGATTTTTCCATTTTTACAAATTTTTAGCTATTTTTTCCTCCAGATTTTTCCATTTTTACAAATTTTTAGCTATTTTTTCCTCCAGATTTTTCCAATTTTACAAATTTTTAGCTATTTTTTCCTCCGGATTTTTCCATTTTTACAAATTTTTAGCTATTTTTTCCTCCAGATTTTTCCATTTTTACCAATTTTTAGCTATTTTTTCCTCCAGATTTTTCCATTTTTACCAATTTTTAGCTATTTTTTCCTCCAGATTTTTCCATTTTTACCAATTTTTAGCTATTTTTTCCTCCAGATTTTTCCATTTTTACAAATTTTTAGCTATTTTTTCCTCCAGATTTTTCCATTTTTACAAATTTTTAGCTATTTTTTCCTCCAGATTTTTCCATTTTTACCAATTTTTAGCTATTTTTTCCTCCAGATTTTTCCATTTTTACAAATTTTTAGCTATTTTTTCCTCCAGATTTTTCCATTTTTATAAATTTTTAGCTATTTTTTCCCCCAGATTTTTCCGTTTTTACCAATTTTTAGCTATTTTTTCCTCCACATTTTTCCATTTTTATAAATTTTTAGCTATTTTTTCCTACACATTTTTCCATTTTTACAAATTTTTAACTATTTTTTCCTCCCGATTTTTACAAAGAATTCGCAAATTTAACAATCAATTTTTTCCTAACAAATAAAAAATCTCTAAGAAAATACCCCTTAAACTTTGTAAATTGCAACAAAACGAAATAAAAGCAACGTTTACGTCGTGAAAGAAACTCTCATAGAAATTGTGTAAATAATCACTTCTTTGCCACAAAGTACAGATATTATAATTGGAGAAAATCTCTAAATTCCTAATTTTTTAAATACATAAAATTCATTCAGCAACTTATGTATGTACGCTTCGCGTACATTAACCGAAAAAAAACATCACTGGATGCATGAAACTCGCTGTACAGCAATCTCTAGAATGCATGAAACTCATTCACGCAGCGGTCAGTAACTTATGTATGTACGCTTCGCGTACATTAACGGAAAAAAAAACATCACTGGACGCATGAAACTCGCTGTACAGCAATCTCTAGAATGCATGAAACTCATCCACGCAGCGATCAATAACTTATGTATGTACGCTTCGCGTACATTAACCGAAAAAAACATCACTGGATGCATGAAACTCGCTGTACAGCAATCTCTAGAATGCATGAAACTCATTCACGCAGCGATCAATAACTTATGTATGTACGCTTCGCGTACATTAACCGAAAAAAACATCACTGGATGCATGAAACTCGCTGTACAGCAATCTCTAGAATGCATGAAACTCATTCACGCAGCGATCAATAACTTATGTATGTACGCTTCGCGTACATTATCCGAAAAAAAACATCACTGGATGCATGAAACTCGCTGTACAGCAATCTCTAGAATGCATGAAACTCATTCACGCAGCGATCAATAACTTATGTATGTACGCTTCGCGTACATTAACCGAAAAAAACATCACTGGATGCATGAAACTCGCTGTACAGCAATCTCTAGAATGCATGAAACTCATTCACGTAGCGATCAGTAAGTTATGTATGTACGCTTCGCGTACATTAACCGAAAAAAAACATCACTGGATGCATGAAACTCGCTGTACAGCAATCTCTAGAATGCATGAAACTCATTCACGCAGCGATCAATAACTTATGTATGTACGCTTCGCGTACATTAACCGGAATAAAACATCACTGGATGCATGAAACTCGCTGTACAGCAATCTCTAGAATGTACGAAATTCGTTCACACAGCAATCAATAACTTATGTATGTATCCTGTACACATTATCAAAAACAAAAAAACAACACTCGATGCACGAAACTACCTCTACAGTAATATCTAAAATGCAAGACACACACTTATCAAATAAAATCAATAAAAATTCACTTACTTTTATTTTTCAAATTTACCCTTTTTTTTAAGGCTTCGGTTTGTCATAATCACTATCGCCGATCACTTCTGATGAGGCAGCAGTATTTATACAAAAATAACCCTTAAACTGATGTATATTGACGATATAAGCAGTTACTTGATGTCAAGCACACAAGTCAGATGTATCTTCTCAAGAAACAAACAAACAAACAAACAAACCCTTAAACTGCTCACTCAAGAGGACAAAATTCAAATTTACCTCTAAATAATCTATCAAAAACACCTAAAATATCCTAAATTTTCATTAACAACACACTACACACACTATTTCAAATTCACACTTGCCGCTTCGCCGAATTCTTCCTAAAAAAACAACACGTCAAAAGATTAAATTCACTTCACTTCGCAAATCCCAGAGTTCAAACAAAAATAAACATGCGATGTGCCGTGATGCAACACTAAAGTCGGCCCAAACAACTTGGGACTTGATTTGAAAACCTCTCACTGTCCAATAAATTCAGCCCTTCTTCCATACACTGTTAAAAATATCGTGAAAAATTACCTCTGTTTATAAAGGCTCTCTATTTTCTGACCAATGAGAATGCTACATGAACGCCCTTGGCGTTCTCATTGGTCAGAAAATAGAGAGCCTTTAAAAACAGAGGTAATTTTTCACGATATTTTTAACAGTGTATGCTTCCTTTTTTGGGCCTAGTAAATTCCGAAATGATCGGTTTCATTCTCAAAGACATTTTTACGGTATAGTGCACCTCTATCTAACTCATCACTCTCTGAATCCAACAATACGGCACACAATAAACCAACCAACCCAACCAAACGAACGTAATTCACTCATAAACCAATCAAATTTCTAGATCAAACCGTAGTAGGCGGGGAAGAAATGCAAGGAACAAACCGGTAGCAAGAAAAACTCATTTATCGCTTTGCCAAATTCGACGCAGCCAAGCATCGCCCTTGTTTGAGGATTCAACCAAATTTGCAAATGAAATTCCAAAGTACTTATGAGTAAGATTGAGCCTGGAATTTTCAAGAAATAATTTTGGGTCTGAGAGCAACATTATGAAATCATTGACATCAACAGCAGATTCATCTACAGTTTCGGGAGAAATAAACTGATTTCCATTCAATTTGCGTCTCATGAATCTTACTTGAATAGAATCATCAACAATTAGACTACAGTTATATTTATCAAAGGCAGTAAATACAAAACAAAATATTTCTTACTATGTTAAATAAATTGTTATTTTTATTTGTTTACTTTATTTTAATGTTAAATCTACTTTAAAACAATCTTTCTTTATAGCAAATAAGCAATTATTAAATATTTTGAACATTCTGCATTACAGGAGCAGAGTGGATTGTGGACCACTGCGCCCCAGGAGTGGGTGGTCCACTGTATCCCATGTTGAAGTTCAATAAATAATCATATTAATATTGTTTATAGCTTTCTTTTAAACATATTAACTTTAAAGTAAAATAAAAACAAGTATCTTAGCTTTGCAAAAAAGCTGTTTTATTTAATTTATCTAAAATATGATGATGAAAAATTTTACTTTTAGAAGCTCAAAACAACAAAGAGGGATATAAAATAGTTCAATCTGAGCTAAACATATTTTCTGAAGGCTATAAATAATCATTGCAGTGCTGTTGTCTATTAGGATAGAAGAGAAGCTTAAAAATTTTTTTTAATAAATAAAATATTAGGGGGTGGTCCACTGTGTACCGGTCTCCCCTATGTGTATTTACGAATTATCCGGGCCAGGTTACATTCACTGTGCTAACATGGTGCAAAAAATATTAATCCTGGGCTTAGATGCTTTACACTCACGCTAAAAAAAAAAAATTTAATCGGTTTAAAAAAAAGAAAAAAGTCGCCAAATTTAGGGGATTTTTTCCTTTAATGGCAACCTAGCCATTGTATTAAGTTATTCGTTTGGCGCAGTCTCGGAAATCGCGCCAACCAAACAGTCGCCAATCTTTTGTTTACATTTTAGCGTGAGTGTAACACATCTGTTCCTAATCCTGTACAGTAACCCTTATTTTCTTCATTTTAACTGCATAGTTAATATTATATAGTTGCCATATTAAAGACAGTGACATAAAGGTAGGTACCTTTCTGTTATACCAACGCCATTGCTGCCAAACATAATAGTCCGTGCCAAATGAAATAAAAAAAATAATAAGATTGTTGGTGCAAAAGTGATTATTTAAGAGATAAAATATTTCAAAATTACAGACTGTAACAAATTATTTTATTAAATCAATACAAATATATACTTAAAATAAAAGAACAAATAAATGGTATAGTATATAATAAAATAGTGGTACAGCTGTCGCTGACGCACCGGGATATCTTTTTGGTGCCGAAATGGCAATTTTATACCTGGGCAAACGGGCAATTTTGGTGAGATTTTGATTCATATGGCAACCCAGGTAGAGCAGATTCCACATGTTTTACAATAAATTAAATATTGTCTGTTTTATAATAAATTAATCCTTGTATGTGTTTTATAATAAAATAATTTGTGTGTGTTTATAACTAAAATCGTGTGCATTTTTAATAAAATTAAACAAACATCCTGTTTTAGCAAGCTAACCCGAAAACGGGATTTTCGCAAACACAAAAATCACACCAACCCCAGTGCGTCTGCGACAGCTGTTTTAAATTTTGAAAATAAAACTCAATTTAAACTGCAGGCATAAAATTATAAATGTCTCTTAGCACTGCAGTAAACATATAATTTTCTGAAAAAGACATTGCTACATGAACTCTATGGATAAGATTTTAAACTGTGCTGTTTTTTATTGCAATGTTCCAAAATCTCTCAACAGATTAGATGACATCCAGTGTTAGGGTCAACAAAATTAGACTTTTGATTTTACTGCAAAATGTTCATAGCCAGCATCTCGCAAAACAAATTTGTTTGTACATAACTCCTCTGTAGCTCTCAAACACTTTTATTGCAGCTTCTTCATCATCAGTTAACTGCCAGGTGGTAAAATCAATCTCGGCATCAAAAATGTAAGCTATAACTTAATAATATTTTTGATTCAAAAAATAATAATGATTAAGATGTTTTGCATTATTATGATTAAATAATAATAAAAAGATTCCCGTTCAATAAATAGTGAGCCACAATATTTGGCATGGTTTGCAATACAAATTTTTTGCATGGTTGAAATAAATGGCCCATTAGCATACATTTTGGCATGATGCTAGTATAACAGTAAAGTACAGGCAGAATTATTTATATACGCATAACTTATAATATAATACAGCATAAAATTGTCATCGTTAATATCACTTATTGCTAAAAGCCGTCAATTTGATGTTATGTATTTAATAAATGTATGCTAAATTACTGTTTTGTATTATGTTAGCTTGTTTTTACATTATTTATCATTTTTTAACAATGTTTTGTATTTATTAAATGTACATTTAATTACCATTTTGAACACGATTGGCAATTGACAACCCTTTTTTGGAGATTTATCAACCTGGCCCGGATAATACATACGTACAAATTAGCCAAAATAGGTACTCATTAATGAAATTATAAATCTGTCTCTCTTTGAGAACGTTGCAATAATAAGGGTTTAGCAAATATTATTAGGAACATATGCTTTACACTCATGCAGCAATGTTTGGTGACTGATTGGTTGGCGCGATTTTCAAGCCCGCGCCAAACCAATAACTTAATACAATGGCTAGGTTGCCATTATAGGAAAAAATCCTCTAAATTTGGCAACTTTTTTCCTTTTTATAACCGATTAAAAAAAAAAAACTGCGAGAGTGTATGACATCATAGCCTATTATTGATGATTTATTAATTTCTGTAAAGCATTTAATACTAAATTTTCTATTTTAAACAAGTCTGACACGTCATTTTAACTTTAATACTACTTCTAATTTTCTTCTTTAAAAGAAAAAAATAATCTGACTTATCATAACTGATACACTTTTAAGCTATCATATTCTATGGGGAAGGGACAACTGCCCCTCTTTTGCTTTTATACAAACACATTATAAACAATTCAGTATTACCTTCAACAATTTACCACTTAAAATACTAGCTCCGCATTCTTGAGCGCTTCCGAATGCATAGGTCGAAATATGAGATGAAGCCATGTTAAATTTAATTTAAACCACCAAAAAGTATTTTATGAAATATCAATTTTTAAACAATTGAATTTGTTTCCGTTTATTCATAAATACAGTCTAAGTAATGGGAATTTTGTTTTAATATATTGCACAATCTACATTTATTAAAGAAAAAGACTAGATTACAACAAATCAAAACACAGATGTTTACATCAACAAAAACAAAACAAAAAAATTTAAAATTTCTGATCAAACTATTGCGGTTACAGTTAAATCTACATGCAATTCGGATTATTTTAACTAGAGATCGGGGCCTCCGTGGCCGAGTGGTTAAGACACCATTCCGCTAATCGCTTGTGAGCGTAGGAGTCAGGTCGGCGGGTTCGACTCCCGCCAGCTCCATTGCACACACTTTGTGGAGCTTCGGGATGTAACTCTCTGGTGTTGTAAATTTCCTTGTGGCTATCTCGTCCCTGTATATTGACGATGACTTATAAGTGGGCACTTGATGTCAAACACACAAGTCAGATGTATGTTCTCAATAAACAAACAAACAAACTAGAGATCATCAGATTATGAGTATACTGGCCTGAGCGCCATCTATTGTCTGCATTCGAAGTTAAAAACTAAAAAGTTTTTTTTTAATATTATCCATTAACTTTTTCTTTTTTTGCTATATTTTTAAAAAAAATGCTGCAATGTTTCTTGACGAGTTTCTTTAATTAATAAAACATAAAGCATGAACTATTTTAAGAATTTGTAAAATATTTATAGTATGATTTGATTTGATTGCTTTGAGGTATGTGCTGCAGCTGTGCGCCGGCATGACCTCAACTGATCACAGAGGGATGGAAAAAACACTCCACAAACCCAGTGCAAGCACTGATATATCTGTGGTGCAGAGAGCATGCAAAAAACACTGAGGACAAAACAGACAAAACAAAACCAACACTACACAGTACAAACTGCCCACCAAAACAAGACAAAACCTGAGTGATGACAAAAAACAACCTGAATACCAAAAAGTCCCACTGGACTGAAGGATCCGTACAACTCAACAAGATCAGCAACAACTAAAAACAACATGTCAACAACCGCCATGACAAAAACGATACAGACGACGAGGAGTTAAAAACGACCGCTCCCGAGGAAGAGGTTCAGAAATAGCCGAAAACCACGACGATTTTTGTTCAAAAAGGACCAAAGATCCGACCAGCCATCCAGGGTCAAGTTCAACGGCGACATATATTCCAAAAGTAGAGACCTTTCCGCGTCAAACGCGCGACATTGGAAAATGTAGTGAAATTCTGTTCCGTCGTCCGCAGAACAGAGGGAGCAGGTAGGAGAATTTTTTAATTGGAATTGATGTAAACGATGGTCAGTGACAGCAGTGAGGGTCCGGAAACGAGACGTGAAAATATCTTCCCTCCTGTTGTTCGTCCACTCGTATAACTTTGGTCCCAGATATGGAGAGTCAACTGCATATTTGCTATTATTCCACCACGAATGATAATTTTCAATAAGCTGATGCTTAAGGTGCTTTTTGAGATCATCCGGGGCAATCCCACTATACATGTTGATCGCGTACGGGCCATTTTTGGCTAAAACGTCTGCTCTTTCATTTGGAGCAATTCCCATGTGGCCTGGGACCCACACAAGCATCAGTTTATTCACGGTACCCCGAACTCTGCACAGTGTCTGGAAAAGATGAAGAATAACTGTAGGGGATTTGTAAGTAATATGTTTTAAAGCTTCGAGCGCAGACTTACTATCTGTAAAAATGAGGTAGTCGGATTTCCGGGTGAGAAAGCATTGGACGGCTAGGTTAATGGCCAAAGTTTCAGCAGTAAAGACAGAATTTAGATGATGTACAAGATAAGCCCTGGACATATTTTCGGTGACATTGACAGCAGCAATGGAGGTTTTATAATCATTTTTTGAGGCATCCGTAGCGATTAAGCAACAGGGGTTCCCGAGATCGCTTACATAAAGGTTGAAACATTGGTTTATAGCAGCAGGCGGGAGGTTTGTATTTTGAAACGGGAGCTTGTCGGTTAAAATTTCACAGTAATCCCCGATGTTCCCTTGCGGCCAGTAGGAAGTGATCAACATGTGCGGCGACACTTTAACATGGCTTGTAGGCCAGGAGAAGTCTGCGGGTAAGACATCCGGGAGAGAGCGACCGAAATTTACAGCACTTGTGCAGCGTAAGTAGAATGAATAAGTGAGATATTGGCGACGGAACCGAAGAGGAACTTGGCCGGATTCACGATACAGCTTGAGGATGGGGGTCCATCTCGGTAGGCCAGTAGCAAATCGCAGAGCGGAGTTGTAAATTACATCCAAATGTCGGAGAGACGATAGAGCAGCAGCACCGTACACCGGGCAAGCATAGTCGATAACTCCGCGGATGAGGGAGTTAACTAAAGGGATAAGGTTGACCGTTTTCACCCCCCATTGAGGACTAGAGATAGCTTTCAGCAGATTTAGGCGTTTCATGCATTTACGACGGATGTCAGCGATGTGATGATTAAACAGAAAGTTTTCAGAGAAAATCACTCCCAAGACTTTAACAGTAGTTTGCCACTCGATATCGGAACCAGCAAGAATGAGGTTTCGAGAGGGTGTGGCCTTGCGCCGAGAAAAATTGATAGCAGCACATTTGTCAGGTCTGAGCTCCAACCGCCAATGTTTGCACCAAATGTTAGTTCTGTTGAGGATGTCTTGCAACTTTGTGATAGCAGTTTCCAGGCACGGGTGGGAGGCGTATAGAAGAATATCATCGGCGTAGACGATGATACGAACACCAGAATCAGCAACCTCAAACAGGTCCCAGAGAAAAATCATAAACAGAATGGGGGAGAGAACACTGCCCTGAGGCACGCCAACGTTTGATTGTCTCATACGGGAAGTAGCACCCCTCCACCGAACTTTGATCTTCCTGAGACCGATCCACTTGGAGATCCACAAAGCCGTCCTGCCAGTAATTCCTAAGTGAGTCATTTTTTGAATTAAACCCTCTCTCCAGATCGAGTCGTAGGCAGCATTTATGTCAAGCTTTAGTGCTACTATGTATTCCTTATTTAGTCTGGCGCGATGCACATCTGTATAGAAAAGCTTTAAGGCTTTAGTACTGTCACTGTTCGGTAAGAAACCAAAATGCCGTTCGTTAAAAAGGTGCCTTGGTACAATCCAGTCCAGAAGCCGTTTGAGAAGGATGCGTTCCATTATTTTGCACCCCACCGAGGTGAGGGCAATGGGGCGGTAGCTGGTTAGGGCATCTTTAGGTCTCCCTGGTTTCCAGATGGGTAAAATAAGCGCTGAAGCAAGGCAACACTAGATACCGGGCTTGCTCATTCACTCTCAAAACGTCACAAATGGTGGCTGACCGCGACCAGCGATTGGTCCAAAGCAACGCGCCCATCGTTTTGTGCCAATCGCTGTATGTCTTTCCTCCTAGTCAGCCACCTTTTGTGACGTCATCATAATGAATGAGCAAGCCCGGTATGTAATGTAGCCCTGGCTGAAGTCCAGGACTCCGGGATTTCCCCCGTCATGAAACTGTCATTGAAGAGGCTGAGAAATTTCGCCCTGTTATCGTCCGTGAGGGCCTTGTATACACGTGCTGGGATACCGTCTTCCCCAGGGGTAGTGTTTCTGGTGCGTAGAATTGCGAGATTAAGCTCTTCAATAGTAAGTGGAGTGTCCCAGAAAACATCATTACTGCTTAGATCATATGGGATGCCTTCGAAACAACAGGTATTGCTGAAGAGGTTTGCAAAGGCGTTTGCTTGGTCCGTGCGATCAAGGATTTCTCCGTCTGCGTCCGTCAGGAGAAGATTTGATTCCGAAGTGCGTCTTTTCCCTATAGCCTTGATAATTTGATAGAGAGTACTTTTGGCCGCTGTTTCACAGACACCGCTCCAATAGTCCCGAGCATGTTGTTTCATGTAGCGCTTGAGCTTAGCGGAGTGGACTTTAATATTTATAGTAAATTTTACAAACTGCAAATAATTCGCGTTTGTAATCAACGACAGGTGGCGCTTTTAGACCTGCTGATGTTTGCAAGCAAATCCATGTGCATGCGGATATCACTGCTTGCTTTTGCTAGTGATTACCTCGTGTGAATTAGTTAATCATGTAATATTTTTTTTTTCCTTTTTCTTTAATCCCATGGAAGTGGAAAGTTTTGTTAACGGTTTACTTTTAAGACAAAGAATTTTGTGAATGGTCCTTTTTTAGGATGAAAAATTTTGTGAGGGTTGGTTTTGGAAGGAAAAATTTTGTGAAGGGTTTAATAAAGGACCCAATTTCTTCCTAAACAGATCTCTGTTGTTACAGGTAAGTAATATTTTGTGTATTTCATATATCGTCTGTATAAATTTGTTTTGTATGCATTTTTTAAAATAATGTATTTATTTTTAAAGAAGTGTTTTATAATCATGCAAAACGTTTCACTGCCCTTCAAGAAAATTTAATGCAGTCTAAGCTCGTGTAGCTTTTTGTATTATGCATGTTATTGTGTAAATTGGAAATTTAACGGTGAACCCTAATTGAATTTTTTAAAAAAAATGGTATTTCGTTTTAATATTTACAAACATTATTTATTAAAATTGTCAAAAATAGTATTTTTTTTTAAATTACGATAAAAGTATTTTTTTTTCACATTCTTGATTATAACATACATTACATATGCAATTTCATCATTTCAATCTAATTCTGCAGAATTGAATATTTTTATGTTTATAATGTAGGGTGTAAAAGGAATCATATGCATCTGATTTTTTAAATTAATTGTATTTTTTATTGTTTTCCTATGTTAAGGTAATGAATATTAAATAACATTTTTACCAGGGGTCGATCCAGGCAAAATTTGGGGCCTATAGTATCCCTTCACAAAAATCCAAACAATAAAACATGACCCCTTTACGAAAATTCTTTTAATGAAACAGGTCCCTTTGCAAAATTCTTCTTAATGATACAGAGCCTTTCACAAAATTCCTTTTATAAAATATGCTCCTTCACAAAATTCCATTCCATAAAAACATTCTTCGTTAATTATTTAATATATTTTTATTTTTATTTCGTTTAATATATATTTTTATTTCGTTTAAGATATATATTTATTTTGTTACGTTTTCAAATGTGTAATTTGCAAACTAGAAAGAAAAACTTTTGCAGAAGGACTGTAAGAATTAATAAATGCTTGGCTTGAATTTGAGTAAACGAATTTCATACCCAGATAGCAAGCAAGGTTCCGAAAACGGTCTCTTTTCATTTTCTTTCGACTTCCCAGATAGCAAGCAAGGTTCCGAAAACGGTCTTTTTTCCTTTTCTTTCGATTTTTCTGCAAAGGTATATTATCTTTACCGTATACCACGGTCACAGTAATATTTTCAATATTAGATTTTTGGAATAACCGTCAGAAAACCTACGGTCTAAAATCATCCTTTGCACATTCATTTTCCGCGCATGCGTAACTTATTTCGCGCTGCAAATTGTCCTTTTGCTTGCGTTTCATGACTCATTGAAGGTGATATGATGTGCGAGCAGGTCACGTCGTAGCACCGGTCTGAAAGTGCCGGCTTTGCATTTGCAATCATGCTCCATCTAAGGTATGTTAAACTATTTTGTATTAATTTCATTTCATAAAGATGTACCTCGTTGTAAGAACTATATACACATGCATATTTCTGTTGTAGTTCTTGAAATTTCCATTTATAATATGTTTTTCTTCTTAACGAATTAATGCGAGTTCTTTACACATATTTTCATTACAAAATACAATAGAGAATAGCATTTGTTTATGTTTATCTTTTAAAATATATTATTATCGTTTATGTTATTATCTATTGATGCTCCCCAATTTTAAAATATTCATCTTATAGTTCATGTGCTTAAAAATTACCGTCAAAAGTTTGAAATATTGCGTAATAATAATAATAATAGATTTTGTACTAGTATTTAAACTGTAATTTAGTCAAAGTTAATTATTTTTGCGCATACGTTTTATTTTCTTATATTTTAGTAATTTATGTCGTATAAAATTTCATTTAAAAATATCATTCAATGACAATTGCTTTTATATTATGTACGTTTAAGATATAAAATTTTTATTGTATGCGTCGCTACAATATTTTAAAGTATTGTTATTTTATTACTTTGTTTAATACATTTTATTTTCATGAAGTTAAAAAAATGAGTTTTAATGAAATCAAACTATTTAAATTTTTGACATTTCAATGTACATACTAATAGTTATGAAAGATTTTTAAAATGAAGGTTTATATTTTAAAGAAAAAAGGGAAAATAAAAAAAGTCTAAATAATGTTAACCGATTATTATTATTTATTTTTAATTACGGAGCATCAATAGATTTAATTCAGAGATAAATCATTCTGAAAAATTATTGTTCTTCTGTATTAAGTAGAATGAAAACATGCTTAAAGTAGACTAAAAATAAACAAATAGGTAATATGCTTATGATATAAAAATATTATATATGGAAATTGCATTTTTTTTTCTAGTAATTATTTAAACACCAAAATTTGGTTTTATATAGTTCTTAAATCTTTATGAAATTAAATTATGCAGTAATGTTTAACTTACTTTAGTTTGCCAATCAACTAATAAATAAGAGTAATTGATAGTGGGTAACCATTATCACTTTCCAAATATAAAAACACAAAAGTAAAGGCAACATAAAAACCAAGACATAAACAATTCCCAACTCAGAAATTTAAACTATTGTGAAACTTTCAGGATAATGTAGTAGGGCTTAAGAAAAAATATAATATACAAATTTTCTTGTTGCCCGAATTCACTTTAAAAGGAAAATATTATCCCCGGTATAATTTAGACTTTATTTTTAAAACTGAATGGTAGAAGATACAAAAAAGTTATCTATTTTAATTAGTTCTGTCAAATTCAAACAAAAGTTAGAAAACTTCTGTAAATTAATTCTTATAGTTCATTCTAACAAAATGCATATTAGATTAAAAAAAAATTAATGTAATCAACAATTAATATTTTTTTAGAAGCAATACATTAATTAAAATATAAAAAATCAAATATATTCAAATTTTAGCAATTACATAGGAAAGGAATTTTAGCAAAGGAAAAAATAAATATATTAATTAAAATATATAACTTACTATGAGTTCTTAAATATAATATCAGCTAATAAAAATTCCTATTTCCCATTTTTTTTTCTTCAGTATATAGAAATTAAGCTAAAATTTAGTGTCCCACAGAAACAAAGAAAATTTCTAAGTCAGATAATTTTGATGAAAATCTAATGCAATTAAGATTTAAAACTAACAGGTTATCAAAACATTTTTAATTTCTTTTATAGATGCTTATAATAAAAGCATTATTATCTGTCTTTGATTGTAATTCTTGTTACAATGTTTAATATGAAATCCTGTAACTAGCCTTACGTTTCTACATTTTGGTATGCTTGTCCTAAAACACTTACAAAGTACCTCAGATTGTGTCAACTAGCAACCTTTTATAATGCTTTTTAAAATGTTGGCAAACCTTTCAGACAAAGCCTTTAAAAAACATCTAGTCATTTACATGTTGGGGTTATAAAAATGTTTTAAAAATCAAAAATTGTTATCTGGGGGTAGATGCGCCAATCATCCTTAAAAAATTATTTAAAAATTATTTTTGATTAATAGTTATTATTATATATTATTATTATTATTATTATTATTATTATTATTACATTAAGTTATCAACAATATTTAACCATTCTCATACTCACATTTCTCAAATGTGAATCAAAATTTTAATAACAGAAATAAATCAAACACTTTCCAGTTTTTTTCGAGTAATAGACACCCTACAAAAAGTAATACATTGATTTTGTGAATGTATTTAAAACCATGATTGAATGAAAGCATACTAATGAAACAAAATAGTCATGTTAAAATAAATTTTAAAGTTAGGATATCAATAATTAATAAAATATTTATGATAATATTGATTGTTTAAATTATTTATTGTCATTATCACAAGATAAATATTTTAATTATTTTAGATAGAAAAATTAAAATACTAAATTAAAAATAATTGAGCAAATCTTCTTTCCCTTCAATAGTGTATTTGTAATTTCTCTCAATAAATCGCTCATGAAAATGCGATTCACATTAGAGTCCTGCATCGGGTCGGGTTACCCGCACCCGACCCGTCCCGCGGTTCGGGTCGGGTTGGCGCTCTTTTTTTTTGTTGAGGTTCGGGTCGGGTTGACTTCTACTTTTTGCTGCGGGTTCGGTTGACATTCACTTTTTCGGGTTCGGGTTGGGTTTTTACTCTTGCGGGTCGGGTTCGGGATGACCCGCTTTTTCAAAAGAATGTCCAATATTTTTTCAGATTAAGGAAATCGAGGTAAATTTTTTGTCGGGTTCGGGTCGGGTTGCTAGTTGACTTCAAATGAAATTTGCGGGTTCGGGTCGGGTACAACCCGACCCGTGCAGCACTCTAATTCACATGCAACTGAATGTTGGTTCAAATCTTTGTCGGCACGAGGAATGACTTTTAACCATTTTTCAAATTAGTTTTAGTCTTTGGGGGGGGGGGATACAGTTATGTTAGTTTTGTTGCTTTTATATCCACTAGTATATCCGGGAACGAAGCATGTTCAGGGCTTAATTTGCGCCGGAGCCCACCAGACCTCAGCTTCGGTACTTCTCTATTTTTAGTAAATGTTTAAATATTGGCCAGAATTCACCGGAGCTCATAAACACTGCGCTCCGGAGCCCAGTGCAATAACGCTTCCGAAAAACGAATTCTAAATTACTCTTTCCTTTCCCTCCCATCCCCAATTTTTTGCCTGCTTTTGTATCAAAACACTTATAAGTGAGGTAATGGGTCGCTCAAGTAAGAGATTGAGATAAAACGGGCTCGGTTTTTATATCAGTCTTGGGAGGCTTGAACTCAATCTGTCTTAAATTCAAATTTTATTTATTTCCATTTCAAATCATTTTAATGCTATTTTGATCAGAATAACGAGTAAACAGAAATAGTCTTTTTTCTATTCCGCATAGCTGCGAACTATTAATTTTTTGTGTTAACACTATTTCCGAATCATAATCCTGAGCTTATTTAATCGCAGAATTCTGCGATTAATTAACATTAAGATTAGGTAAAGCAAAGGTTTCTATTTGGAAGTAGTAATGACAAAAAAATGGAACAGTTGATATCTAAGTATACGCAGATAGATGTATTTAATTATTTTTATTTTGCTAAAAAAAAAAAAAAAGTGTTTTAAATTTTGAAGATAATGTATGAAATATAAATAGGCAGACTGGAGTGACGGTGTGGGGGGGGGGGGGGGGGTGCGAGTTAGTACCGCAGAATATTAGGGCTCCGGCACTTTTTATCTTAGAAATTAAGCCCGGAGCATGTTCGATCAGCTTTTCTTTTCTTAGTATTTGCAGATTTATCCATACTGATTTATCATTAAACAGGCATAATATATGTTTACTTTAAAATATTATAGAAATAGAAACATTCATATAGTTTGTTTGAAAATACAGCGTTAATTACATTGAAACTAACATTAGGATCAAGCCTGTTAAATGAAACTTCAAACGTTAATAACGGCGGTGGGAACTCGACGCCCTCTCGCGGAGAATCTGGTTTTCCTCCTGTTAGGGACATTTTTTTTATTGCGGTTGTATTGGCGATAAGCACACTACTTACTTCTAGGCACTGTAGCAGTGGTATTGTAATTCTCCTGTAGACCGCCAGAGGGCGAGCATTTTGTTACAAACGCGAAATATATGCTTTTTTTTTTTTTTTTTTTTTTAAAGAAAAAAAACATGAGAACAAGAACTATTCAGTTTAAGAATGGACCCTATTCTCCGTTTGGGTTTGAGGCTACGATTTCCGAAATATTTCCCCAAAGCATGTGACTCAACATCACGAAAATGTGGTCCGTTGCTACTCTTGACACAGGTCCGTTGCTACTCTTGACTCTACAGGCTTGAGTTCCAAACGAGTCGTTGCATAATTAAGGACTACAATCTCGGCAATGTTTCCCCAAAGCACGTGACTCTGACGTCAGTGGGAATAGGGTCCATTCGTTAAATATTCATAATAAAATTTACAAACTGCAAATAATATATATATATATATATATATATTTTCAACTGTATCATTTAAAAGGAAATTGAAATATTAATTCTTATTCAAAACAAGTCCTGGAACATGGTTATTTTTTTTATTTGAAATTTTATTGTACTCAGATCAATTAAAGTAATTAAGACAGTATCTAGATAAAATTTATGCCTAGTACTGAAAATGTAAAATAAACTTGAAACCTGTGCCAACTGGTTTGTGGCCCATTGTCCCCAAATTTGGCATGTAATTTTCTTTAAAGCTGATATTTTATACTTTTAGAGTAGGATCAGAATAAATATTTTTATCTAAATATGTATTTACATACTCCTATCTGTACTTTAAGGCATTGGGAATTCAAGCGCTCGAATACGCCATCTGGTGGAAAAAATATATAACTCCTCCCTTCAGGAAAATCCCTTGCAATCTCATTGCGTTACATGCATTTTTAATTTGTTCATTATGATTATTTTTTTGCGCAATTTCAGATTTCATGTGCTATTTGTGTTCTGTGTTTATATGGCAAAGTAAAAATTATCCGAATTTGAATATCTAACACTTTTAAACGCGTTTACAATAAATAATGGTTTCAATGGCACTTTAGCATTACTTAAAGGGGCAATTTTCCTGTACCGACGGCTGCAATCAGCGCCTCTATAGGCCGTTTTAAGTCCCAATCGAAAATGCTTCAATGTCTGTGAAGGAAAAGGTCGCGGGAATATCGGATTCTGCATCGCACCTATCACGTGACCAACCGGAAGTGGCCCATCACGTGATCGGAGGTAGCTGCCGGAGTAGCATTGAGTAGCACCGCACCGTACCGTAGCATTGAGTGCAATCGAACACGTTGGACGTTGTTATTTTCATGAAATAAAAAATTATGGATATGGACTCGGTTAAATCTTTTGACGAGTTTAAGGAGATACTTACAAATCATGAAATTAAAACTTTTTCTAAATTTAATGTTCATAGTAATCCCAAAGGATTTTTAGATGAAAAGCGTAAGTATTGCATGATATTCTTTAAGAAATAAGTGTGACATGGAACCCCCCCCCCAAAAAAAAAGAAAAAAAAATCAGACTTTTTTTTTTTATTCTCATTGATGCAAGAATTTTGTAGGTAGGTACATTTTGAATAGTAAACCTGTTTAAATATCCCTTTATTGAAATCTTTAAGAGAAGATAATTTAAAGCTCCCCTCCCTAAGAAAAAAATAACATTTATGATTATGTGTTTTAAAATAGTCATTGACATTTGAAATTTTATATGCAGGTAAATCCTTAATACATAGCATGTAATAGTATTACATGCTATGATAATTTGAAGGCTCAAAAACGAAAGTGTTAACCTTTCTTGCTAAGGAAGGTTGGGGGGGAGGAGGGGGGGGCAACACTCTTTGAACTTATTGTTGCAAAAAACTGGTTTATTTCCAATAGACCCGGTTTATTCCCAGGTTTAAACCGGGGTTTTTCTAGTCTTTGCAACTCTGTTTGAACCCCACCCATTAAAATTTCAATCAGAGTATTTAAGCATCATCACTGTTCTACCTGTGTTCAAAGTTATTTTTTTCTTTATTTATTAAATTACCACCAAAATTCAATAAATTGTTTTAGATATGCTAATGTTTTTATACTTCGCCAAACTAGCAATACTTCGTTCAAATGTCAAATCTAACTTCGATTGCACACAGTTGAATCCCGGCCAGACTGCATCTAAGCGAGAGCTCATGAAGTCTGGCTGTTGTTGAATCTAAGGCTTATAGGAGCTCTTATCTCCGGCGCGCATATAAGCAAAACATACATTGATTCATGTACAGAGAAAAATAGACCAATCACCTGGCGCTCTGGCGTTTCAAAACTCCGCCCCTTGCTTCGCTGGCGTGTGGCGTGGCATGGAACGTTGGTTACAGGTTAGAACTAAAACTAATGTTGATGTCACTACTGTACGCTTGCACTTCATTTTGTGAGATCTGATGCAAAGCTGTAATTAGTTACAAATATTTTCAGTCTCAATAAAATCTGGTAGCTGCAGAAACCTTAATAACATTAGGGCAATTAAGTTTTGCCCAAATTCTTAAACAAGTTGTTCAGCATCGATAATCAATCTGCATTAGTGTTGAATGTTTATGAAATATTAGAATAACATTATTTCAATATAATACATTTCGAATGTAGAAGTATTAATTAAAAACATATTTTCTTGGAAATAACAGTATGTAATCAAATTATAAGGTCAGTATATGTTTAACTCATGAATTCACAAACGATGTCTTTAATCAAAACAACTCAATCTTAAATTTAGTCTTTAAATTATGTTATTTTAAAATTTTATCTATGCTGTTTCTCATACTGTGATTAATTAGAGTGATTGCTTTTATTATTCACTTACAGTTTATTAAATAATAACTTTTGTTTATTCAGATCCCTAATACTTTTTCACCATTTATTGTGCTGTCCTCTTAAAAAAACCCACAGTGAAATGTTTCCTAAAAAAAAAAAAAACTCTCTAGTACTACATCAAATATTTCACTAAAGTCTTTTTTTTTTTATGCTCAAATTAGAATAATAAAAATATCTAAGGAATGCTTATTTAATTTTAAAATAATGTACACTAACAATTGCAGAAATCTGGGAAACACAAGCTTCATTTTTACAGATTTTCTTCTTATAATAGAAATTAAGAATGATCTACATAATTTTTTTTAATGTTAAACCATTAATATGCAATAAAATGCTTCATTTTTAGCTGATTATGTCATGTGTGGGTGTTTTTCAGGTAACATAGGTTATTTTTTGAAAAAGTGTTTTTTTTTTCTTATTTAATTGGCTACCATTTTGTAATAAAGTGATAAAATAAAAAATGCTCAACATTAAAATCTTGGTCAGAACAGCTGTGGAAATTTAGCCATGCTTAATTTTTTTTAAATTTTTTATTAAACTTTATGTAGAGAAAATTTCAAAAAATGGGTTTTTTTAGAGGACAGCACAATATGTGTTTGTCTTCTGATTTCTACTCTTTATGCACCTGTCAAACAACTCAATTTGCACGTTAAAGTTTTTTTTTTTTAATTGTAAATTAATTTATTATATTCTTAATTATTATTATATTTTAATTTAAACTGAACTTTATAACTTAAACTGAAGACCTAATTGGAACAAAATATTTTTTTTCTACATTCTTATTAATACCGAATTCAGAATACAATGATATTCAAAAAGTATAGTATAAAATTATAAATTATGGATTCTTATCAAATTAAAGTAAATCTTGAGGGGATCGTATCTGATGGCCCGGTGAACTCTTGTGGTGTCTTAGAGCCTTCATATTTGATAGCCTTAGCATTACGGGCAGTTCACCAGGACAATGTAAGCAGCGTGAAAATGGAACCTGTTTATAATGGAATGTTACCTGCTTAAAGTAGAGAATTTCATGGCCGAGTGAAAGGAAGAAATGCTGATGTGGAAGCCTGCCTAAAATAGAACTTTTCTTCTAATCCCACTCAGGAAATTCTATAATTTGGCAATTATCTATAATTTATAAACTTATAGTACTGTGTTTTTGAAGTTTCATATATTTTGAATTTACAAAATTGAAATAGTAAACATATTTAAAATTTTAGACATGGAAAAAAAAATGTTAATTTTTGAAAAATAAATGTTATTAATTGCAGAAATTTAAAATAGGTGCAAATTGGAATTTTTTTTATTCTTTACAGCTTCATTTCCTTGACTATTTATAATTGGCTAGAATTCACACTTTATTTTGTCTGAGTTTTATCAAGGTTGCTATATAAATTAAATATTATCAAATTTTACTTCTCAAAAGTAAAAATTAATGCAGTATTAATTTTCGTAAAGGATGTTTGGTTTCTGCATAAAAAAAAATCTTTTCTGAATGAAATCAGAACTAGTATATATGTTTGGGTACTTTTTATGTTAACCAGGTGCAATCTCATCGATAGCAGCTTTACCTTTCCACGTGTCTAAATTAGAAACGGTGCTTTGATGTTAATATAAAACTAGATGGAACCCGTCAAAATTTGACGGAAAAAAATTACAATAACAATATTAGTAAAATAAGCTTCTTTATTACATAAGAAGAAATGCTTATGAAACAGTCTTTCAAATATTTTATTTTAAAAGTTTTTTCCCCCAGTGAAGTACAGTACTATTTCTGATGCAAACTCCAAACAAACGATCCGTAAACAAAATGCAAATCAGTTTGACATTACTGCCATAATCCCCACGGCAAGATAGATAATTTCCTGGACCCAGACTTGGCAAGTCTCCGGCTTTTTGCACACCAGTATTATCTTAGAGAAAATGTTGTTCTTTTAAATCTCGGAATGTTCCGGTTACATAAAACAACATTTTCTGTACTAAAATACTGGTGTCCAAAAAGCTGGAGACTTGGCACCTCTGCCGGACCTATGAAGTATCATAGATATAGTATATCTCTACGTTCATCTCATATTCAGTCAATAAAAGAACATAGTACATAAAGCACACATCTCCCTCTGTGATAATGCAACCGAATGAGCTCCTACGCGCATGTGCATTGCATCCCCCCAAACGCACTGACGAAATTCGACATTTAAAAAAAAATGTTTTAAAAGGTTTTGATCAAAATTTTTAAAATGTCATTTTAAACGTTGTTCGTTTCAAATCCATATCTTCTGAAACGCATCCATTGTTTTAAGCTAATCAATTTTTATGTAAAGATTTTTTTACAATAATAAATCAATCTGCAGATAAGGGAGATTTTTAATGTTTTCGAGTGTAATTTATTTGTATGGTTTCTTCAGTTCCTTTATATAATCAGGATGATTATTCATTTTCCATAATTAAGAGAAATAATGTAAATAAATAAATATCCAAGATTATTTTTGATTCTGTTTTCATAATTATATATTGTAAATTTCATTGTTTAAAGTTACTGATAAATGATACTTTAGTATATGGGGCTTTTCCTAAGTATTTTTTTATTATTATTTTTTATTTTTGAGATTTAATGGCAACATTCTGCCGTTTGTTTATTGAGCGCTACAGTTTGGCGAATTATTTGGGGTACTTTTTGGTTAGCCGGGGGCCAGTGAAGTATATATATATATATATATATATATATATATATGTATATATATATATAGTATATATATATATATATATATATACATATACATACATATATACACATATATATATATATATATATATATAGTATATATATACATATATATATATACATACATATATACACATATATATATATATAGTATATATATACATATATATATATACATACATATATACATATATATATATATATATATATATATATATATATATATATATATATATATATATATATATATATATAATATTTATAAATTTTACTGATGCCGGCTAACCGAAAAGTACCTAATTTGGATATAGTTTTTTTTCCTTAATGGGACGACGGGATAATGAACGGAATTTCGACAGGATAATGAATATTTTTGATGGTACCAGAAAATTTTCTGCATTTTATAGTTATATTAAGAAATACACACTTTTAAAGTTTGCTGAATCACTTATTTGTTTACTTTTTCATGCGTTATATTATTGAAGATTGTTAGATCTCTCATTCTTTTAACTATACCCTACTTATATAAAAATAGCATGTGTTCTCTGTGGTGTTTCGCATAAACGTTGTAAAATTCAGGTTATTAGATTTTATCCAACTTTGCTGTCCTAATTGCTGATGAAGCAGTCATTTTTGGCGATTTTATTGTTAACTGTAAAATGTTTGTATTTGATATAGCCCGAACTAAGAAAAGTTTGGGTACTTTTCCATTATACGGACACCATTGCCTCCAAGCATACATTTACATGTATGGCATGCAGAGCCGTCCTTAGCGAAAGCGAGGCCAGGTGCAAGAACTTTTGCGAGGCCCTTCCATTCTGACCAATGTTTCCAATTTAGCTGTTTTTTTTATTCATCTACCAGAAATTTTTAATAGTAATTTTGCTTCATTTAATGTCAGATATTGTGTGATTAAATAAAGTAAAAGCAACTATTCGGAAATTCTGGTAGGTATTTTAAACAAAATTCCTCTAAATTGGCAGCATTACTTCTCACAACGTAATAGGCTTTTGAAAAAGCACGCGCTTGAATGACATACACAGTGGTACATCAAGGATTACACTTTTTTATGGGTGTGTGTTGGGGGTAGTATGTTTTAATATTTTATAGAGACTCTGACCAATTTGGTTTCATAATACTCGAACTGGGCTTGGTCTATTCTTTTTTCAGCAGATTTCGACGGGCAGAGAATTGATTCTGGCCGTGTCATATCGGAGAGGCTTTTTCTTTCTTTCTTTTCTTTTTTTTTCGGGGAGGGGGGAGAGAGTGGGGGAGGGGTAAGTTAATAATATTGTACAGTCGTTAATAAAAGAGAGAGAGAGAAGATTATTTCTTTACTTTTCCCCATACTTTTTAATCGTCAAATTGCTGCAGAGTAATACGAAAGGTACTGTTCGACTGCAAATTTTGTCAATTTTTCGAATTTGAATACAAATTTTGAAAGAGAAATCCTACACATACTAAAAATTGTATCGACTTAAAAATAAAAATCTTTTCATTAGCCAACCGTCACCTACCTCGCTCTGTTATTTTTTTTTATCCCCTATATTTTAGTGTATCATAAATACACTGCTCAAAGCAATTAAAGGATATTGCAGTTTTAGGTGGATTTTGTATCTGGGAAACTTTTTAGCTGATTGATACATGGTCGACAGACATAGTAGGTTATATGAAAATAAATTACACATGTTTGGCAGAAAAAAATGCATTTTATTGCGCATTTGTGTACAAAAGGAAAAAAACACAATTTGTGCATATGAGAAAAAAAGAATAAGAAAAGGTGTTTTCTTCAAAGAAAATCATTTTCAGTAGGGGGTATGGTTTCCACGGGCGGCCAGCAACGTTGAACACCTTTGAGGCATGGACTCAATGAGGCTATTAATGACGAGTTGGGGTATTCTGCCCCATTCTTCCAGAAGAGCTCTTTCCAGTTCTTGGAGAGTTTGTGGGGGTTGTTGGCGGCCAGAAACTCGTCTTCCTAGAGCGTCCCAAACGTGCTCGATTGGATTCATGTCTGGAGAACACGCTGGCCATTCCATTCGAACGATTCCTTCCTCGGAAAGGAAATCCTCCACCAGGTTTGCACGATGTGGCCTGCAGTTATCGTCCATTAAAATGAAGTTATCTCCGATTGCTGCAGCGTAAGGGACTACAATAGGTCTGAGGATCTCATCCCTATATCGGCGACCAGTCAGAGCTCCATATCGAATGATGTAGAGGTCAGTGCGCCCGTCAATGGAGATGCCACCATACACCAACACTCCTCCACCGCCAAATCTGACACTTTCGTGCACGAACGCAGGATTATTCCTACTGCCACGGTCCCTCCAGATGAAAATACGCCTATTATCCGGATGCACAGAAAAACGGGACTCGTCAGAAAACAGAATATTGCTCCATTCATTTCTCCTCCAGTTGACACGCTCGGTTGCCTACTCCCTGCGGTCGCAACGATGCCTTGATGTTAATCTAACACATACCATCGGTCGGCGAGCATACAGACCTACAGCATGGAGCCGGTTTTGGACAGTCTGAGTTGAAATCGTGGTGCCTGTAGCCGAGCGAAGGTGTTGTTGGAGAAGAGTAGCGTTCATGTTTTGGTGTCTCCGAGCTGTTAATGCTAAATACCGATCTTCATTGGGCGTTGTTGCCCATCTACGACCTTGTCCTGGTCTTCGGCCTGCACATCCAATCTCCAAAAAACGGTTCCAGATCCTGGAAATGACACTTTGTGACACTCCAATGGCTTGCGCTACTTCGGCTTGAGTTTGGCCCCCTTCTAACCTAACAACAATTCTCCAAGCTTCTGAATCTGTCAAATGACTTCGCTGAGACATCGTACTCATCGAAACAAAGCAATCACTGAATGCCGATCATCCTTGTCTTCATTCTCTTTTATCCAGTTGAAAGTCAAATTTCATTCGCTGCCACTGAAGCGACGTTTTTGACGTCGAACTCAAAATTTGCATACTCCACAGTTTGAAAACCAGAAAAATTTGCATTTGTGATTCTCTTCTTCTATTTTCGGCAAAAAAAATTTCGTTTATATCTTTATTTTATATAAAACTTCAAATATCCTTTAATTGTTTTAAGCAGTGTATAAGGGGCTCACAATTTAAAATACTTATAACGCGATCTGTAATTATCATATTGTCTCATATTTTGTACGATAAATATAACCTTTATAAGGAAGGGATTTTTAACTGAAGTCCCTAAATTTTAGTATAGCACGAATATAAGGGCTCATTAACTAAAAACTCTTATAAATCAGATCCAAATTGTCGCGGGTCAAACAAATTTTGTTTGGTAAACCTTTTAGTTGGAAGGACTCTGCCAATTTTTTATCGAAACTGGCCACATTTTAATGTATTATAAATATAAGGTGGTTACATATTAAACACTTATAACTCTAGCTGTAGTTGTCGGAGTAACTCATATTTTGTGTGTCATTTTTTTTATTTATCATATTAATGCGTCAAAGCACCCCCCCCCCCCTTTATGAAGGTTGCGTTTACCACACAAAATAAGAGTGTTCAACAATAATTACAGCTCAAGTTATATTTTAAGTTGTTAGCCCATTATACTTATGATACACTAAAATAAGGGTGTTTATATAAAAAATTGACAGAGAGACCTCTCCTCTTTGAAAACGATTACGTTTTACTAAATTTGTGTGGACTGTGACAATTTCAATCCGAGTTATAAGTGTTTATGTTTATCGTGCCCTTATATTCACACTATAGTAAAATTTAGGGTTTCGGTTAAAAAAAATTACTAAGTCCCCCCCCCCCCCCCACCCCGCCACTTTATAAAGATTAAGTTTACCATACAAAATATGAATATTCTGCGATAATTACAGCTCGAGTTATAAGTGTTTTAAGTTGTCAGCACCTTATATTTATAATATACTAAAATATCGGTAGTTTTGATAAAAAATCGACTGAACCTCACTCCCCCCCCCTTAAATTGATTACGTTTACATTTACCATGCAAAATTTGCATTAACTGCGGCAATTTGGATCCGAGTTATAAGCATTTGTGTTATGGAGCCTTTATATTTGCACTATACTAAATTTTAGGGGCTTCTGTTAAAAATCCGACAATGTCTCCTGTAAAAATTATGTCACTTTGTTCATGCACACAAAATTTGAGCCCGCTGTGACAGTTTGATAACGAGTTATAAGAGTTTAAATTTGTCAGGCTCATATATTCAGTTTTTTATAAAAATTTAGGGGTTTCATAAGAAAATGATATAATGGCCCTCATGATGTTGAACCAAACAACGTTTGGTTCTACCTTCTTTGCAGCCTTCGACAATTAGAATCCGAGCTATAGGGGGGGGGGGGCGAAATGGCGTCGACGAGACCGGAGTGTCATGTACTCTGAATTTTATTATGAAATAGATAACTCATAACAAAATAAATAATAATTATTTAGCTTTTTTCATTAATTTGTTTTTCGGGAGCGAGGCCTTCCTAGGCGCGAGGCCCTGTGCGGCCGCACCTGTCGCACACCCCTAAGGACGGCTCTGATGGCATGGTGTCGGTAACGGAAAACTACCAAAATTTGCGATTGATCAAATAATTGAATTTCGTTAAGCATTACATTTTCTGATTACTTCTCTATTATCCGGTCGATGACTTTTCATAACAAAAAATTATCGCCAAACTGTAAAATTAAACGCCAAAAATGCAGTCCGATTTACTTTATGTCAGAAGCATTATACGTATTTGTTACGTCATCAAGTGGTTTTTAACTCGACATTTCCGTGTATTTTTCATTATGTTTTACTGATTTATTAGTTATTTCATTCATTAAAATAACAATTGTGTTCTTAAATTCTTATATTTTATTTATTTATTTATTTTGATATTCCAATGGCAACGTTTTCCCGTTCATTTGGCGATAGTTTTTTGTTATGAAAAGTGGTCGACGGGATAATAGAGAAGTACCATTTTTTTTTATCAATATGTAATATTTCTTAGATGCAGGTTTAAACTTCTTTAGAAAAAGTGAGGATAAAAATATCTGCAAACAACATTTAGTTTTTAGTCAAGCCAGAATATCATCTAATTTATTCCATCAATGTTATAGTAAAAACTGATCCAAGATTGCAAAATACACGTGCGAGAAAAAAAAAAATTACAATCGTATTTTAACTGCATTAGAGGATGATGTCATCCGCTTCAGGAAAAACATGGAACATAGAAATATAAATTAAACATTTCAATTTCGCTTTTTAATCATAAATATAAAATAAACCCGTGCAATGTTTTTTATAATTGCTGAGCATCATATAATGTGGTATTATTTTTTGTGGCAACAATAATTTGAGGAAAACCTTTCATTTCTTTCATGAAAACAATGCCGAATTAATTTTTATTTTTCAGCAAATTTTAATCAAACACATGTTTTAACGAAATGCTATGTCAGAAGCCTGTGCAAAATCCTTTCATATGGCATCTCATTCGTCGTTCTGCATTTTGTATTTTCTGAGAAAAAGGGATGGAGAAATAATACATATGATACTAGTTGCATAGACAATCATTTATACTCGCTCATATTTGACACCAGCATTGGTCGCCAAAGCCAATTACAGAAAATTAGCCTGAAGTTGAAGGTGTTACATGGTTTCAAACAGAATGAAATTTTTATATGCTTTTCCGAAAATATTGGTAAGGCAAATCTTTTAGTTTATCTGTCCGTCTTTCTATCTTTTACTTTCTTAAAATAAATTTTATTATAAATGTTGGTATTCTAATCACAATATCGCTCCAGTCAGTGTGGCAAATCTTTGGTTGTTATTTCTTTAAGTGAATTTTAATGATGTTAATAAACTTTATATATATATGTACACACATGAGATTTTATTTGAAATATATGTATATGTTACGGTCAATATGATTAATCGGTCATTATTAATAATAACCGGTTATTATTAATAATGACCGTATTAATCATAATGACTGTAACATATATATATATTATATACATACAATACATATTCATCATTATGATGTCAACATAAACAGGGTATGTTTATAGCTAAATTTGGCACTATTTCATTAAGTGTCGCCAAGCTTGGCGAGCATTTGATGCTAGAGGCTATATTCCATTGAGAATTTTTGGGTGAGTAACCCTCCTCTTTAATAAAAAGCTACGTGTTGCTGATGACTGGTTTTTTGCTAATCGTTGCCACAAATTAATCTTGGAAAATGAAAGATTTGAAGTTACTGAAAAAATGAATAGCTCGAAAAGTATTTGTTAGAAAATTGTTAGACAAAACTGCGTTCGAAAGGAAAAAAATTCTTCATTCTTGATATAAATTTCGAATCTAATATTATGCCTTTTTCAAATATTGAATTTAAAAAATTACCAAATTTCACAATAGAGTACCATAGCGAAACCTTCGCGCATAAAAAGATAATGATAACGGCAATGTAACCTGACGTGTATACTGGCTGATGTCATGAGTACATGATTTTTATTTAATTCTCGACAAATACTAGATGCTTTTTTTTTTTTTAGTTGTGAATAATAATATAGGTTAATTCCAGTTATTAAAAAATGTAGCTATAAAACATGTAAATAAACGGAAAATGGTAAGCATGGGTGCAAGTCTTCAGTCTCAGGACTGATTTCAGTCCTGGAGAGATTTTTGATTAATAGTAAATTCTACTTTTATATAACTAATAATAGCTATTTTACTATCAAAAACTTTTTAATCACTATCTTTTACTGCAAGATATCAATTTTTAGCCGTAATGAAAGACATAGAAATCTTCTAGTTCATTTCCATTTGGTTATTCCCAATTCTCAGAAAAGTTTTCAGTCTTGGCGTTGGACTTCTTGCACTCATGTAATAAGTGGTAAACCGCATTAAAAAAAGCATAAAACAGTGAAATAAGTATTTTTTTCTGTCAAGTGTTGACGTGTTTCATATAGTCCATTAAGTGGTTAATTAAATGGCAAAACACACGATTGTTAATAAAGTTTCAATCTTTCGTCACTGCACAAGACTCTTGCTATTATATATTACTGTATTGTTAGTCTTTACTCTGTTAAAAGTTTATTATAGAAAGAGAATTTTCAGAATTAAAGCATCGAAACTGCCAGTTCTCCTCATGATTATTATAATTTTATAACAAATATCCAGTTTAGCGATATGTATGTTATAGAATAAATCTTTTATATTGGAGTTCTTCGAATTTCAGCTTCAGGTTTTTGCATAAAATTAGCTAAAATCTTAAAACCAAGTCACATTGACATATTATCTAAGACGATTAGATGAAAATAATGATAGATTTTCTAATGGAAAAATGGCCGCGCGTCTGTAGATTTTGTAATCTTACTTAATCATGCCAATGTTAGAATGAAAGGAAAAAAAAATATTAGCATCAATATGGTTTATTTTAAATCTGGATAGCTTTAAAAACGTTTAAAAAGAACCATTTCTCTTGCACTAAATCGTGTTTGCTAAAATATGTCATTTGGCAGTTGCAATTACAGAAGATTACTTAATAGGATTAAAAATCTCCTCATTAGTGAACATAACAATGCAAACAAGCATGAAGCATAAATGCCTAAGTAAATTAAGCGATAATTGTCAATAAAGATGAAATGCATACTAACACAAAATATAAGGTATGCAGCCATGATCGCAAAGAGTTGATTCTTGATTTATCTAACAGAAACTTCCGATTTGGCGAAGGGTTGAGCAAATAAATTATGACAAAAAAGCAATATGATAAAGTGCTTAGCATACATTTTAGGAAGACTAAACTAGTGGCTAGTATTTTGATGTAAACAAGAAATAAAATATAGATTTGTAAAACATAATAAAATAACTTTATATTTATATCCATCCTTTAGAAAAATACATTTAAAAAAACCTACAAATCCCATCAAAAAAATTTCTATTAAAAAAAAAGTGCCAAGTTCCTCTTAATGTTTCAGCCGCAGAAAGTACCTGATGCTTGCCCAAGTTAAAAGTCAAACACCTGAAATCTTTCATTGAAAATGGCTTCCTGTAACTTGGCCGTTAATGCATTATTAGAGGGTTTTTCATATTCTAAATAATGTATCTACATGTCTACTACATTTTTTTTTAATCATTTAATGCATTTTATTGCACAAAATACTGAAATATAATACACATTTTAAAAAGCATAATTTCGAAATCACAGCTGTCGAGGATGGTCCACTCTGGTTCTCAACGTCTCATATAATGTAACAAAATGTGAAATTTGATGAAAAAATTATTCATTGGAATTCATGTTAATGACAATAGACCGTACAAAATAGCAATTAAACCATGGTAAAACTAAATGATGGTTAATCAAAAATAATGTTTGTTGAAATTCAATGGTAATGTATCACATAGCTTTTAGTTTCAATGTCTTCATACGAATTTGCTTATTTGCATTCTGATATTACTTTTAATATTCAAATAATTTATAAATGCATCATTTCTAATCATTTATTTTGAAAATATTTATCGACGTAATTGTTTATTTCAAATGAAAGTTATATGTTTAACATCAATCAGGGTGTATTATATATTCTAATTTATTTTTCTCAGTATTAAATTCTTCTAATGTTCTTTGGAATTTATTGAAATTTGTATAAAAATGCCAGATAAATGGAAAAAAAAAAAAAAAAAAAACCTAGATTGCATTAACGGCCAAGTTGCAGGAAGCCATTTTCAATGAAAGATTTCAGATGTTTGACTTCTAACTTGGGCGAGCATCAGATATCAGTACTTTTTGTGGCTGAAACATTAAGAGGAACTTGATACTTTTTTTTTAATAGAAATTTTTTTATGGGATTTTATACTTTTCACTGGAATAATGATAAATGTGAAAAAAAAAAGTTTCATTTGTTGAAGCAATACAGTAAAAGAATTCTGAGATGATAAATCACAGAATGTGAAGAAAATGTACTGATCTTCTTTCCGAATATTTTAAAGTAAATGTTATGTAAATGTTAAGAGTATCATATTTTGTATAGAATTCAATAATTAACTCCACATGTTTCATTTGACCTTATTACAATTTATTGACAATACATCCAAAATCAATTCATTATGCAAAGTACTTTCTATATTTATACAAATAATTACTATATTAAAGGCAGAGTATATTGACACTTTCAAATTTAGAAGATAAAAAATTTTTTGAAAGCAAACAGCAAAATATATTTTTTAAATGGATTACGTACTGATCATGTAAAAAAAATATATATTCTTAAACTAGCACAAACAAGGGGAGGGTGAAGATAGGATCTATATATTAATTTCCATTTATGTAAAAAAAATATAATTTCCAGTTGAATGATAATAGTCACATATTTACATGGATAGTTTACATACACATATAACAAATAATTAAACATTAAAATTAAATAAGATTAAATATTTTTTACTATCTAATATAATAAAATGTATCAAATATCATTATAAAAAAATATATATATAAATAATAATAAAAGCATATTGAATATGTATGGTGAAACGCTGAAAAATATACACACATATATATTATATAGTATATATATATGTGGGAAAATTATGGAAATCAAACCTATTAATTAGTTTTTTTTTTAATGAATCGCCCCTCACTTTGGATACAGGCCCGATGACACATAATCACGAATTTAGCAGGGTAGCCAATTTAATCAGTTTATCGGCTGAATTAATAAAACCACATGGCCTTTTGAACTGATAACTCTTCGGAGATGAGGAATTTCTAATATACTTCTACCCCACTTGCTGTGTGAAAACCATCATATATGCAACCATGAAATTCTACTGCTGTAGCAGGCTTTCCTTTAATAAAGGATGTTATATTTAAATCACCCGAATGCTGTCATTTTCTGAAAAATGTGACATATATATATATATATATATGTACTATATTGTTATAATTATATCATAATATCCTACGTAGCATTTAATTAATGGATTACCAAAATTAATGAAAAAGGCAATAATATAAATTTATTGACTAATTAATTACAGTGAATGAATAGTAATTTTACGATAAAAAAATTAATTCCAAGTATAGCACTTCAACATGGACTTTGTGGCATATTTTAAAAATTATTATCCTTACATTCTTTTATGTTGAATTTATTTTTATCTAAAAGTGGGGGTATGTAATTTGCATCCTTTAGTTTCAAGCTCTTTTCGCACAATAAATCCCATATCTGCCAACAATGAATCTCCTTTTTCGAATGATTCTAAAAGATTTGATTTCAAGAGATTACCTCTGTCTGAAACAGTCCCTCCCAATGCATCCAACATGAATGATATTGCACCAGAAGATACAATACCTATGAGACATTTGTTTCTATTTCTACAGCAGCTCAAAGTGACTCCTAGGGCCAAAGGGATTTTGAATTCAGTGGTATCTACAATTAGGGCACTTATTCTTAAACAGATGGGCATATAATTTTGAATTTGTTGTTTACTGGACCAAATAATATTTACTATTTTGTTGTAAATTAAGTCTGTCATCATAAAAATGATACGGGAAATTGTACTTTGGCAGCCTCAAAATATTAGTGCCAACATTTCTTTTATCAGAACGGTTTTTAATCTCACCAAAAAACATGAAATATTTATTTTATAGACAGCGTTTTATCATCATCATCACCAGAAAAATTTGAAAATGAAAACATATTTTCAAATGGTATTTTATTAAATCCTATTATAAGAATTTTTAAATCCCTATTTGTAACATATTCACCTGTAAAAAAATAAAATTGAAACCTTTCTTTAAGATATGTATTTTTTTCCCTCAGTTGCTGATTTTCTTATAAAAAAGGACAATATAATGCCTTCAGTTTGACATTCTTTATCTTCCGGTGCAGATGACACAGGAAATATGGGGAGAGGATGTTCTGAAATGAAAAAAAAATGTATCATAAATTATAAAAATTATCAATTTAACATTCGATTAAAAAAAGGATGGCTATGATGTCTTACACTCATGTACAGATTTTTTTTTTTATCAGTTATAAAAAGTAAAAAAGTCGCCAAATTTTGGGGATTTTTCCCTTTAATGGTAACCTGGCTATTGTATTCAGTTATCAGTTTGATGCAGTCTTGAAAATTGTGCCAATCAAAAAGTCACCAAACATCGGTGCGTGAGTGTAACACGTCTGTTCCAAAAGGGTTTTTCCCTCTGTTCTCAAATCCAAACTGGCTACTTTATGACATATTTTTTAATTCATTTTTGTTCTGAAAGGCATGAAATTGGCAGGTGTTTTTATTCAGAAACTTTGTAATCAAGACACGTTTTCTATTTTTGGTAAAGGCAGAAGATCTTTCAAAAATATTATCAAAGTCGGCATTTTGAAATGAATTCTGATTTTGCAGTACAAGAAAGAAGAAAAACGGGTCGTCACATGACCAGAATCATTTATAACTCGATAAGTAATCTATTTATCAAAATATGGAAAACTCATTTAGATTCCAAATCACTCCAAAAGTCAAGTTTGCCAATTTCATGCCTTTGCATTAAAAAATGCATCAGAAATTGTCTCAGAAAGTTTCGCGTTGTTGAGCAAGTCATTTGAGAACCACCTTTTACATTTTGACAAAATATCGAAACTTCAAATTTTCATAATTCCTCCAATGAATTTACATTAAAACATTTTAATTTCATTTTTTAACTATTTTGCTGTTTATTAAATTCTTTTTATTGTGAAGTGAACACAAAGAATATTTTCTTGGAAGTAGTTTTAAATTTTATACCTTTTTAAATTAAAAAAGTTTTGAAAAAAATATTTAAAAAGTGATTATTTAATAATATAGTTCCCATTTCCTGCATATTTTACAATTTCTGATTCTACAGTCTTTTGTGTGTATGTTTGTTTTGGGATTAATTTAAATATTTTAATAAATAAACATGATTAAATTTTGTAAATAAGGACTACTCACTGATAAAAGGAGCCCTCATTCACCCGAGTCTCTAACAATCTGAACATGATAAAAGTAATAAAATGAATGTAATTAGAGGATTGACAAATTTGTTGCACAGGTAGACATCCATTTTACCTACAGTGATGGGTTTTTTTAATCAAATAAAACTGTATTTCATTCAAGTACTTTTGGAAAATAAAATTTCAAAAGTGAAACATTTGTTTATATACAAACATAGGTACGTACTTTTATGTTAGCTAGGCACAGGTGATAAATTATCAAATATTGCTCCCATCACCATCATTTGTATTGCATCCATTTATTTTAAAATATATACCTTTCACTAATTTCATTTAGGATACATAACTTTCATTTAAAATACATATATTATATAAATTAGATTTAAAATACATGCATTTCACTTTTTTTAAAATACCCCTCCCCATGAAAAATAATAATAATAATAATACCATAAACCAAACATTTTATATCAAAATCAAAGCACTGTTTCTAATTTAGACACGTGAAAAGGTAAAGCTGGAATCGATGAGATTGTGCCTGGTTGTTAACCTCTCTAAAGTATCCAAACATATACTGGTTCTGATTTCATTCAGAAAAGATTTATTTTCGATGCAGACACCAAACATCCTTTATGAAAATTAATACTACATTAATTTTTACTTTTGAGAAGTAAAATTTGATATTTAATTTATATAGCAACTTTGATAAAACTCAAACAAAATAAAGTGTGAATTCTAGCCAAATATTATAAATAGTCAAGGAAATTAAACTGTAAAGAATGAAAAAATTTCCAATTTGCACCTATTTTAAATTTCTGCAATTAATAAAATTTATTTTTCAAACATTAACATTTTTTTTTCATGTCGTCTAAAATTTTAAATGTTTATTATTTCCAATTTGTAAATTCAAAATACATCAAACTTCAAAAACATAGTACTATAAGTTTATAAATTATAGATAATTGCCAAATTACAGAATTTCCTGAGTGGGACCAGAAGAAAAGTTCTATTTTAGGCAGGCTTCCACATCAGCATTTCTTCCTTTCACTCGGCCATGAAATTCTCTACTTTAAGCAGGCAACATTCCATTATAAACAGGTTCCATTTTCACGCTGCTTACATTGTCCTGGTGAACTGCCTGTAATGCTAAGGCTATCAAATATGAAGGCTCTTTAGACACCACAAGAGTTCACCGGGCCATCAGATACGATCCCCTCAAGATTTACTTTAATTTGATAAGAATCTATAATTTATAATCTTATACTATACTTTTTGAATATCATTGTATTTTGAATTCAGGTTTCTTGAGGTGGTCATCCCTGTATTTTGAATTCAGTAAAAAATGTATAAAAATATATATTTTGTTGTAATTACTTCTTTTCAGTTTAAGTTAAAATATAATAATAATTAAGAATATAATAAATTAATTCAGAAAATAAAAAAACTTTAAAGTGCAAATTTTGTCCTTTAACAGGTGCATAAAGAGCAGAAATCAGAAAACAAACACATAAATGGGGAAAAGGTACAAGAGTTCTGAATAAGCAAAAGTTATTATTTAATAAACTGTAAGTGAATAATAAAAGCAATCACTGTAATTAATCACAGTAGGAGAAGCAACATAGATAAAATTTTAAAATAACATAATTTAAAGACTAAATTTAAGATTGAGTTGTTTTGATTAAAGACATCGTTTGTGAATTCATGAGTTAAACATATACTGACCTTATAATTTGATTACATACTGTTATTTCCAAGAAAATATGTTTTAAATTAATACTTTACATTCGAAATGTATTAATATTGAAATAATCTTATTCTAATATTTCATAAACAAACTAATATAAAACAGATTGATTATCGATAGTAGATAATAATTGGGGGTTCTACATCAGCGCAGTTCGCGCAGTCGACCTCTGTGCTCTGTGAAGGTCACGGGAAGGGACAGGTGTGGACACCGGATGTAGCAGGTGGGGATAACAGGCATGTTGAGACAGGAAGTGAACAGGAAGTGTAGATAGGAAGTTTAACCGGAAATGTGACAGGAAGTGAATGCGATAAGGGAGAGAGGGGGAGGGCTTATTTTTGTGTGGGGCTTAATTTATTTTGTTGGTTTTAATCCTTCTAGTCGAATGGAGTTGAGTTGTAGGAATCCTGCTATCAGAATGAATTTAGTTTGAAAGTAATATTAGCAAAATGTTCGATTTTTTTTTTTTTTTTTTTTTTTTTTTTTTTTTTGTTTCACCTGAAATAAAAATTTTATTTGCTAACTAACACCTAATATAAAAATGGAAATCTTTCTGACTTTGTTTTACTTTATAAAAGTTTAACGTGAAATTTATTTTTTGACTGGAAACGCGACAGGAAATAAGATCGGAAACGGGATTAGACATGCTTTTTCCAAAAAGGGTTTTCAGGAAGCAGTAAACATGTTTTAGGAACATGTTTGGGAGCTTGTTGGAACATGACAGATAGTTTGTGAGACCGGAAGTAATTAAGATGAGAGAGATAAAGAAGGTGCATGATTAGACACATAGATTTTGTTCTTTGTAGAGGGTTAAATTATTTTTTAGTGTTTTGAATTTTATTTATTCTTAAACCGTTATAAATTATTTTTTTTCTATCATTTTAATTTTTAGTGACACCAATTTTAGAAGTAATTGCTCATTAAAAGAATTATTTTTCAACGCTGGCACAGGCAGGAATTGAACCCACTATCTTATATGTGGTAAACCAATGTGTTTATCCACTGTGCTAGCGGGAACTTGTAATGTTATCTCTTTAAATGCAAGAGATGGGGACTTCAGACATGTATTGAGATATCTTTATCATAGTTTTAATGAACTGCAGGAAATTTTCTTTAGCTATTGAGTAATTCGAGAGTTTTGGTTTAATATGAATGCTATTACATCTATTTGTTTAATTTACAAACACATTTCTTTCACAACACTCTGTCAACAGATCACTTCAATATTCGAAATAATAATTTAGAGGGAAAATTTTTACTTTCTATACGAAATTCTATTTATAGAGATTGACGAAGATAGTATACCTAATTCTTTCTTGTATTAACATTATATTCGAAATAGAGTTTTGTTACGAAAAATAACGTGTTTATACATTTTAAAAACGAAAGCAAAGTGATTTTTAAAAATGTAAATATAAGCTATACACCCACGCATTTTTGTTATTGAATTAAATTACAAGGCTTAATATTGTATTCAGCGTAATATTTTCTTATAAAAGCCGTTTCACAAACTTGTATACTAAAAGTAATGTGTCATTTTTAGGGGAAAAAATTAATTCAAGTCATTGAGACTAATCCTTTATGGGGGAAAAATTTGTCATACTTCTTTGTGTTACATTATATCTTCCGTTTTTTAAGTTTACAAATTTGTGGACTAACTTAAATAATCGTTTTTAGGATACTTAAACAATATATATATATACTTTTTAATTATATATATTTTTTAATTGACTTGTAATATAGCTTTTTTTTCTTTTTTTTTTCTTAAAAGGGTACTGTAGAATAACTTATGTCACAAATACTACTTCCTTCTTTAGTTAAATATGTTTCACGTGAGACATGACAAAGTGTCTTAGAAACATTTCATTTTGGAGTTAAGTGATTAAACAAGAAAAATATTATTTATAAAAACACAACACATAAGACCAGTGACTGAGAGGTTCTGGTTTTAAAGCTACTAGACGTTTGGGTTTAAACTTCTCTCGCGCTCGTCGACCTAACCGTTCGGAGTTTTCTTCGAACCTTGTCAATACGAGTTAGGAGCCCTTAGAATGACCCCTAGAGTGACCTATATCCCTAACGCAGATAATCGGTTTTAACAAATAACCAACCATCCACAACACATAAGACATTTTAGATCATTTTAGATCATTCCATTTAGTTAATAAGTGATTTAACGTGCAAAATCTTATTCATAAAACATACAATAAGAGAATTTTAAAGAATTTTGTCTTTCAAATGAACAATTTTTAGTGACTATTTAACTTATTAAAGAGAGCGGGTATTTTGTTTAGAGTTATACGATTAAAATAAATTTTCAATAGATTTGACTTTATACAACAAACATTTAAAAAAAAAAAAGGGAATGGAATCTAGTTTTTATAAAGTAACGTTTTTCAATTTTACAAATACTACACACCTCGTCTTTTTCCCCCCCTCTTTTAGTAGACTTTACATACATAAGACATAAAAAGCGTTTTAGAATACATCATTTAGAAATTAAGTGGTTTGATAAATAAAATATTATTTATAAAAGCAATAGATTCAAAAGTAATAAAGATTTTTACTTACAAATGTACGAACTTCTGATAGGTAAGACTTTCTAAATCATTGTGCAAGAATTAAGTGGTTATTGAACTTATAACATTATAGGATGAAATAATCATGTGACGTATTTTTAAGCCAATAAAATGTCAATATTTTTAAACCAATAAAATGTCAATATTTTTAAACCAATAAAAAGTTAGTATTTTTTACACGAGCGCCCTCTATTACTATATAAATTTCAATGAAACGAGTTCATAACATTCTACTGTAACCTGGTATCGTTGTAATAGGTTGTATTTTTCGTTAAGTTAGTTTTCATTTAAGTTATTATGGAACGAGTTATGAATTCTTATGTTGGTGACGTAACCAACTTGGAGTGTCAACACTCATCACCAAAGTTAAATAATCAAGAGATGGATTCTACACTTTTATCCAAAGAAGGACTCGTTTCGAATTATGAAGTGAAACCCACCTCATCAGGACTAAAGAAACAGAAGTTACCCCATGTGTGTAAGACGTGTAACAAAGCATTTCCTCGAAAAGTTAACTTAATGTTTCACATGAAATGTCATTTAAAAGAAAAGTCTTTTCGTTGTGAGGTGTGTGCTGAAGTTTTTTCACAAAAGAGTGATTTACGTAATCATCAAAAGATTCACAAATCGCCCAAACAATACAAGTGTAGTGATTGCAACGAGATATTTTCAAGAATGGCTGACTTATTGAAACATAAGAAGACTCATAAGATTCGTAAACAACAGTCATGTACAAAGTGTAGCGAAATGTTTGATTGTGAATCAGATTTAGTACAACATTGTGATACTTTTCATAAAGTTTTACCTAATGTGAAGAAGTCACCTGATTTGTTATTTGAAAAAGTGAAACATTTTAAAAGACAACATGATGTGCGAAATATTTGTACTAAAACTATCATTGTGTCTAATGAGATGAATCAAAAAGACTTTCGTTCATTTTTTAACAGTGTTCGATCAGATGTTTTAAACGAATTAAATTATCAATTGCAAATGAAAAAGTCAATAAAATGGTATGCAGCCGTTAAAGTGGATGTATATCGTGAATCACAGGATGGTGACTTAGAGAGAGCAACCCCCTTTTTCCTTTCCAAAAGTGAACTGGAATTAACAGAACAAAACATACATGTGCATGTTGAGAATGCCTTTCTAAAGTTGTACAACGGCTTTGAAGATTTTACTGAACGAGTGTTTAATTGGACATTACAAAAAATTTTGAAATTAGAATTGATTACAGCTCAATATGACAGGCTTATTTGATTTGTATTACTTTAAATGATTAATAAATAGTTTTAATATGAAAAAGTATAGTGGTTTTTTCTTATAGTTGATGTAAATTACTTTGAACAGTTTGACAATGCAACATAAACTACTGTTTAACATTTTGAATGTCTTAGACAAAATGGGAATGAATTTGTTGAAATTATGTAAAACATGATGAAATAAATGTGATGTATTTATTATATGTTACTTAAACTACAAGAGAAATGATTGGAAATGTGTTATTTTAAATCTATGATACTTTTAATCACTAACAAAGTAAGACGTGACGTTATGAATCATCGATGGGTTTTCCTTTGAATAGGTATTAATCTTACTTATTGATAAGAAAGTTGAATTTTTCTCTTCGTTTAAACAATGACACTGCATGTTTTGATAATTTTCTCTCAACAGTCAACATCAATGTTTTTAACCTAGTTAAGAAAATTTTTAACTTAAACCGTCACTGAGTTTATCCTAGATAAGTAAATTTTTATATTTAACCTACATATAAATTAAATGATTAACTATAACCATGACTGTTTTTAAAATCTAGATAAGTAGACGTTTTTATGAAACACATCCAGTGTTCTGCTGACTTTTATCGAGATTACATCAGTTAGTGAAGCAGATTAAATTGCATAAAAATATTTTATGAAATGAATATGCGATCCCACGAAGAAGTGTTTCCACCTTCAAAGCGTCCACGCTTAGAAAAAGCTATGGAAAAATCAAATACTTGTGAGAAGGAGTTAAAAGACCCAAGATTAAAACTTTCTAAAATGGACAATGACTGTGTAACTATATCACGTGATATCTCCTCTACTAAGAACTTACCAGATGTGAAACCTGAGATCGCTATGAATTTTTCAAACTTTACCGGTGGTTACGATGCAACATCCTTCGAGAATCCACATCAAGAGTCAGTTTTTGCCCAGGACTATTTAAATACATTTTTCAAAGACATAAATTTTGAAAATTTAGATTGTTCTACCCCCTTAACCTCGTTAAAGGATGAACCCTTTCAAGAACCTACGAATAATATCTTACAGACTACTGTTAAACATGAGATGAACGAGCTACAAGCAAACAGCCTTTCACAAGCAAGTGGTGAAATACAAAGCATCACTACACCTACATTTGCCACTAAAAGTGACAAATTATACAATTCCAATGTGTTTCACAAAGAACTAAGTGACTGTTTCTGCTTAACTTTGAAGTTAAAAAATAAACAATATTCTATACATATACGAGAATTTAAACGCTACTAATGAAGCAATTATCTACTAATGAAGAAATCCCAACCAAAAACGGAGTTAATATGGATATTCATAGCTGGTATGAGTTTCAATATAAAATCCTTGCATTTAATTTAAGATACAAAAGTGCATCCTTTGTTTCTAATAACACGATTTTAGTGTTAAATCAAGATTCTATGATGCGAATTAAAAATTTGAAGAATTTTTCTCATGTTGACTTAAACGAACAACAAATGGAAAAATTAAAAGAAAGTACCTCACACTTAAATACTGTACTTTTACAACATATGTACACAAAACTATTACCCTTTCTCATTAAACAGAAATGTGTGGTGAGTAACAGATCCACAGAAAAAGAACCTGTGTTATGGTCTAAACTTAATACGTGTATCGAGAATAATATGGTAACAATACTTAACCAGTTGTATGAATGTACAGGATGTATTTTTCGACATGCAAGTCAACGCCTTCACTCATGCTTCGCATTTAATAATAAGGAAAAATTTAATCAACTAGGTGAAGCTTTGTTAATGCTCATCGATTTCGATTATCTAATTTCAACGTTTTTGAATGGAGTTTATAGTGTTAGTGAACACTTTGTACATAAGCTTCATGAACAAACTGTTTATAATGAATTGTTTAAGACAAAATAAATGATTTGTTTTGTTAAAGATCTGTGTGTGTTTATTTCTACAAAGTGTCCCTGTGTGAATTTATTAGTTTTTTATCTAATCGAACTTTTAAGTGAAGAGATGTAATTTAACTTTTTTGTATATTCCAATTCAAAAATTTCAACAATTGCAAAAAAGATTAAACTATTGAAAAAAAAATATCCACGTTAGAAAAAAATAAGTTATGTTGAAAAGTTAAGAAAACAATGAAAAGTTAAGAAAACAATGAAAAGTAAACAAAAATATAGTTTTTAAATTAAAATTTTTTAAAGTCTTCAAGTTAATCAAAATTAACTTTTTACTTTTAACTATTGAGAGACTATGATCTAACTGTTTATCCTCGCAACCAACTGGTGCATATCAACTATATACTCTATATCTGCATATGCGCAGAAAAACATAGACATTTACACTAACGACTTTAAAATTCGACTTTAAATTCGTTAAATTTGTTCGACTTTAAATTCTTTGCCAACTTTTAAGTTTAATTACTATACACAACTCGATTACCTTTCCCACAAAACACCTTTCAGAAACAAAACAGAAATTAACACTTACCGAAAAACACGTCAACTTCTTGTGCTTGCTTTCACTCAACTAACGTTTCTCCCTTATCTTTGCTAGGGGGCGCTGCAATCTCCGCTAGAGGCGTTAGTAGTCTTCCGGTGTGATAAGAATAAACTTTAAATCCAACTTACACTCGCTCAGTCATTCTTGCTTCTCTCTACCTTGCTAACAACCGTTTGCTGCTGGCTCATTGTTTGGTTGTTTAAACTTGTTGAATGACGTCATCATGTGTTTGTCTAAACTTGTCCAGTCTTGTTTTTATGCAGTACGTCTATTTAGATGAGTCATCACTCGCTTATCTTGGTTGACTTGTCCAAACTTGTTTTTGTGTGACACGTCTATTTGGGTGAGTCATCGTTCGCTTATCTTGCTTTACTTGTTTGAACTTGTCTAGTATACACCACCTCATGTCTTTTGTCATAGCTTGAATATACTTTACACCAATCACTTAAATATAAAAGTCTTGTCACAACTTACTTAAACTTTGATAAAAATATTAATTATTTATAAATTTCATCAAATTCTTATTTTTCTGATACATTTACTATGTAATTTTCGTTCAAAAATATGGTAAAGCCCGATTTTAAATCGAAGTCTAAGATAAATTCCCCAAATTTGTAACATTTTAACACTAATAATAAATATTGTAAGCACCCAGTACATACAAGTTTTGTAAAAATAATATTACTTATAGCTAACTCGTTATGTCCCATGATACAAAATTTCAATATAGCTAAAATCAGGGTTAAACGAAAATCTAATCACGTGTCTTTATATATTATTTTGAAATGCAAAGCATTATATCTAAACGAATGATATAAGGAGTAGTTAGAATAGTTCTTATATTTTTGTTAGTAAAAAATTTATACACATTATCTTACAAGGTTGCAATATTCAACACACGGTTCACCATATTTAAAAACGATTCACCATGATTTAAAAACTTAGTAACATATATTAAATTTATAAATTTAAATTAAAACATATTTTTATAAATAAACAATTATAAATACTTAAGTATTTTTAATTTAAATTTATAAATTTAAAATATGTTACTAAGTTTTTAAATCATGGTGAATCGTTTTTAAATATGGTGAACCGTGTGTTGAATATTGCAACCTTGTAAGATAATGTGTATAAATTTTTTACTAACAAAAATATAAGAACTATTCTAACTACTCCTTATATCATTCGTTTAGATATAATGCTTTGCATTTCAAAATAATATATAAAGAACCCTGATTTTAGCTATATTGAAATTTTGTATCATGGGACATAACGAGTTAGCTATAAGTAATATTATTTTTACAAAACTTGTATGTACTGGGTGCTTACAATATTTATTATTAGTGTTAAAATGTTACAAATTTGGGGAATTTATCTTAGACTTCGATTTAAAATCGGGCTTTACCATATTTTTGAACGAAAATTACATAGTAAATGTATCAGAAAAATAAGAATTTGATGAAATTTATAAATAATTAATAATTTTATCAAAGTTTAAGTAAGTTGTGACAAGACTTTTATATTTAAGTGATTGGTGTAAAGTATATTCAAGCTATGACAAAAGACATGAGGTGGTGTATACTAGACAAGTTCAAACAAGTAAAGCAAGATAAGCGAACGATGACTCACCCAAATAGACGTGTCAAACAAAAACAAGTTTGGACAAGTCAACCAAGATAAGCGAGTGATGACTCATCTAAATAGACGTACTGCATAAAAACAAGACTGGACAAGTTTAGACAAACACATGATGACGTCATTCAACAAGTTTAAACAACCAAACAATGAGCCAGCAGCAAACGGTTGTTAGCAAGGTAGAGAGAAGCAAGAATGACTGAGCGAGTGTAAGCTGGATTTAAAGTTTATTCTTATCACACACCGGAAGACTACTAACGCCTCTAGCGGCGATTGCAGCGCCCCCTAGCAAAGATAAGGGAGAAACGTTAGTTGAGTGAAAGCAAGCACAAGAAGTTGACGTGTTTTTCGGTAAGTGTTAATTTCTGTTTTGTTTCTGAAAGATGTTTTGTGGGAAAGGTAATCGAGTTGTGTATAGTAATTAAACTTAAAAGTTGGCAAAGAATTTAAAGTCGAACAAATTTAACGAATTTAAAGTCGAATTTTAAAGTCGTTAGTGTAAATGTCTATGTTTTTCTGCGCATATGCAGATATAGAGTATATAGTTGATATGCACCAGTTGGTTGCGAGGATAAACAGTTAGATCATAGTCTCTCAATAGTTAAAAGTAAAAAGTTAATTTTGATTAACTTGAAGACTTTAAAAAATTTTAATTTAAAAACTATATTTTTGTTTACTTTTCATTGTTTTCTTAACTTTTCATTGTTTTCTTAACTTTTCAACATAACTTATTTTTTTCTAACGTGGATATTTTTTTTTTCAATAGTTTAATCTTTTTTGCAATTGTTGAAATTTTTGAATTGGAATATACAAAAAAGTTAAATTACATCTCTTCACTTAAAAGTTCGATTAGATAAAAAACTAATAAATTCACACAGGGACACTTTGTAGAAATAAACACACACAGATCTTTAACAAAACAAATCATTTATTTTGTCTTAAACAATTCATTATAAACAGTTTGTTCATGAAGCTTATGTACAAAGTGTTCACTAACACTATAAACTCCATTCAAAAACGTTGAAATTAGATAATCGAAATCGATGAGCATTAACAAAGCTTCACCTAGTTGATTAAATTTTTCCTTATTATTAAATGCGAAGCATGAGTGAAGGCGTTGACTTGCATGTCGAAAAATCCATCCTGTACATTCATACAACTGGTTAAGTATTGTTACCATATTATTCTCGATACACGTATTAAGTTTAGACCATAACACAGGTTCTTTTTCTGTGGATCTGTTACTCACCACACATTTCTGTTTAATGAGAAAGGGTAATAGTTTTGTGTACATATGTTGTAAAAGTACAGTATTTAAGTGTGAGGTACTTTCTTTTAATTTTTCCATTTGTTGTTCGTTTAAGTCAACATGAGAAAAATTCTTCAAATTTTTAATTCGCATCATAGAATCTTGATTTAACACTAAAATCGTGTTATTAGAAACAAAGGATGCACTTTTGTATCTTAAATTAAATGCAAGGATTTTATATTGAAACTCATACCAGCTATGAATATCCATATTAACTCCGTTTTTGGTTGGGATTTCTTCATTAGTAGATAATTGCTTCATTAGTAGCGTTTAAATTCTCGTATATGTATAGAATATTGTTTATTTTTTAACTTCAAAGTTAAGCAGAAACAGTCACTTAGTTCTTTGTGAAACACATTGGAATTGTATAATTTGTCACTTTTAGTGGCAAATGTAGGTGTAGTGATGCTTTGTATTTCACCACTTGCTTGTGAAAGGCTGTTTGCTTGTAGCTCGTTCATCTCATGTTTAACAGTAGTCTGTAAGATATTATTCGTAGGTTCTTGAAAGGGTTCATCCTTTAACGAGGTTAAGGGGGTAGAACAATCTAAATTTTCAAAATTTATGTCTTTGAAAAATGTATTTAAATAGTCCTGGGCAAAAACTGACTCTTGATGTGGATTCTCGAAGGATGTTGCATCGTAACCACCGGTAAAGTTTGAAAAATTCATAGCGATCTCAGGTTTCACATCTGGTAAGTTCTTAGTAGAGGAGATATCACGTGATATAGTTACACAGTCATTGTCCATTTTAGAAAGTTTTAATCTTGGGTCTTTTAACTCCTTCTCACAAGTATTTGATTTTTCCATAGCTTTTTCTAAGCGTGGACGCTTTGAAGGTGGAAACACTTCTTCGTGGGATCGCATATTCATTTCATAAAATATTTTTATGCAATTTAATCTGCTTCACTAACTGATGTAATCTCGATAAAAGTCAGCAGAACACTGGATGTGTTTCATAAAAACGTCTACTTATCTAGATTTTAAAAACAGTCATGGTTATAGTTAATCATTTAATTTATATGTAGGTTAAATATAAAAATTTACTTATCTAGGATAAACTCAGTGACGGTTTAAGTTAAAAATTTTCTTAACTAGGTTAAAAACATTGATGTTGACTGTTGAGAGAAAATTATCAAAACATGCAGTGTCATTGTTTAAACGAAGAGAAAAATTCAACTTTCTTATCAATAAGTAAGATTAATACCTATTCAAAGGAAAACCCATCGATGATTCATAACGTCACGTCTTACTTTGTTAGTGATTAAAAGTATCATAGATTTAAAATAACACATTTCCAATCATTTCTCTTGTAGTTTAAGTAACATATAATAAATACATCACATTTATTTCATCATGTTTTACATAATTTCAACAAATTCATTCCCATTTTGTCTAAGACATTCAAAATGTTAAACAGTAGTTTATGTTGCATTGTCAAACTGTTCAAAGTAATTTACATCAACTATAAGAAAAAACCACTATACTTTTTCATATTAAAACTATTTATTAATCATTTAAAGTAATACAAATCAAATAAGCCTGTCATATTGAGCTGTAATCAATTCTAATTTCAAAATTTTTTGTAATGTCCAATTAAACACTCGTTCAGTAAAATCTTCAAAGCCGTTGTACAACTTTAGAAAGGCATTCTCAACATGCACATGTATGTTTTGTTCTGTTAATTCCAGTTCACTTTTGGAAAGGAAAAAGGGGGTTGCTCTCTCTAAGTCACCATCCTGTGATTCACGATATACATCCACTTTAACGGCTGCATACCATTTTATTGACTTTTTCATTTGCAATTGATAATTTAATTCGTTTAAAACATCTGATCGAACACTGTTAAAAAATGAACGAAAGTCTTTTTGATTCATCTCATTAGACACAATGATAGTTTTAGTACAAATATTTCGCACATCATGTTGTCTTTTAAAATGTTTCACTTTTTCAAATAACAAATCAGGTGACTTCTTCACATTAGGTAAAACTTTATGAAAAGTATCACAATGTTGTACTAAATCTGATTCACAATCAAACATTTCGCTACACTTTGTACATGACTGTTGTTTACGAATCTTATGAGTCTTCTTATGTTTCAATAAGTCAGCCATTCTTGAAAATATCTCGTTGCAATCACTACACTTGTATTGTTTGGGCGATTTGTGAATCTTTTGATGATTACGTAAATCACTCTTTTGTGAAAAAACTTCAGCACACACCTCACAACGAAAAGACTTTTCTTTTAAATGACATTTCATGTGAAACATTAAGTTAACTTTTCGAGGAAATGCTTTGTTACACGTCTTACACACATGGGGTAACTTCTGTTTCTTTAGTCCTGATGAGGTGGGTTTCACTTCATAATTCGAAACGAGTCCTTCTTTGGATAAAAGTGTAGAATCCATCTCTTGATTATTTAACTTTGGTGATGAGTGTTGACACTCCAAGTTGGTTACGTCACCAACATAAGAATTCATAACTCGTTCCATAATAACTTAAATGAAAACTAACTTAACGAAAAATACAACCTATTACAACGATACCAGGTTACAGTAGAATGTTATGAACTCGTTTCATTGAAATTTATATAGTAATAGAGGGCGCTCGTGTAAAAAATACTAACTTTTTATTGGTTTAAAAATATTGACATTTTATTGGTTTAAAAATATTGACATTTTATTGGCTTAAAAATACGTCACATGATTATTTCATCCTATAATGTTATAAGTTCAATAACCACTTAATTCTTGCACAATGATTTAGAAAGTCTTACCTATCAGAAGTTCGTACATTTGTAAGTAAAAATCTTTATTACTTTTGAATCTATTGCTTTTATAAATAATATTTTATTTATCAAACCACTTAATTTCTAAATGATGTATTCTAAAACGCTTTTTATGTCTTATGTATGTAAAGTCTACTAAAAGAGGGGGGGAAAAAGACGAGGTGTGTAGTATTTGTAAAATTGAAAAACGTTACTTTATAAAAACTAGATTCCATTCCCTTTTTTTTTTTAAATGTTTGTTGTATAAAGTCAAATCTATTGAAAATTTATTTTAATCGTATAACTCTAAACAAAATACCCGCTCTCTTTAATAAGTTAAATAGTCACTAAAAATTGTTCATTTGAAAGACAAAATTCTTTAAAATTCTCTTATTGTATGTTTTATGAATAATATTTTGCACGTTAAATCACTTATTAACTAAATGGAATGATCTAAAATGATCTAAAATGTCTTATGTGTTGTGGATGGTTGGTTATTTGTTAAAACCGATTATCTGCGTTAGGGATATAGGTCACTCTAGGGGTCATTCTAAGGGCTCCTAACTCGTATTGACAAGGTTCGAAGAAAACTCCGAACGGTTAGGTCGACGAGCGCGAGAGAAGTTTAAACCCAAACGTCTAGTAGCTTTAAAACCAGAACCTCTCAGTCACTGGTCTTATGTGTTGTGTTTTTATAAATAATATTTTTCTTGTTTAATCACTTAACTCCAAAATGAAATGTTTCTAAGACACTTTGTCATGTCTTACGTGAAACATATTTAACTAAAGAAGGAAGTAGTATTTGTGACATAAGTTATTCTACAGTACCCTTTTAAGAAAAAAAAAAAGAAAAAAAAGCTATATTACAAGTCAATTAAAAAATATATATAATTAAAAAGTATATATATATATTGTTTAAGTATCCTAAAAACGATTATTTAAGTTAGTCCACAAATTTGTAAACTTAAAAAACGGAAGATATAATGTAACACAAAGAAGTATGACAAATTTTTCCCCCATAAAGGATTAGTCTCAATGACTTGAATTAATTTTTTCCCCTAAAAATGACACATTACTTTTAGTATACAAGTTTGTGAAACGGCTTTTATAAGAAAATATTACGCTGAATACAATATTAAGCCTTGTAATTTAATTCAATAACAAAAATGCGTGGGTGTATAGCTTATATTTACATTTTTAAAAATCACTTTGCTTTCGTTTTTAAAATGTATAAACACGTTATTTTTCGTAACAAAACTCTATTTCGAATATAATGTTAATACAAGAAAGAATTAGGTATACTATCTTCGTCAATCTCTATAAATAGAATTTCGTATAGAAAGTAAAAATTTTCCCTCTAAATTATTATTTCGAATATTGAAGTGATCTGTTGACAGAGTGTTGTGAAAGAAATGTGTTTGTAAATTAAACAAATAGATGTAATAGCATTCATATTAAACCAAAACTCTCGAATTACTCAATAGCTAAAGAAAATTTCCTGCAGTTCATTAAAACTATGATAAAGATATCTCAATACATGTCTGAAGTCCCCATCTCTTGCATTTAAAGAGATAACATTACAAGTTCCCGCTAGCACAGTGGATAAACACATTGGTTTACCACATATAAGATAGTGGGTTCAATTCCTGCCTGTGCCAGCGTTGAAAAATAATTCTTTTAATGAGCAATTACTTCTAAAATTGGTGTCACTAAAAATTAAAATGATAGAAAAAAATAATTTATAACGGTTTAAGAATAAATAAAATTCAAAACACTAAAAAATAATTTAACCCTCTACAAAGAACAAAATCTATGTGTCTAATCATGCACCTTCTTTATCTCTCTCATCTTAATTACTTCCGGTCTCACAAACTATCTGTCCTGTTCCAACAAGCTCCCAAACATGTTCCTAAAACATGTTTACTGCTTCCTGAAAACCCTTTTTGGAAAAAGCATGTCTAATCCCGTTTCCGATCTTATTTCCTGTCGCGTTTCCAGTCTAAAAATAAATTTCACGTTAAACTTTTATAAAGTAAAACAAAGTCAGAAAGATTTCCATTTTTATATTAGGTGTTAGTTAGCAAATAAAATTTTTATTTCAGGTGAAACAAAAAAAAAAAAAAAAATCGAACATTTTGCTAATATTACTTTCAAACTAAATTCATTCTGATAGCAGGATTCCTACAACTCAACTCCATTCGACTAGAAGGATTAAAACCAACAAAATAAATTAAGCCCCACACAAAAATAAGCCCTCCCCCTCTCTCCCTTATCGCATTCACTTCCTGTCACATTTCCGGTTAAACTTCCTATCTACACTTCCTGTTCATTTCCTGTCTCAACATGCCTGTTATCCCCACCTGCTACATCCGGTGTCCACACCTGTCCCTTCCCGTGACCTTCACAGAGCACAGAGGTCGACTGCGCGAACTGCGCTGATGTAGAACCCCCAATTATTATCTACTATCGATGCTGTATTGTAAACAACTTGTTTAAGAATTTGGGCAAAATTTAACTGTCCTAATGTTATTCAGGTTCCGCAGTTACCAGATTTTATTGAGACTGAAAAACAGCAAAAGCTAATATTTGTTTTAAACCATGTGTTGGTGCAAGAGAGCATTTTTATTTAAAATAATATTACTTACATCTAATGAACAGAAAAACCCTAATTAGACTACATTATAAACATGTTATATTACCAGCAAACATTTTACTTCAATTTGGTTGAGATATTCTCACATTCAAACTAGTATTAGTTTTCATTCTTATTATAGATGAGTCATCATTAATCTTGATAATTTCATTCTTAAAAGAATGGGGTAAATCATTAATAGTAAATATCAATCGATCCTTGAAAAGATAATTAATTTGTCAACAAAAATAAAAATTTCCTTCTTAGGCTAACCAAACATCAACTTTCCGTTCCGTTCCACGCCACGCGCCAGCGAAGCAAGGGGCGGAGTTTTGAAACGCCAGAGCGCCAGGTGATTGGTCTATTTTTCTCTGTACATGAATCAATGTATGGTTTGCTAATATGCCTCCGGCGCAGCTCTGATCACATGATGGGCCACTTCCGGTTGGTCACGTGATAGGTTCGATGCAGAATCCGATATTCCCGCGACCGAAGGAAAAGGGGCCCTGAATAAATACCTGACCATGGAAGAGAGAAAAGGTGTTTTATATATTGTTGGACTACTGTAATTTTATTTTTTTACTCATACTAAATGTAATATAAATACAAATAAAATTAACTTTTCCCTAATTAATACATATAATACTATGAAGCATTTTGTACATTCAAGAAACTTCTCAGTAACTTCTCCTGCTTTATTTAGACCGGGAGGCGGCAGCACAGACAATCACCTCATCAAGTTCACGGCTGAAATTCCAGAATTAGTTAAAACTTGATTCGCATATTAAAACGCAATCGGTCTGCCAAGTCATATCATGGTGGAAAACACCCGAAAACCCGATTTTAGCAGTTGGCTCGTAGGTTTACCATTGTGTGTTCCTGCTCCCAGTCCTCCATGTTTTCATACCTTTAGGTGCCGGAAAACACAATGGTAAACCTGCGAGTTAACCGCTAAAATCGGGTTTTAAGGTGTTTTCCACCAAAATATGACTTGGCAGACCGATTGCATTTTAATATGCGAATCGAGTTATAACTAATTATGGAATTTCAGCCGTGAACTCGATGAGGTGATTGTCTGTGCTGCTGCCTCCCGGTCTAATTGGGTGTAAGAAATTTATTGGTATCTTGAATTTTTTATATATATATTTTTTAAATCAAGACATAAGTTGGTGTCTAGTAGAGTGCATTTTATCAATATATTTTGATAAATTAAAGCTTATGTCTCTATGTGTGTGCATATCTGCAAAAATCTGCATATCTTTATTTAAGAAACAATTAACAAACATTTCGTGCTGGTGCTGCCATTTACCTTTCCAAAATAAAAATAACTCCAAAAAAAAAGTCAAAATTTTGACTTTTATATGAGACTTTTAAACAAGACTTCGAACAAAAATAACTCACTTTTTATATCATAGAAATATTTAACACATGGGCTGATAAGTTCCCGGTCTAATAAAGAAAACACAACTTTTTAACATAACTTTATAACTTTAATAAATAACATAACTTTAATAATTAATAGTAATAATTTAGTAATAATAATAATAATAATAATTTAATAAATAAATAATAATAATAATTTAATAATAAAGAACATAATTTTATAACGAAAAAGCTCAAAACAGTGCTCAGAATCATGACTCGTTGTTGTTTTTGGTCAAAAGTCAACACCCGCGGCAACCACTTTGACAACAGCTTTTTCATAGACAAATGTTCATTCAAAATAAAACCTACACGTTCCTTGGATATCTTCAGAGTCTGAGCTATCTCCTGCAACTTCACTTTGCGGTTCTGCAAAACGATTTTGTGGACTTTTTTTTATGTTTTCCGGAGTATTCACCTCTTCTGCGTGGTGCATCACTGGTGCCCGTACAACCATGTTTAAATTCAGCAAACCAGTCAATAATGGTTGATTTACCTGGTGCAGTGTCCGGATAATGCTTATCAAGCCAAGCTTTTGTTTGAATGGTGTTTTTTCCCATCAAATAACAATTCTTGAAATTCTTGTTTATCCATTTTTTTGTCTATCAACAAAGTCGTTCAACTTAAATCACTCTAATGTTTTATCCACACGGCGAATCGTCATAACATTTTTTCTTCTACCTTTTAAAGGTTAGTATTTACTTAAAAAAGCATCGGTTCGGCGATTGCAACGCCATCTGTGTGCCAGACCGGGAACTTTTCAGCCCATGTGTTAACATATTCTAGGTCTTATTTTATATACTTGCATTAACTATCTCATTTAAAAGCACCTGTTTACAATCTTGTCAAAATCTTGTTACGAAAGTTTAATGAAACTTTTGTATAGATTCTTAAACAAGACTTTTAGAAAGAATTACAATAAGTTATTTTAGTCCTTATCTTTCTCATTCATCAATGTTTATTTAAAATTAAAATAAAAATCAGTTAAATATTAAATAAACAAGGTACATAAGCCCACCTTACAACAAAAAACAGTGATGTATTTCTTATTACGAATATTTTATTCCTTTTTTCCACATAGCTCGCGTCACGTCCATATATAAAACAGTTTCGAATCATATCAAAATATAATGTAAAAATATTAATCTCTCTATATTAAAAAAAAGTAACCACCGCAGCAGCAGCCGCTGTCAATAAAGATTTTGTGCCTTGAAGTCTTTCTGGACTAATATCCAGAAAACTATTGCAAATAAAAATTTAAAAATTGGTGGTTTTATAAAGAAATGTTCGATAAACACGCTGAAATAGACAGTTTTTAAATCGAAGAATTATTTTAAGAGATATTTAATACCATGTTGGTCAAAATAATTTTCTTATAAAAGTTTTATAGAAACGAAAACTATGCGCAGGAATTTAACCATAATTTGTAAGGATATAGTTGACAAAGTTGCGGTGTGCAGACTGCAATTATTTTTTCAATTTGACTCATTTTTCGAGGTTATATTTCAATTTTTTACTCAAAATTTTCATTATTTTTATGAAGATTTATTTTATATTTCATAAAATCCATTATTTGAATTGTTGCCAATTTGTAAAACAGCGCACATAATAATATTTCCTTTCAATTAAGAAATGAATTTACACGTGACTATTAAAAACATAAATAAAGCTTTAAAATAATAATTAAATGATCCCGTGTTAAAAGCAGTAAATGTAGAAAATTACGTAATACTTGCGCCTGAATATTAAAAAGAGAAATAATAGACGCTTTCAGTCGTGACGTCAGTCATGACGTTTTGCTTGGAAACTAACTCCAAACAAACGGTTTCTATGTTGTATTTTCTATTATATTATATATATGTAGCTATATCTGATAGCTATATCTCAAGGTAAAGTGTTTCAATACATTATATGCAGCGGTAACATTTTTTACGATTTATATTGAATAAGAAATGAAACATAGCAACCGTTTGTTTGGAGTCAGTATCCAACTAAAACGTCATGACTGACGTCACACTGAAAGCGTCCAAAGCTGACATTACAATGGCTTGGAAGCGAAAAAGTCACGTGATCCGGATAGACGAATACATCACGCAATGCTAGTCTAGTGCCGGTAGAGTAGTACGGTATTCAGCTTTTCTCTTTTGATGTATGAGCTTGTATTTAGTTCATTTTCTAGTTGCTCAGCTTTTTTTTAAAGTATAATATTGCAACATTTACTCTCCGAATATAGTGCGTAAGGATCCTTTTGTTTCTGGTGGATTAATTCTGTTATTTCGACGAAAAAGCTTAACAGTTTGTTAAGCCTTGCCTCAGCATTGGAGAGTGAGTGAGTTTGTTTATCACATTTTCTCCCTCTTTGAATTTTTTATATGTATGCTTAAAATGTGTTTTTATAAACACTTATAATTGAAGTTTTGATGTATATACTTTTTATTAAAACAGTATTGTAGCTTGAAATTCATATTGTTCAAACTTAAATATAGTTCAGTATTATTGTTCCTACTATGTCAGTAAACCTAAGCTAGCTTTAACTGAAGAGTTCTTTTTGTATTACAATTATATGTATTAATCTCTAAAATGCCTCGTCATTGTTCTGTTTATGGATGTAAATCCAATTATGATAAACAGGATTCTGTCAGCACGTTTTCGCTGCCAAAATCCGAAGAATTAAAAGCCCAATGGATACGTAAAATTCCCACTGATTTGAGCAAATTAAAATGTCCTGTAATATGTATAAAACATTTTGATGAATCGCAAATTATAAGAAAGGATTGTGTTGTTTACAAAGGAGAATATAAGGAATATGATAGGAAAATACCGAAACTTAAAGAAGATGCTGTGCCATGCATATTTCCAAACGTTCCATCTTACTTAAATGTAAACAAACCTAAAACACGTCGAATCGCAGATGTAGAAGAAGAAAATATTATGCAGGCTATTCAAGAAAGTCTTCTTGAGCAGCAAAAATATGCAGAAAAAAATTCTTTTAAATGTTTGCAGGATGTGAAAGATTATGTGCAACAGACCATTTTTAAATCAAATGAAAAAATGTTTTGTTTAGAAGGTGACTCTAACATTAGGATTTGCTTTTATGAAGCTCCTAATGTATGCCCAGTTATTTTAGGCTGTATTGTTGTAAAGAGTGACTTAAATTTTGAAGTATATATCAGTAATCAAAAATAAAATAGCATAATTTTTTCTAAGTTTTCTTTGATTAATAATGTTCAGATATTGGAGGAATTAATTGAAAATGTTCAGAAATTTGTTACTAACCCATCACTTCCTGATATTTTAGAATCGGCAATTTATCTATTAAAATCTGTTGATAGTAATTCTGATAATCATGATTTTTTTTCTTTTATTATTGAACAGTTAACACTTTCGAAAATCCCAAAAAATAACAGACGTTATAGTAATTACACATTAATTTTAGCATCCTACATTATTTGTTCAGTCAACATCAGCATATAACGCCTTATTAAAATGTGGATATTTATGCTTGATTTGTTAAAAACTGACTCATGATTTTTCACAGTTGACTTACACTTTCTTGTCGGCTGACTAAATTTTATGATTTGTGGATCAGGCTGATTCCTGAGGTGAAATGCATAGTATAATATGTTATTTTCATGCAAAAATTGAGCAACAGCGAGTCAGGTGGCACTGATGAAACCCCTGCCTTGAGCAGTTAATACTGCATATATGAAATATAATATATGCGGGGGGACTCATAGCCATTGCATGATTTAACATCAGAAAACTGAAAATTTCTTAATTCTTGCTCATGATTTTTCTTATTAAATTTAAGTACATAATTTCTAATAAATTTCTAATTTTTCCCTCTCTTTTTTAATTTTTCTAAAAATACAGCTTAATATTGAAATGTATTTTGCAATCTTTAAGATGGTTTTAAAATTCTTAATTTAACCACTAAAAATACTTCTGTATCCAAAGTCCTAGATAAACATTTCTTATTTTCAATTTGCATTATTGAATAACATAAGATCTTAAAAATATCCGCAGGAATTCGAGAAATTATTTATTAGTCCACCAAAATGAAAATTTAGACTGATTTTGTTTTGCTTACTAGACAGCTATAAATCCAAAAAGTTTCTACTAAACTGTATTCTAGTAATTTTCTTCGTCTTTTTTTTTTTTTGTGAAACGTAAATTTTTGGCTTTTTTTAGTATGTTTTCATTTAATACTGTCAACTACCTCTATTCTCACAACATCAGCAGATATATATTTCATGGTACAACAAAACAAAATATACTATTTCACATTTTTTCTGAACAAACTTTGAATAAAGTTGTTTCATAAAGTTAAGTTTTTATTTTATATGTGATGAAAATTCCAGTTAAAATACCATCTTTTATTATTATTATTAGCTATTGCTAGCATAGTCAAAAATGTAGTAATCTTTCGAAATAGATATTTAATTTAAATAATATGTTATTGTTTCAACAATATTTTACTGTAGTACAAGTATTTTTTAAATATTTTTTGTTTAAATTACTGGTATTTTTTGTTTATATTAGTATATCTTTGTATATGTTAGTATAAATAACTTTGCTTCCTATGTGGACTGTTTAATTTTAATTTAGTAGTTATAGTCAACTCTTATTACTTTTGAAATTTCAAATGTATAAAACTTTTCAGATGGGTATAAATGGAATTTTTTACTGAAAATAAAACAACATTTTAATTCTGTTACAGAAAATTTGCAGTTAAAATCTTTTGAATTCCCAAATAAATTTAATATCTAAATATTAATTTAATATGCATAATAAGATGTTATCACTGAAGATGCGAGTCCACTTTCGATATGGAGAACTGACTGACGAGGATATGGATATTACTGAATTTGGAAGCATGGAAGGATATTGTGTGAAATTTAAACAGCTGGGGACATTCACAGGCAGGAGTTTCCTTTGATTTTTCTGTCTGTAAATGTAACTTGCTAGTTGCTTTAGATACTAAATGGTCTTCCACAACAATATGTATAGAAGTTTGTACAAAAGCCGTGCGTGATGCTGTTGCTGAGGCATCGTCCATGTTCACACCCTCATGATGCTGCTCTGTATTTGTTGTACAGGTTGTGTTTCCAGTGGATGTTTTATTCACAATAAGTTAATATTTGGATGTATAATTCATTTGGGATTTGGAAAGTTATTTTATTTGTACATTTTTGAATAACAACTCTATTAAAATGTTCTTTATTTTTATTTTATAGTTTTATCTGAAAAGTTTTATACATATGAAAATTCTTAAATTAAGAAGAGTTATTTGTATCAACTAAATTTATTCATATGAGTTTAATATTTTCATTGTTTAATAAATGCAGTACATTCTGTTAATATTACAAGAAAGTATTTTTGTAATTTATCTTACTGTGTCACTAAATAACAAATTTTATGTATAGAGTTAGTCTTCCTACCCTAAATCTTTAAGAGTTTCTCCTGTTTTAAGTCTTCAGAGGCTTTCACTGTATATTAAAGCAAGTGAATACTTAAATTTTTGCTATACAGTATTTTATTATGATTCTTTTAAATAAGGTATTTTTTACCAGAATTTGGCAAACTCTTTTATTTTTACCAATGACGAAAATAATATACAATTACAAAGGCTCCTATTTTAAAACTACATAAATGCATATTGATTAGTTATGTAATACATATATTCAAAGTATAGTTGTACTGGTACTTCTCTATTATCCCGTCGACCACTTTTCATAACAAAAAACTATCGCCAAACTGTAAGATTAAACGTCAAAATTGCAGTCCCATTTCCTTGATGTCTGAAGCATTATACGTGTTTGTTATGTCATCAAGTGGGTTTTTATTCGACATTTGCGTGTATTTTTCATTATGTTTTACTGATTTATTAGTTATTTCATTCATTAAAATAACAATTGTGTCCTTAAATTCTTATATTTTATTTATTTGTTAATTTTGATATTCCAATGGCAGCGTTCTCCCGTTTATTTGGCGTTACAGTTCGGCGATAATTTTTTGTTATGAAAAGTGGTCGACGGGATAATAGAGAAGTATAGTTGTATTTATTCAAGTTTTCATAATTTTAAGATAAATTGAACACATTACACTTTATTTAAAAAATATATATACTTTTTCAAAAATAAATTTTGACCGAAGCTTTTAAAATTTTTAAATAAAAAAAGAATGAATAAAGTCGTTGGATAAATTTAAGCGTGTTCTTATAAGTAATTGAATTTCTAGTAACTCGCTGTTTTAATTATTATTGTAATTAATCTGAAGGTTAAAAGTTTTCTTTCTTGATAGATAAATATTTACACAATAATAATGTTTTATTCTTGCAATATTATCTTGTAGTACGGGTTTTTTATTTGCTTATTTTATTTAAAATTACTATAATTTTATGCTGCTGTTTAAATAATTAATGAATAGCAGAAAAAGTTTCCTTTGTTGTTATTCCCTTTTTCTACTCAGAAATTCTGTTGCATAAACAGTCTATTCAAATTGAATTAAGTTTCGGTATGCCCAGAAGGTTTAAATGAGTTCCAAAAATAAAAGGAAAAACATGCCTATATTTCTGAAAGAGGGCATTTTGTTTTTATATGAAAATAAATAATAAAACTCAGAAAGTAGTTCTTTAAATAAACACTTTCATATATTATGAGGTTTAAAATAAAATTTTTGGAACTTATAATTACCTGGAAAAAAAATTAGACTAAAAAGTAGAAAGTAAAAATATAATTTAAAAAATTAATGCTTATTGTACTTAAAAGTACAAAATAACTTTCTTTGTTTAAAAGAAAAAAGAAATTGGAGGTCAGAATAAAGAGTGTGCAGCACTAATAAAAAATATGGTACTTTCGTGTTATAGCGGTCCCCAAGGAAGAATCGCCAAATTATAAAGAATATATCGCATTATAATAATATATGATGTACATAACATTTCGTGACATATACAGCCAAGTTATAGTCCTATATGACGCATATATCATGTATATATATACTAGGGGGCCTACCCCCTGCGATCTACGCTCGCCAACCCCCGCTCAGACTTCGAGGCCTCTAAAAACCTGACAGCGTGCTTTATTTTAAAAATATTGGTAAATCTGTAAACGGGTTGCCATGCTTTTAACGTGTTGATGGTGCATTTTTTTATTATCATGGCCTCACACACGGCTGTTGCGACAACTGACGACTGTTTTCGGGATTGATGAGTAAAATCAATTACAACTTGAAAACCAGCTTGTATAAAATGGTTAGGTTTAAATTGTGGCTACCTCTCAGACTTTTATAACAATGATCTGTATTCTATTCTTCCTTTGCGTTTAAGGATGAGAAAAATTGCATCTGCTTGTGAATAACATTAAGAACCACGGTATTGAAAAGTACTATGTTATAGACATTTTCAGTAACAGGTTTTAATTTTCTCTTTATTTTAGTGCACGATCATGCATATTTTCATGTTATTTTAAATATGTAAATTATTTATTTTAATTAATATGTATATACGAATTTTCTAATAATTATTTATCATACAAAATTAATTAAATATTTTGTGCATGCATGCCTGCATTTATTCGGCATCAATTGATGAGATATTTAAACAAATTTACTATCCGAGAGAATTTTACACCATGTTATGCCACTTGAATATTGCCCATAAGAAAATCGGGTACTTTTCCAGTATAGGATCCTTTGCTTTTAGGTTTGGCGTAATTCGAGCTTCTAAAAGGGATAGATTCGCTAATATACATAGATTTGTTGCCAAAAGATATGAAAACAAACCCAATGAACTTTTGGTGCTTTTCTATTATAGGGTCTTAACGCTTTTTTAAAAAGCTTAGCGGAATGATGATTGACGATTGAATCCTGACGATAGAAATGTGATTTTTTTTTTCAAGTTTTCCTGAAAAACATAATTTAATCACAATCTTGTCTTTATTATCGATTGAAATAAAAGATAAATTCAATTTCAATTTGAAAATGACGAATAAAAAAAAAATCAATAATCCCTATCGGGATCCTTTTCAATTTTTTTCCCTTTTTTGTCACAAAAAAAACTGAGTAATTAGTTGCCATCATTACAAAAATGTCATTAAAATTAGAAAAAAATTAATATCTCGAAAACTAATTCCAATTTCAAAATTCTATTACCAGTTTTGACATCCGCGGATTTTTATGGACAATTGGTATTAATTTCACCATCAAGCGTTTAATATTTTATTAAAAATAGCCCTGAAACATAATCAGTCGTTTAATCAGTCGTTTCATAAAATCGTTTCATAAATTCGTTTCATAAAATCATTTCACAAATTCGTTTCATTAGGATTTTATATATATAGGGTAGATATATATATGGCATGTGTATAGGATGTATAATAGCATATAAGACGTAAATAATATTTTCTTCTATCGCAAGAACTAATGCACAGAATTTAATAAAACTTTAGATTCAGTTAGACCTTGATATAAATTGGTGCCGATTCGATTTTGGTGTATGTGAAACCTGTAAAAGTTAGAAGAAAGTTTTGGGATTGGCACATCCGCCTAGTTTTGTATTGCTGTCTGCTTCACCATGCTTTGACAGTTTTGTTTTAACCTCTGGATTGTTCACAAAAAAGTTATTTTCTATTTTTAAATACACTAAGCATATTTATTAAAAGAACACTCTTCTTTATTTTCTACTTTTTAATATACTACATAATTTTAATCAGTATATAAGTGAAAGATACCCAGGAAGATGAAAAAGAAGTACTCGCCAAGTTTGGGCAATTCTGATAATGCTGTCATTTTCCCCTTAATTTTACATCTTTATTTATATTACTGTAAATATTACTTTACATTATTATAACAAACAAATGTTTACTGTTGAGTCACATGGTAAGATTTTTAAAAAATCATGCCTGAAAATTGGTTATTTCAGAAATCATAATTGTTTTTTCATATAAAAACGAAAATTTAATAAAAATTCAAGTAAAAAACATAGTTAAAATTTACCAAAGCTGCAGGATAAAAGATTAAACTTGATAAGATGAATAAAAAAAAAATGTAAAGAAAGTATTGACAGGCAAAAAAATTACCATATAATGCATCTTAATAGTAGTCTTTTCTTCTATGCAAAATAAATAAAAAAAAGAGTAAAACAGCAGTAAAGTATGCATGTTGCTGTTAATGTTGCTTCTCATTATGTTCTTTTTACTCTGAAGAATAAAAAAGAGGCCCCTTTCATGAAGCACTAAAACAGTTAAATGCTAAATTAATTCTGGCTGCTTACTTTGCTTTTCATTATATCACTTTTCACATGCAATGTATTTACAACGAACTATATTAAGAGCATGTCAACCGACGAATTTACTCATTTTATGAGCAATAATGATTCAAATCAAAACTTCTCTCAGATAAGGATCCTGACAGTGTCTCTACTGTAAAAGAACAATTTCATTGCTTTATATGTTTATAAAGTACATTTTACTAAATTTATGACATGTAAAAACCAACACAATGCAAAGCACATGCAGCCCAAATAAATCTAGCATCCAGTTGTTTCAAGGCTTCATAAAAGGAGCAAACCTCAAATCAAAATAAAAGAGTGAGAAACACAGTCTTATCACTACATATACTTCGCTGGTTATTGTTCCTCAAACTCTATTTAATTAGTTTTCGCCTTTTATTTTGAATATTGTAAGCAATTTTTCTTGCTTTTTTTTTTTTTTTTCTTTTGACAGAATTAGATTTTTATGCATCTTATCAGCTTTTTAAGAGGTGAGAAAAGTTATTCCCCCTCTACTTTTCATTGTTTTTGCAAAGCTAAGTATCTTTTGGAAAAATATTTGCTTCGTTGGTACATTTTGCTCAATAACACATTATCTAAATATATATATATATATATATATATATATATATATATATATATATTAAATGCAGCCATGCAGGTTCTGACCAAAAGAAATGTTAGTTTAGCTTATTTAATGTTTTATTTTCCACTTGTGGAGCTTCGCCTGCTTCGCTGGTCGTTTTATTCTAAACGGACCTCGAATTAAACGAACTTAGGTTTGAGGGCCCCACTGTCTTCGGCACCGTACGCCCACTCGGGTTTCGGAAAATAGCTAAACTCTGAACAACGTTAAAAATCGCATAGAAAATTTAAATAAAAAAAATTCTGATAAAAAAAATCCAATAACTGGTTTGAATGTGCATAACTTCAGACATAATGGTACCTTCCTGCCAAATCCCGTAACTCGGCGTGCAACGATCTCATTGGCACACAGACACTAAACTTGCATTTTTGTTATTATAGATATTTAAAAACACAGCCAAGTCTGCAGATCATAGGTACATCTGATGTTCGAAAATCTTACTCCTTACTGTATTTCGTACCGCCGGCGATCATTTAATTTTACACATATGTAAATTCAATAAATGTAATTGTATATCGTAATTTTATTAAAAATTGCAGTTTAAGTATAAATTAATGTTTTGGAGATAAACATAAAACTTTTACTTTGTTAGTCATATTTCTTAAATTTTTAATGCTCTCAGCTATTGTGCAATTTTCTTGTCTTTCAAACAAAACGATATAATCAGGAAATATTGTAATATTTTAAAATGCTACGTTATATAAAAATGCTAATGAAAAAAAATATAAAATTGCTCTGTAGTTCGAAAAATGGAGTAAATTCAATCTTGATTAAAGAAAAGAAAAAAAAAAGCAATTAAATTGTGCGTTTCACGTGGAGAAAAAGCATTTGTATGGAAATAAAACTCGTATCTATTCTGCGCTAAGTTAGCTTTCAACGCAATGCTCCAAATTCGCCCCGTCTATCTGGGTCACGTGACCTCCTAGTTTCGATATCGCTTCCAAGCCATTGTAATGTCAGCTTTGGAAAGCGTCTATTAAATTATTACGCGTTTTAAAAGCATTAAGAAGGGAAACTTACGTCATATTTAAAATGCTCAAATAACAATATTTCGAAAAAAGTTTCAATTAAAAAATATATTTACACGATAAATTAATTTATTTCGACAAATCTTTTACCTATATTTTTCATTGTTTTACTGATTTATTAATTATTTCATTAATTAAAATAATTTCATCCTTAAACGGCAGTGCCATGATATTAAAAAAAAGAACAAGTTGGAAATTGTACGTCAAACGTTACAAACGAGGTGCGTTCGTACGCACGTTTTAGAATTAAATTCATGATATCCCGAGCGTAGAACGGGTTAAACAGCTAGTTAAGTATATATTTTATGACACTGTTCATACAAATATCTTAACTAGTTATATAAATATTCAGATATATATGTATCAGCTAGTTATATAAATATTCAGATCTTGATGATTTTTAATTCTGTGAAATGAATTATATCGTCTGCAGATTAATTTCTGTCATAAAATAAGTATCTCGGTCGCTTGACGATTAAACTTCGGAAGCTCCTATAACAAAAAAGCACCGATTTAAAAAAAAAAAATTCAAATTTCTTAATAAATATTTTTATTAATATCTCCTAAAGTTTTGATTCGATTGTAATAAAATTTGAAATGTCTCGACAAAATTCTGCAAAGATAATTTATTTTAAATTGCAAACCATTTGGTTGGGTAGTTTTTGCGTTGTTATATGCGGACAGACAGACGGACGGACAGACAGACAGACAGACAGACAGACGGACGGACAGACGGACGGACCAAACGACGACTATAGGTGCTACGTATTTATATAATTACGAACGCACCTAAAAAGCATTGAAAATTGTTGCGATGAACAGTTACATACAATAGGTCAGTTTCAACTGACGTCCCAAATATTTATGGCACAGATGTCATATACGCTCCACGTTGGCGCGATTTTTTCACCCGCCAATTTGGCGAAAACTTTGTTTTTGATTATTAGTTACGAATAGCATGCAATTTTTTATTTCAATATAAAAATAAAATAACGTAATAAATGAAATAGCTTCTATTATTTTAAAAAAGGAAATAAAAATAAATAAATGATAGTTTGATATAAATAAATATTGATATACATAATAAAAATATTTATAGAATTTGATATAAATAAATATTGATATACATAATAAAAAATATTTATAGAATTAAAATAAAAAATAAAAGTAAATAAACACCAATTTTGTTTTTGCCAAATTGGCGGCGGAAAAAATCGCGCCAACGTGGTGCGTATATGGCATCTGTGCCACATTTATTCAGTATCCGAGAGGGATAATTAAGAAAAATCTCTATAATAAAACTGTAAGTCATGTGACTGTCCTCAACAGTTCCGGGATGCCGCATCGCTTTTTCATATGCCAAGCGGCCATTTTTATTCAAAATTATTTTTTCGAATAAACTGCATAAAAGTTACATTTTAAGAAAGATCGTTCAAAATAAATTAATATTTGAGAGATGACTTGCGTTCAATTATGTATATATTCTGCAATAACTTCAGTCGAAAGATTCGCAGTTCAAATTCTCTATTCATAAAAGTAAACAAAAAAAAGATTGATTCGTCGTGAACATTTAAAATATTAAATCATGGAGGTAATCATTCGCAAAGCAAGTTCTCCGCGAATGAATTTTTGGACCGTTGCCTCGCGTCAAAAAAATAATTCGCACCAGTGAGACAATCAAAGTTTACCATAATTATGTGCTATACAACTCAACTTTCGGACCTTTTCTTGACGTAAATTGAACTCATGTAATAATATTTAATGAATCAGATTTTTAGCATTTTTAAAATCGCTAACACAGCTTTTATTTATCGCGTGTACAAATTAGAAATGATACTTTGATTTTGAAATCAAATGTTTTGATTTATGATATTATTTCTTATTTATTTATTTATTTTCTCTTTTAAATGAAAAGTGTGAAGTATTTTAAATTTATGTAATATAAGCATTTTAGATTAAAGTTAAGTATTTTAAATGAAATGAGTGACAGGTTTATAATTTAAAATTAAATTAATTGTAGTATGAATGACGGTGATGGGAACGATATTTGGCGAATTATCATCTGCTCCCGGCTAACAAAAATACTCATAATTAAAAAAAAGAATAAAAATAAATAAATGATAGTTTGTTGTAAATAAATATTGATATACATATCAAAAATAATTTATAGAATTAAAATAAAAAATAAAAGTAAATAAACAACAATTTCCATAACAAAGTTTTCGCCAAATTGGCGGGGGAGGGGGGGGGGGGAATCGCGCCAACGTGCGTATGTGACATTTGTGCCCAAAAAATATGCGAAATGCTACCATGATCGCAAAAGTTCATGATTTGTCTATTAGAATCTTCCGATTTGGCGAAGGATTAAGGGAAAATTAAATTATGAATAAATGTAACGTGTTGCAATGTTTAACATACATTTAAGGGAGACCAAACTGGTCGCCAGTGGCGGCTAGTAATGTAAATAAATATCCAAGATTATTTTTTTCTGTTTTCATTAATATATTGTAAATTTTATTGTTTAAACTTACTGATAGTTGGCACTTTGCTGAGTGGGTTTTTTCTTTCGAATTTCTTGTATTTTATTTATTTATTTTAATTTAATTTAATTTAATTTATTTATTTACCAAGTTTCTATCGCATCGCTTTTAAATTATACGATGCAGTGACATTTGTTTACTTAACCATTTTACACAAGTTAATTTTTAAATGTTTAATCGATCTTATTTAATCAATCTGGAAAACAGTTGTTAAATGTTTCGACAGTAGTTGATTCGACCTTAAAATCCTTCAGTCACAGGAAAATGAATGGAAACTCGGTTACAGCAGATCGCCACTGGTCGTTTAATTATAATACAATCTTCCGTAATCGTTGTAGAGTTGATGAAATCAGAGTGTTTTTAAATCATGCGGTGTCAGAACGGGGGTTGGCGAGCGTAGCTCGTAGGGGGCAGAGCCCCCTAGTTTATAAAATAAATAATAACGCACTCATATTGGGACTTAAAACGGTCTATAGGGGCGCTGATCGCAACCATCGGTACAGGATAATTGACCCTTTAACTAATGCTAAAATGCCATTGAAATCATTATTTATTGTAAACGCGTTTGTAAGTGTTAGATATTCAAATTCGGATCTTTCTTACCTTGTTATAAAAATATCAGAACACCAATATCTAGAGTTGCAAAGGGTGGAAACAACCGGGTTTATTTCCGGGAATAAACCGAGTATTTTGGGAGAGAAATATTTAAAAATTCCCGAGAGTTTTCAGAAAGTTTTACTTTGAACTTTGAAGGGGGGGTGGGCTATGAGACCTATAGCGGCAGGGCTGTCGTCTCAAATGATCCAAACACGCAAAACAAGCAGGAAGAACAGGGAGTTAGAAACGATCTATGCTTCGCAAGAAATGACTAGCTGACCGACGAAAAACAGGGAGATCACAAAAGCAGCGAGAGAAATCAGCAAGAGTCTGAGAGTAGCTTTTCACAGAAAGTTTTATACATGGAATTTTTTAATTTGTAAATAAAATGTTGTTTACAAATCGCGCTTTCCAACGCCATCTTTTGGACCGATTTCAGCGTCATCTATAGAATTTTTTAATCCGCTGATCTAAACGCGCTTTGGAGTGGCTCTGAACAGAATATTGGCTATGATTATATCATACACTCACGCACAGTTATTTTTTAATCGGTTATAAAAAGGGAAAAAGTCGCCAAATTTAAGGGATTTTTTCCTTTGATGGCAACCTGGCAATTGTATTTAGTTATTGGTTTGGCGCGGACTTGAAAATCGCGCCAACCAAAAAATCACCAAATAACGCTGCGTGAGTGTAAAAGCATCTATTCCAGAATATTAATGTTGAATGTTGGCAACGTCCTGGGCATGAGGGGGCATCTATCAGCAGGGGGGGTTACAAATGTAAAGAAAACCAATAACATAAATAAAGAAAAATGTCACAATTTACATAAAAAATAATGAAATACATTCTTAAGCTACAAAATACTAAGTAAGAGAAATTAAAATAGTTGATATTTTAATCGTGAATAGGTAAAAAGTGCAAGAGGCAGATGACAGATTCATCTTGCCAGACAAGGATATAAGCGTCACCCCTGTTCTGCGATTCAGACAATGTGAACAAAAAAGCAAACGACAAAACTAAAAGAAATCAATGCAAAAATACACTGCAACGCACAAGAAAATTAATATAGAGTATGCCTGAATAGTAAATATGCCAGCTAACAAAAATTAAACAATTTTAATTTTTAAAGAAACATTCAGATCCTTACCAATTCGCAGCAGCCATTGTTGTAAATCAACTAATATGTTATAATAAATTATAAAAACTTAGAGCACAAAATCCTAAGTTTTGTGAATTCCTAAAGAAAAACCTATTTTAAACTTTTCAGAACAATGTCTGAAATTTCTTAAAAATAAAAAATTGAAATTGAAAAATTGTTAGTTTTGTTTACTTTTAAAATTTCCAACATTCCTGTAATATAGTTATTAGTTCGAGTGATTGAATGACGAAATATCCAGGTACGTATTTAATTAGCAAAGAAAAACTCCAGTATATCTTCAGAATTTTATTTCGTAGACATATGATGTTCCAAGGCAGAAGAGGGTAAACAAGAAAGGCCGCTCTTAAACAGCCATTATTATGCGAAGACAGCAAGCGAAGTGAGTTGTTTCCACGATACAAGTTGGAATTGCACTGACAAGATCTCGCCAAAATAGGGTTGCTACAGAGTGTCTAGGCGTAAATACTTTCAGACAGAGATAGGCATAACAAATGGTATTTACCGGGCGAGGTTACCAGATTATTGGCGACAGGACGAATTTTGTTTCAAAAATTAATATCACCATGGCGATTATAACCGACAAATATCTTTCTCATGTGAACTGATTTTGACAGACAAAACAGTATGTGCTTTTAACAATGAGAATATATTTTTAGACATGGGTGTGAGTGATTGAGTTATTACCACTACCATATAAGGGCATGCATTTGGGCAGTATGCACAGATAGACATAATTTTTAACGGACCTTGTGGCCATAAAAATGCGTTATGAACACAACATTGCGTTATAAGCTTTATTACGGAAAGTAAAATTACGAAAAGGCATCTGTGCTGATTTAATTCTTTTCTTTTTTTTTATGTTAATCGAAAAGCCGTGAGATTAGTGATCGAGCACAAGTGAAAATGAAAAAGGGAAAGGGTATAAATTACAGCGGGATTATTGTTTGTAGTTAAAGATAACACGATTAAATTTTGAAAAAGGAAGGGGGAAAAATATAAATTAAATAAAGGATAGGGTTTGTTAAAACTTAATATATGATTCTCATATCATATATTTCCCCCGTTTGCTCAGATAAAAGAATAATTTGTTAGGGTTTAAATTGCAGGCATGCTCCGTCTGAAAGTTTACATATAATCAATGCACAATATAAGAAAAATATAAACACATACAAATATCAAAAATGAAAATGGAAATGAAAATGAAAATGGTATACCAAAATTTTTGCTACTGGTCATCATAGTGTGTACACTAGTTTATTCCTTGAGTCCCTGGTTTGTTGAGAGTTTTTTTTTGTAGATGTAGATGTTATTTTTGCTGTTCCGGAACATATGGCAGTTGAACTACTCTACATATATATAGTGATGACCAAAATATGACCAGAAAAGTTGCATTATCATCAACTAATGTTTATTTTACTGATAACTGGTCGTAAGCATGCTAAATGAATTTAAAATGTTCATATTTCTGAACACATATAAGCTTATGTTAAGTTGCAACTACAATACAATAAAATTTTCTTTGTTCGAACATAATGCAAAATAATGATATATGTAATCTTGCATAAAATAAACATGAAATATATAAATGCAAATACAAAATATAAAAATAAGATACCGTTACAGTTACATTAACAGTTACACATGTGTAAAAATGAAATACAAAAATGATGAAGATAAAAAAATGAATAAAATTTGGGTTTAAAAATAGTAAAAATTTGTGCATTCGCACAGGACAGGATAGGGAAAGTGACGCACGATCCAAAAAAAAATTCCTGCCCTAAATCTTGTCTAAGGCCAAGTGTGATGGCGCAAGTTTAGGACTATTGCCTTATTTGTGGAGGGAATATTTAGGGCGAGGTCCACATTGTTGTCACAACATAGACCCCGTTGCTCCCGCAGCAGTAATGCAACAAACTGAGGTGCAGTCTCGTATACTCATTTTGACAGGGGATTTAAGGTGAATTGGAATACCAATTCGAATGTGTCTCTCATTACAATGGGGTGGAAGATCCTAAGGGCAATAATTTTGAACAGATCACCACTCCGAAAGGGAATAATTAGAAAAATAAAAAAATATATATACACCTAGTGTATGTCGAATAAAGTCAATCCTAGAGTAATGAGAGAGAGTTTTGTCAAGTTCGGTAAAAATGTTAAGTCATGCGGTACATATTTACTTAATTAGCATTATTAAAATTTAAAAAAAACTGACCTTAAGAGAAAATTTTTTTAGTGCAATTAATGTTACTATAATTATGTTTATAGCTATTTATGAGATTAAAAAAAAATATGACGACAAAAGTTAAGACATTTTTTTTTTTTTTTTTTTTTTTTTTTTTAAGTGTATATGCGCAAACACCCCATAAACATAAAAGATAATGTTCACAACAAGATTGCCATATCTGCCATTCCCTTGATGAAACAAACTTGGACCAGCCGAGAACTCTCACAAGGAAACATCAAATATAACATCAGTATATTGTGTACATCAATATACACAAGTGTGAACAAAACCAAAAATTCGCACAAAATACAACAATTATAAAATTATACGCTATTTTTTAGGTCTTAAATTATAACGTGTTGAATAAGTTGGAGAGTTAATATTATTGTAACCATCATGACTTGTAAGTAAGTGATCGCTTCTTGGTGGAGCGATGATTAACCTATCAATGTGTACTCTAAAAGCAGAGTCATCAGGTGCATGTAAGCGTTTGATTGAAACAGAGACAGGTGAATATTTGTGTATAACAATGTAAGGTCCAGAATATTTTGGTTTGAACTTATCTACAGATTTTAAATATACAATATCTTTATTCATAATTTTCCTTAGCTTAGCACGTTTTTGAAAATGATCATTTCTTTTGTTTTGAGAGTCTTTGATGTTATTATATGCTTTCCTGTAAATAGAATTTAAATCTTGTAACAATTTGTAAGCTTCAAAATCTTTGTCTAGAACCTGATTGACATTATGGTCATAAGTATCAAATATTAAGGATAGTTCTCTTCCAAAGTGAAGCAAGTTGGGAGAATATTTTGTGGAGGAATGTAAGGATCCATTATAAAGAGATTTATGAATTGATAAAGCATTTTCGAAAGTGTGACCTTCTTGAAGTAAGGTAGAAACAGAGTATTTAATTGATTTATTGACTCGCTCTGACACGGCATTGCGTTGTGGCCTCGCTACACTGGAATGACGCACCTTTATGCCTAATGTGTCGTTAAATTTGTCGTATATGTGTGAAGTGAATTGTTTTCCCAAATCTGACAAAATTACGGAAGGTCTTCCAAAGATAGTTATGTAACTGAACAAACATTTAATTATCTTTTCAGAAGTGATGGTATGCAAAGGGAAGAGTTCTAGGTGTCGAGAAAAATGGTCAATTACTGTCAATACCGACTGTCCATTAGTAAAGGGACCGACCAAATCAACACTGACTGTGTCTCCTGGAAGCGTAGGTGTGTATGTAGGTTGTAGTGGAGCAAGTGGAGTTTTGTGATGTTTTGCCTGTAAACATTTTGTGCAAGACGCTACAAAATTTAAAGTGTCAGCATACATTCCTTTCCAAAAATAATTTTTTGTGACAAATGCATAAGTTTTTGTTAATCCAAAATGCGAAAAATGACATATTGTTAGAACTTTGGCTTTTAATGAATTTGGGACAATAATGTGGTACGAAAAGGTGTCATTACAAATATTTTCTTTTTTTAACATTAAAACCTTTGAATCGGGATGAATGAAGTACATAGGGAACTGTTTCGATGAGCCATTTTGCATAATTTCGTTGTAAATTTCAGATAATTTTGCGTCTTTCTTTTGTTCGTTTACAAATGTTTCATTTGAAATTTCCAATAAAGGGTCTTTTTGATCCTTGTTACCAATAACTAAGTAATTTAGAGAATGTGTACTGTATGATAAATGATCATTATTAGTGTCTGGTAGATCATTATCTACAATTGGCAATGCATATGGTTCGTTGATAAGCTCAGGGTTGGAATTTAAATCAACTGTGTTTTTCTCGAAAGAACATCTGGACAAATAATCTGCAAGTACATTAGAAGAACCGGGAATGTGATCAAAAGTGTATGTATATTCTGATAATTCTGTTAACCATCTAGTTGTTATATCAGCGGGATTAGTTGTTTTCTTGTATTTTTTAAAGGAGCACTATCGGATAAAATTACAAACTTTCGGTTATATAGATAGTATTTAAAAGCGATTACTGATTTGTAAATGGCCATTAATTCAAGTTTTAGTGCTGGATAACGTTTTTCAGACTGTTTAAGAGATTTTGAGAAAAATGCAATGGGAAGTAATTGTCCTTCATGTTCCTGTAACAGAGCACCTCCTATGGCTGTAATTGACGCATCCGTGTTTACGTAAAAAGTTTTAGACCAATCGGGTAAACGAACCATGGGAGAATTAAAGAACACCTGTTGCATTTGATCAAATAATTTTTGATGTTTTTGAGTCCATTTAAATGTTGTTTTTGGCGTAGTGAGATCTATAAGTGGTTGGATGAGTTTTGAAAATGAAGGAACTAGAGATTTATAAAATGTGACAAGACCAATAAACCTTTTCAATTGTCTTTTTGTTGTCGGGGTAGGAAAAGAATTTATTTTGACAATATTTGATTGTACTGGAGAAATGGAATGATTTTCAATGTGAAAACCTAAGTAGTCAACAGCGGTTTTGTGAAAAGAACATTTGTTGGGCGAGAGCGTTAAATTATATTTCGATAAAATTTCAAGTACTTTCTGTAATTTTGCACATGTTTCCTCAAAAGAATTTGAACCAAAGATTAAATCGTCTTGGTAAGCAAAAATACCTTCCATTTCTAATTCATCAATAATAGTGTCCATTAAATTTTGAAAGAAACTACTGCTATTCTTTAAACCGAAAACCAACCTTTTAAAACGAAAAGTACCGTATATGCATGTGAATGTAAGTGGATCTTGATATTTTTCAGGTAAATTAATCTGATGATAAGCCTGTTGAAAATCTAACGACGTGAAATATTTATATGCAGATAAATTTGAAATAATGGTCTGTATTTTGGGAAGTGGATAAGAAGATCCTTGTAAGACGGAATTTAGCATTCTTAAATCAAGAGCTAGTCTGTATTTTTGTTTTGCAGACCCATCAGACTTCTTTCTAACCAGCAAAATAGGACATGCCCATTCTGAACAGTTACGTTCAATAATATTTGCTTCAAGAAGTTGATTTATTTGCTCTTTCATTTCTTGGTGTAATGATTGTGGTACCGGAAAAGGTAGTGTTTTGATTGGGTAGTTATTAATGAATTTGAGATTTGGAACAACCTTGTCTGTGTGACCTAATGTTTTCATTGATTTAGAAAAAGAACTGTAGTATTTTAACAATAATGAGCCTAAGGTTTTTGCTTGTTGAGTGTCTAGATGTTCCAATTTGAAGTCCTGTATTGTTAAATCTTCCTTTCTTTTTTTTTAAGACCTCATCTGAAGCTTGAATATAATTGCAAATAAACTGTTGTAAATTATCATGAGGTTGGATATTGAAGCTGTTGATGTTGTCGCATGACTTCATGATCTGTGAAAAATTGTCGTTTTTAGATGGTTCCATAATTTCCGAAATTTCATATAAAATTCCTATTCGTGCATTTTTGTTTATGTGTACAGGTTTGTTAGAAGAATTTTGTAAGAATATTATATACATGTGATTTTTGTTATGATTTTCCTGATCGACCGATTCAACATCATTATTGTTACCTAGCAGACTGTCATAACAAATAATTTGTTTATTAGAAATAGTACTTTCAAAACAGTACTGCATTGAAGGGTTTAAAGAATCAGTGTCGATGGAAATCCATGTTTTCTCATGTGGTTCTAGTTTTAATTTATGTGCAAGGCGAATCGTTTTGAATGAATTTGACGGAGAGTTTACATTTTTACTTAGAAGATTTATGTCTTTGCCATCCGCTGACGCACTAAGTAATGGCACGTGAAATTCATTTGTTGACATTCTATTTTTGTGAACATCAATTATGATCCTGTGTTTATGAATAAAATCAAATCCTAATATTCCTTGAAAACTAGAGGTATCGGGAATGTCAACAATATAAAAGTTGTGGCTAAAAGATTTGTGGTGAATTCTGATTGATGCTTTTATACATGCGGTGAAATCAACATCGGAATTTACTGTTTTAAGGGTAACTGTTGTGCCTAACCTTTTATATTTAAGACTGTCCTTAATAGAATCGAAAAGGGACTGTGATAAAAGGGAAATTGTCGACCCTGTGTCTAAAAGTAAAATTGTGTCTGTTCTTGCTATAGAGGCCTTTATAAGGGGGAGTGTTGAGGAACTATTATTCACATTTGAAATAACCTCAACTTTCTTTTCGTCACTTGGCGATACAGTTTGCGATGAACTTTCAGTTGATCTGTGCAGTGTTTGTGACGACCCATTCCTGGTCATTTTTATGTTTGTTGTGGTCTGTGAAGCGACCGAATTGACTAGCCTTTCCTTAGAAATTTTTGGAAGAGTTTCATCAAACGACCATGGGAATGTAGGGCAAGTTGCTGATGTTAAAATGTTATCCTGAAATGCAAAGCCATCAGCTAAATTACATCTCCTTAATAGTTTAAAGATTCCCCTTTCTGATTACTTTTTTTGCGAAAATTTGGATTGAATTTGTAATTTTGATATCCACCTTTATTTGCATTTGATCTTCTCCATTTAAAACAAAATTTTGCAGTGTGGCCACGTTTGAAACACAATTGACAAGTGGGTGGAGAATTCGAATTTTTTTGTTTATTAGTGCGGTAATAGCTATGACCAGTGTGTCTTTTTTTGAAGTCTTTTTTATACTGATCAAGCGAGTTTTGTGGGCGAGAGGGTTGATTATAAGAGTTATTTTTGTCCTCGCTACCTGTTAACGACAAAGCGTTAATTTTTTCATTTAGTGATTTCAACTGCAGGGCGATCGAGTCTGCGGAGCTAGATGATGCGCAGGGCTGCAATAGTTTCTCATTTTGCATGATCTCCTGGAGAGCTTGTTCTCTATTTACCGCTTGTTTATAACTTGATATTCCCTCCTCTTGTATTTTAACCCTTAAATTTGAAGGAATTGCTGAAATAAACTTAGTAAATTTTATATTATCAAGGGCAGTTCTATCTGTTATAGTGTCATGCACGCGAGCAGTGAGAGTGTTAATGCGATGGGCTAAATTTCTAATTGATTCTTCTGGCAATAATAATAGATTATTGAATTCAACCAGTGCTGCAGTTTTACTCAGGGGAGCGAAAAATACTCTGAATTCTTTCTCGACGAAATCCAAATCATTAGATTTATATATTTCAGGGTTTTGCGTAAAAAAGGTTAATGCTGGGCCTGTCAATTTCCCACCCAGAAATTGAATTGCTTCTTCGTGCTTCCATTTTTGTATACGGGCCAATGTTCTTAATTGATTGAAAAAAAACTCTAACAAGGTGGGTTCACCATCAAAATTGGTCACTTTAAATGTTAGCTTACTGGCCATGTTTGGCTAACGAGTGAGCAAATACAGATATATTTCCAATAATTTATCAGATAAATAAATCTTTACCCTAAAAAAATTAAAAATTCAGGTGGGGAAAATTTTGTTTACCTAAAATATTCACAGTAACTTACCAGAAAATATTTACTGCAAAAATTACTTATAAGCAAAAATATATATAATAAATGAATAAATAAATGAATGCAATCTCTCTTTTTTTTTTGAAAAAGAAAAAAAAACAAGAACAAAATACCTATATCTCCAGAATGAACAATTATTCACACCACAAATATATTATCTTCTTTCTTTTATTATTATCCATCTATATATATATATATATATATATATATATTTTTAAAATTCTTAACCAAGAGATATCTTAATTTTCAAAAGAAGCACAATTTGGAAAAATATCTGTAAATACATAAATAAATTAATCGCTCATTCTGCAGACTGCAATACTCATTGTGGCAGATAAATAAAAAGTAATATGAACTTTATATAGAAAAAAAAATCCCTGACGGCTCGGCCTACAGGCACAGGTAGATTTCGAAGACGCAGACCGTGGGGCGCCTGTTTGTCGGGAATTGCGGAAGAAATGACCTTTTTACGATGATGCGGTAGTTGGAACCGCCTACTTCGAAACCTAACTTGTTTGCAAGCGGAATCGGCAGGGATTTTTTTGTGTTTAATTTTTTTTTTGCTATAACGGTTGGTCCTATAAAAAACTTGTAAATGTAAAAGTTTTAAATAATATTAAGAGGATTAATAATAAATTTAAGCGGATTTGAAATCTTGAGAATTGGCGAAGTTATGAATTTTTTTCTTTTAACCCCCCCCCCCCCTTAAGGCAATTTTTAATTATATCAAAAATCTGTCATACATAAATTTTCGGCCCTTCTCCTAGAAGTAATAATAACTTCAAACGGATTCGATACGTATCATAAGTAAGAAATTATGGGTTTTTTTCTGTTTTCACAAAAAGCCACCCCACCCCCCCGCCCCTTGGTTCGATTTTGTCCATTAACGAACTTGACCGAGATTTTATGCCCCTTGATTTTATGTATCAGTTTCGAAAAGATGTGGGAGTTGGAACCGCCTACTTCGAAAAATAACTTGTTTGCAGGCGGAGCCGGCAGGGATTTTTTTTTGTTTTTAATTTTTTTTTTTGCTATAACGGTTGGTCCTATAAAAAACTTGTCAATATAAAAGTTTTAGATAATATTAAGGGGATTAATAATAAATTTACGCGAATTTGATATCTTGTGAATTGACGAAGCTATGATTTTTTTTCTCTTAAAACCCCCCTTTTTCCCCCCTTTGGGGCCATTTTTAATTATATCAAAAATCTGTCATACATACATTTTCGACCCTTCTCCTAGAAGTAATAATAACTTTAAACGGATTCGATACGTACCATAATTAAGAAATTATGGGTTTTTTTCTGTTTTCACAAAAAGTCCCCCCCCCCACCCTCCCCCCTTTGGTTCGATTTTGCCAATTGACGAACTTGACCGAGATTTTATGCCCCTTGATTTTATGTATCAGTTTGTAAAAGATTAATGCAGAATTTTTCCAGTTATCGTGGTCAGAAAAAAGTGACATAGATAGATAGATAGATAGATAGATAGATAGATAGATAGATAGATAGATATATAAAGTTTTGAACTGGGGGTGGTTTTGGGTTCTGGGAGTCATGATCGGCGTAGATCTGCAAAAATTTTTCAAAATTTCCAACTTAGGTGAGAATGTAATAGGTAGTATTTCTTACGAAATCTACCTAAAAGTATGTCTGCCTTATTATAAATCAAAAATTTGTATGCAATATATTAAATAAAATTTCAGTCATAAAAAAAATGTGTTATCTAGGCAAACCTTCGAGAGATAATAACAATTATATTATACCTTTCATTATAAATATTGTTTCTTCTAAATATATAAGCCTTTATAAAAATATTAAAAGAAATGCATATAGTTTTACCATTTCTCCTTTCAAAATAATAATACGTTCCATATTTGAAAAAAAGTGTCATTGCATAATAGGAAAATGGAACAAAAATTTTAGAATTAATCAATAATATGCAAAAATTCTCTTCTTCACTTATTCTTTATTAAAAATTTCTCCTGTGAATGTTTAATTTAATAATTTTTTTACATACAGAATATAATTTACCAACTTACCTATAATATGGCAAGAACCATTAACATTAAAACAGAAAATAATCAGAAGTTGTTTAAATTTAATAAGTTCTGTTTGTTACATTGGTTTAAAAAAAATAAAATTACTGAAGTGATCTTATCATTATTATTCTCTTTTTTTTTTATAATTCAATTGGATACTGCACATTATTGACATAACAAAAATTTTTTTGTTTAAAGGATAACTTACCTTGTTGTACGAGAATTTTTTTTTATAAAAGATTTGTTCTAACATACCCTGTTGTTTAAAAAAAATCTATCTAATGAATCAGCTGTAAGAGAAAAATTTAATATAATTAAGTTTTATGGTGGTTTCTTTCTGTATGCATGCAAACAATTCATTCTATGTTAATTTGTTCTCCTTATCAGCTGGAAACTTAAACAGCTGACATTATTCACTTTAGATGAGTCTCAGTTGCAGAGAAAGAAAAAACCACAGAACTATCAATGATCTGAATGTAGATCGAAGTCCACTGGCTAGTGAATATCGAAACTGGAAAGTGTTATTATTATTCTTTGTACAACCACCAAAGCGAGAAAAATATGCAGAATTACGAACGCATAGTTCGAAAGTTTTGAATCGTTTGGGTTACGCAGATGTTACTAAGAGTACTTTTGACGTCATAGTCTTTTTTTTTGTTGCTAATATTCTAGTGTTTAATGAAGAGAAAAAGAGTTCTTAAATGCGGGATACGGAACTTCTATTTAGCTTATTGTCAGTTGGATAAAGAAAAATAAAAGCACCGAAACATTAACTTCACTGTTGAACTTGAATGCTTGGAAGTCCGTGAATTCTGCAGGATTTTTGGCGAAGCATAAATCAACAGAGAGGCCCAAAAGTTTGAAGTATAAATATAAACGACTAAATTTTCACGGAATTGTGGACGCATATTGACTGAGCGGTGTAGACACTGGGCAGAACCCACGGGGGCTCATAGGGCGTGAAGCACAGTAGATGACACGGATTGTAGACTGGATCGTATCACTGGGAGTCATTCACATGGAGCACATTGAGCATGAAACACATTAGAGGGCATGGGGTTTGGCAGGCACTGGGGGTTGCTGGAAGCAATAGCCTAAGGACGAGACAATCCTAGGACAGGCAAAGTTTTCAAATCAGTCCATTTGGTCCGATGGGATGGTAATATGCAAACGGGAATTTTCTTTGATGTATGCTGATTATCCAAAGTATACTGATCACGGGAGAGTTTGTAGAAACACGGGAAGGTGCAGGCAAAGGCGTTTACACTTGTAGAAGAGGCGCTGAAGTAAAATTATCGATGACACGTGAAGTAAGAGCGTTCCCTCTTCTGCCAATGCTAACTTTTTTTTTTTTTTTTTTTTTTTTTTTTTTTTTAACTGGAGAAAAGAGTTGGTATGGCACCATTATTTCTGTAATATAGTTATTAGTTCGAGTGATTGAATGACGAAATATCCAGGTACGTATTTAATTAGCAAAGAAAAACTCCAGTATATCTTCAGAATTTTATTTCGTAGACATATGATGTTCCAAGGCAGAAGAGGGTAAACAAGAAAGGCCGCTCTTAAACAGCCATTATTATGCGAAGACAGCAAGCGAAGTGAGTTGTTTCCACGATACAAGTTGGAATTGCACTGACAAGAATCTCGCCAAAATAGGGTTGCTACAGAGTGTCTAGGCGTAAATACTTTCAGACAGAGATAGGCATAACAAATGGTATTCACCGGGCGAGGTTACCAGATTATTGGCGACAGGACGAATTTTGTTTCAAAAATTAATATCACCATGGCGATTATAACCGACAAATATCTTTCTCATGTGAACTGATTTTGTCAGACAAAACAGTATGTGCTTTTAACAATGAGAATATATTTTTAGACATGGGTGTGAGTGATTGAGTTATTACCACTACCATATAAGGGCATGCATTTGGGCAGTATGCACAGATAGACATAATTTTTAACGGACCTTGTAGCCACAAAAATGCGTTATGAACACATTGTGTTATAAGCTTGGTTACGGAAAGTAAAATTACGAAAAGGCATCTGTGCTGATTTAATTCTTTTCTTTTTTTTTATTTTAATCGAAAAGCCGTGAGATATTAGTGATCGAGCACAAGTGAAAATGAAAAAGGGAAAGGGTATAAATTACAGCGGGATTATTGTTTGTAGTTAAAGATAACACGATTAAATTTTGAAAAAGGAAGGGGGAAAAATATAAATTAAATAAAGGATAGGGTTTGTTAAAACTTAATATATGATTCTCATATCATAATTCCCCAAAATTTCGGGTTTATTCCCCATAATTCCCGGGTTTATTCCCGTCCCTCAAAACTGCGGGTCTTTTGCAATTCTACCAATATCACATGAAATCTGAAATTGTGCAAAAAAGAATCATTATGAACAAATTAAAAATGCATGCAATGTAATGGGCTTGCATGGGATTTTCCTGAAGCAAGAAGTTATATCTTTTCACCACCAGATGACGTCGTATTCGAGCGCTTGAATTCCCAATAGCAAAAAATGTTAAAGTAATGCGTATACAGACCGCAGCGCCGCATGCAGCCACTTTATCGTTAGTCCCAAGTTTGCTTGGGGGATGCCATAGGCGAGATTTCTAGTAATCTATTTATAGCTTCATGCTCGAGATCACAAAATTCTAACATAATAGAGATGCACTATACCGTCAAAACGGCTCGCAGTATGAAGCCAGTTAGCGACCAAATCAGTCAGCACAAACAAAACAAGCATGTGGAGCAAGGGCTGAATTCATTGGACAGAGAGAAGTTTTCAAAGCGAACCACCAGTGTTTGGGCTGATTTGTGACTGATTTCAGGGTTGCATTTTTAGCTGCACGCCAAGACAACACATCCACTCTATCTTTCTCTGAACTCTGTGGATACAGATACAACATATCCAGACCGGAGCGGTTATACTTGGAGCGTGCTCAGTAGTTAGTGTTAAAGTTGTTAACAAACACTGGCGCTACATTCCTGTCCTGTGGCCGATAGTCAAAACAGAATCGCGTACATGAACGCTACTTTCCTCTCTCCTGATGCAGGTTGTCAACGTAAAAGTTCGTGGAGGCTAAAAAGAATTGTAATTCATAGATTCTATAATCCATTTCACTGACTTTATAGCAGGGTGGAATTTTCAAACCAGAGTCCATGCTTGATCTACACTGCTCAAAACAATTAAAAGATATTGTAAGTCTTATATAAAATAACGGAAGAAGATAGTCAAAATGCAATTTTTTCTCATTTTCAAACTTTGGAGTGTGCAAATTTTGTTATAAAACCATATTAAGTGAGATTAAAGGACATAATTTATTACGTTATGTTTAACACAAGTTACAGTACAGACATTCTTACACACACTGATATAGCCAGTTACGGCGAAACATGACGAGAACGAAGAGGAAAGTTTATGGTCACACAGCGCCATCTATGAATAATAAAGTAAAATACTGTTTTTCTTTCAATACTCTCCCTGTAGCGGCCATATTAAATGTCCGCTGGTGTGGTAGAGCACGAGGGAAGAAGTACAACTGTTTTAAAACCAAAAACTGGTTTATTAGCCCAATTAGCAGAGGGTTTGAGCGAGCTCCACGAAATTTTCCTAAAAGTTTAAATTAACTAAAGAGTTTTTGCTAACAACTTGTAGCTTTAACAAAACTGAAACAATATAATTGAACCTTAACCTTTAAAATATATAAGCACGATCCAACACTCTTATCCTTCAAATTAAATAAGCACTGATGCGGGTTCAAATCAGCTTTACCACTACATAAAACTCCAGTATAAAATACTAAGGCCGATTATCAAACCTGAGACTTGATGCGAGGTCTCAAGGCTAAATCTAAATCTCAATCTAAGTCGCAATATTCAACTTCCCAAGCCAAGTATACTCTAGCTCCCCTGAGCTCTGAACTCAAGTCAAAATTCGCTGCTTATATACTTCAGTGTCGATCGACCAGCTCCAGAAAATTTGCATAATTGAAATTACACGGCGACTCACAATTTCAGGGATTCAGCTGTCCATCGAAAGTTAAAGAAAGATAGAGAACCTTTATAACTTGTACGCACATAGTCGGTTAATGGACAAAACGATCTCATTCACACATTGCCTACTCACGGAGTAGTCAATACCTTACAACCCCTCCCGGAAATTGTGAAAGAAAAAGCGGTGGTTGAATGCAGACCATCGTCTTTTTCTTTTAAAAATTTAGAGTCAAAAAATGAACACAACATGTGACGGGTAAATTAAAATTTTGAATCCAAATGTAAATTTTGTACTTTTAACCCATCACGCAAAAACTGGTCAGATCGACGACACTTTCATCATAACCTCCTGTAAATGTGCAGTAGCATGCAGAAGAATCTCACAAAATTTTCCTCACAAAATTCACAGCTTGCCAAAAAAAATAAATACGCAACTTTACCTTCAAAATTCCATGAAGTGCCGAAACAAATTGCAAAGTAGAAGGGCACTACAAAACTATCTGTCAAAGAAATAAAGTAGCTTTCCTAAAAATTCCCAAATTGCCAAAAACTCACATCCCCGAAATTCAATGTAGATGACTCGCTCAATTACAACGACCACAAACTAACAGCTATCAGAGCTGAGAAAGTGAAACAATTTTCTTTTATAAAATAAAGGTATAAATATACATTACAAATTTCTTCAAGACACAATTCTTCTTCTTGAGAACTAAAATATAAGAAAACTTTTATAAATAGATTATCTGCTTAAAGATGGTTTACTTCCTGGAACAAACTTCATTATCTACATACATACAATTTTATGTCATAACTATGAAATACACTAACAATATTCATAATTAACAACAGAACTAATAAGTAATGTCATAACTAATGTATAACGAACAACACTTAAAACTTCATAACTAGTGCATAAGCAACAACACTTTTAAAACTACATAACTTGCGAAAACCCAACATGCAACACTAAAGCGATAACGACCACGAACACGACCGAAGGGAGAAAGTTAGATTTGGTAACAATGTTAGTAAAGTGAAATAGAACACGCGTGTCAAGGGCAACTCTTGACCGCAAAACACGTGCACGCCTATCCGCGGCGCGTGTAAAAAACCCATAATACTAAATTCATATTTCAAATTCAACATATAGAACAATCATACACATAATATACACATAATTTATACATAGAATATTCACAGAACACTTATAGAACAATTATACAAGCAATTTAACAATCTCTTGAACATGAAAGCAGTGAATCCCAAAAGATGTTCTCTGACATCATAACTTAAATTTTAGCAAAAAATTTTGAACAGAAGTTAAATGCACAACTTGTGAAGCCGAGATACAAAATTCCAAACAATGGTCAAAAGGTAACTATAAACAGTTCATCTGCTTTGTACCGTCCAATGAACTTGTTGACATTAATAAAGGTACTTTATAATGAGAGTAATAAAAATGGAACGTCGTCACCTGATTTTATAGTGAAGATGAACTGGAAGCTTGTAGGCTCATAGAAGAACTCTGGCGGCGTCCCCAAAATCCTTGGACGAAACTCCGTTCTGATTCAGACTGGTAAGGAGAGGCCACTGTCGCTTGTCGTGCCTGCAGCCGGGTGTTGTAACCATGGCGACGTCCTTTGAGAGGAGCTCGTGTAGTGTCCACTCGACGACTGCTCGTAGATTCCACTCGACGACTTCTAGGCGGGCTTACTGATTTGTCCATGTGATGATTGCTAGGCGGGCTTATTGAAGTGTCGACTCGATGATTTCTAGGCGGGTCTCGACGATGGTGCCGCTGGGCAAGATTGTCTCTAGGGTTGAAGAATGTAGTATCGAAAGGCGTTCGTTTCCGTGAGGCTCCCGACATCGATGTGGAGGGCAAGTCCGCTTTCTGCCGATTCTCCTGCGCCGTTTGGTTGTAGAGGGGAGATAGTCCATGCCACGTTTTCGTGCGTCACTTTGGCACTGTCGATGTGATGACTTCTGAGATGGTTGACTATCGGAAGATTCGTTGAGATCTGTTGGTGGATTGCCGTTCCGTCTTCTCTTGGCAGGAATGTCTGTCGATGACTTTGATAACAGTCTCTTTTGTTGCGGTCGATGTGACGTAGGCGGATTCTGCATGACTTTTTTGTTTGGAGGATTAGAACTACTTGTCGAGATCGAATGCGGGTGCTGTCTTTTGCCATATTTATGAACCACTTTAGGTAATGTCTGTTCAGCTGACTGGTTAACCCTGTCTCGGTTAACTTGAGGAAATTTACGCTTCATCTCCGTGCGTATGTTATCACTATTATTATTAGAAGAATTATTTGCATAAGAAGATTGACTGACGTCAGGAGAATGAGAGGTCTTTGACTGAGGCATAGAGGATTCACCGTCTGACGTTTGAGAACCATTTGAGCTAGTGTCCCTAAACTTATAAACTCTGACCTGATCCAAGTTTACCGTGGTATGACAACCGTCAACATCAATAATTAAATTGTTACCTTTAACTTCCAACACTTTATACGGTCCCTCAAACTTAGGTCCAAACTTAGCAACTCGTTTTTGCCGACTAGAACTTAACCAATGCTTTTCCAAAAAAAACAAAATCACCAACTCTAATCCCCAACTCTCTCCGACGCATATTATAATAAAGCGCTTGTTTTTTCTGCGCCTTTCCCATTTTTATTTGTGCTTCCTTAACCAACTTATCAATATCCTGAATCATATATTCGTTTTCATTACCTGAGATTCTAATTAACTGTTGAAACGGAGTTATAATCTTACGACCCAAAAACAATTCTGCAGGTGTTTTACCAGTGGATTCGTGAACTGCCGTACGCAAAGCATAGGCAAAATGCTGCAAGAATTGGTCCCAGTTGGAATGATGAGTGCCAATAAAGGAAGAAATCATTTGAATGAGGGTTCTATTGATCCTCTCAGCCATATTGGACTGTGGCCGGTATGGAACTGTAAAAGAATGAGATATCTCCAGCTGTGTGCACAATTCTTTAAAAATTTCGGATATAAAACAGGGACAGTGATCACTAATTACCTGGGATGGTGCACCATATTTCGAAATAAAACAGTTAAATAAAGCGTTAGCTACAATTTTTCCTGAAGCTTTTCTGAGGGGGACAAACTCAACCCATTTACTATAAAATAATCTACAATTACTAATACAAATCTATATCTATTTCCGGTTAAGGGATAAGGACCAATTAAATCAACTCCGATACATTCTAGGGGAAAGGACTTTTTAATTGAAATTAGTTTGCCAGCTGGTCTTACATTTTTGTAATTATATTTTTGGCATGTGTCGCAGCTGGAGACATAGGCGCGCACTGCTTCCCGCATTTTAGGGAAGTAGCAGGAGTCACATAATCTAGCGTATGTTTTCCTGACACCTAGGTGACCTGCTAATGGATTATCGTGAAACTCGTGCAAGATGGCCTTACGAAGAGAGGATGGAATATAAACTCTTAGCTCACCACGAGAATTTACCGTTTTGGAATAAAATAAAAGACCATCGATAATTTTGAAATTCCGGGACCAATTTTGGAACATATGCGCGTCCGCGCTTTGTACCATGTCAGCATCCTGTAAATATTTATATAACTGACCAAATTCCTCATCCTTTTTCTGTTCCTCTATGAGTTGCTCTCTCGACTTCAAAACCAATGACGACAAAACACAAACCTTAACCTCCTCAGCTATTTCAACACCCTCCTGGGGATTCCTCGATAAAGCATCTGCTACTGCGTTTTCCTTTCCTGCCCTATGCTCAATTTCAATATTAAACTCAGCTAACTTTAGACACCATCGCACCATTCTCGAAGATAAACCTTTTCCGTGCGTTAACTTTGTTAAAGCAGAGTGATCCGTAACCACTTTGACCGGGATCGTACAGAAGAAACATCTAAATTTGTTTAGAGCCCAAATTACAGCAAGGCATTCGCGTTCGGTAATGGAATAGTTCCGTTCCGCTGCATTCAAAATTCGGGACGCAAAAGCTATGGGGCGACCTTTCTGAGCTAACATCGCACCAATTCCGACTGCGCTAGCGTCACAGTATAATTCAAATTGTGAAGAGTAATCGGGATAAGCTAAAACCGGTGAAGAAATTAAAGAATTCTTTAAATGTTCGAAAGCATTTTGAGCCGCTTTCGACCAAACAAATTTAACCCTCTTTCGTTTTAAAGCATATAGAGGTTCGCAAATCTCTGAAAAATGTGGTATAAATTTTTGAAACCAAGCCACCATACCCAAAAATGTTGCTACTTGTTTCGCATCCTTTGGAGGTGTCATTGCCGCAATTGCATCTGTTTTTTGCTTGTCTGTTTGTATGCCCTCTTGTGTGATTCGAACGCCAAGATATTTTAACTCTTTACGAATAAATTTACATTTTTCTAATTTGACAGTGAGACCCGCGTTTCTGAGTAATGTGAATACTTTACGTAACAAATTTATGTGTTCTTCGAATGTTTCAGACATAACGATAATGTCATCCAGGTATACCAGAACTCCGAAACCAAGAAGGGGTTTCAGAATGGTATCCATTGCCTTCTGGAACGTGGCTGGAGCCCCTGATAATCCAAAACTCATGCGTTTAAATGCGAAACACCCATTATGCGTTATAAATGCTGTTTTAAGTATGTCTTCCGGTTTCATGCCGATTTGAAAATAACCGGAGGTTAAATCGAGTGTGGACATGAATTTAGTACTTTGAATATTGCCTAGTATGTCATCTATTACAGGAATTGGATACTGTGGATATTGGGTTATTGAATTGAGTTTTCGATAATCTATGGCGAATCTCCAAGCCTCCGGATCCTCAATGCTTTTTCCATTGTTTTTCCGACATAATACTACTGGTGATGCGTATGGAGATTCAATGGGCATAATAATGTCGTCGCAGAGCATTTTGTGAATGTGATAATTGATGATTTTCTGTTTGACTTTATCGTAACGGTATGGTTTGCTTGCTACTGGCGCATGTGAACCGGTATTAATTTCATGCCAGGAAACGTGTGTCAACCCCGGTTTGTCTGCAAACACTTCCCTGAAGTCATGTAAAAACTTATTAAATTTGCTTATCTCCCCCTTTGTTAAACCAGATTCACTTAAATCAATTGAGAGTGATGAGGACTCGTTTGTACAAGTATTCTCATCATTATTAACCTCCAGTGTACGTGAAAAGAAATCCAGGCTCATCCCTCTATCTTTCATGAAATCAACTCCAACAATACAATGGGCTTTTAATCCATCTAATACTAGAAATTGCCACTTAGCTTTAACTGACCTTATTTCCACATCTAAATCCACCAGACCTTTTATACTACATTGTATCCCTTGAGCCGACTGAACCACTAAATTAACATGCCGCAACCTTTCATACGAAAAATACTTCCTATACACTTCAAACGATATAAAACTCTTGTCCGCACCCGTATCTAGAACACTTTTTACCACTATACCACTCAAAACTATTAGCAACTCAGGTAATTCCACTGGGTTAACTACTACCGTATTTAAATTTATCACAGAAGGCTTTGAAGAGTTAACCAGTGACTGCTGACCTTCCGTGCAACAGCCACCTACCAGTTTAACCCCTGCTGACGATTTTTAATACCACAAGACTTTCCCTCTGTCCGCTTAACAACATTTTCATCAACCACTAACTGTCTAACCTTGGACGAGCTAGTCTGCCTTGGGTTAACCTCGTTCCTTCTATCCAAACCATTTCTATTGCGACTGCTCACCCCCTCATTTCTTCTGAAACCATTATTATAAGCTTGATCATAATTCCTTAAACCACCACTAGCTCTTTGAAAATTTTGCCTATCCCCATAATTAACTGGACCACGAACATTACGACCATTATATTCATTATCATAATTCCTGGACCTATTAATAAACCTATCCCCCTCGTTGAATTCTCGTGTGGTTCTCTGTCTATGGTGATCCGCCTCATGTCGCGCTTCATACTTTATTAATAATTGATAGAGTTAAGCTGTATTCGCTGGGGCACGCAGTTCAATAAAGTCCTGGATTGATACTGAGAAAAGAGGAAGCGGAATATCAATCAGCTCCTGATGAGTAACGTCAAGTGCCAATTTGTTTTTCAATTCGAGCTTTCTCAGAAAAAATCCGGACGCTTTTTCATAAATAGTCTGGCGTTTACAATAGAATTCACGTCTTAATTCCGCTGCATTACGCTCATTAGGAAAGGCTTTAGTTAACTCCGAGCATTTTTGCTCAAATCTTTTCGCGTCATCAATCACCAAGAAACGTCCAATGTTCTCAAGCCAAAGCAAGGCTTCATCCTTTAGAGAGCATTTCAATACTAAATATTTGTTTTTATCTGGAATATCGTTAAAGGCAATATAATCGTTCAATTTATTTAAAAATTCTGTGACATCAGAATTTCCGGCAAAGTAAACTCTGGGGACTATCTCTCGTGGATGTGGGCCATCGTACAACCCGTGAAGTTGGGCGCCATTTGTAGCGGCCATATTAAATGTCCGCTGGTGTGGTAGAGCACGAGGGAAGAAGTACAACTGTTTTAAAACCAAAAACTGGTTTATTAGCACAATTAGCAGGGGGTTTGAGCGAGCTCCACGAAATTTTCCTAAAAGTTTAAATTAACTAAAGAGTTTTTGCTAACAACTTGTAGCTTTAACAAAACTGAAACAATATAATTGAACCTTAACCTTTAAAATATATAAGCACGATCCAACACTCTTATCCTTCAAATTAAATAAGCACTGATGCGGGTTCAAATCAGCTTTACCACTACATAAAACTCCAGTATAAAATACTAAGGCCGATTATCAAACCTGAGACTCGATGCGAGGTCTCAAGGCTAAATCTAAATCTCAATCTAAGTCGCAATATTCAACTTCCCAGGCCAAGTATACTCTAGCTCCCCTGAGCTCTGAACTCAAGTCAAAATTCGCTGCTTATATACTTCAGTGTCGATCGACCAGCTCCAGAAAATTTGCATAATTGAAATTACACGGCGACTCACAATTTCAGGGATTCAGCTGTCCATCGAAAGTTAAAGAAAGATAGAGAACCATTATAACTTGTATGCACATAGTCGGTTAATGGACAAAACGATCTCATTCACACATTGCTTACTCACGGAGTAGTCAATACCTTACATCCCTAAAACTGGACTTTTTCTGAAATATATAATTAACAGTATTATGAGAGTCCAACATTAGCATTTAGTTCTTTTAAACGCAAATGACCCATAGGTTTGGTCACCATATCTGCTACTTGGTTCACGGTATCCACATACTCTATTAAGATTTTCTTCTCTTCCACTAATTCTCTTATGTGATGGAATTTTATGTCTATGTGTTTTGTGCGCCTGTGGCTAGTTGGATTATTAGCAAGCTAACCGAATTGCACTTTGATTATCAACAAGCAGGCGCCCATGTATTCAAGGTTGTAATTCACTTATCGAATTGGTCAACCAGCTCTTTGGATGCAGTCGATGCAGCCATGTTTTCCGATTCTGTCGTAGAAAGTGTCACACATTCTTGACGTTAACTACTCCAAGTAATTGCACCACCACCTAAGGTAGAAATATATCCTGTTGTGGATCTTCTGGTTTGCACATCACCAACATAGTCCGCATCAGAAAACACATTGATATACCCATCTGTTAAGCCACTGTAGTCGATTCAAATGCTTAACGTACCTTTCAGATACCTCAAAATATGCTTGAAGAATTTCCATGAACCAACAGTAGGTGTTGACATCCACTGTGCAGCTTTTCCAACAGCATATGCCAAATTTGGCATGAAACAACAACTAAATACATTAATCTCCCAATAGCTGATGCAATTGGATGTTCAGAATCCAGTTCGGATTCATGATACAGGATATCCAAGGAACTTTTATCTACTGGCACTTTAGCAGGTTTACAGTTGCTCATTTCAAACATGAGAGTGTTCTCTTAGCAGAAGCTGTCTGATGAATTCTTATTTTATTTTTCATTAATTCAATCTGGAAACCAAGAAATTGTTTGACATGTTCACAAATTGTGATTTTAAATTCAGTTTGCAACTGTCTAAGAATTGCCTGGATATCTTCATTATTAGTAGCAGCAATCAGCCCATCATCAACATATACAGCAATTATGACTAGATTTTACCAACATACCTCAGATATGCAGAAGGGTCATAGGTACTAACTCTAAATCTAGCATTTGTTAAATAATCAGTTAATCTTTGATTCCAGCATCTAGGTGCCTGTTTTAGGCCATACAAACTTTGAATCAATTTGCACACATGTCCAGATCTATCATTATAACCTTCCGGTTGATCCATGTACAGGGTGATTATAAAAAAACTATCCGGATATATGAGCCCATAACTGTCATACCGTTCACAGAAACTGAATGAAATTCTGGCCTAAAGTATTTTGAGGTATGCGCTCAAGAATCACGTGAAAAACAACAGTTAAATTCTAACAGTTACGGTTACAGTGACAAAATTTCGAAAATTTCAAATGGCAACAGCTACTTTTTTTATTGGAATGTGATCTTCGTAGTGAAAAACCATAAAAAGCATTGGAACGGTACCTGTAGCACGAAAATCGCTGGCGCTAGACAAACTAAGAAGAAAAGTGAAAACAACCAATAAAGGACAGAGAAGCAACAGAAACTAAAACATTTTATTGTTCAGTGCTATCCACCATCTGCCGCATGTAAGGTGTCGTCGTGTGTAAAATGGAAAATGTATGAAACACAATAAAATGTGTTTTTTTCTGTTGCTTCTCTGTCCTTATTGGTTGTTTTCATTATTCTTCTTAGTCTGTCTAGCGCCGGCGATTTTCGTGCTACAGGTACCGTTCCAACGCTTTTTATGGTTTTTCACTATGAAGATCTCATTCCAATAAAAAGAATTAGGTGTTGCCATTTGAAATTTTCGAAATTTTGTCACTGTAACCGTAACTGTTAGAATTTAACTCTTGTCTTTCTCTTTCATATGATTCTTGAGCGCATACCTCAAAATACTTTAAACCAAAGTTTCATTCAGTTTCTGTGAACGGTATGATAGTTAGAAGCTCATATATCGGGATAGTTTTTTATAATCACCCTGTATATCAATTCATCCAGTGTTCCATTTAAAAATGCAGTCTTGCAATCAAATTGGGCTATTTTTAATTTCTTAAATGAAATAAACCAAAACAGAAAACGTACAGTATCATCCTCTTTAATAAAAGGATATGCGCTGCTGACGACTGGGATTTTCGCTAATCGTTGCCACAGATTAATCTCGGAAAATGAACTATTTGAAGTTACTGAAAAAATTAATTGCTCGAAAAGTATTTGTCAGAAAATTGTTAGACAAACTGCGTTAGAAAGGTAAAAAATTGTATTTTTCTTGATATAAGTTTCAAATCTACTGTTTATGCCATTTTTCAAATGTTGAATTTCAAAAATTACGAAATTTCACAATGGAGTACCATTGCGAAAACTTCACGCGTAAAAAAATAATAATAACAGCAATGTGTCAGCACGAGTCACTAATTATAGTAACTGTATTATTCTGTTAAAATATAAAAGTGAATTATGATGTCAGGAATGCATGATTTTTATTTAATTCTCGACAAATAGTAGACGCGCCATTTCTTTTTATTTGTGAATAATATAGGTTAATTCACGTTATTAAAAAATGTAGCTATAAAACGTATAAATCAATGGAAAACGGTAGGTAATAAATTGTAAGCGTAATAATAAACCGTATTAAAAAAACATAACTTAGTGAAATAAGTATCCGTTTTTATGTTATTTTAGGATATTCCAGGTAAAGGTACAGATTATACTTTAAAATACAAAGTTAAATTTACCGATACATTTCGTTTGATTCAAGGTTCTTTTGGAGAAACCGACCAGCGCAGCGGGCGTAGTCTGCTACTACCTTATAACAGGACTAAAAGTCTCTTCATAGTTCACGCCATACTGCTGCTCAAATCCTCTAATCACCAAACGTGCCTTAAAGGGTTCAACTTCATCATTTGCATTTGTTTTGACACGAAAAACCCATTTGGCAGTCAGTGGTTTTATGGTTTTATCAGGTTTCACAAGTTTCCAAGGGCTATTTTTTTGATGAGAATACATTTTATCTTCCATAGCTTCCAGGGCTTAATTTGCGCCGGTACTTCTCTGTTTTTAGTAAATATTTAAATATTGGCCAGAATTCACCGGAGCTCATAAACACTGCATTCCGGAACCCAGTGCAATAACGCTTCCAAAAAACGAATCCTAAATTACCCTTTCTTTTTCCTCCCATCTCCAATCTTTTGCCTTCTTTTGTATCAATACACTAATAAATGGCGTAAAGTGTCGCTCACGTAAGAGATGGAGATGAAACGGGCTCGGTTTTTACATCAGTCTTCGGGTTTCGGCAGACTCGAGCTCAATCTGTCTTAAATTCCAAATTTAATTTTTTTCTATTTCAAATCATTTTGATGCTATTTTGATCAGAATAAAGAGTAAAGTCTTTTTCTATTCTACATAGCTGCGAACTATTCATTTTTTGTGTTAACACAATTTCCGAATCATAATCATGAGCTTATTTAATCGCAGAATTCTGCGATTAATTAACATTAAGATTCGGCAAAGGTTTATATTTGGAAGTAATAATAACTAAAAAGTAGAATAGTTGATAGCTAAGTATACGCAGAGAAGAGATGCATTTATTTTTTTTATATTGCTAAATAATAATAATAATAAAAAAATGCTTTAAATTTTGAAAATAATGTATGAAATGTAAATATGCAGACTGGAGTGGCTGCGGAGTGGAGGGGTACGCTACGGGTGTTAGTACTACAGAATATTAAGGCTCCGGTACTTTTTTTCTTAGAAATTAAACCCTGATAGCTTCAATCCCTTTTTGTTTCTCTGGTGCTTCCATTATAAGTTCCAATTACCTAGGTTTTTTTTTTTTTTTTTTTTCCAAAACACAAATACTTGACATAGTGAATTCGTTAGTTTTTTTTAATTATATACTTTTAAAATTTATATGAAGTATGATTATTTAAAAATGGCATTGGATATGAATTTTAAATATATATAATTGAAAAAATAAACAAATTAATTCACTATGTCAAACATTGTGTTTCTCAAATTTTTGAAAAAAAAAAAATCAAGATAATTGAATTTATAATTTTCTTGAAAAGTGTACATAAATGATTATTAGTACTTTATTTCACGCAAAAACACTTTATCATTTAAATAAACTCCTAAAAAATATTTTCTTTTATAGAATAAATTTTGATTTATGCCTAAATAATCTTTATTGGGCGACAGTGGCTGGGTTTTGGCTAGCTCACATTTATAATACCCATAAAAGGCATTTTTGTGGGCAGTTTTGGGCTGGATTTAATTCTTGAAAACCATAAATGGCGTTGCTACGGCAAGTTTCTGGCTAGCTTTTATTCATTATGATTTTTAATGGCCTAGCTATGGCTAGTTTACATTAATAATTGCCATTTAAAGTATAACTGTGGCCAGTTTTAGGCTATCTATCATTTATGATTAACCGTTAGTGGCCTAATTATGGGGATCTTATTGTATTTCTGGCCAATTCTGTTGCGGCCTTATTGTGGCCGACGTGACACTTTTTTAAGTTGCCATTACGGCCAATGATAGCGGCCTTCCATCTGACAGTTTGGGCCAAAGCTAACTTAGCCATCAGTGGCCCACAAGTTCTGTGTTCGTTGGGATTTAAGATGTATACAAAACAGTTCAATGCTTTATCCCAGAAGTGTTTAGCAGTCCCTTTGTCAACAACATTGTTCTCGCCATTTCTAGCAATGTTCTATCTTCACGTTCAGCACGTCCGTTTTGTTGAGGTGTATATGCAGGTGATCGCCCAATTTCAATTCCATTTTTATTTAGGCAATCTATGAAATCGTGATCTTTATACTCTCCTCCATTATCTTACATCACTGCCTTGACTGTATTTCCAGTTTGAGTTTAAACATATGCTAAGTACTGTTGCAATTTTATGTTGCATAAAATACACCTTACGGCAATGAATATAATCATCTTTGAATGTAACCAAAATATTTAGAACCTTGAAATGATGGTTCTTGCATTGGACCACAGACATCACTAACGATTAACTGTCCTGCTTTAGTGGCTTTTGGTATTTTTCTAAAATTAGTTCTCTGAAATTTTCCAGTTGCACAACCATCACAATATTCTGTCTCATCAGTTTGTGATACTTCAATTCCTTTTATTTTCAGCAATTCTTTTACATGATTTTTACTCTGATGACCAAGTCTTTCATGCCATACTTGAAGAGAATATTCTTTATGATTTCTTACCATAAGACTGTTTTGTTTATTTTCCAGAGTATCTATATCCAAGAAGTACATATCTCCATATCGATTTCCTTCAACAATAAGTTTATTGTTTTTCATAAATTTTCACTTATGTCCTTCGATGATTTGTTTGAAACCTTTTTCTGCTGCTGATCGTACGGAAAATAAATTTGCTTTCATTTCAGGAACATACATAACATCACAAAAATGATGTTCTATTCCATCTAGATTTGAACGAATTCTGATATTACCAATACTTTTGGCTAATATTTTTCTGCCATCACCAAGTTCAAACATATTTTTTTCTTCGAATTCTTTATATGTTGTAAAAAATTCAGGTTTCCAACACACATACTGAGTACATCCAGAGTCAATTATCCACTTTGATCGTTCTGATTTATCTAAGTTAAGTGTGTTTACAAAGGCAAAACCTTTAGCATATTCCCTTTTCTTATCCAAAATCTCTATTATGTTGTTGATTCTTGATACAATTACGCCTCAGATGTAGCCTTCCCAGTGCTGTAGTTGGAAAAGAATATTTGTGGGAACTCACCTTTTCATAGAATAGATGTTGATGCTATCGGATTTTTGCTAAGCTAAAAGCCAATTTAAAACATTTAGCCAAAAGCCGAATTTTTTTAATTAGCAGTTATATTCTAGTTTTTATAGTACTGTATTTGTATAGCATTCATCTAAAAGCAAAATTTAATCAATCTCATAGTAACATTTTCCATTATGAATCAAAATTTAATTGAAATAACAGAAATAAATCCATATAACTTATTGACACATCTATCCTTGAAGTTTCCATAAAGAACGATAATGAGAGGTGTTTTCTGTGCTCTTTGATTTATGACAAGCTGTCTTCTCTGATAATCTTCTTCCTGATTGCAAACAAGATTTCATATATGTGGTTCAGGAGAAAATTATTTTTAGAATATAAGTAAACTGGCTCTTTCAATAAGGAGTGAATTTTTCGTATCGGTTATGATGGTATTCATACAGCTGAATGCTCTTTCACATTCAGGAATTGAAATGGATATAGTTTTCACAGTCTGGAGGAAAATAAAAGACTGCTTGTGCTCGTACGCGACATTTTTTTTTTTTTTTTTTTTTTCTTACAGTAACAAACCAAATATTTCTGGGAACGGCGTTCCCACGCGTTCCCACCCAACTACACCACTGGGCCCTCCACATGTCCAGCATCGTAATTTCGATTTTCTTTTGTCATACTTGTCTTTTTCATTCTTGAAATTAACATTTTCAGCATTTCTAATTTTGGAAAAATTATTATTTGATTGACGTTTATCCATTAGCAAAGCTGATTCGCAATTTATATTCACATCAACAGTACTTAATCTAGTTTCTTCAATCCTCAGTCTAGATGTTAATTTCGACAGCGTACGGTCATCGAATGATGTTGAGTCCAAGCACTATGAAAATGACGATACTGCGACGGTAATGTATTCAAAATAGTTGTCATCACTAGTGAATCTGATACTGGTTCCCCTAGTTCACGTAAACGTCGAACGAAAGATTCAATTTCACTAATATGTGTAGCTATATCATCACCAGTAACGTAGCAATACTCTCAGAATTGAGGTTGAAGTAAGTAAACAGAGTCCACTGATCGTTGCTCATACACATCCAATAATTTCACCCACATTTCTCTAGCATTTTCACAGTTCATAATTAAAGATAAGGGCTTTTTATCCACCATTGTCGCGAAAAGCTCTTTTGCAGCTTTGTTGGCTTTCTTCCATTTTTTCAGTTCGACATCGTAATTAGCACTACCGGCTGTCGGTTGCACGTGCGTTCCATCGATCAATTCTAACGCATCACGTACTTGAAATTTCCATTGTGACCAATTATTTGAGTCTACTAGCTTTTCTATTTTCACTCTGTCACCTTCCATTTTGGCTAGGAAAATCAACAACAAAGTCCAGAAAACAGTTCAAAAAAGCGCTTGCTTCGTTAGGCTTAACGATCGTCGTAGAACTCAAATCAAAACGTACGTACAAGTTTTAAATTAAAACTAGCTAATTCTTCCGGAAAACAATTCTCAATTCAGGCCGCCTACGTGACTGGGCCCCATAACCTGTTGTAAAACCATATTAAGTTAAGTGAGATTAAAAGACAGAATTTATTACGTTATGTTTAGCACAAGTTACAGTACGGACATTCTTACACACACTGATATAGCCAGTTACGGCGAAACATGGCAAGAACGAAAAGAAAAGTTTATGGATACTCAGCGCCATCTACGAATAATAAAGTAAAGTACTGTTTTTCTTTCAATACCCTCCCTAAAACTGGACTTTTCCTGAAATATTAATAATTAACTGTATTATGAGACACTAGATTAATTTTAACACAATTATTCAAATTGGTAAAGAAATCACATGGGTTGTAATTTTCCAACTGGACAAAAAATGTCCGGGCTAGGATTCGAACCTGGGATATCATGGCTGAAGCTGAAATGCTCTGCCAACTGAGCCATCCCTGGTCCTCCAGATCCGACCGGGATGGCTCAGTTGGCAGAGCATGGCAGCTTCAGCCAAGATATCACAGTTTCAAATCCTGATCCACGATCAGTAGCGGCTCGTGATTGCCCTTTTGGAGTTGCTGCATGTTATTCTCACCGGTATTTTTGAATATTAATCTGTGGTTCAATGATTACATATGGCGATTCTCTCATAATTTTCCCTTGTCTCTTATGCTGATTTTTAAGTTTGGAGCTGCCTGGATAAAATTATTTCAAGAAAAGTAGTTAGACTTAATTTTTAACGGAACTGGAACGATCGTTTTATATAAATATGTAACAAAAATTAGGCTGCACACATTTTTACAATTATTATTATTATTTGAAGTCTGTCCCGGGATTTCAGATTCCTTACCGTCCTTCTTGCTAAAAAATGCTGCAGAAAATCACTTCAGATGAAGCCACACAGGCTTTTTCAACTTTTTTTTTTCTCATACAGAACTATGCTCGAGAAAAAAAAAATGGCTGTCAGGAAATTTTCTTCAGAGTTTAAATATCAATTTCAAGCATTTTGGCTTTAATGGTAGTCTTATCGTCCTCAAGATTTATTCCTGAATTTTTAGAGGTAAATTAATATATTTTTTTGTTATTTAGTTCAATGTAAATAACTGTTGCTAAAAATCGAAGAACATTTTAACTACCACTCAGACTTGACATGCCTAAAAATAGGTGGTAATTTTCCTTACCGTCCCTGTTCTACTTCACTGTTAAATGGATGGCAAGAGTCTCACAGTATTAAACATTAATGCTGAACAAGAACATGTTTGATTATAGCAACAAGAACAAAAAAGTTTAAAATTGGAAGTTTAAAAATGCTAAGCTGAATTTCAGAATTTTCTTTTCCATGAAAGTTAAAACTATGGGAGAATGGCTCACATGTCGAAGATTAGTGATCGAAATACTGGTGAGAACACCCAGAACAAGTAGCTACGAGCTACTATTGCCAACGATGTGTATCGTGGAAATACTTTCTTCAAATCACGGACATTTGACGGGCAGGAGTGCTGCCGGTATATATCCGTTATTTGAAGAATGCCCGTTTCTTTTTTCTCCGTTACAGAAGGTAAAATATACATCTATTGAAGAAGAAAGCGGAGATAAAAATCTTTTCTTGTTCGGTGCTGCCATCTATTAACTCTCACGGAAGTACTTATTGCTTGATATGTTTTGCCGACCTTGGATTTGAACCAAGGACCCGAGGAACACGATACCCTGTGCAGATCGGATATTTAAGTTCGGATATTAACCCTTCTTTCCATGAGCTTTTCTTTTACAATTGTGTTTTTTTATACATATATGAAATATTAGACACCAGAAATTTTAAGATAGATTTTTAACTTTGTTCAGCAACATAGTTCACGGGAAATTTACTGGATTAATATTTCTATATAAATATAGTGGTGGCGAAGAAGTTGATTTATTTATTAAAAGTTAAATAAACAGTGATGGAAATTTACATCACTATGCAATTAAGGGTTAAAGATATCTTAGACCGCCGAACTCACTGAGTGAGTTCCACAAACTCACTCAGTGAGTTCGAACTTTCTATTGCTAGATACAGCCACGACCACTCACTTTGATTGGCTCTGAAGGCTAGCTTTAATTGATTGGCTGTTGAGGCTGGCTTTAACTTATGCGCATGCATACATTCTATGTTTGTTCAGATTTCAGACACAGTGATGTTCAGCGAGTTATCTTAGATGCAAAACTGCATACATAGATGAGTTTTGCAGTGTGAACAGGTATTCAATTCCGGGAGGGTACCACACCAAAAATGGTGATCTAAGATATCTTAAATACCCGGTGCGAACATGGTATGAGACTCGCATCTAAACCAGGGTTGTAAAAAACCCAGTCCGGGCGGGTAGCTAGGCGGCTACCCGGGCAGCTACCCACTACAACCCTTATGGTTGTAAAAAAACCCGGTTTTAAAAAATCTAACCCGGGCAGCTACCCACTACAACCCTGATCTAAACCGATGCACCATCAGTTGCTCGGCCAAACGAAGAGTTTAAAACAAATATATGGTGTGTTCCTTCAAATGGTTATGGTTTGATTAATTTGTTTAGAAAGTTGCGAATTTTGAAGTTAATTTCGGGAAGATTTCATCGTTATAAGATGGTGGTTGGGGTTTTACACTTTAGTATCAATAGAGGTTAAAAATATGAATTGGACATATTTTAATTAAATTGTTAGTTGTAAATTACGAATATTATATTTTTAATCAAATTCGAGAAGAAATGTTTTTCATTTTTGAGTAAAATAGATTTTTTGCCATTTAAGAGTTTCATTTTAACTAATATATATAACATTAAGTGTGTTCATTTAGAATATATTTTAAATTCAAATATTTTTTTTTGTAACTTTAAAAAATAAATTGTGAATGCTTTTAAATTAATAAAAACGTTAAATGTTACTTTTTAAAAAAATTCGTGAACATTTGTTTTGTTTGCTGTTAAATAAATAAGAAATCTTTATTTTTAGAATTTTTGTTTTTTCATTTTTAAAATAAATTCGAAGTTTAGTATTGATACAGCCAATACGTATGCGTGCAGGGAATAAACGGATTTTTTCCCTCTTTTTCAGACTTACAGGAAGAATTCACGGAAAAAGCATGTTTTCTAGTAGAACGGAAATTATTTGTTAAAAAGTGAGGAATAATTTAGTGTATAAAGACGAGTTTTTCTGACTATAGTAGAGAGGGAAAGATAAGAAAGATAAAACTGTACAGTCGGTCGATAGAAAACAAGTGGGTAAGTGTGATCGAAAATTGCACAAAGGGTTTCGTTTAATATTCCTTTCAAAATACTTTATCCTTTAATAAATAAATCCAAATGAACATTTTTTAATTATAATTATCAATACACTATCTCAATAAGAACATAGATGGCAGCCAAACAAACAAAAAAAAAGTTATTTTAACTACGACTTCCCTCAAAGGGATTAGTCTGAGTGATATTGCTGAGAACATACGGTGAACAATTGCAATATAATCAAAAAGAGCAAATTAAATGATAGAATTACAAAATATCATATATAAATTCATATACACTGTTTAAAAAAATAGGAAAGAAGTACAGTTCTGGTTTGTTTTCATATTTTTTTTATAACATTTGACAAAGAATCTCATTTTCTTAAGCCAGAATTGCGCAAAACTTAAAAACGCCAGATCTTTTAAAACGAAAAGCTTTTTAAAGTTACGTAATCGGATTTGCAGCCAATAGCGTATTTTAGCAAGTGTGGCTTAACGCAAATTTAATTTCATTGTAGCAACATTTTCTTTGTGACAAATATTTACATTTGAATTTAAAAAAATTCCTCTTTGTTTATATAACTACTAGCTGAAGTATCCGGCGTTGTCCGGGATTTTAAGAATGTTGTGTGTAGAAAAATCAATTTTAAAATTTAACATGTTGTATAGAGAACTTCAAAATGTTAAAATATGTCAATATTTCCATATTCGGGTTTTTATCATGACTCAATACGTTCCTCAAACTCATATGACGTCATAATCACTTGCTGACGCCACATCTACTTGCTTTCTCTATTACTCATATTGATATTCTCTTTGTATTATTCTAAAACATTTGAAAAACTCCGTTAAACTTCCAATATTACGTCAGATTCATTTTCTTTTTAATTCTCTAATGACGTCATATTAACCTGCTTTCTGTACTTACATATACTCATACTCCTTGTATTATTGAGAAATGTTTGAAAATTTCCGTTTTATTACCAATATGACGTCATATTAATCTTTTTTCAACTGATGAAACTTTTTATTTCATTTTCATTTTTCACGTGGAAATCTTTCAATAGAAAATTAATTGTTGTAGAAAGAGTTTTATTGTGGAATGTCGAAAAATGTTTAAATTTAATATGAAAAGACTGTTAGAGATTTTTGGTTTTTATTTCTCTATATTGAAATAATACGAGTTTTTCAAAATTTTATGATTTTCAGCGTGACAGTAGGTATTCAGATGTAAGTACACAAAATTTCAAGTCTAAGTTTCTGAGAACCGGCTCTGTGACAGACAGACAGAGAAGCGGGAAGAATAGAGTTTCGTGAGATGAACGAAACCCTAAAAAAAAAGAACACTTTTTACATTTTAATTATTATCTTACCTGTAGTCCACTGACCAGCATTCGCCATTACTCCCACACAGAAGTATTTTACCAATTTAAAATCACTTTTACGCATTGAGAAAACACCAAAGAAGGATACTAAATACATTTTTTGAAAATTTTGAAATATTTCACCACGTTAAAGTCGGAAAAATAAAACGCTTTCATGAATACAAAATTAAGGAACTGCTTATTAAATATAAACATTTGTCAATTAAAACCTTTTCAAAATTTGTATCTGAGCAGGGATCTGTTTAGAAAGAAATTGGGTCCTTTAAAGGACCCTTCACTGTAAAAAAAAATTCAGAAAAGTTTCCGGTAGGAATAGGATTTCCAGTTGCCCGTATAGTACAGGAAACTTTTCCGAAACAACACGGAAAAAAAAACGGAAGAAAACGAAAGTTTTTTCTTTCCGTCAGGAAACTTTTCCCGTTTGATTCAGAAACTAATCTTTAGACACAGAATAAATTCCTGAGTCTTACGGAAATCTTTCCATTCACATAAAGAAACGTTTTGGAAGAATGGAAGAATAGATAGAAAGTATTCCGTTTAAAAAAGGAAAACTTTCCATTCACATAAAGAAACGTTTTGGAAGAATGGGAGAATAGATAGAAAGTATTCCGTTTTAAAAAGGAAACTTTTCCGAATCAGTCAGTAAACTAATCTTGAAAAAATTAAAAATTCCTGTGTAGAATAGAAACTTTTTCTTTGCTTTACGGAATTTTTTTTCATTATGATCGGAAAATTTTCTGTATTGTAAAGAAACTTTTGTTTTGAAGAGTAGGAACATTAACGGATGAAAATATTGCTTTTGGACACTGTTTTGATTTCCTTTTATCTCAATTAAATATTATTAAGAACTTTTTTGAATACATACACACATTTTAAGTATTTGTTATCATAAAATGCATTACATGTAATGCATTTTATGATAACAAAATGCATTTTATGATACGAAATGTGTGTATGTATTCAAAAAAGTTCTTAGTAATATTTAATTGAGATAAAAGGAAATCAAAACAGTGTCCAAAAGCAATATTTTCATCTGTTATTGGTCCTACTCTTTATAACAAAAGTTTCTTTACAATACAGAATCAGCTTGAAATGTTATTTATTTGTTACAAGTATACTGATGCGCTCATGGGTATAATATAACTAAATATTCAGATGATGCTAAACCAGTGTTGAATTCAGAGCCTTTTCTGCGGCTCCGGCGGGGAGGGGGGAGGAATTATATATTTCCTTTTTGGAAATTGCACTTTTTAACCATTAAAAGCATAATATCTCAAATCTTCTGGGGGGGGGGGGGGATTTCAATGTTCCAGGGGGGTCCCAGCGGGCCACCCCCTGAATTCAATACTGTGCCAAACAACTGTTCAATATTACTAAAAAAAAGGGACAAGCCTGTATCCTCAAAAAGCTCAAATTTATTCCACTGGGTGTAGCACAAGTATGAAACATGTTCTATGCATATGAGGTGTATGCAACTACTTTGAAGTTTATTGTTGCTGGAAAGAATTTCTATAGCTATATTTCTAAAACAAAGGACATACAAAACCTATCTTTTTAAATCATAATATTGCCCCACCCCTCCTTAAAAAACAGAAATAGCCATATTTGACTGAAAATTATCTTCTTCCAATAATAGGTTTTAAAAAAATAAGCTTAGGGGGTCGTCATCATTCTTAAATTGTACCAAACTCCAACTTTTCAATACATACACCTAATTTTGATGTTATACATTTTTTTTTCTGTAAATTTCTCCCAAGGATACGAAACAAGAAATCACTTGGTCAAGTGGTTTAAGAAATATGAAGGTTTAAAATTTGGAAGTCTTAATGTGAAATTAATTTGCAATTGATGAAAAACAAATTGCAATGCGGGTAGCTTTTTAAGCGTAATTCAAAAACTACTTGACATAATAATTTTGGATTCGCTTATTTGAAGATTTTCAAAATCTATTTGTTAAAATTGTATAGATGATGTTTAGTTCTCTCTTATATATAAAAAAAAAATGTATTTTTAAATTCATTTCAAAAAAGAAAAAAAATAACCTATGAATTTTTAATAGAGGTGGATTTCTGGAGGCTTCAAATATGCAAATCCAAAATCACAGATAGTTGGTAAGTAGTTTTTGAGTTATGCTTAAAACATAGAATTATATGAGACTTATTTCTCAATTTATCAATGTATTTATCAATGCTGTAACTATTTGAGTTTTCACGATAGTTCACTGGTCTTTTTATATGAGTTGCCCTATAGTATTGCTATCAAATCATAACAAAAATGTTTGCTGTAGTTTGCGCATGCGCAGTTAAAATTAATTTCATAAAAATACCTATATCTCATCAAATATTCAATATATTAATATTTTAATCACAGTATACTATTTCTACGATTCTTTGTCAAGTTTTTGGAAAGTGGTGTTAAATTTGGCTGAAAACTCTGCATGTTATAAAAAAAACTTTTGAATTTTTCACAGAAACGTTAATATATTCACGAATATACATGCTATACTTACAAAAAATGCACACAAATGTTGAACAGAACCTACATAGTCATTTACTACAGTGACAGACCATTTTTAGTATTTTTCGTTACTTGGGTGATCGAAAATATTATTTTATTATTAAAGTTATTATCCCCCCCCCATAGTTGTCCTCGCGATAAAATATTCACTGAAAAACATCAAGTCAAACATGTTCTTTACATCCTCAAAGCTTAAGGGCATTCCGGGCATTTACTCACGAGTTTCAGTAAGATAATTGACGAAACGTCTGAAATCGGTCACTGCCCCTTAATTTCTGGACACCAGTGTAATATTAATAAAGTAAATCTAAAAACTTTTGAAGCCATGTAACTTATAAGAATATATATACAGAATTCAGCTAATCCTAATAAATAGCTTGATGATAAACAAATTTTAGAAGCCATGCAATTTGAAAATGTACAAGACTTTGAACTTGAAGCTCAACTGAAAATTATATAACAAAAAGCCTTGCTAAATGAAAATCCTTTTTAAAAACAGGGTTCGTGATTTTACTTATTTATTTAATCAAAAAATCATATATGTTTTTAATTATTTAAATCAGCTATTTTTTTTAATTCAAAATACAATTTTAAAATTATACATTTTACAGTAAAATAAACTTTACTAAATAATTAAAATTAACAATTAGAAGTGTCCATTTAAATATATTTGAAATTAAAAAATATATAGAAACTCATTCACTTGGTTAAATTAAAATATTTTAATCATATAAATAGTTAAAAATATACAGTTTAAAAAAATGGAGCTACAGAAAAAGATTTAATTTAGAAATGTGAATTCTCTTTTACTTTTGAAAACATGAAATAAATAAAACAAATTGTCTTGTGTCATCACTTATTTACAAAAACTGCAATTTAACAGATATCCTATTCTGTATAAAATACATATACCACCTTGAATTACCCCTTTGATAAAATAAAAAGCATATGCACTCTGCATTACTAAAAGCTAAAGCTTTTTGTTCTGACCAAATTTCTTTATTCATTTAATGAATTTAGAGCATATATTAAACACACTTAAGATGGTTATGCATGATTATATTTTATAAATTTCAATGGATATGAAAAAAATATTCTTTGTTATTAAAATGTTTGAAAAGAAACACCAATTTTCCAGCTTTATGAGTTCCTAAGCGATTACAGAGTTTACAGTGAATTAAAGTTTGATTTATTTGAATTTAAAATAAAAATAATTAAATCAGGCCTTTTTTTAAGATTTTAAAACTTTAGTTGTTTATGAGTTTACATTTGCAAGTAATTGAAATTGTATGAAAAAAAAATATATAACATTTCAAAGTATATTACTTACCATGCAATCTTTATTTTCCGAATCTTTCCATAAATAAATTACGTTGGAATATTGAACCATTTGTTATTTACATGTGCACAATGAAGTCATGAGATATCTACATAAATATCAATAAATATACTGTTGACTGACCTATATTCATTTTACTATATTTATGAAGTCTAGTTGCCTATAAAAATTTATGTATATTTAAAGTCAAAATTTTATCATCATTAATGACAAAGAAAGAAATGTTTGTGAGTCTTTTATTCTTCAATGGCAGATCACTTAATAGAAGAATATTAAAAATTACAAATAATTCAGGAAAAATATATAAAAAATAAGTGTTAAAAAATCTGACTTCGCAAATGTGGTATGTGCTGTTTTTTTTTTTAACTTAAACTTAGTAAAATAAATCAATCGCATTTAATCTGCACAAACATTAAATTGCACATACTAACAAAATACTATTTAAAAAAATATATATAAGTTACTCGATTTTTTTTTCTGGCTAACTACAAAAGACAGAAAAAATAAAACAAACATTTATACTGAAAAATAACATTTATTTGCAACAAAACTATAAATCAAAATGTTATAATGAATAAAAATTACAGCAATACTGATATTACTTCCATTGACAGTTCTTGCCTTCGAATAGCTGCACTTAGTAAAAAAGTAGGCCTAGATTCTTTAATTTCTTCCAGGCCTTAATTGATTACACAATATGATGCTACCAAAACAAAATTGTCCTAGGACATTTCTCCGAAAAAACTGTCAAACCATCAATATTATTCGAGAACAGCATGATTTCCTTTCTTACATCATCATTCGCTATTAAGCAAGGATGATGTGCTCTAGCTGGAATGCGACACTGATCACTGCAGTATTATCCTGCAATAATAACAATAATAATGTTAATATATTTTTATTTTACTAATTTCTAGTGATCATGTATATTTAATGGGACAAAAACAGCACAACAGCAATGAATGATTAAGAGGACTCTTCGTCTTCAGCGATAAGTATTTTTAAGAGCATAAAATTTGAAAATTTTACTTTCAGTAAAAATTTCAAATTTCATAAGTTTTTAAAATACTTAAAAATTAAGGAAAATTATTAAAATGTACAATTTAAAAATGTTAATTTAAAGATGCACATTGGACATCTGCTTCCTGCTGGTGAAAGCTATATTTTGATAATTGTATAAGGGAATTTACTACCTCTTTAAAATTTACATAGGTTACCATGGGATTTCACGATCAGCATTAAATGAAAAAAAAAAGCGTGCCACAGTAATATAATAGAACTAGTGGGTAAGTGTGATCGAACATTGCTCAAAGGGTTTCGTTTAATATTCCTTTCAAAACACTTTGTCCTTTCTTTAATAAATCCAAATAAATTTCATTTAGCATCAACAACAAAAAAAACTCATGTTTTTTATAAAGTAAAAATTTACCGGTTCTGCATGAAAACCCATTTCTTTAAATTAGGGGGTGGAGAATAGCCCCGTTCCCTCTCTTTATACTTCACCAATTAAACTTCAAAACTGATCAGGGAAGCACCTTACCAAACTGAACCTATATACAAAATTTGAAGCAAATCGGATAATTCTGTATGAAAAACCCATTTATCTAAATTAAGGAGGGGAGATTAGCCTCCCGATCCCCCCTTTATACTTTACCATTGAACACCCAAAACTAATCAAGGAAGCGCCTTATAACAATGAACCTATATACAAAATGTGAAGCAAATTGGATAATTCTGCATGAAAAACATATTTATCTAAATTAAGGGAGGGATTGGACCTTGTTCCCCCTTTCTATACTTAACCAATGAACCCCCAAAACTAAACAGAGAAGCAACTTGTCACATTGAACCTATTTACAAAATTTGAAGCAAATCGGATAATTCTGCATGAAATACCCATTTATCTAATTTAAGGAGGGGGATTTGCCTCCCTTCCCTACCCTTTATACTTAACCAATGAACCCCCAAAACTGATCAGGGAAGCGCCTTATCAGAATGAACCTATATACAAAATTTGACACAAATCGGATAATTCTGCATTAAAAACCCATTTATCTAAATTAAGGGGGGATTGGACACAGTTTCCCCTTTATGCTTAATCAATGAACCCCCAAAACTGATAAGGAGAAGCATCGTGTCACAATTAACCAATATAAAAAAATTGAAGCAAATCGGATAATTCTGAATAAAAAAAAACATTTATTTAAATTAAGAGGGGCGATTGGCCCCCTGGTTTCCCCTTTATACTTAACCAATGAACCCCAAAACTAATCAGGGAAGCGACTTATCACAATGAGCCTATGTACAAAATATGAAGCAAATTGGATAATTCTGCATTAAAAACCCATTTATCTAAATTAAGGGGGCGATTGGACACCGTTCTGTTATTTATACTTAATCAAGGACCCCCAAAACTGATATAAGGAAGCGTCTTATCACAATTAACCTATATACAAAATTTGAAGCAAATCGGATAATTCTGCATAAAAACCCATTTATCTAAATTAAGGGGGGGGGGGAATTAGCCACCGTTCCCCTCTTTACACTTAGCAAATGAACCCCCAAAACTAATGAGGGAAGCGCCTTATCAAAATGAAGCTTTATACAAAACTTAAAGCAAATTGGGTAATTTTGCATTAAAAACCCATTTATCTAAATTAGGGGTGATTAGCCCCTGTTCCCCCTTTATACTTAACCAATGAACCCCCAAAACTGATCAGGGAAGCGCCTTATCAGAATGAACCTATATACAAAATTTGAAACAAATCGGATAATTCTGCATAAAAAAACCCATTTATCTAAATTAAAGGGGTGATTGGACACCGTTTCCTCCTTTATACTTAATCAATCAACCTCCGAAATTGATATGGGGAAACGTCTTATCACAATTAACCTATATACAAAATTTGAAACAAATCACAGATAATTGTGCATAAAAACACATTTATCTAAATTAAGGGGGGGGGGGGGGATTAGCCACCGTTCTCCTGTTTATACTTAACTAATGAACCCCAAAACTGATCAGGGAAGCGCCTTATCAGAATGAACATATATACAAAATTTGAAACAAATCGGATAATTCTGCATGAAAAACCCATTAGCCCCCAGTTCCCCCTGTATCTTTAACCAAAGAACCCCCAAAACTAATCAGGGAAGCGACTTATTAGAAGGAACCTATATACAAAATTTTTAGCAAATACAATAATTCTGCATAAAAACCCCATTTATCTAAATTATGGGGGGGGGGGGGGATTAGCCCCCGTTCCCCTCTTTATGCTGAACGAAATAACTCCCAAAATTAATGAGGGACGCACCTTATCACAATGAAGCTATATACAAAATTTGAAGAAAATTGTGTAATTCTGCATGAAAAACCCATTTACCTAAATTAGAGGGGATTAGTCCCTGTTCCCTCCTTTATGCTTAACCAATGAACCCCTAAAACTGAGCAGGTTACCGCCTTATCAGAATGAACCTATATGCAAAATTTGAAACAAATCAGATATTTCCACATGGAAAACCCATTTATCTAAATTAAGGGGATATCAGCTCCCCGTTCCCCCCTTTGTACTTACCAATGAACCCCCAAAACTAATCAGGGAAGCGGCTTTTAACAATGAACCTATATACAAAATTTGAAGCAAATTGGATAATTCTGCATTAAAAACCTATTTATCTAAATTAAGGGGGGATTGGACACCGTTCCCCCCTTTATACTTAATCAATGAACAACCAAAATTGATAAGGGGAAGCGCCTTATCACAATTAACCTATATACAAAATTTGAAGCAAATCGGATAATTCTGCATAAAAAACCCAATTATTTAAATTAAGGAGGAGGGTATTAACCACCGTTTCCCTCTTTAAACTTAACTAATGAACCTCCAAAACTAATGAGGGAAGCGCCTTTTCACAATGAAGCTTTATGCAAAATTTGAAGCAAATTGGGTAATTTTGCATGAAAAACCCCTTTACCTAAATTAGGGGGAATTAGCCCCCCGTTCCCCTTTATACTTAACCAATAAACCCTCAAAACTGATCAGGGAAGCACCTTACCAGAATGAACCTATATACAAAATTTCAAACAAATCGGATAATTCTGCATAAAAAAACCGTTTATCTAAATTAAGGGGGCTATCAGCCCCCGTTCCCTCCTCCTTTATATTTAACCAATGAACCTCCATAACTAATCAAGGAACCGCCTTATCAGAATCAACCTATATACAAAATTTCAAAAATTGAAATCGGATAACTCTGTATGAAAAACCTATTTATCTAAATTAAGGGGGTGGCGAATTAGCCCCCCTTTCTGGCTTTGACAGACTGGGAGCTAAAAAAGGTTTCTATTACAATGATATTTCGGGTTCTGTAGACTCCAAAAGTAGCAGAATTTTCAATTTTTGCCTTACCTCGGGTTCTGCAAACCTCAAAAAGCTGAGTGAAAAGACTGTATACTAAATGGAAAATATCAACGAGAGTTTTTAATTAAAAACAGTTTTCATCTATGCGGTATATAGTCCCAAAATAAAAATAATAATTCAGTTTATAAATTTAAAATCACATATAATTAATTTAATTTCACTTTGAATTGTCCAAAAAACAAGATAGAGACTGAGTCAAGTCGGCCAGTTTTTTAGCGACACCGAATCTCCCCCCCCCCCCCCCAAAAAAAAAAAAAAAAAAAAAAAGTGCCTGACTTATACTCAGACTCCACAGCCCTGGAAGAAATGATTGGATGAGGACGTATCACAAAAATTCTAAGCTTTGAGATTACTTAAGAGTAGTGCTTGGAAGGGCACGCAAAAATGCTGTGCCTAGGACTCTGAAGTTTAAAGTTGGGTTCTAGTGACATTTATGATTTATATGTTGACATCATGACTCTTTTGAACATTTTTTTTTCTTGAAATTTGAACAGTATTAACACGTGCATTTAAATACATGACAAGATTTAGTTAAATGAAAGCAGAAATATGAAATAAAATCAAGTAAGAATTTTTTTTTTGCTAAAACACCACATTTTTTTTTTTAAATGAATGAATGAAGAATTGAAGCTTTATATTTTTGAAGTAAAAAAAATTCAAGCCTTTTGAGGGTTTATTCTCCCTGAAGCCCATTCAATATAATTTTTCAAGACATGAGCACGAAATAAAAATCAGAACAAAAAATTGTCTTCCTTTCCACATGTGACATGATGTTCAGCAGTGGAGATCTCCCCCATCCATCTCTACTGACAAAAATTCCCTGTTTGCTTTTTTTCTTTTTCTGTTTATTTTAAATTATTAGAAAAGATTAAATGTCATTTTTTATTTTCAAAATAATGTAAGAAAAATAAAATTTAGCCAATTAAACTTGAATATCCAGGGCGAGGCAGTTGATCTCTGCTGCCCAAGATGTAAGCTTCTGCATGCAAGCTTTTACAGCATGAATATAGATAATATCAACCTCAAGATATTCAGCATATTCAACTTTACGTTTGTTACAACTAAAATTTTGTCTGATATGCAAAGAATACTGAAATTTATTTTACCATGTACCAATACAAATTTCATTATATCGTCCTAACATAAAGTTCTCAATTTATTAATTAACATTATAGAATTTAAAGGATTCCCCTTTTCAATTGAATTTTAATACACTACAAATAATTAGGAATGTAAAGAATATTCGACCACTATTCGGTATTCGGCTTAATGGGCCCTTTTGCCGAATATTGAACAGATATTCTGCCGAATACCTGTAGCCGAATATATTTAGATATATTGTCGAATACTTGCTTATTTGGCCGAATATTCTAAGATATTTGGTTAAATAAGTTCCAGGAAAAAAAATGTGATTTTAAATATTTTTAACAAACAATATTAAAGAATGATATCTAAATACATTAATTATTATAAGAAAAATAAATCCTAATACTTACTCAATTTTAAAGCTTCATGACAACTTATAAATAACTGTATATAATGAAATTAAAAAATATTTTTCTTGCTGCATATTTAGGCATCATATGAATTTAAGTAAGTATTGCAACATTAATTTATTTTACATTAAAATGCAAAATATATACTGCATTTAAAGTTTAAATCTCTCTCTCTCTCTCTCTCTCTCTCTCATATCAGTGAATTAAAAAAAAATTCACTTTATATCTATTTTTTTAATCTGATTTATAATGATGATAAGTTTCTTAAACAATAAAATTCATAAATATTAAAAACAAATATTTTACTGTCTTGTAAAAATGCTTAATCTTTCACAAATTAAATCATTTTTCTAGCTTTTAGTTTTACTTTTAAATAATAAATATATGACTATATAATTACTTTACTAATTAAAAATTAAACATTAGATGTTGATTAAACGAACTAATGAGTTTGATACATTGAAAAGAAAAAAACTATTACCTATACTGAAAAAACATTTAATGAGTTACTTCAAAATAACATACAGGGATAACAAAACTATTTATCACTGTAAAGCCTGAAATTGTGATGCAAAAATAACTTTTCAGCATTTTCAGGAAGAAGTCTGTTTCGTTTGGTTTCATATATATTACCAGCTTCAGAAAACAAACGTTCACTATATACCGTGCTTACATACATTCAGCTGTCATGATTTTTGAACACTCAAACAAAAAATTTATTTCAATTAGTCCTTAATTTAATTTTTGATTTTAAAATTGGAAAAAAAAAATAAACAAATAAAATAATTTTTTTTAAAGTCAGTATTCGGCAGCCGAACATTCGGTATTCGGCTAAAACTTGGCCGAATATTCGGTATTCGGCTATTCGGCCAAATCACTATTCGTTACATCCCTACAAATAATAAAATGTAAAATTGATTCTATAATAATGCAGTACCTGAAAAAAGACAATATGATTCTGATATAGCATCGAACATAGAAAAATATCTTCAATTTATTTTAAGATCATAGGTATGTTATTGATGTCTTCAGTGTTGAATTCAGACATTTTTCTCCGGGAGGGATTTCTGTGGTTCCGGGGGGGGATATTATAGAGTTCCGGGGGGATTGCACTTTTTGATTATTAAAAGCATAAAATGTGAATCTTCCGGTGGGACATTTCAATGCTCCGGGGGGGACTGTCCCCCCACCCCCTGAATTCAACACTGGATGTCTTACAGAATTAAAGAAATAAACAAGGAATTTAATTTAGAATAAGTTAAAAACTATTTAAAAAAACAGCCTACAAAAACTAAGTTTCATTAAGATAATATCTAAGTTAGAAATTTCTGGCACATCAAAATATTTTTTACTTCGGGGATATTTTTCTCATAAAAAATAAACTGAGCGAGAAATAAGATAACATGCATTTTATTTCAGGCTACGCAGCTCCTTAAACATGTTAATATGCGACCGCATCAAGAAGGCGGGTGAGATCGCCGCTTGGAAGAAAAGTTCATTTTCTCAAAGGTTAGGACGGTGGAAGCGCAAGTATTTAGGGTTGTAACATATTCGAGCGTTCCTGCCTTTGGCGATATACATTCCCCTCTCTGTTTCTCGTCTGTCCCCTCCTCTAACTGATATAATTTCTTTTGTCCTAGAAGGTTGTTATATTCTCAGCGCTCTTGATTATTATTATAATTATTCTCTATTTAAACTGTTCTTTTCAGAACAACACAAAATGTCTCGTAAAGGGAAAACTTTGCGTTCTGATGAACGTAACATTGTTAATAATGTGCTTAAATTTTTTGAAAATGAAGCAAAATCTTCGTCTCTTTCCATTCCGATTCAGAAAGCACAGGAGCGTACGTCTGCTGCTACTGGCGTTCCTCTTCGAACTATCCAAAGAATTAAACATGAGTCGAAATCTGCTCCTGATGGAAGGCTTTCAATGCCAGGAAAAAATCGCAGTCGCCCTGCAAAACGGAATGCAGTTTTGGATACTTTTGATTTATGCGTCATTCGGAATACAGTAAATGAATTTTACGCAAACGCAAATAAAAAAGTTCCAACTATTTCATTATTGTTGCCAGTTTTGCAAAGTAAGATAAATTTCCGTAGTAAAGTAAGATAAAATCCCGGAAAAAAGTTTCTGAATTCAACACTGGCAGAAGGATTTAAAGAAGTTATTATTAAAAAATGCTTGGTTTGAATTTGAGTAGCTGGATTGCATGTTTCGTAACAAAATGTTATTTTCCACAAAGATATAACAAATTTCACAAAATATATCGCAAAAATAACTTACTTTTCACAAAATAACACCCCCTCCCCCCCAAAAAAAAACTGCATCGATCCCTGAACCTATATGGTTTATGCAAAATCAATTTAAATTATATTAAAATACTCGTTTTGAGAATGTTTCTAGGTTGATTGGTTGGTTATTTGTTACGGCCGATTATCTGCGCTAGGAATGTAGGCCGGTGAGGAGCATTCCCTCCGTGGAGGTCTTTCTAAGGGATCCTAACCCGTATTTACGCAAGGTTCGAAAAAAACTACGGAAAACTCCAAACGGTTAGGCCGACGAGCGCGACAGGGGTTTGAACGCAGCACCTCCTGTCTACCAGTTTTGAGAGCAGAACCTCTCAGACACTAGTGGGGCAATGTTTTCAGGTATCGCATTTTTGTATTTTAATATAAGTGTATATAAAATCTAGTTAAAATATTCTGAGAAAATAATTTATAAAACAAATTTTTGCAGATCTATGCCGATCATGACTCCCAGAACCCAAAACCACCCCAGTTTAAAACTTTATCTATCTATCTATCTATCTATGTCACTTTTTTATGGACACGATAACTCCCATAATTCTGCACAAATCTCTTCCAAACTGATACATAAAATCAAGGGGCATGAAATCTCGGCCAAGTTCGTTAATGGGCAAAATCGAACCAAGTGGGGGGGGGGGGGGGGCTTTTGGCGAAAACAGAAAAAAACCCTAACGTCTTAATTATGATACGTATCGAATCCGTTTAAAGTTATTATTACTTCTAGGAAAAAGGCGAAAATGTTTGTATGACAGATTTTTGATACCATTAAAAATGGCCCCAAGGGGAGGGGAAAGAGTGGGGGGGGGGTTAGAAGAAAAAAATTCATATCTTCATCAGTTCAGAAGATATCAAATCCGCTTAAATTTATTATAAATCCTCTTAATATTATCTAAAACTTTTATAGTGACAAGTTTTTTATAGGAAAAAAATATTTATATATACCCTTATAGCAAAAAATAAAAAATAAAATAAATAAATAAATAAATCCCTGCCGGCTCCGCATGCAAACAAGTTAGGTTTCGAAGTGGGCGTTTCCAAATGCTGCATCATAGCAAAAAGGTCATTTCTTCCACAATTCCCAACAAACAGGCTCCCCACGGTCTGCGTCTTCGAAATCTACCTCTGCCTGTAGGTCGAGGCGTCAGGGATTTTTTTAGAATGTGATTTAGCCGAGAGATCGTACTCTGACCAAAATATCATGAATATTTCATATAACACCGGAACATTATACAAATATCTCCATCGCAACTTAATATTTAATAATACATAATATTCAAATACTTTTAAAGTTTCGGTGTGTGAAAAAGTTTCCAAACTTTTATTTGAAAAAAAAAAAAAAAAATATATATATATATATATGATATAACATTATGCGAAAAGTATCTTGGATAAAAAAGCACATTTTACTGAAAATTTTTATTCATTGCTTATGGATCAGCTTGTATATTTAATTCACAAGGTCTCTCACTGTGTAAAAACTGTCCTTACCTAAAATACCCTAACAAAAAATTTTCTCAACAATGAATTCACCCAATAAAAATTCACTACTTCCTATTTTCCAAGCATTTTTTGCCATATCACGATAGTAAAGAATTTCGAATTTGTATTCTTGTATAACACATATAAATGTTATCTTATTTTCATTCTACATCAAAAGGCGCTAACTAGCCAGATATGGTAATCCGAGTTCAAATAACTTAGTCCTGAAGTTTCTTCTCTCAATCCTCCTTCTTTCGCTAAACCAGTCAAATAGACCCGTCTGGCACCACGTGACTTTGACGTCTCACCCGCCTTCTGTTCGTGGTCGAAGAATATTCGATTTGATAATCATGCACTATAAATATATGTACATATAAAATCCAAAATATTAAAAATCACATAAATTTTAGTACTTACCATTGCGAAGTTGTTGTTGTTGTTGTTGGTTTGGCCCATGGGCCCGGTGAGCAGCTTTTTATTCCTATACAGCTGTCTTACTCCGCAAAAACCAGACTCCTACCAGAGGTAAAACTATTGCGAAGTACGTAGAGCAGTTGTCCAATATTTAAAAACATGGCGCCCATCTTCATCCAAAAACTCGATTCTGTTCTGTTATCAATCACGTGACGCAACGCCTTTCATACGTCAGCAGAGAACGAGACTGCGCAGTAAGTCCGGAGAAAGCTGTTTTCCATCCGTTCGGAAACTAATCCGATATAAATAGATTATTTTTATGACTGTAGAAAACCTTTCTGTTGTGATTCGGAATAATTATTTTATCGGTTGTTTTCCGTATCGTAAAGGAAATTTATCTTTTACGAAACGGAAAAGGGTTGGAAATTTTTTACAGTGTTCACAAAAATTTAAATTTCAAAACAGTGTCCTTCACAAAATTTTTCATCTTAAAACAGGACCCTTCACGAAATTTTTCCTCTTATAACAGGACCCTTCACGAAATTCTTTGTCTTAAAAATAGGCTTTTTACAAAATTTTCCATCTTTAAACTGAACTTTTTACAAATTTAATCATTTAAAAGTAAAATCTGACCTGACACTTTTACATATATTAAGAAAATATGTCCATTTTACATCCATATATTTTCTTTAACAAGAACCTGAATATAATGATCATTTCAAATTCACAAAATTACGACTAGATTTTTCACAAATATGAAAAGCTGTTCACAATTTCACAAAAACAGGACTCTGGGTAAAAAGTCTGGACAGACCCCTGCTGAGAGTAAACACATTATACAGTGAACACATGGCACGCGGAAAAATAATTTTGTCACTGCTTGTTGCTCTAAATTACGATATAGTGAGATTACATAAAATTCACGAACTTATATGATCTGATCCTGTCTAAAATTGATTAAATGGAAATAGTAAAATTTTAATTGCGGCATATTAAATTCCAATCTAATTCAATATAGTCTCAGAAATTTATCAAAGACAATATTTGAAAACTATTGAAAGGGAAAGATTATTACACAATAGTAAAAAATGCTGATTGTCAAATTATGGCAACTTTGAATTCATTTCAGAGCTATTTAAAGAAACTGAAGTTTGTCATTTTAACATTTTTTTCATCTATCTATGCCTTCGAGTCATAATTTTCGCCAATGATTAATACAAAAACTCAAATGGAAAGCACTTGTCAGATAACTCCGGTTCATTTTTCATTCTGTTAAAAATTAACCTGATATTAAGATTCAAAAACAGAAATCGCATTAAAACTCAATAATTTTTTATTATTAATTTCTAAAATATATTTGTTTCTATAATTATTATAGTGCAATACCTACATGTTACCCCCATATTTTTTAAATCTTAATTAAAAAAAAATATTTAAGTAATTTTGATTCATTATTTTTGCATCGACTAAATTTGTTTTTTAGTTGGCACGTCACGTCGTTGGTTATGTAAAATATTTTTTGAACAAATTTGGCACGTGGCCGCAAAAAGGTTCGCCAACTCCGATATAGGAGAGTCATTATCGCCCTCTTTTGACTTAAAGAAAAAAAATATGACTCTGTGTGCAGTGTTTTTGTTTAAAAGAAAGGCATGTAGATGGCAGCAGTAAAATCCAGATTGAACATTTTATGATATATTTTTACGCGATCTTTCCAAAAACTCTTTACTTCACAGTTGCAAACTGTTACAGAATGCATTTGTTTGTGTTTACGTCATGTGTTCATTTGTCTGTGCTAATGAATGTTTATATATGCTTATCATAGTACATTAATTAATGGAAGTTATGTTCTATTTAATTTAACATGTTGCAAAAATACACTAAAACGCGATTTTTGGTCCTCCAAATACATCAAAATGTGATTCCCCCCCCCCTTTTTTTTAAAGTCCTCCAGAATTTTTTATATAGGACTTTCAATAGATACCAGCAGAACCACTCGGCTTTGCCTGTGTTAACCATGGGACCTTTCGGGTAAAATAAATAAAAATGCAATAATATAGGAATAACAATAACGGGACTTTGTGTATTCGCGCCCATAAATTGTTAAAAAAGGCAATCAGAAAAAAATGTACGTTAGTTTGACACAATCATAATAAAATCCACCAGCCTTATAAATGAGAATGAAGGTGTTTTCAAATGATAACGAAAAAATATACGATTTTCCAGAAAATCACTAAATGGCGTAGCATTTAGTGAACTCAATTTCGTATGAAATTATTTTTAAAGAGAACATTGCATTTTTATTCATAAAAACTAAATCTACAATAATTACATGAAAATGATGTCATTTTTAAGATGCTTTCATTCGTGATGCCAGTCATGAAGTTTTGTTCATATAAATCATAGAAAACGTTATCACTACAACTAAAGTATTAAACAAACCGCTTTCTGAAATAAAACACAACCGCTTGTTAGAGTAGTTTGACGTCACATTGAAAGCGTCTCATAAAAAGTGATGTCATATTTATTATTTTTTTTTCTTCCGAAATTGAAATATTAATTGTCTGTATTATGTGACAAGTGTTTTAACTTCAAATACATTTAAATGAAGGTACTACGTAATTTTAACGCATTTATAGTAAAAATTTTAAATTTTATATGTGAAAAATGCGCATTATCTGCCCAGAATTACGTCAGTTTCGGAAACCGAAATGTAGCGAGCGGGTCTGAATGTTTATTGGCTTATAAAAACTAAGTGCACGCGTTATTATTATTATAACCATTATTTTTTGATACTTGCGTCAGATTTTTAGGATATGGCAACAGGGAAAAAACGTATAAACTATGGCATGTGATTAAAAAGGGGATAAAGAGTAGTCCGAGAAATGTTTAAAGTGATAAGGGAGTCTTGGTTTAAAGTAGCCAGTAATTTTACTCTTGTTCTAAAACGTATGTATATGAAGTTTCGTGCATATTGGTCAAAATTTGTAGATTTGTATAAGGAACATACTCCCAGACAATTATTTATATATAGATTCGTAATGTTAATCCAAGTTGTGATATGGATTTTAGAATTCATTAAAAAAAAAAAAAAAAAAAAAAATGTACGTAATTTTTGCTATTTAATGCAACCGATATTTCCCCTCCTCCCTAATTATATCCTTCTATATTTAAAAAAAAAAGTAATCTGGAACTGAGCCAAAAACGAAATGGACCAATCAAATTCTGCGTAGATATTCCGGGTTATTCTCATCGCTTTTTTACTAGGGACTTTTTTGAGGAGCTATTACTTTTTTTTCTAGCCATCCTACGGATTCGAAAATCATACCACCAGACGCGAAATATAACAAGCTTTCAGAAATTAAAAAAATTATCACGGTCGTACAGTAAAAACTCAAATAATCCTTAAAAATCGAGTAAAAAATCTTTTATTGAAAAAGTCATTTTTTTATATTGTTGCCAATTTCTAAATAAGCACAAAGGATTATGTTTTATCTCAAATAAAAAATGTATTTGCGCGAGACTATTAAAAACAATAATGAAAGTTTAAAATAATAATTGAATGATCACGTGTTGAAAGCAGGAAATAAAGAAAATTACGTCATAAAAATTGTGTTTACACATGAATATTAAAAATAAAAAAGATGAATTAAATGAAAAAGCATTATAACCAGTTAAATGAAAAAGCATTATAACCTGATTACAGAAGAAAGTCGCCGTTCGTGATATCATCATCTTTTTAAAACAGGATACATTACCAGGTTTTAAGAGGCTGTGAAACCAGAACGGGGGTTGGTGAGCGTAGCGAGCAGGGGGCAGAGCCCCCTAGTAGGTTAAAAAAAATACGTTTTAAGAATAACTTAAAATTTATAGCACATTTGAGGACGTGAGTTTCAAAACTGGCCTTATCAAAAAAATATATATATATACAAAAAAATTGGGTTTTCTCTATCAATCTATTATTCTATTGGTAAATCTGCACTGAAAAAGTACTACAATCCGCCCCACCCCACGCCGAGAAAAAAAAAAAAAAAAAAAAAAAAAAAACAAGTTTTAGTATGTATTTCTGGCGTTGTAAAATCTTGATTTCCAATAAAAACCAATGTACGCAGTTGGAGGTTTTTCGCGATTTACCAAATTTTGATTTTCTGGATAAGGCGAGTTTTGAAACTCACGTCCTCATTTCTAAAAACGGTGAAAGAGAGTGGAATGATTCCTCGAAAAATTATTTTTTGACTAATGCTGCCACCGACATTGCAATATTTTTTACTTTCTTCTATATTCATAACGAAAAAAATATTAGATTCGTAAATATTTTCGATGGATTTATACAGTTCGGGATGTCTTGAGTACGATCTGACTATTTTTGGACCAGTGTCCGTCTGTGTGTTACATTAATTCGTAGGCACTGTAACTCAATAATTAAAGCACGGAATTCCATGAAATTCATATTTAGTTGGAACCTGACATAAATGGATGCTGATTAAATTTTGCCGTAGATCGTCCAATAGCCTGCTCTCTATATATCATGTATACTCTATAAATATATACTACGCCCTGCTTTGATGTGCATGATAGCTATATAAATCGGTATCTACGCAATGGAATTGCACCAAACAATATGCAAGATGCATATTATGAAAAGAAAAGCTAAGCAGTTTCAATTTTTATTTTGATAGTTCAACAGGCGGCGTTGTTATGCCAAAGTTTTTGCGATGAATATTACGTAAGTTTCAATAGGGTAGAATTGCACCGAATTCTATATTTGATGTAATATATGAGGCATTTAGAACCAACGTCTATCCAGTCCATTCTTTCATTCAAACGAGTTTAAGATTAATTCTTGCTTTAGAGTTAATACTAATACACGTTCGGTGCCATAACAAAACAAGCCCCAGGGTGAAAATGTGTGCAACAAATAGCGCTTTTTTAGGTGCGTTCGTAATTATATAAATACGTAGCACCTATTGTCGTCGCTTGGTCCGTCCGTCCGCATATAACAACGCAAAAACTGCCCAACCGAATGGTTTGAAATTTAAGATATATTATCTTTGCAGAATTTTGTCGAGACATTTCAAATTTTATTAAAATCGAATCAAAACTTTAGGAGATATTAATAAAAATATTTATTAAGAAATTTGATTTTTTTTTTTTTAAATCGGTGCTTTCTTGTTATAGGAGCTTTCGAGGTTTAATCGTCAAGCGACCGAGATACTTATTCTATTACAGGAATTAATCTGCAGACGATATCATTCATTTCACAGAATTAAAAATCATCAAGATCTAAATATTTATATAGCTAGCTACAGTACGAACGCACCTCATTTGTCACGTTTGACGTACAATTTCCAGCTTGTTTCTTTTAATTCTGAATGAAATGCATTAACTTTACCTCGAAATATCTCAAGATAATGTTTTATAAGACTTGCTCCATTTTAATTCTAAACGTCTTATACAGGGTGTATCAGGATTGATTTGTTTAAATTTGGTGGGGAGGTAGAACATAGAAAAAAAAAGGACAATCTCACATAGGAAAATATGAGTGCAAACGAACGCATGACGTTGTAAAGGGCGCTGTGTATCTACAACTTCTGATTACGCGCATAGCTCTCTGACATGTCTAGCCGGTCGTCATTCGACAAGGTGACTTTTCATATGGGAACATGAATACGTTTAATGAATATGTAGATATGCATCTAACTTACGGTTCTGAGCCGAGTTCTCAGATATGCATATAACTTACGGTGTAAACGAACACATGACGTTGTAAAGGGCGCTGTGTATCTACAATTTCTGATTACGCGCATAGCTCTCTGACATGTCTAGCCGGTCGTCATTCGACAAGGTGACTTTTCATATGGGAACATGAATACGTTTAATGAATATGTAGATATGCATCTAACTTACGGTTCTGAGCCGAGTTCTCAGATATGCATATAACTTACGGTGCGAAAAGGGAAAGCCGTAAGAGAGCTTTGCAAATGTATGCAGTACGCTACCCCAACCGGCGCAAACCTCAGCATCAAATATTTGCACGTGTTCATCAACAATTGTGCGAAACGGAACCGTTACCTGTCATGGTAGGAGGAGGCAACCGATCGACACGGACAGTTCCAGTCAAGGAAACTGTTCTACAGTCTGTGGAAGAACAACCAAGTTTCAGCACACGAGGTATTGCTGGTTGGTTTGGTGTTTCGCACTCAACAGTGTGGCGGATACTGAACAAGGAACGTTTGCATCCTTTTTATTTGCAAAGAGTGCAGTTACTTAAAGCAGACGACTATCCTAAATGTGTGGATTTTTGTCAGTGGTTCTTTCAGAAAACTGCCATTGATCCCAATTTCCCAGCGCGTGTCCTTTTCACCGATGAAGCGTCTTTCACTCGTGAAGGTGTTTTTTAATACACACAATTTGCATCAATGTGTGGACTGGGATAATTGATGACTGTTTGCTGGGAGTGTATTTACTACCACTCCGTTTGGACAGCGCGAAATACCTCACATTTCTTGAGACTGTGTAACAGAGTTTTCTGAGCGAGGTTCCTGCTGTTATTCGCCGACAATTGTGGTTCCAGCATGACTGCGCTACAGCACATTACGCAAATGCTGTGCGTGATTGTTTGACCAGAACATTTGGAGCTCAATGGATTCGGATTGGTCGCGGTGTAGTAATATCTTGGCCACCACGGACACCGGATTTATCTCCAATTAATTTCTTTGTCTGGGGTTCAATGGAAAACATGGTGTACAAGACTCCTGTTGACAGTAATATGGAGCTTATAGCACTCATATCAGTTGCTGCCGGCAACATCCGAAAAACGCCAGGCATTTTCCACTTTCCACAATGTCAGGTTGCCCATGCAACGCCGTTGTCAGGCATGTATTGCAGCAAATTGTCAGAATTTTGAGCACCTACTGTAACATTGTACAAACGATGCAGAAATAAAAGTGTTTTGACTTACTTGCGTTATTTCTCTTTTCCATCAATAACCGGGCAAATTTTGCCTTACTACATGACGTTTGCGTCCATACTTTCCTATGTGAAATAGTCTTCTTTTTCTACTCTCTACATCCCCAAGAAATTTGAACGGTCAATCCTGATACTATGTTGGTCCAATTTTGGCCTTTAATTTCCACCAGAAAGCACTGTTGCATTATGTTTAAAAAAAAAAAAATTCTAAACATGATCACTGTAACTCCATGTTAAATTGATTTATGAATAATGAGTTACGATATATGAAGAAGTGTAGTTGAGAATAATGGGTATGTTATAATGAACTTTGAAGAAGGTTTTGTGATGACCAGTGCACATTATATTTCTACCCATTATTATAGGCTGGAGTACCGTATAGTAATAGCATCTTTTGAATAATTATTTAATAATTATTTATGTCTCATTCATCCCTAGAGGATGCTGAAAAATATATTTATTAACTAAATAATACTATATAGGTTGATAAATTAATACTTTATGGTAATTATTCTTTTAACATTTCATCCCCATTGTAGCCATCATCTTCAGCTTCTTCCGTTCGTCGTCTTCCGTTTATGGGCCTTTTAAGGCAAAGCTGAGATGAGTCCAAGATGATTGGCTTACAATTAATCCTGGAGATCATATTACAATTTATAATCTCTCAGCTTTTGCTAAGAAGGCATTTTTGTCAGCTTTTAGTCCTTAACATTGAATACGGAGAGGAAAATGTGTGTCCCATTTATCCCTGCTGTGGGGATGATTTGGACATAGAAGAACTTTTTTTTTAATTTCATTTATATTTCTGTATAATAATAATCTTGAACAAATATTATGCATAAGATGTAGTCAAACACTTAATGTATGACACGTGATATATAATATTGATAATAACTTAAAATATTTAAAATAAATATTTTTGTGAAAATGTCCCATTCATCCCCTATCTCCCCTACATACCTGCCAACATGTCTATTCAGAAATCCTTACATTTTCCCGACATTCTTCATTGTGCATCTTTACAAAAATATATGCAGTAAAAGGTGTTTATGAAGGCATTTGGTAAGGTAATACAGTAGAGTCGCGGTTATCCGAGTTAATATGGACCAAGCTCACCTCGGATAAGCGAAAAACTCGGTTAAACGGAATTTACATAAATGGTTACTAATTTAAGAGATAAAATATAAATTTACACACAATTTATTAATTTTTATGGTATACTTACAGCCATTGTGATGTACACTGCAAATACTTGTAGAATAAAAACAGGTTATGAAATTGATTATTTGAAAAAGTCCTTGATATTTTTTTGTTTGTGGGATGACAAACGTTCTTTTGCTGCAACATTATGCCATTTTTTATAGTGTCATCAATATTGTAGGTGTAGCCTCTTCTTGCTGCTCAATATATTGAATAGTTTTTTCAATAGAACTTAGACCTTCAGAATGCGTAATTGTTTTCTGGTTAACATAGCTTCCATCATCACTGCTCTCTTGTTCGCGATTTTCAACCTTATCTGTAATCATGTCATCTGTAATTTCTTGCTGTTCATCCGCATTAATCCACACAGCAATGTCTTTTTCAGAAACAGGAAGTGTTTGTGCTAAGTTCAATAAAATTTGTCATCAGATGCTTCATTTTCATCATTTGATTGCTTTGATTTTTCTGCCACGATTTCTGTAGAGTCGTTGATTCAATTTCTTCCCATGCTTCGGAAATCCAATACACAACATCTCTTTCAGACAATCTGTAACTGTTCGTTCATCAAGATCTTCAATCAGCTTACCCAACAGCTTTTTTCTGTAATTCCTTTTCAATTTCCCGAAAACACCTTGGTCTAATGGCTGTATCAGTGAAGTGACATTTGGGGGCAAAAAATATGCTTCGATATCTCCACTTGCTAGTTGCTCCTCATCCGGATAGCATGAGGCATTGTTTAAAAGCAGGAGTGCTTTTCTTTCTTACTTGTTTTTCTTTTAAGGAAATTCCACTTTAGGGACAAATTGTTCATAACACCATTCCTTAAAAAGTTCAGCACTCATCCACGCACTTTTCTGATTTCTGTAATATACAGGAAGACTTGCAGATGTTGATGTTTTTTAATCCCCTTGGGTTTTTTTTACTTTCTGATTATCATTGGTTACAATTTCAAAGTACCGGATGCATTACAACAACTTAAAACAGGTATCCTTTCCTTTCTTCTCTTATATACGGAAGCTGATGACTCTTCTTTTGCAGCTAAGGTTTTCGATGGTAGCATAAGAAAATTTAATCCTGTTTCATCACAATTAAACAGTTGACCTTTACACAAATTGTTTTACTCGATAAATTTATGAAAATTTTCTACGGATTTTAGAACTGCTTCAGAATCTGCAGATAGCATTTCACCAGTTATGTGAGTTGGAAGAAACTGTCATTGTCAATGAAGTGTATGCTGCAGGTGAAAGAAAAGTCATAAAATTCAGATTTTCTAACCAAAATAATAGAAATATTTTTTTTTGTGACTCGGTTAAGCGGGACTCGGATAATCGCGACTCTACTGTATATGATTTGATACAGAATTTATTGATAAATACAAAAATATTAAACGAGTACTCGTTTAAGTTAAAAAAGAAAGTCAAAGACATAATCCAAATTATAATATTAGCACTGATAATTCTTTTTTAATATACTTTAAATAGGCTGATTTGGCTTTACCCAACAATTCTTTGTCATGCATTTCTTCGTAGCAATCTTCCCATATGCTTTTAATTATTGAAATATTTTATAAGTAAAAGAAAAAAAAAATAAATTTCTAATAAAAAAAAGTATTAAAACTTCAATTTTAGTTTTGCATTCAGCATTCCTGTGAGAAAATTAAAAAATGTTTACAAAATGTACGCAGCATGACTAAAAATTCCTTGGCATAGAATAACGTGTTGTGAATAACTACTTGGCTGCGGTGACGTACTATGTTTCTAATTAATCATCTTTGCAATACAATGTGTGCATCAGTTTTATTTTTTTACACAATAAGTAACATATTTGAAGAATCATTTCAAGTTTTACGAAAAAACCTTACCTGACACCTTATAATTTGGCCTAAATCTTACTTTGTACGGTTGAACCTTACAAGTTGGCGGGTATGCATATATGATACACCTGAAAATATTAGAAGGTCTTAAGAGAATAATAAGAAATAATAACGAGACTTCTTTTGCAAAGAGTATGAATTTGACAATTTTTATTTGAGAGTTCAATCTGTAATCCAAATTAGTCATTTGCTTCAAAGTACCTTACAATGTCACAACACTTTCATTGAAGCAATGATTTAAAATTGATAACACCGCATCCAATTCATAATCTCTTAATAATATACATTCAACAAACACTAAACATTTTACACATTTTTACAAAATTTACACATATTTTCATCAACGAATAAAATTTTGCAGAATAGCTTTAGATAAAGCACCACAACCAATCTAAATTTTACATTCATTCATGATATAAATTGATATATATATATATATATATATATATATTTAAATACAAAATTACAAAAGAAGTAAATTTTGATTATAAAATTGATTGAATACACATTTCTTTATCAACACTTTAATTCTTGTTTTATTTCTATTTATTTTTAAGCTGTCTTTAAATCAAGTAACTTTGCACTCAAGCGGTACACATAACTTGTCTTAAAAAGAAATTGTGTAAAAACAATGTCATTGTACAAAATATGTAAAAAGTCCTTAAAACAGGAATAATTTATCACCACCACTGAATCACAAATGCAACAGATATTTGTAAGTTGACTTGAGAAAATTACTTGAATTTTTATATTTCTCACCAGAACACTTTTTAAGTAACAGCAATTCAACACCAAAACTTCTTAAACCATTTACCATGTATAAAACCGTTGAACTTAGTTCATTCAATCCATTTACATACGTACAATTTCACCATTACGATAATTTCTCCACATAAATTAATGATTTTTGAAAAACATGTTTTGGCAACAGTCAGTTTACAGTGCCATTCATTACTTTAACTTCTGGCAAGTCTTTTGTCATAGAGAAATCGTCTTGCCCGATAACGCCATCTTTAATTTCACAATTTTCCTCCTTGGTGCCGTCATCTTCAGCGCCTTCAGGGGGTTTGTACATGAGCCAGGCGAAGAAAAAGAAAACACAGGAGAGAGATTTAAGAACACAGGCTAGAATTAGAACATTGGTACTCATCAGCTGGTTATCATAGAAGAGACAAGCTCCTTGCTTGTTGCAGGTATCTTGCCACAGCTGACAACTGAGATCAATCAGGGAGCCAAAAAGTATTGGTGCAGGTATTGTACCTGAAACAAGAAGATCATTAAAGAAATTCTAAAATGTAAAATTGATAAACATTTATTTATACTGGTCATTACGTTACAAAGGGTTCTCGATACCGATCACCATTGCGAGAAATCGCGAAAAATATTTCTAGTTGGCGAGGAAACAAAAGATTGAAATCTCCAAATAGCGAGAGTTGATTTTTTTTTTTTTAGCAACAATATTAATGATATTATTGAACGTTCTAAAGTTTTTTATGTAACATTATTTGTATTTTGATTTTTTTTTTCAGATTTCATTCATATTTTTCAAGATTTTATTTATATATTTATTTGTTTTATTTAGCCCTCTAACACTATCCCGAATCAACTCTAGTTTTTCTTCATGACACTACAGTAATAATTCTCTGTCTAAAGCGGAATCGATCTGGACTGAGAAAATTTTCCGACGTAAGACATAATATTCTGTCTTGGACAGAATTTATACTGTATTAAAAATTATTCTGTGGGACTTTAAAATCTTTCCGTCTTCATAGAGTTCGCCTTAGGCAAAGTTTACTGTATTTAGAAATAAATCGAGATATAATTTTTTTCTTCTAGACTTGTTAAAGCATCTATAATATACCTTTTTATTGGTTTCTATCTACAGCCGATAGCTAAATTTAAATCAATAGCTGATCTAAAAAAATAAAACAAAATAGAACACATATTGAAAAAAGGGTTACATTAGTGGTTAAAGAACTACTTTATAATCTATTACTGACATAATTTTCATTTGGCTATAGTTTTTTTATGCTTAGACAAACTTCTAAGGTTAGTTACAAGCCAGTGAGAAAAGCCTGGTTTCAACGTGACATTTTTAAAGATCAGATTTTCACATCGCTATAAACTTTATTTTCCATGCATAAATTTGCTATATCAAGACAACCTCGCTTAAAGGGTTATGAAATTTTTTTCTTTTCAAAAAACACTTTTATTTCCCTCGCAATTTCTGAACGTTCAACGACATTTTATAAATGCTCTCTCAAATAACCGTTTTGTTTAAAATTTAAAAACACATAGAAGTTATAGCGATTTTTGTCATACAGTGAACGTAAGAGAGATTACTTGTTGCAAAACTTGCCGGTACCAGAAAATCCCGGATAACGAATAAAGCGATCTTCTTGCTGCTGTATTTATTATTTCTTTAATGAAAAGTTTATTTTTTTTCATAGTCCTTGAATGACGATTTAAAATTTCCAATTATTTTTTCTTTGCTTGTTTGTTTCTTTTCTTTTCTTTTTTTTTTTTTTTTTTGTTGAGCATCGGCCAGTTTGCTATAAAATCCCCGAGTTTTAGAGGTTTTCCATACCCCCCTCCCCCTAAAAAATGTAAATAAATAAATAAATTAAAAATAAAGTAAAGAAAAATAAATAAATTCCAGTTATTGGGATTTTGTGATGTTACACAAAAAATCTTAAAAGTTGAGAATTTGAAAGTGGAAATTTTACAACTGATTCTGAAGCACAAACTAACAATTTGTTAAACAATTTTTTTCAGATATTTATTTCATGATTAATGATTGCTTGACGGTCCTATATTTGTAAATGAGAATATATATATAAATATATATGTTTTACATGCTAAACATTTTGCAGAAACACACTTTTAGCATCAACATTTTTTTTTTTTTTTAAGTTTCAAATATCTCTAATTTTTCTCAAAATTTTCAAATTTCCCTGACTTTTCCAGGTTAATGGGTTGGGTTGATTATTGACGGTCAATTATCTACACTAGGGATATAGGGCCGGGGGGAGTGCCCTTCGTGGGGGTCTTTCTAAGGGAACCTAACCCGTATTTACGCATGGATAAATCCACGGCTCGAAGAAAACCACGAAAACTCCGAACGATTAGGCCGACGGGCGCGATTGGGATCGAACCCAGCACCTCCCGTCTACCAGCTTCGAGAGCAGAACCTTCCAGGTTAATGGAATTTTGCAATCGGTTTTTCACGCATTTTTTCACATGCTAGAATTATAAAAATTATCTATACAGGTGAGTTTCCGATAACAATACAACATTTTAATATATTTAGAACTTCAGTATCTATAGTAATTAAATAATTAATTAATCTTCCCGTTAGCCGCGCGCCGGTGATAAATCGCCAATTATTCTTTATGGTTACAGCTGTGTATGAGTTACAACAACAATTAAGTTAATTACGCGCCAAAACAAGCTCGCTAAATTTGGCCAACTGTCAGTGAAACTGCATCAATAGAAATTTTAAACACTAAAAAATAGAAAATAAAATATAAAGTGTATAATAATTCTTTTGAACGTTTTATTTTTACCCTCCTAATAAATGTGATTTGATTTTTTTTTTCGAACTTTAAAAAGTGGTGTCTTTTTTTTAATTGTTTGTAATTTTAGGTTGAAATTTTTACGTAAAAAATTGGCCAAGTCTACTTTATTACTATTTTATTAAAAAAACAACAAAAAACCACCTAACTTTTAAGAGTTTGAAGAAATTCAAATTACACTTATTACGAGGAAAGATAAAAGTGTATATATATATATATATGTATATAAATCACAAGTAAAAATTCATAAATTGTATTTTGTTTTACATTTCGTATCGTTTAAACATTAAAACTACAACTTAAAAGCTAACTAACTTACTAAAAGCTACATTATCAATTTGATGCCTTCTCTTTAGATTTAGTACCTTAAATAATCTACTGCTGCCATCTGTTATTGAAATTGTCAACGAAATAGTGGGATGATGGAATGGGTATTTCAAAATTTGTAAAAATTCTTTTCACCAACAGCTGAAAGCTAAAGATCCAATTTATAAAAGATTTTTCCCTTTATCTTGAAATATAACTTTATTTTCTAAACTTTAAAACTAGCATTAGTTTATTTTATTAAAAAAAAATAAAATAAAAAAAAATAAAAAATAAAATAAACATATTTATTGTCAGTATCATAAAAATTTGTATTAGTAGATTGTATCAGTAGATGGCAGCACTATAATCATTTTTCTTGGATCAAACGTAGTTCTCTTACTTCTCTTGCTACTCGATCGAAAGCTTAAAGATAATTCAGAGGTAAATTAACTAACATTATGCTATATTGAGTCTTGTTAATGATATTTTGTGTCTATAAACTAAAACGTCAACTAGAATTATTAGGAATAGTTTGATTTGTTTACTTTGCTTTTTCCTTCGCAAAGTTCAGCAGAATTTATTAAAGAGCCAACACTAGTCATCTTAAAAAAATAGCAAGCTATTGGAGGGATTCTTTGCAAATTTCTAATATGCATTTCAATATTTTTAAATGATTCTGTTTTTTTTCTATAGTATATACCAGGTCGAAGTCTAACGTTATATCTTTCAACTTTTTAAACACTTTCCAACATAGTTTAAAAGTGTTTATGAATTCGGTTTGTCTGCCTGTTCGTGCACTAACTCGCGTAAATATACACGGATTGTTATGCAATTGATATATGTTATTGAGATTTACTATGGCACGTTCGGTATTTAAACTGAAGTGTGTAGCACTTAGTTTTTTTTTTTTTTTTTTTTTTTACAGGGACACTCAAAAGAATTCCTTTAGATTACAGTCTATGCGGAAAAATAATTTATGGCTTATTTTAATAATGTTACACAAATTCAAACTTACTGCAATTGATATATATCACTAAAGTGTATTACAGGCTTACTGTAGAATATAGTGTGCATAGCATTTACAGTTCCTTTACAGGATCACTCAAAAAAAAAAATCTGATACAGTACAATCTATGAAGAAAAATCGTTTGCAGTTAATTTTAATAATGTTTCAATATTTGAAGAACAGTGAAATTGATATATACCACTTAAGGTGCATTATAAGAGGCAGCATATTGTGTGTATATAATTCATCATTTATTTACAGGGACACACAAAAAATGCCGATTGTCTGTTATCACTAACTGCTGAAAGTGCGTATTAATTGCTGAACGCGTCTCTAAATTTAACCCATTTTTTGTCTATTACTTGGTGTGTATAAATTCTATAGATCATATACAGGGCAGCACAAAAGTTCTCGAGTACATTTCCGTTTATTGACGGACATTCCAGAAGCGGAATTTTAAAACTGTGCTACGCGTTTCTGAACTGAACTAAAATTAAGCATTCTATATAGAATATATACAAATCTATAGATCATATACAGGACTGCACAAAATAATTTGTACTTTTTTCCGAATATTGTTGGTAATTCCTGAAATTGTGTTTAAATACGTAATGCCTTTCACATTACATTAAACGCTAAAGATTTGTAAAATGATTTTGGAAGTTTTGGAATAATCTATGCTTGACGCATGATTTTTCATTTTTGTTACTTACCCATCATACGTAGTATAGGGTAAGTCTTGTAATTGTTTTGAAAATCTGAAATTTTTTTGACAGATTTACACTTTTCAGACACTAGAGATTCCGAAAAACATATTTTTAGAATTTTTTTTTTTTGCCGTCCGTCTGTGTGTGTCTGTAAACGCTCTATCTCCCGAACAAATAGAGATAGAGACTTGAAATTTGGTATGTACTTAGTATGTAATAATGGAAAGAAGCTTATTGAATTTCAGTAACCTCGATTATCCGGAACTATTTTTTTCGGACTCTCGAAATATTCGTTCTGATAAAAGGTATATAAATATTTTCGAAATTGTTTATTTTAAGGAGTGAATATAAAAGACAAAAAAAAAAAAAAAAAAAAAAAAAAAATTGCATAAAGAATGAAGTCGATCGGATAATGAGTTGCCGAGATATTCGTAATTATATTTTCCACACTCTTCGATTTTTCATGACCCTGTATTTCATTCAAATTAATTCAAAGATTATATTTTAATTGGAAATGAGACGCTTCATCCGACGCAATAAACCGTTAGTTAATAGGATTAACATTTTTGAAGTTATAAGGATGTTTCTTTTACGCAATTCAGTAATAGAACATTTAAAGTTTATGAAGTCATCAAGCCCCGATTTTATTCGAATTGCAATGCATTTTATAAGTAGTTTACGCATGTTTTATTTTCATATTTTATATTATGCATATCCATGATGGGTAAGTATTCCGGTGGCCCCTAACGACTTGTTTATTTTTGTTGCATTTTTGTTCTGAGGATACTTTCAATTTCGGATAAAACATTGATTGGGTGGTTTCTAAAATAAAAGTGTCTTCAAAATGAAGCTGAACGAAATCAAAATCAAGAAAGTAGAAAGATACAATGTTAGGCATCGACTTCATTCTTCCTATACAAGAAAAAGAATCATTTAAAAATGTGAAAATGCAAACAAGAAACTTGCATTGGTTTAACATTAGCTTGCGAATTTTTATGCTGACTAGTGTAGGCTTTACAGTATGCAGTGATCTCAATATAGAGTTCCTGTGATGAAGACAAAGAAGATATTATGAGAACTATAGCACAAAAATATAGGGACGAGTGGATCCAGGACACGTATACAGGGTAATCCCAAAAAGATTGAAACGTTCTTTCATTTTTTACCTGTAGGAGGTAGGTAGGCAAGGCAAATTGCATATGTATTCGAAATAAAGTAGGACACAAAACTACGTTAATGAAGCAGTCCTGCCGTTAATTTTCAACACTTTAAATTTTTAGACGGTCTCTGTATCCCACAACTTATATTTAGAAATGAATTATCCATGCTGTGGCAAGTACAACAAAGTAAAATTTCCATTTATCTACGACAAAATCTCACCCAGCTGTACTTTGAATTTTATAATATTTTGAAGCTATTAAGGCTTTGGGCACTAAAAAATCGCCTGTTCATTTTTAGTGCCAAAAAAGCTACGAAATTCAATTAAATTTTAAGTATCATAATTTGGGAAATTTTGGCCATAGAAGAATGGAATTTTTACCGTTGTACTTGTCAGAACATAGAGAATTTTTTTCTGAATATAACTTATAAAACCCAGAGACCGTATAAAAGTTTTAAAGTGTAACATTTTCAATATTACTATCAGGCCTATTTTATCAACATAATCTTAATTTCTACCTTATTTTAAACAATTATGCTATTTACATTGCCTATACGTATCTCCAACAAGCAAAAAAATTAAAGCGCGTTTCAATCTCTTTGGGACAATCTGTATAGTTATACCCCCCTTAAATCTTCGCAGAATTAGAAGAGGTCAACATTTGAGGATGATAATATTAAATCATCATGACAACACAAAATAGCAGATTGAAATGTTTCTTGGACTCCCTAAAAAAGCTAAGTATTTAAAAAAAAAAAAAAAAAAAAAAAAAACATTTAATTATAAAAGTTACGAATAAATCATATTAAAAATTATAAATTAGGACCTACATTAATATTTACTTTAAAAAAATAAGCATCATAAAAATATGGCCATGTGAATTTACAGCTCATTTCTAACTTTTCGATGATCTAAGGAAATCATCTCTTGTTATCGTTTGCATTGGCAGAAAAGTTGTATAATAGCATTTTCTTTTATAAAGTTGGTTTATTTTATATTTAGGACGTTTAATACAATTTTTCCGGTGACCAATTGAATGACTCTTGTACTTTTCACCTTAAAGACCTTAATTATATTTTTTCTAAATTTATTGATAAAGCATTAACATATTTTCTTTTATAACTATGAAGATTTAAGAAAAAAATGTATAAACTATATTCTTTTCCGGACTGATTTGTCCAAGGGTTGGGTTGGGTTGGGTTGATTATTGACGGCCAATTATCTACACTTGGGATATAGGCCCGGGATTTGTCCAAGAAATTTAAATATAAATGGCAAAAGTAGGTTTTACTGGTTGAAAAAACAAAGTTGGTATAATTTTTAATATGTAGTAGGCTTACAAACAATAATTCATTTATTTATAACATTTAATAGTAGACGTTATTGCTCTGTTGGTATACCAGTATAATTTTTATATAAAGATTTGCGGCAGAGTTGGTGGGGTGTGGGGGGAAAGGGGTACATTTCTCCCCCCCCCCCAAAAAAAAAACAACAACAACAACAACAAAAAACTACATTATATACAAATCTTACCTAGAAGTCTTACAGCAATCCACTGGACACCTAGAGCAAACGATTTCTGACTTTCAGCAACACACCTGATAAAGAAAACAAATAAATAATCATAACGGAAAGAAAATAAATTCTATTTAGCACTAAAATAAAAATGTTTCCAAAAACACTTACATACTGGTAGTCCTACTCTCTACCGAAAGTTGGATACATAATTTAATATACCGGGTGCGGCATAAATTCGTTAAAACTTTAAAAATTCATTAAAAGGGAACAAATGATACTAAAAAATTGCAGTTTGCATGAATGGGATTAGAGCGAGATCAATTTTGTTGAATAATCAAAAAAGTTGAAGATCAAAAATTGCCGATAGATGGCGCTGGCATGCATAATATAAAGTCTATGTATGCAAATTAGGTTTATAGTAAAAAACATAATTCTTCGAAGCATCTGACTAGCTTCAGTATCCCAGTATATGAAACGGGCCCTTTTCTCGTCTTGAGTCCTTCTGCCGTGCAGAATTTTCGCAATGCGCCGGTTGCTAATATCCCTTTCTTATCAAAGACCTTAACCAAAGACGCTTGATCTGGTAACGATAGCATGCTGTTGGCATCGAATGAAGAATCTATGTGCATCGAGGTGTTTTATCCACAGCCAGATTTGCATAAATCACCTTCATATTATGCATACCTGTGCCATCTAACGGTAATTGTTTTAACCGCAACTTTTAACAAAAACAAAATTCATCTATTAAACAAAATTCAATTCCTCTCTAATCCCATTCGTGCAAACCGAAAAATTTTAGCATTATTTGTTTCGTTTTAATAATTTTTTAAAGTTTTAACTCTCTCCCCCCCCCCCCCCCCCCCAAACCTCTCAAAATTTAACCTGTGACCTTTAACATCGGTAACTTTTAAAATAGAATGGCGCGTTTTTCAGTTTGATTGCGCACTTTATTTTCGTTCCTTTTCAGAAAGTAGCTAGTTTTTTTGTAAAAATTAAGAAAAATTACTGGCCGATTTTTTACAAAAATTGAAATTTTGGGTGCATTTTTTTTTTTTTTTTTTTTTTTTTTTTTTGCATATGTGTGGTGAATTTTAAATAAATACCTCAAATACTTTTCTTAATATTCGCAAAAACCGCTTTTTCGCCGCCACGTACCTTAACGTTTGATATATATAGATACCTATAAATTTATAGAGGTTTTGTAGGCAAAAGTGCTCTCGCAGACGCGTGGTTGGCGATTCCTGCTCTTTAGCGTTTCATCTCACCTTCATGAATCTCCCCTATTAGCTAACGAATATTATCCCTCACACAGTCAATATTAAATTTTTAACATTGGCTAAAATTAATATTTATGCATTAATACTTAGTAAAGTTCGTTATAATATGTAGACATATGACTGTAAAAACATAAGTACGGCCCCCAATTTCTCTGCTCTTCTAGATTTTGGCTCTTACATAAATTTTAATGAGTACCACTGTCTTAATATATCGTATATTGTAAAAAAAAAAAAAAAAGACAAATGTATCTTAATCTAGGCAAACACAATATAACCACGAATGAAAATATACAATAACACCTTCCTAAATATCTACGATACCGAAAAGCTTTCTTTTATCTCAAGAAACCTCACAAACTAATATATATTTTCAGGATTTAAAGAAACATTTATAAAAACAAAGTTTCTTTTGCTGCCACTAATTTTCGGAAACGTTTCCGAGTAGTTTTTATATCTTATTAATCAATTTTCTCAACCTGGCATATAGGTTTTTTGGATGCTATCAATTCTTAAGTAAACATTTTCGTGCTCAACAAACTTGTTTTAGAGACAAATATGATAATTATAATTATGATATAATATGATAATTATCATATAATATGATAATATTAATTGAGAATAGATAGTGTCTTAAAAATAGATATATATTCAGATTTGACAAAACTGATTAAACCATATTTTATCACCGTTCTATATACAGGACGCTAAATATGGCGGATTACTTATTCATAAATTCCTTTTACAGACAAGAAAATTTGGAATATTAGTTTTATTTTATTTTATTCGGGCCAAGAAATTAAACTTTCTGGTGCGAATTCGGAAATTCCGAATAAAAAAATCTGTCAGATTTGGCAACATTCTGAGGTTTCTAAAGATAAAGAACAGGTTAGAATCATGGGTAACTCGGAAGAGGTTACTGCATGTTTTCGTACATTGTAATATAATATTTTAAAATTAAGATACATTTGTCTTTTTATACAGTGTATGAAAAATAATAGCAATTAAATTTCATCGAAGCTTACAGATATTTATACAGCATATCATGCATGCTTACATATTTGCGAAAACAAAACGTGATCAACTTACCTGAGCGTACCACTTAGTGATGGCATACTGACTAGGAAGGTAAAAAGCATGGAGAGGAATATCAGGAGTAGGAACACTGGCATATAGGAACAATAGTTGATGCACTTCTCGCGCGTTGCTTGGATAACTATCGAGTGAGCACCCGTACTCAAGTTACGCCCTGGATGAGCGATGCAGCTGCAATCGCCATACATCTAAGAGAAAAAGAAAATTATACTTTAATTTCTATTAAAAATCATTTAGATATCTAATACAGTCCCTCCCCCCATGACATAATGCTGACATATTTCTTTTAATAGACAGAACACTTTATGGACTCTTTTTAAATACCGGGAATAATTATTGTAACGTCATGAAGTCAAAATAATACACATTATTGGGATAATTTGGGACCATAATCTTAGTTTATGATAATAATAGGATTAAAGTAATCCCAGAATAAGAGAAGTGGTGGTTCTTGATTGACACCTGTTGTAAGTGGATTATCCTAGCGAGAAGATCTCCTTTGTTCATTTCAAGTAAGAATGAAAGACTTCTCATGCTTTGTATAATCTTTCTAAATGTGTTTGGACTTTTTTCTATAAGAATATTATCTGAAGGGCTTTAAAATGTGCTAGGAAGGTATTAGTACGAATAGTATGACAAAAGAAATGGATTTCGGAGAACCCAGAGATTAGAAGAGGGAGGAGAAAGGAAGAAGAGTGTATCAAATAGAATCTGATTGAATGATGATGCAGTTTTTTTGTCAGTGAGAAGCAGACATGTTTTTGTGTTCTGAGTAGACAGACCTTGGTTTTGGAGATAAGAAAAGCAAGGGTTCCTTGGATGTACGGGGAATGTCTTGTAATATTGTCCAAAATTTGATTATCATGTTTTTTACAATTGTTATTTTTAAATAAAGCTTTTTCGTTTAATATGAACCAATATGTTTTAATTATTGTATATTACCACGATACCATAGTATATATTCGGGGCTGAAAAATCCACATGTCTTTCTTAAAGTGTAAACACAACTTTAGAATGTAGCGAGGCTAGACGCCGTCCCGGGTATCAAGAATAAAGGGGAAAATACGAAAATTAGTTGGTCAATACTTAATACTCAATCTTAATAGTTGGTCAATACTTAAAATAAATCTCTTAACTCGCTAGGTAAAACAATTCTGCTCCGAAGCAGTTTTATAACTTTTGAAACTACAGTAAGCAGGCATAACGCACTAAAAATATTGCCATGCGTTTTGCAATTGTAATAATATATATATTTTTCCTTTAACAATAATGCAGGTGCTCAAAGCAGCGTAAATTTTGCTCCGCGATAATTTAAGACTGGTCTCAAATCCGAAGAAGTTACTTCCCGACACATTTCTGAATTCATTTTTGTTCGGAAACGCATGAAATTGGCAGGTGTTCTTATTCAAAAACTATGTAATCGAATGGTGTTTTCCATTTTTTAGTAAAGACAGAAAATCTTTCAAAAAATACTGACAAATTTGGCATTTTGAACCCAATATCCGCACACGACAGCGCTGGAAAGGAAAGATGTCGTCGGGTGACAAGAATCGCTTATAACTCGATAAGTAACTTATTTATCAAAAGATGGAAAACACCATTCGATTCTATATCGCTCCAACAGTCAGATCTGCCAATTTTACGCCTTTGCGTTTAAAAATGAGTCAGAAAGTTTCGCATTGTTGAGGAGGAAATATTAGAATTACCTTAGGAGTTTTCAAGAAGTATTTTGTTTATTTAAGGTGTTCTAAGTACCTTGAAAACTGTTTTTCATTTATAAGTACTTTTTAAGGAGTCTATATGTACCCTGTAATATTTGAAAGCTTTCATCTACTAGATTAATAAAAATCATAGCAACTTCGACTTACTTTTGTGCTATCGAGCTGGTAAGTACTTTTGCATCCCGCAAAGCATGGAGAGTAGTATACGACATTATCTGTACCGCACACGGGATCATACTGCCTCGGAGAACAGTGACAGGCCTCGTTGCACGAATCCTGGAATCTAGGAGAATCGAAGGGCTCCGAACTGAAATGAAATTGGTATAATACGTATTAGTCCAGGCATTAGGGGATAAAAAAGAGCAAATAAAGGAAAGTTTTGGTGTAGTTTTTTTGGGGGGGTCCCTTTATGTTTTTTGGGTCGCTGAACACGAATCCGAGGTTTTCCAACAAAATTTTTTCCGGGAAATACGTTTTTTTTACAAAAAAAGTGTAAAAAAACGGACTTTTCTCCGTTTTTTCAAAATAATTCCAAAATTGTGCATTTTACGTGAAAGTCGGCAACATATGAATTAAAGAAAAGAAAATTTCCTATATTTTATGTATTGAAAGTTTTTTTCTCTGATCAATGGTTAAGCCGTGAGAGTGCCGCAAAAAAGGGTGTTAAAAACAAAAAACTGTAAAAAAAACGGGAATTACGGTTGTATATGTCGATGTAACATGGAAACTAACCATTTTACGCAAACGGTAACCATTAATGATACTAAAGATTATATGTTTGACTATATTTTATGCATTTGAGGTAGAGGAAAAGTGCGGATCCTGCGCCAGGAGAAGGTGGGAGCAGTGGAGCAGTTCCACCTTCTCTCATGAGTCGAAGGTGCTCCTCCGCCGGAGTGCTCATACTGTAAGAGGCGGTAAAATTGGGAGGTGTAAAAGACAAAAAACTATAAAAAGCGGGAATTACGACCCTGTACGTCGATGTAACATGTAAATTAACCATTTTAAACAAACGTTGACTGTTAATGATACTAAAAACTATATGATTGACTACATTTTACAATGAAGTTCCTGATAATAAATACGGCGACTCATTATGAATCATTATTTAATTATAAGTTATTATGTACATTAGTATATTTACATGAAGTCAAAAAGCAAAATTCTTATTTCCGCAATCTTTTATTTGAAGGTCCCTGCTGTTCATCGACATCTACAACATAGAAAATAGGCGTATGGAATTAGTGGATTTTTTATTTATTACCAATATTATAGAATAAATGTTTTCTTAATGGTAATTATTTCATACCTTGCGGCATGGCTTGTTCCTCTACCATTGGGTCCACGGATTCAATGGGTGAGCAATCCATCTCCAGCTCGGTTTCAGAGTATAACTCGTCTTCCTCATATTGATTCACCACTGAGATGTTGTTGCAGTTCTCTTCGCAGTTGAGGCACATGTTGGAACAACAAAGACCTGCCTTCTTGCACCCACAATTTTGTTGGCAGTTCTTTTTGCACTTACATGATACAAGTTTCAACAACGCAGGGGGAGCAGGGGGTAGTAAAGTAGATACCGGCTCAAGGCCAATATTTGTTTTTTTCCATCCTCACTCTTCAGCATTTTTTTCAACTCCTAGCCATTGCTGCACCTGGTGATATACTCTTAAAGATTGCTGTCGTGCTGTAGCTGCAGATGGTGGTAAAGCAGCAATATTTGAATTGTATTTAAATGCTGACTTCTTGTACGAAATATACCTTAGATGGTTCAGCGAAGGCACATTCATCCCCCTATAACCGTACAGCAAGACCAGGAAACGTTCCCCAGCAGCTGAAATCATTTCTTGAGTAGCGTTGGAGTCTTTAAATACTTTAACAGCGTCAGCAACATCTGAATTCTTCACAAGAGTTTTGAGGAACTTCATTTTTCCTTGCATAAATGGTGCTGACGTTGTGTCACACTCGCTCATAGCATGTAGGAAGAGGATGTTTTCCGCAACCGTTGAACTCACAGCATTAATTGGAGAAAATACCACTGGAGAAACAGTGTCCTTTCCAGGTTTTAAAAAGAAAACGTTTTCAGCCCTGCAGAGAGCTATCAAAATGACCAAGAGGTCTACATCCTTCCCAACTATAATCACCGTCTCATTTGATGGAGCCAAGGACAAAGCAGTGTTTATAATCAAGGTGTCTGCATCTTCTTTTGCTTGCTTGCATGTAATATCTGCTGATGAGAACTTATTACTCATCATAGATATTAACCGACCCTTGTTTTTTGGGTTAGCAAGAAACTTTTCTTTGCAAATGGTAGGTATCATTGTACTGTCAAACAATATATCCGTTGAAGAATGTTTCCTTGCTCGTCTCATACGCTCAGCAGTTTTTGTACCACCTTGTAAGTCATCAGGGTAGCCATCAAAGACAACTACTGCCTGCGGTTGGTACCGTGACTGTACGTACTCAACATATTTATCGCAGATTGTTGAAAAAGGCTGATTCTTAGGCCAAACTACCCTATGCAATAACCCCCCCCCCCCCATCAATGACGAATTGAATTCTTCCGCTGAACCGCTTGCTTGTTAGGGGTTTGAATGCCTTGTAGAGAGTAGATTTGGTTCCTTTTCTTAAACCATTGTGGAATAGGGATAAGGAATAATATTTGTTACTAATGCACATAATTATTTATAATTAAATAATGATTGATAATGTGTCGTCGTATTTATTATCAGGCAACTTCATTGTAAAATTTGGTTAATCCTATATATTTTAGTATCATTAATAGTCAACGTTTGCTTAAAATGGTTAATTTTCATATTACATCGATACAGGGCCATAATTCCCGTTTTTTACAGTTTTTACTCACCCACGTAGTATAGGCAGGGACCGATTTAGAAAGTTGGGGGCCCTGGGCACAGATGCGTATGGGGGCCCCCCCTCACACAGATTCTTTGAATAAAAAAATATAATATCGAAAGCAGTACTTAAGATAACCACTATTGACTTTGATAATTTCTTTAAAATATTAATTTAAAAAATTAAATTCGATAATCATTAATTTACTTTTAAATAATTATTTGATAATTATGAATTTTTAATTGAATTTTATAAAACTGTGTGGTGCTGATTACCTTTCTCTATGCAAGTCCCTATATCTGGAATGATAAAGTATGCAACAACTGATAATAAATTTACTGCAGTACCAAGTATTAATTATTTAAAATATTAGCATATCCATCCTATTAATCAAACAACTTTTTATTTCAAATATAAGCTTTGTATGAAAAAACTAAATTTACACAAGTAACTAGCAGAACCACATGGCTTTGTCCATGTTAACCATGAGGGCCTTACATGTAAAATAAATAAAAATGAAATAATATGGCGATCACCAAAAATGAAATTCTGTACATTCCTGCACATAAATTGTTAAAAGACAATCATCAAAAAATGAAGTTACTTTGACATATCATAGACAATCTCTGACAAACAGATTTTTCCATTTTAATTTTGTTTTTTGACAGTTAAAACTGTCTTGGCCAATAATTGAAAAATCTTTAGTAGCATTTGGGGGCCCCTGAAAATCGGGGGCCCTGGGCCCGTGCCCCGAATGCCCTGCCGTAATTCAGGCACTGAGTATAGGGTAAGTCTTGTAATCGTTTTGAAAATCGAAAAATTTTTTTTGACGGATTTACACGTTTCAGACACTGGAGATTCCGAAAAACATATTTTTAGAAAAAAAAATTTGCCGTCCGTCTGTGTGTGTGTCTGTAAACGCTCTATCTCCCGAAAAAATTGAGATAGAGACTTGCAATTTGGTACGTACTTAGTATGTAATAATGGGAAGAAGCCTATTTCATTTCAATAACCTCGATTAACCGGAACTATTTTTTTCGGACTCTCGAAATATTCGTTCTGATAAAAGGTATATAAAAATTTTTGAAATTGGTTATTTTAAGAAATGAATATAAAAGACAATAAAAAAACATAAATGTTGCATAAAGCATGAAGTCTATCGGATAATTATTTGCCGAGATATTTGGAATCCTATTTACCACACTCTTCGATTTTTCATGACCCTGTATTTCATCCAAATTTCACTTCAAAGATATATTTTAATTGGAAATTTGACTCTTAATCAGATGCAATAAACAGCTAGTTAATAGGATTATTATTTTTGGAGTTATAAGGATGTTTCTTTCAAGCAATTCAGTAATCGAGCCTTTAAAGTTTGTGACGTCATCAAGCCTCGATTTTATTTGAATTGCAATGCATTTTATAAGTAGTTTACACATTTTTTATTTTAATATTTTACATTATGCATATCCATGATGGGTAAGTATTACGGTGGCCCCCAGCGACTAGTTTCTCTTTTATCCACTTCCAATGTTACCGCCTCTTAGAATACGAGCTCTCCGGAGGAGTAGCACCCTCGACTCATGAGAGTAGCTGGATCTGCCCCACTGCTCCCACCTTCCCCTGGTGTCGGATCCGCACTTTTCCTCTACCTCAAATGCATAAAATATAGTCAAACATATAATCTTTAGTAACATTAATAGTTAACATTTGCGTAAAATGATTAGTTTTTATGTTACATTGACATACAGTGCCGCAATTCCCGTTTGTTTACAGTTTTTTGTTTTTAACACCCATTTTTGAGGCACTCTCACGGCTAAACTATTGATCAGAGAAAAAACCTTTCAATACATAAAATGTAGGAAATTTTATTTTCTTTAATTCATATACTGCCGACTTTCACGTAAAATGCATAATTTTAGAAATATTTTGAAAAAACGGAGAAAAGTCCATTTTTTTACACGTTTTTTGTAAAAAAAAACGTATTTCCCGAAAAAAATTTTGTTAGAAAACCTCGGATTCGTGTTCAGCGACCCAAAAAACATAAAGGGACCCCACAAAAAAAACTACACCAAAACTTTCCTTTATTTTCTACCAAATGACTGGACTATATGTTTTAGAACATCGCCGCTGCTAAAATTGCAATAAAAATGAAAATGCACTCAATGAACAAGTGTTTTGTTTGTAAGAATCTACGAAAAATAAACTCGTTTTTTTGAAATGATAAGATTCTAGATGACAAAATTCACTATGGGATGAGGGATAAATCTACAGGGTGTGGGAAAAAGTTTTGTTGCATCAAGATTTTTTTTTTCTGATTAGATATTTAAATATTGACAATACATTGATATTATATGATGATGTAGGTCTTGAGTTTTGCAAGTGCTCATTGTTTCTTTTTCTTTTGTTAGATAAAAGCATGAAGCGAAAAACTTAAAGTACAAAATTGCCTCATGGCAATTGGAAAAAATAAGAAAATTTGCAATGGCTATATCACGAAAACTAACACACGAGGTTTCACCAAACTTCATATTCTGTTAGACCCTGAGATAAAGAGGTGCTGATTCAATCAACAAGTGGTGCTTGGGTGTACTTGGGGAAAGATGCCTAATCTTGTTCACGATAAATTGATGCCATTTTACGAACGCGATTTTTTTATGATTATCATTATTCACTAATCGCTGTAATTCTGTGTTAAATTCAAAGAAAGACATTATATTTCATATCCATATTTATTGCTACGCGAGTATGCTATTTAAATTAATGATTTAGAATGATATAGATGAAAGTTTTGTGATGGCCACAACATGCTAGTTTTTTTTTTTTTTTTTAATGTTTGTCTTCTCTGTTTATTTAATGCGATTCGTATTTGTTGGTTACCGATAAGATTTTGTTTCACTTGATTGATCGTAGATAGAAGGAAGCATTTAATTTTTATTTTATCTGGAACATAAATTATATTTGTCTGAGATATTAAGTTACAACGGATTTATCAAATTGAGGCATTGCAGATGCTGTGATCGCTGCTGTAACAAATCCTGTAATGATATATTTTTTTCCTTATATATATAAAATGACGGGTGGGTAGTTTTAAATTATATTAAACAGTAAACTCATCAGTCAATGTCTCAAAAAGAAAGACAGCTCATTTCTGCAAAAGTTTGAAAGAAATCTGACTGTCTAAAACCCTTAACCTTAACTGTCCAAAAAACTGTTTGGAATTATTATTTTGTTCTGTTGGTAGAAAAGTTTATTTTCTAGAGTGTTTTCAAAAACAGATTTTTAAGTAAATTCTTATTGGTATCGTTAACATACCTGCAAACTTTTGAAAATGGCAAAGTGTAAAATATTGCGAAGAGTATTTAATTCCCCCTTTTTTTTTTTCATGTAAACATCTGGCGCATGTAAAACATTTTTTAAGTAACACATAAACGAAATTTAAGGCCTTTTTTTTTAAGCAATACATATGAACAACTATCAAAAATACACACAAAAGCTATTATTTCATATATTGTATTGACTAAATTTATTAATGAAGATGGAAATGATGCAAAACGTTATAACACCCATTAAGAAACTAATTTTAAAGATATATACATACCTCTTAAAAAAAGAAAGAAAAAAAACAACTTTTCTTTTTAAAGAAAGTCTGAGCAAAAACTTATTTAAAACATGACTTACTATTACATACAATAAAAAATAAAAGATTTCCTATGGTGTTTTTACAATGAAACCTGAAATCAATCGTAATCTTTTTTTTTTTAAACAGTATTAAATATTCTCGGACATTAAACATTTTTCGTTATTGAAAGCAACTAAAAAAGTAATTCATCATTAGGGGGGGGGGGTGGAGATTGGGAGAAACTTCGCAAAAAAGTGAAAAAAATAAATATCCTACGCGTAAAAGTGTAAAAAAAAATGATTAAAAAGTGTACATTTTATACCTAAAGCGTAAAAGTTGGGAAGGTTATTTACATTGATTGTTTAACTTTTGTTGCTTCAGAGTAATAAATATCATAACCAGGGTACCAGGGAAAAACGACGAACAAATAAGCCAGAAATTTTTAAAAAAGATTTTAAACTTTGTGTTAGAGGGGGGCAAAGACGGGGAAACACACCCGTGTGTATATATATATAACCATAAATGAAACATTATCATAACACCAACTTAAACAATGAAATAATGATTAAGTATGTAATAATTACACTAGATTATATTTTAACACAATTATTTCAAATTGGTAAAGTAATCATACAAGTTGTAAATTTCCAACTGAACGAAAAATGTCCGGGCCAGGATTCGAACCTGGGATCGCTTGGCTGAAGCCGCCACGCTCTACCACTGAGCTATCCCGGTCGAATCTGGAGGGCATAATTCATCCAGTTAACCTTATTGATCGATCTTTTCTGTTGAGCTGATTAAAATATCAGACCAGATGCTTCGATCAATAAGGTTAACTGGATGAATTATGCCCTCCAGATTCGACCGGGATAGCTCAGTGGTAGAGCGTGGCGGCTTCAGCCAAGCGATCCCAGGTTCGAATCCTGGCCCGGACATTTTTCGTCCAGTTGGAAATTTACAACTTGTATGTAATAATTAGTTGTCAATGAAAGATTCCCCAACACACTGAATATGGAAACAAAAACATATTAAAAGAATATGAAATTAAATTAAAAATTGAATAAATGGAATTAAATGAAATTTGTGGAATTTAGACAGAATTATCAAGTCCCAAATACCACAAATAAAATGAAATGAGAGGTTTCATCATCATATTAGCCATACATTGCTAAAGAATATGATTTTAGGACTACCTGCTCATAAACATTGAACCAAACCTGTGAAAAAAATAAAAAATAAATACAATATTAAAAAGGAAAGAAGCCATACCTATAATATACAGAGAAAACATGAAATAGAGTCAGAAAGTATAAAATCCATTATGATTAAAAAAGATACCTGTGCACCACATGAAACACAACCAAAACTAGGGAATGAATTGCAAAAAATCATTACATGTTGCCAAATTTAGAATTAGAAAATGATTTACTATGTTGCCAGAAAAGATGTTAGAATAATATGAATATTGCAAAGCAAACAGGAACATTAGTGCTGCCATCTATGTTGGTAAAAGTGAATATAATCTGAATAAAAAGTATTGGATGAAAATTAATGTTTAAAAATTAAACCAAATTACTATCTGAAATGATAGCAATTCGTTAAATAATAAATAAATGAAATTAATTAATAAATAGAATATCTAATTACATTAAATTAATGGATGTATTAATGAATAATTCTATGTTAAAAATAAGTTGTAAGATGGAAAAATTAATAATTGAAGCAACATAAAAATATATGTACCATTAAATGACAAAAACTATTAAATAACTGTGCATATATACATATATATATAATTCTAGCATATTAGGGAGTCAGGTAAAAATCGATTACAAAATTCTATCTTTGCATATATGAACAAGTTAAATAAAATTGTGTAAAAACAATTAAAACATACTGTTTTTGCTATGTAGTAATACCTGTTTGGTAGGAACTGGTTAAGTCCTGCGAATTTAGCATTAGGGCAATGAAGGATGAAGATGAAAACTAGGCCGACACAGATGAAGGAGAAGACTATACACATTTTGATGATTCCAGCACAACGCAGATTAAGCTTCTTTACTAAGTAGCCTCCGAGAAACGTACCTCCACCAGCACCGGGGATGGTCACGAGTCCTGAAATATTGAAATTTGAACGGATTAGACTGAATTACGATTAACTGCTTCGAGGAAAGCAATCTATCAATATCAATTCTCAAGTAAGCATATTCATACGAGATGTAATTTTCCAACTGAGTGAAAAAATATCCTGGCTAGATTTGGACCAGGGATTTTTGCCTTAAGCCAACGCTCTATGGACTGAGCTATCCTGGTCAAATCTGGCGGAGACAATTTATTCAGGCAACTTTTTGAAAATGACATCTGGTCTGATACCTGAAAAAAGGTCAACAGAATAAATACCAGGTAATGGAACGCCAAGAAAACGCTGGATACGTAATGGCACTTCATTAATTTAATAATTAGAATGATTGTGTTAAATTAATGAAGTGAAACATCTTCCTGTTCAACAAACAAACAAACATGCTAAATTAACAGGGTAAAATGATTATTATTTTGATACTCTTTCGTGCATAAATTCTGTTACGCAGCTGTAAATGTTTACTTGAGAGTGGATAGCATCCGAGATATACCGGGTTGAGAAAACCGATTAATACACCGTAAAAACTACTTCGAAACGCTTCCTAACACTACGGGCAGAAAAAGGCACCCGTTTCAGAAATGCTTCTTTAAATCTCGGAATCTGTTCTTGAAGTTTTTATAAAATAAAGGAACGCTTTTCGGAACTGCGAGAACTCGAAAGTTTATATTATATCTTTGTAAACCTTGCTAAATCAAGAAACATTTATCATTTTTTATAGTGCATATCATTCACCCACAAGAAAAGTGACACAACTCAGAAATACTATTACATTTCACAGGAAAGGCGAAAGAGGATTTGCATTTTTTTACTGTAACATAAAACTATAGCACTTAGGTATGCATGTAGCTGTAAAAGCGCATACATAAAAGCGAAAAAAAAACATTAAGAATCTAGACGCAGAAGAGATAAAGATGATTGAATAAATCACCACCACCCTTACACGCACAATTTGTTCTCTTCTGCGATGGCAAAGTGACATATAACGTAATTTAACAGTTTCCATATAACTACACTAATGACACTTTATCTGTAGCAAGACGTATTTAAGACAGATTTTTTAGTGCAATAATACGCGAAATGAATACTTTGAAGCTATATCACTTAAAAAATTGATTTGGTTTAAAAACTTGCAACATTTTGGTCCTTCATCCAAAAAATAGCAATCAGCACCCTTCTTGCCTTTTAAAATTGGCAACCTTAAGCCTTTTCTATTGCACAGTAAAAACCTGACCCATTGTCGTGTCCCGACTTTTAAATATTAAAAGTGCCTTAAAAAATCAAAAGAGAGCCTTCATTTTTTTTTAAATGTCCCTAAGAATAAAAAGTGCTCTTTTACTCACCAGCAAAACCCTGTTCTTTTTTTGAGCCTGGAAAAAAAAAAAAATTCTCCAGGTGATATAGACAAAGTGACACCGTGGAGCAACATCTAGAAACTTAAATCTCCCATAACAATAAATTTAAATTAAATATATATGCTACTACTTTTGAATAAAAGGAAGCGAGAAAGACGTTTATTTGTATTTTTAACAATTAGTATGAGAAAATGAGTTGATAAATTTAAATACTTTGAAATAATTTATTCCCATACCTGAAAGACTTACTTTTCTTTTTCTAAGCGAACGCAGAATGTATTACAACGCAACCAACAGTAAAATATTAATCCTCCGATATCAAGGTTAAGAGATTAACACCATCCCAAATGACCCTAAGATATACATTCGCAACCTCTGATGTTTGGAGAAAGTGTGAAATGTGACACGCAACACACTGCAGTCGTCTTTCATGTGTTGCACTTGTAATGAAATATACTGATTTTTTTTTCTCCATCCCGTTGATAGCAATTAGGCATCTAATGCAAAGGAGGCAGTGTTTTTTCATATTTTGAAACGATGACATATAATACCACAAATAAACGACAGGAGAAATCGCCATGTGTTACAAATCACAGGAGCATTTATATTTGAGAAGATAAGCAACCCTCTGTCGTCCTAGTAATAGGAAATGTCTTTTCATTAAGTATTATTTTGTCTTAACAATTAGTTTTGTTATCGCCGTGTAGCTATGATAATATGTCTATAACTTTATTATTATTTCATTTATATTTCAGCATTTAGTAATAATAATACAAATTTGCTTAATTTTTTTTACACCGTTGGCAATTTTTTTTTTAATTTCAAACTTAAGTTTCACTCTTTAATTTTACAATATTTGCTACTTCCCAACGAACAGCCCCACCAGTGGCTGAGAGGTTGTGCTCTCGAAGCTGGTAGACGGGAGGTGCTGGGTTCGATCCCAATCGCGCCCGTCGGCCTAATCGTTCGGAGTTTTCGTGGTTTTCTTCGAGCCGTGGATTTATCCATGCGTAAATACGGATTAGGTTCCCTTAGAAAGACCCCCACGAAGGGCACTCCCCCCGGGCCTATATCGCTAGTGTAGATAATTGGCCGTCAATAATCAAACCAACCCAACCCAACCCAACGAACAATTTGTGATAAACAAAAAAAAAAAAAAAAAAAAAAAAAAAAAAAAAAAAAAAACGAAAAAAGTTGCTATGTTTGTCTTCAAAATTTTTTCCTTAGTCTATTGCCATATGAATAGTTCGGAAAATAGCTAGATCTCAGTAATTAGTCCATTCGTTAAATTTCAATAACCCTTAACTTTTGTGATTTGGATAGCTACTTTTAACCCCTTAACAGGTTCTTTTTTTTCTTTTCTTTTTTTTTTTTTTTTTTTTTTTTTTTTTTTTTTATACAATAAACTAAAAATATGGACAAAAAACCACTTTTCCCAAACTAAATATTTGCCTTGTATAATCGAAAATTTTCTAATAAAAAATTTTCTAAAAATAAATCGAATTTTGCGTTTAAAAATTAGTGGTGGTCAAATGATTTGGATAACAGAACAAGCAAACTCTTTTTGCACGTACGGTGTACGGACAAACCACTTAAGGGGTTAATGCATGTCGCGTAAAAGAAATTTTTTCCTAAAATTTGAAAAAAAGAACCCGAAAGGGTTAAATGTAGTCGAGCAATCTTGAAATAGTGAATGGAGAGCTTGTTGCAAATCACATTCCTTACATGTGTCACATGCATTACATAGCTTATTTTGCAAAGATAATTTATATTTAAGATAGAAAACTCATTTAAGGTGGTTCTTAAAAATATACTTCACTAAAAACACTGACAAAATTTACAGTTTTTCTTCAGACGGTTCTCAAAAAACACTTTCTGACACATTGATTCATTTTTATATATAAATATTTGCAAGCATGACTATTAAAGTCATTTGAAGTAGATTTTTCTTATCTATTAGTGTTGATAAATCTTGAGTTAAAAGCGACTGTTGTCTCATTTGAAGGCCATTATTTCCCTTGTGCCGCGAATGTCGCTTCCGGAAATTCGGTTCAAAACGTCCACTTTGACGGCATTTTCTGTAAAATCTTCTGCTTTGCCTTTATGGAAAAATGGATAAAACTATTCTATTACACAGTTTCTGAATAAGAGCACCTGCTGATTGCATGCGTTTGCGAAGAAAAAAAGATAAAACTATGCGATTAACATGCCTGACAAATTTCCCTCCTTTTACTCATACAGTCTACAAACACTCATTTATTTCATGACTGATTCATATGAATTAACACTAGAACCGCGATGATGGGTCACTTTGACCCGTACCAAATGAGTAGATGTTGATTCGCACCAGAAATATTTTCATAAAACAAGTTAAATATAAGCTTACTCAAAAATATCCTAAAAAATATAAGTTAAATAGTTTTAAATAAAATTACTGGTGTGAAATATTTTTATAAAATTTGAGTAAAATTTCCCGCGGTTTTTGTGTTAACACTAGAACTATACCATGAGCCGTCATTTTGAAGGTTACCAAATGAATATATTCCGATTCGAACCAGAAATTTCTTTTTAAAATAAATATAAAACTCATAGAAATACGTTAAATGAATTCGTTATGTAGTTTTAAATAAAATTTCTAGTGTGAAATAGTTTTAAAAAACTTGAGTAAAATTTCCGGTAGTTCTAGTGTTAAAACATGACACAAAATATTTAAGTTCGTGAAGATACTTACCTACTAAAACTGCAGCCCAGCTGGCAGCTATACTGAATTGAGATTCAATAACTTTAGGAAGGAACGTAGCCAACCCTGACACCAACATACCTGAAAGTGTAAAATTAAGTTTAAACAAAACATTTCTAAGCAAAAAAAAAATGAAAACAAAAATATGGTACGGACACTACAAAAATAGTTCACTGTATTAATACTGACAATAAAGTTTTTTTTTTTTTTTTACTATTATAATTTGAGCTTGGACCCAAAAAATGTTTCAAATCACTTCTGGGTCTACATTGTTGTGGGTATTGACGTAATTCATCCATATTCTAACAATTAAAAACCCTAGCTAGCATCTGAGGCGCTTAACTTCGTTCCTAACTGTTCTCGTTTTCTTCTAGTTGAGGGTATGTTATTTTGTGACAAAACCACGAAATTTTGTGACCTCTGATGACTTCCACACTGCGGTTACACACAAGGCAAAGAGAAATTTACAGTTCATATTCAGTCCTTAAGAAAATAATAACACTGCAAGATAGATAAAAATTACTTAACACTATAAAATTTAAGTAATGAATACTATGCCGATTATCTAAAAACGGGATTAATTGGACTCAATTCTAAACTGAGTCCGAATAACTACCTCTAAGCCCATTTAAAAAATTAAAAAATAAAATAAACTTATTAAAATTTCTCTATAAAAGTAATTTTTTATCATTACTTTTTCGTTCATTTTATTACATTAAATGGTAATAGTCACTATTCAAGTGAATTTATTTACAGATCTAAAACTAAAAAATCCTCCAAAATTATAAAAGATCTCCTAAGAACAGGAAGTACGCAGGTTTTACGGCTGAAAATACTATAAAGTCAGAAGAAATGTCTTATAGAGAGAGACACAAAGAGCTTGTCTTATATAGAGCTTTTTACAAATAAATATTTATGGATATGTTGCACTATCTATATATGTGATGTGATATATATATAATGTATAATTATACTCAACAGACACTGATTGAAAGTTTTTTTTTTTCTTTCTCTCAGCTACAATGTAATATATATGTATATGTATGTATATTCAACAGACACTCATAGAAAGGTTTTTTTTCCCCCCAGCTCCAATGTAAAATAACTTTTTCATGTATTATTCTCTTTTATTGAGACTAAGTTAGCAAAACATAGAACGCTGCTAAAATATCTCATTCAGCATCATACAAAGACAACTATCTCATAAAATAAAATAAATAAATAATAATAATAATAATAATAATAATAATAATTAAAAAAAAATAAAACCTGTGATAAAGGCAGCCGTTTGTTTTGATTAACATCGTATTGTGAAAATAACATCTGTGTGTGTGTAGCAACATCTATACTCTCTTTTACTTTAATTTTCGACGAATACATGTGTCCTTCGGAAGTTGCGAGTTTTCTCCGTTCCGTAGCTGTTTTATGCAAATTTTGACTTCTCTGGTCAGTTAGCAATGTATTTAAGGGAGTGAAAGTGTGTTGGGCGTTGGATTTGGTCGCATTTCGCCCCCCAGGGGAATTCCAGACTACCTTTGATTCCAGATGGAAGTGGGATTACTCAACTAACAGTGTTTTAAACAGAGTTCAAATATTAGTAAAGGACGCTCACCCACCATCCCCTTCTTTAGATTTTAAATAAAAATTGATTTTAACTTATTTCTTGTCTTATCGCTGTGCTAACCAGTGTACACCATGCAATGGCACATCACAATATAACATATGCATTTTTTTTTTTTTTTTTTGTGTTCAACTTGAGAAATAAACGAATGTAATTCATACATCACATTTCATTTCCAATCTTACTTAGGCCCTTGCTATTATGTTTTTTTTTTTTTGTCAGTAAAAACTATGGCAAAAGTTACACAAGAGTTAAGAAATCGGGCGAAAATACACCTGATGTTACACCCTAAACGTAATCTGCTTTACTCACAAGGTCAAGGGAGGACTCTTTAGTATGTCTTTCAGTAAATTTAAGGCGTGTAAAAAAACTTCTCCTGTAAAAGCTTATTCTTCTGTCTTTCTTTCTCTTGCAGAAGTGCTCCAGTGCAACGTATTTGTTATGATGAACCACCCAAAGAATATTTTCGAGTTACGCCCTTGGACAGTTGGCGTCTCATGATTGTACAACTTTATTTCATTCTAATTATTATATTTCACATGTTCACCAAAATCTTAATTATCCTCACAAGAGCTAATTTAACTAGTCTATCTGGGTAGGCGTACGCAGGATTTTCATTAGGGGGGGGGGGGGGGAACAGTGATATATAGTTGGTATATTCTGTTAATATTTTAAGTTATATGTTTACTGTCTTCAATACGGAATCATTAATATATTTCTGCGTAGTGGAATATTGTATACACAAACTACACAAACGAAGACAAACATGAGCGTACGTAGGGGGAGGGATACAGGGAAGCCCCATGCCCCCCCAAAAAACTCCGATTTTTTTTGGGAGGGGGGGGGGCTGCATACGCTCATGTCTATCTGCGTTTGTGTATGCAACATTCCACTAGGAAAAATACTTATGATAAAAATGTATTTGTAAAAATTGTAAAATTAGTATTCTACTTAACTGAATATAAATAACTGTATGCCAATTCCAAACATAAAAAGACAATTTTATTTGGTAAAGCTATTTCGGCGCAATTTCTGATTGTTTTTTTAATTTAATGAAAAATAATGCAAATTTCGGTATTTATCAAAGATGTCCCCACGACAAAAATGATAGTTTACTAATTTTTTTAATTTTCTTTTTATTTTGAACACATATACAATTTAGGTTGCTAAGAATGCAATGAACTAGGCCATAAAATTAAAACTTCCACACAGCCATTCAAATTATCACTTTGATGATTGTTCATATATTTTCTGTGTTTTATTTATTTTTATTTTTACAAATATTTATAAATTAAAATATTAAATACCCTATCTATATATAAAGAAGTAATTTTTTTTTTTTTTTTTTTTTTTTTTTTTGTAGGGGTAATCTCTGGAGCTATACCGAACCGATTTCAAAAGTGAAGGTGGCAAATTGATGGTGACAATCCCTGCTCCAACATTGGCTGTAATTTATGTCGGTGCCACTACCTCCAGGTGAGTGCAGGAGCGAAAGATGTTCTAAAATTGCAATTTTTGTGATACTGAAGGGGCTGAAAATTTGAAATTTGGCATGGTAATTACTTATAATAAAATGTAAATGCTCTCTAAGAACAGTTTCTAAAAAATTCGAAATTTAAAAAGGGGAAATGAGTAAAAAGCGTTCTAAAAACATTCTAAATTACATTTTCTATGGAATCTCTGGAACTACCGAACCGATTTCAAACGTGATGGTGGCAAATTGATGGTGACAATCCCTGCTTCAACATAGGTTACATTTTATGTCGGTGCCACTACCCCCCAGGTGGGTGCGGTAATGAAAAGCGTTCTAAAATTGCAATTTTTGTGATAATGAAGGGGCTAGAAAATTGAATTTGCATGGTAGTTATTTATAAGGTCACTTATAATGCTCTCTAAAAACAGTTTCTAAAAGATTCGAAATTTAAAAGGATGAAATGAGTAAAAAGCGTTTTAAAAACATTCTAAATTACATTTTCTATGGAATCTCTGGAACTACCGAACCTATTTCAAAAGTGATGGTGGAAAATTTATGGTGACTATTCTTGCTCTAACATAGGCTATATTTGATGTCGGTGTTAAAACCCCAGAAGGAGCAAAAAACGTTCTAAAATCAAGATTTTTTGTGATAGTGAAGGAGTTAGAAACTTAAAATTTGGGAAGGTAGTTACTTTTAAGATGTAAATGCTCTCAAAGAACAGGTTCTAAAAATTTTGAAATTTAAAAGGGTGATGTGAGGGAGACGTGTTCTGAAAACGTTCTAAATTACGATTTTTATGGAATTGTTAAGAACAGAAACTTGAAATTTTACATGGCTGTTATGTAAGAAACATTAATTCATCATTCATTTAAGTCTCATGTTCGTCTACTGCAGTATAAGAATGCAGTTTACTTAAAATGTCGCTTAATTAGCAATTTTAGAATTATCCATAGCAGTATAATTTTCTCTAATAAAAATAAACCCACGAATACCACTTGGTATATTTCAACATTTACGCGAGCAAAGCCGCGGGTTTTTCTAGTATATATGTTACGGTCAATATATGATTAAACCGATCATTATTAATAATGACCAGTTATTATTAATAATAACCGCGGTCATTATTAATAATAATAATCGGCCATTACGACCGGTCATTATTAATAATAATCGGCCATTATGACCGATCATTATTAACAATAATAGCCGGTTATTATTAATAATGACCGGATTTATCATGTTGATCGTAACATATATATAAACAAACAGTTCATTCCCTCACAACACTACATAAATAAATTGCACGAGATCATTTATATATGAATAGAACAATAAATTTTGGAGTTGGAACGTTTTCTGTAAATGATTGCTTATGAAAATCATGGCTTTTCTGAAACGCATTTAAAGTTTTCATTTCTGAAAATCTATTAGAAATGTTCACCTCAAAATTTTTTAAGTCGCCAGGTTTGTATGTCGTACCTTCATAAATTGAAAAATGTTAAGATCTGTTCCGTCTTAAGGTTACTTAAATATACTTTTCTGCAGAATTTCCCCCAGGTTTAAAAAAGGGCAGGGTGCTGCTGATGAGAAAAGGGCACTTTTTTAATTCTTAAGGGCACTTATCAGATTCTTGAGGGCACTTATCAGATTCTTGAGGGCACTTATCAGATTCTTAAGGGCACTTTTTAAAATCACTTTTAATATTTAAAAGTCGAGGCACTTTTTTCAAGACAACAATCAGTCAATTTTTACTATGAAAGCAAATTTTTTAATGCAAAAAGGAGAGAAAGGACACTTTTTTTACTGAGAGGCAAGAAGGATACTAATTACTTTACTGGGGGGGGGGGGGGAGCAAGAAGGGTGCAGTACCCTTCTGAAACTGTCTGGAGGAAACTCTGTTTTCTGTTTACTTTATGAGAGCTGAAACAAAAACAGCTATAACTATGCTTCCAATGATCGCACGAAGAAAACAAAAACTGTTTTGACTAGATAATCGTTCAGTCTTTCAATTAAAACAATAAAAGGAAATTGTCATAAATGGCCAAAACTGGGTATATTTAGACATTGATATGCGTTAAGAGGTGTAAAAGAGGTGGGACCCACCTTCAGTGGCCCCAGCAAGGCTGAGACAAAGGAATGTGGGATTGGCAAGCAGCAGCAAGAAAGAGGACGGCATGTCTTTGAGAGTGGAACCGAAGCCGTGCTTAGAGGCGGCACTCCGCTCTAGACGTCGATGCATCTCAGTCTTCTTGGAGGCACGCAGCCGGAGGGCACCTGGAAGCAAGAAAATAAAATGCATTGTTACAAACTATTTTATTCATGTTAAATTAAGACTTAATAAATTAAACAGGGGTCCTATTTCAGAACTGTCTAGGGGTGGGAGCAAATTATTCTTTGAGGAGGGGAAAAATTTCTTTTGATCTTGTTGTGCATATCTGAGAACCAACTGATAGTTTTATTCTCAAATATAACTTAAAATTAGTCAAATTATTCATTAATGATAAATGTGTCTCGTCTTGAAAAATTTTGCAATAGTAAGGTTTTAGCAAATGTTATCAGTAATTATTAATTCCTGTACCTAAACTGTTTATTTAATGATAATGTTTCTATTTGATTCAAACCTGACGAGTTTTTTAGTTTTGTGCAATTTCAGAAAATATATTTTTGAGTCTGTGATGACTGATACATTCAGGAAAATCAAATTCTTTGGAGGGGGAGGTCTACTACCCCTAGTCTCCCCCAAATGGAGTCCCATAAATAAAAGTCAGGGGTCTGTCCAGACTTTTCTCACCGTGTTCTGTTTTTGTGAAATTGAGAACAGTTTTACTTACCCATCATACGTAGTATAGGGTAAATCTTGTACTTGTTTTGAAAATCGATTTTTTTTTGTTTTTTACGAATTTACTCGTTTTAGACACTGGAGATTTCAAAAAACATATTTTTAGAAAAAAAAAAATGCCGCCCGTTTGTCTGTGTGTGTGTGTGTCTGTAAACGCTCTATCTCCCGAACAAATTGAGATAGAGACTTGAAATTTGGTGTGTACTTAGTATGTAATAATGGAAAGAAGCTTATTGAATTTCAGTAACCTCGATTATCCGGAACTATTTTTTTCGGACTCTCGAAATATTCTTTCTGATAAAAGGTATATAAAAATTTTCGAAATTGTTTATTTTAAGGAGGGAATATAAAAGACAAAAAAACAAATTTTGCATAAATAATGAAGTTGATCGGATAATGAGTTGCCGAGTTATTTGTAATCCTATTTACTACACTCTTCGATTTTTCATGACCCTGTATTTCATTCAAATTTCAATTCAAAGATATATTTTAATTGGAAATGAGACGCTTCATCCAACGCAGTAAACCGTTAGTTAATATGATTATCATTTTTAGAGTTATAAGGATGTTTCTCTTATGCAATTCAGTAATAGAGCATTTAAAGTTTATGACGTCATTAAGCCACGATTTTATTCGAATGGCAATGTATTTTATAAATAGTTTACACATGTTTTATTTTCATATTTTATACTATGCATATCCATGATGGGTAAGTATTATGGTGGCCCCCAACGACTAGTTTATACTTGTAAAAAACGTATTCATAATTTCGTAATTTTAAAATTATCGTTATAGCATTCAGGTTGTACGTTTAACAAGAGGTTTTATATATATAGAACATAGTTAGGTAAAATGTTCTTTGGGGATTTCAGCTGTTTTGTGACAGGTGAAAATTTTTTTAAAGATTAAATTTGCGAATGATCTAGTTTGGAGACTGAAAAGTTTTGTGAAAGGTCCTGTTTTATGACGAACAAATTTGTGTAAGTTCCTGTTTTAAGGTGAAAAGAAAATATGAAAGATTCTAACTTCTTCCGCTAGAAATGCGAAGACACTTGCAAGCTAATGTTAAACAAATGGCAGCATTCTTTTCAAATTTCTCGTTTTTATTTTAATATTTTTTAAATGAAATTAAGAAAAATAAAAATGTGATTTTTTTCTGTCCATTGGTATCAGCCATTAATTTTTTTTTAATTCGGAAATATGATTTAATTAAATTGTAAGTACTGTAATAAGGAAAACAAAATTACGAATTCTTATTTTAGTAATTTTTAATTTATTATCAATTCAACATCCAGCTTATAATAATCTCATAAAAAAAAGTATCAATAATATTATAATCAGATTGTTTTGTTTGACGGGGGACGATTTTTACCTGGTTCACGTTTTGTTATTTGTTTTGAAATATACGTAGCAAAATTGGAAACACTTCTTATTTTATTGCTGTGGCTGTCTTATGAAATTCATTTGAAGAAATAAAGCATTTAAAATTCATACAAGAAGAACAACATGTCGTAAATGCTTCATAGCATCATCATAGAAAAAAAACCCAGTTAATTTATTTTATTATTAAAATTGTGCTCCATTGTGAATTATTTCGTTCATCTATGTAAATTTGCTGTCTATATTATAACTGTTTTGGCAGGTGTCAAAAGACACCTTTTAGGATTTTGATTTGCAGTTATTCTATTTGTAATTTATAAAGCTAATAAGTCGAAAAGAGGGAAATTCTGGGTCATTAATGATTAAACCCACTACGCCTGGGCCTAACCTATTTAAGGCCTCTAAAATTCTCTTGCAAAAGTATCAAAAGTCTACTGAAAACTTATTAAATTTTTATTTTGAAAATGAGTTTATTTCGTTATATTAAAAATGGGAACCTTTGTGGATTATTTCATTTTTTTTCGTCAATATTAACACCGTTTCTTTCGGGATCAAGTGACTCCTTGATATTAGTTTATGGTTTAATTCGTAAAGAATACGGAATTAAGCATTCCATCTACTGAAAATGGTTTGTCCTTGTTTTAATTTAAAAATTACAAATAAAATAACCCCAGGTTGTGTATAGTTGTACCATATTTTCCGAACAGAGTTTTTCATCTTACTTAATCCCAGAAAAATGTCACAAATTCTGCGATTAATCGCAGAAACAATAAGGGTTGATGCAGGTTTTTTTCCTTGGGGCCCATTTTGTGAAAGTAAAAGTTATTTTTTCTGAAATATATTGTATTTTTTTGAAAAATTACATTTTATAACGAAAGATGAATTCAGTTATTCAAATTCGAACCGCACTCATTTATTAATAATAACTTCTGTATCTGTAAGTCCTACTGCTAAAGTTGTCCTGTCTGGTGAACTTGTTTTGTTTGCAAATTACAAATTTTAAAATATAACAAAATGCAAATAATTAACAAAGTGTATGTTCTTAAGGAGTGGAATTTTTTGAAAAAGGGCCTATTTTAGTAAAAGGAATTTTGTAAAGGGTCATGCTTTATTAAACTATTTTTATGAGGGGGGGCTAAATAGGCCCCAAATTTTGTCTGGATTGACATCCGAGAAATATTTTTAATCTGAAGAAAAAATACTAGGCAACAGTCTCTAATCAGGATTAATAGCCTTAGAAAACCCTAGCTTGTCTTTGGTTCAAAAGATGGTTTATAGACACAAAATCATCATTTGGAAATTTCAACGTCCTGAAAAAAATTACAAGGAGTTTGTCATACACTCCTGGGTATCTGCATGTTGCAACCATAAATAAAAATCTTAAAAAGGTGATATTTGACACTAACAAAAGTACGGTTTAATCTATGTAAGGAAGAGGTTAGTAAATTCCTGTCAATAGTTCTAAATTTCTTATAGCATTAATATGCTTCCCCTCAAAGTGGAAAGAGCGACTGTTAATTTCATAAACGAGTCAATCAAATATTCTTTGCACCTATCCCTGTACCACCGTATTAATAAAAATGTTTTAAATTTATGATTTTTAGTTTTTATTTATCTATTACTATTAAGAATATCTAGACCATTAATCTATGCTTTAGAAATGCAAAGTTTCGAAATAATTGTTATTTATTTATTTTTTCATTGTAACATGACAAAATTGTCGTGCTATACAAATTTCTGAACTCAGTAACATAGTAGACATACATGAAATGAAACTTGGTCTTAAAAACTAAGAAGGGCACTGCTGGTTAGCGTATCTACAATTTCACTTATTAATCTAGTAAACATACCAAATAAACTTTTGAATTAATTATTTATATATTTAAATAATAACTCGTTTTTGGTGCGAACAATAGTTGAGAATCCTAAATAATAATACTAAAAGTATGGACATGGACTGACCTGGTAAGGTTTTTGGAAAGGCAGTAAGTGGTATAGCAACCAAAGCCCCCAGTATAGCAGTGAAGATGAAGCCTATCCACCAGGCTCCCACCCAAACGCTACTCGACGATGTCAGTCCGAGCCTGCAATTAAAGAAAAAAAATTGCATTAGTACTAAGTAATACAAAAGTAACTGAAAAAATATGTAAAGGCAAGATATATCATTTATTCTACTAAAATACTTGAATTATAGAGGTAATATTTAGTAATCAGATTCACGGCCAAAGTTGGCGTCAAACATGAGCAATCCCGGCAACAATTAGTTATACGTGTATGAAATAATAACCCTTATTTCAGCAAAAAGGGGCAATTTTAATGTATCATATCTACTATTTCTGTTGTCAACATCCCTTTTTCTATGCATTTACAAAACACAATGAATGGGATATCATTCAAAAGATTTTTGAACCGCTTTCTTACATAGAACAATCCCATTTCGTTAAAACAAGTTTTTTGATTAAAAATTGCAGTTCATTAAAAATTAAATCAGATTGTTTTCATAAATGAAATGAATGGTTTTTCTAAAATGAATGTTGTCACAAAAATACAATATCGCATTATATCGCGCTCAACAATAATTATATTTAAAAAAAAAAAAAAAAAAAAAAAAAAAAAAAAAAATTGTAAAATAAAGATAAAGTGGGATGCTGTTACTGCACGGGTTTATTTTATATTTATGATTAAAAAGCAAAATTAAAATTGAAATTAAGAAAAAGACGCTATCGATCGATCAAAGCAGTGGTATTTCACGTGTAGCCTAAAATATATACTTTGCTACATTAAATTAAATTATTTTTAATGTGTATTCAATTTATTTTTCTTTGTGCTGTGTTTTTCCTTAATGCAGTTAAAATACGATTGTTATTATTTTGTCTCGCGAGCGTCTTTTTCCATCTTCGATCATTTTTTACTTTTGTAACTTTGATGGAATAAATGAGATGATATTCTCGCTTGACTAATGTTTGCCGATATTTTTAACCTTAATTTTTTTTCAGAAAGTTTGAACCGGCATCTAAAAAATATTACGCTGCAGTGCGAAATCCTCACAATTGGTTTTAGAATGTTTTGCAAAAGTAATTAGTTTGATTTTTTAAAATGTAGATATTTTTTTCCTTCAACAAAATTAATACATTGATTTCTATACGCTTTTATTTAGTAAAATCGTTTTTCTTACAAAACAATGTAAAAAATGTTTTACTGCGAGTAAAAGAAAAATAAGGAAAAAAAAGAAGATTTTATTAAATTAAGTCATGTTCACGTGAAATATGGTAGTACAGACATATACGGAAAGTGGGTAATGAAAATAATTTAATTGAGATATAAGAGAAATTGCTTATCAGTTATTACCACAGAATGGTTGAAAAAACATGTTTAGCTACCAAAACAGTAGGTCGATTTCTTCGAAAATGTATAAGTTTCTTTTCACCTATCATTTTTCTCAGAAAATATAAAAAACTAGAATTTCTATCTGATGTCTTTTTGGTCTATCTCACTTTCAATCATTTAATTATAGTTTGGAGAAAATTGGGTGCAATCATATAATTACTTTGAGATTTTCAATAAGTTTCGACTGAAACATTACTTTATTAAACTACGAAATTGTAAGGGGCACAAAAACGAAAAGTGTTAAATTATTAATAATTAGAATAACTTTCGTTCACATAAATCTTGCACATAAAAAAAGAAATACTTACTCTGTAGGATCAACACCTATGTCAACATACAGTTTCAAAAACTGGCCGCCGATCAGATAGCCAACAGCAGGACCGATGACAGCCATAGTATAATATATACCTACGAAAAAAAAAAAAAAAAAAAGCATATAAGTACTATAAAATTAATTCAATGATTACAATGGTAACATTAATAAATTATTAATAATTTCCTTAAGTAAAAAGTAGAACGTCACTCATTTGGCTCTTCATCTAAATTGAAAAAAAATCAATTTGGACGTCTTATTAATTCAGGGTTTAAAAACTGGACGAAGCTCCCAGTTATAATAATTATATTTGATTATAAAAACTATATATTTTTTAAAAACAATAAAATTTGCAATGCAATTTTAAAATATATTATATAATATAATAATAAAATATAATATAATAAAATAAATAAAATATAATTTTAAAATAAAATATAATAAATTTTAAAATATAATATAATAATAAAATATAATATAATAAATATAATATAATAAAATATAATAAATAAAAAATAATAATTTTAAATATAATTTTAAAATATAATAAAATAAAATATAATAGTGCCAAGTCTCCGTATTTTTGAACTTTTTTTTTAAAGTAATCTTTGTATTTTTTAATCGTAAAATTTCTGCATTAAATAAAGCTAATACTTACATATAGATATATATAAAGTATTGGTATTTAAAAATTCGGACACTTGACAGCTCTAACTTATGTAACAGCGATGTCAAATACAGATTTTGTACAGTCTGTATCAAATAAAATAAAATAAATAAATAAAGATTAACATTTCTATCACATCTGAAGCAAAATCATCGAATAAATGTAACTGATAGCAATAGATTAGTAATAAGGTCTATTAATTAATGATATACTTAAAATTTTACTTAAAGGATTGTCTATATATAGATATTGTACCAAACTCTAAAATTTTCAACACTTAACACCTAATTTTGACTTCATATTTGGATTCTTCGGTAAATTTTAGCTTTGGATACCAAATAATAAGTCATTCGGACAAGTAGTTTAGGAATGATGAAGGATTAAAGTTTGTAGCTCTTAATATAAAATCCATTTTTAAACTTCACATACAAAACAAAAAAACATTAGTTTTTTAAGCATACTTCAAAAGCTACTTTGCGGAATGAGCTGTAATTTTGGATTAATTTTGCTGTAATTTTGGCAATTCATATTTTTTCTGAAAAATAGTTTAAAAAATATATTTTTTTCGAAATTACATATGAAAGCATATGCTAGTTTTTATGTATTAAAGATATTAATACATTTCAAATGTGGCCAGATTTTGTTTTTATGTATCGAAATTAACATTATTAATTACTATTACCCCCCCCCCCCTTATATATTATATATGGATAGATATATTGGGCGCTTCTAGGAAACTTTATTCCTGTGGCCCAACTTGGCCCTCTGTACCCAGAGCCCGATCAAGCTGAAGTTGGGCCCAGGGCCTGATAAAAAATTGCCCCCCGCCCCTTACCTCCCCTTTCCCGGTGACACTTTCAGAAAAAAAAGTAGGTTTATTTGATGAGTTGACAAAGTTGTTTGGGTGAAAGTTTCAAGTTTACAAAAAAAATTTTAACTTACAAGAATAATCAAGAAAATGAATTACCATCCACTTTCTCAAACAAGCATTTGTATAATTCAGTAAAGTCACTGAGTCCATGTTCGGTTCTTGGTCATTCACTTTTTCAAGTAAAAGTGCCTACGTTAAAAGCTTCTAATAATTTTTATTGAGTCATTCAGAATATTTAAATTTTACGTTTTATATTTTATAAAACAATATTATTTGAAAAGTATTTGATTAAGGGGAAAAAAAATCAGCCACATAATTTGTGGGCCCCTGAAATTGGTGGGCCCAGGGCCGAGGCCCCGGAGGCCCGTGCATTAATCAAGCCCTGTCTGTCTCTGTGCCTCCGATTATTCATTGAAGAATATTGCATTAAATACTAAAAAAGTTATACGCGAACTTTTTAGGGCATAATAAACATAAAATACAACAAATAATTCTCCGAATTCAACATATCTTAATGTAAGCTCTGTTTTCCTTCATAGGGTCGTATTAACATCATCACTCTAGCTTTTATCATTCGATAAGCCGGGTTAATCTTACTTCATGACAGATAGATGGCGCCACACAGAGCCATGTGGAAAATCGCAATGTTTTGTTTGTGATTGGGAGCACGTGGTTATTAGTGTCACCTGTCACGATAGTTTCGAATTGTAACGTGACATTAATTTTTTGTTGCAGATATCTGCACGGGTGCAAATTTCCAGGCCCGAGCTCGGCCCGACCCGGTATAAAAGTTGAAAGCTCGGCCCGGCCAATACGAAAAACTTATTTGGAACGACCCGACTGAATTCTACAAAACCTGTCGATATTTCCGAAGCAACATTATTCTACAATTAAAATTATTCAAAGGCACATTTACTTACGCATAGATTTTATTTTCAGATTAAGTTCGAAATTCGTGGAATACAGGATAACAACACTATTAATGAATATTTAGGCAATTATATACATAAACACTTATTAAAAAAAAAAAAAATCACTTAGACAATTACATTCAAATGAAGATTCAGTAACAAAATCTACGTTGTTTAGAAAAAAAAAATGGTAAAAGAAAATCATAATTTTAAAGCTCTACAAAGAAAAAAAAAGTAAATTTTTAAAAATATATCTCAGTAATTTATTAAACCAAATTAAATTTTTAAAGATTTTGCGAAACAAATGTACAACATCACTATTATTTTTACGGAAATAAGTAAATAAAATGCCAGCCCAAATTGGGCTCCGGGGGTGGGGGGTCGGCCTGGAAATTTTAGCCCGTGCAGATTTCTAGGAAGAATGAAGTCAATACTCGATGAAAGTCTGGCCCAGTCCGGCCTAGTCCAACACCTATTTGATACTGTACAAGTATGTGTTGCTCAGTCTCATGAGCGAAAATTGACACGAGCCAGCCCCGGGCACACCTTTAGCTTCGTTATTTGCTTATCACTTACTATGTCGAACTTTAGTTACGATACTTAAACGCTTTTATGCATGAATTATTTTTAACTGGATAAAAAACACTTTGCATTTATTATAGATTTAAATTGGATTATAGAGAACAAATATTAAAATCATATTTTTTACAAAACAAATCTTGCCGTAACGTTTACAAGCACTAAAAAATATTATTCAGAGTTATTAAATAGTTTTTTGTGATAAGTTGAACTTTGGACACCTTAACCCACAAACTAAAAAGGAAAATACATTGGTTTAGAACCAAGAGCAGTAATTCTTTGAGAAAATCTTCTCTAGTGTAAAAAATTCCAAAAGCGGAATTTTCAACTGAATATTTGACCAAAAAAAAAAAAAAAAAAATGGTTGTTCTATCTATTTTCTGTATTTCGAAAGCATTACTGATTGCATATGAAGTTTATATGTGATATAGGAATAAAAATGAAATCTGTACAGTACAGTTCGGTCGGGGTTGTTTTTCCCAAGAATGTTATTTGTATTCAAGATGCAGAATAAGGAGAGATTTTTAACTCTAATAGGCAAAAATAAACAAAATTGTGAAACTCTTTTTTTTTTTTTTTTTTTTTTTTTTTTATCTTGTAAAATAAGTGATAAAATAGTAATATGGGATGATTAAAAGTTAAAGGTACTTTTTCTGAAGAACTGTGTGAAATATACACAATCAAATTCCACTGCTTTGATTTTTTTTAAAATCCCGAAAGGATAATAAAAATTATATGCTAAAATATGAAGTCGATTTAGGTTTTTTGACCTTATATCTGCAAGTCCCAAGATATAATTACATCCCAATATCAATATCGCACATCTTTATTAAAACTCAAAATTTGCAAAAACCAGTTTTGATGATTCAGTGTTTCAAGCTCTAGAAGAAATGTTCTTAAATCTACCTTAGCAATACTGACATTTTATGTTCTAAATTTTAAACATTTTAAATGTATAGTAATTTAGGATTGGGATTAATCTTATTAGCCCTAGGCCTCTCTTATGCAAAACTGATTTCGAAAATAGTTACAAGCTTTTTTTTTGTGCAACCATTTTAACAAATATTTACAAGCTTTACATTTTTACAAGAATCTTTGTATTGATTTATCACAAAAAATATAATCTTCTAGTTACTTTTGTCCTAGATTTAATTTTGCAAAAATGCAGTACAGTAGACTCTCGTTAATATTCTCTGCTTAAGAGGCTACTTCACTCAGACGAAAACACCCGCTTCCTAATGTTAATCCTATGGGGGAAATAATTTGCGATATCCCGTTCACATTTCAATATTTTTAAATGACTTTTTCTTTGCATTGGATAGCTGAGGTCAATCTCTAAGCACGCTCCTTTGTACTTTTTCGATTTTTGTCGCAGTTTTTTTTTTTTTTTTTTTTTTTATTGAGGATACTTTCACTTTCAAAACCGGTTCCGAAAGGGAAAGTATCTTAATAAAAAAAAACTTGTGAAAATAAAAATCGAAAAACTACAAAGCGTACATAGAGACACCTCGAGACAAAGCGTACACCTCAGTTATCCAATGCAAAAAAAAAAAAAAAAAAAAAAAAAAAAAAAAATCATTTAAAAATATTGAAATGCGAACGAGATATCTTAAAATATTTCCTCCATAGGATTAACATATCAGCGAGGGGCTGTTTTCGTCTGAGTGAAGACGAAGAAATTCTCCTCTTAAGACGCATCTTCGGTTAATGAGCGCAATTTCGTTTTTCCCATCATCTTCTATTTCCAGTTTATGTAAAGGCTGTTCTCGTCAGTGAACTACCCGGTTCCTTTCGCTAATATTAAACCTATGGGCGTGGGGTGCATTCGTATATTTAAAATATCTCCTCAAGAAATTTACATTTTTAACTTCTCTTTTCTTTGTACTGTCCTTAAAGTACGTATATTTCTTTCTCAGTTATCAAAATATTTCTAAAATATGGGCTTAATTTATAATTTTATGTGTTAAAATCTTAGCGAAACTGAATAAGATTTAAACACTTCACATAAAATTAAGTATACATTTTAGGAAAAAATTGCAACTAAAAAAAAAAAAAAAAAAAAAAAAAGATACATTTTTTAAGAAGTGTACACAGAAAACAGAAGTTAAAATATCAATCTCCTGAGGAGATATTTTAAATATACGAATGCATCCTACGCCCATATGTTTAACTTCAGCGAGGGGAATCGGGCTTAATACGTACTTACCCATCCGATAATGCAGACAATTTTTTCACAAAATGATTGATGTGAATTGAAGCTGATTTTGCAAATTATTTCTTTGAAAGCAACTATGGTATAACTTTGGTTATTGTGGTACAAGGAAATTGTGAGCGAGTGCGATGGAAAGAAAAAAAAAATATATTCCACCACCAAAAACATTATATAGGATCAAAAATTGCCCACGGTTGTTCACCCCCATATCAATCAAAATGTAGCAGACCAAATTTTAGAGTGTGTAGCAAAACTAGAGAATAGTTTAGTAAAAATGTTTTTTTTTTCCCCCTAACTATCGCAAAGAAAGGCGAGAGATTATACTTGGTTTTCAAATGATCTGCTCAACAACGCGAAAATTTCTGACTCCTTTTTAAACGCAAAGGCGCAAAATTGGCAGACCTGACTATTAAAGCGATTTAGAATCAAAGTGAGTTTTCCATTTTTTGATAAATAAATTACTTATCGATTTATAAGCGATTCGTGTGTTCACGACACACAGTACAATGTTCTTCGCATTTCTCGTGTTGCGGCGTCAAAAATTCGGTTCATAACACAGACTATGGCGGTATTTTCTGAAAGATCTTCTGCCTTTACCAAAAAAGGGGAAACGTCTTTCTAATTACAAAGTTTCTGAATAAGAACACCTGCCAATTTCAAGTGTTTCCGAACAAAAACGAATTAAAAAGTGTGTCATAAAATAGCCTGTTTGGATTTGAGAATAGCCTTAATTAAAATAAAATTGTACATATAAGCAATTTCTTTGAATATTTTGTTTGTCCTGAATATTTATTTATTTATTTATTTTTAACAAATTGTCCTTAACTGTTTTTTTTTTACTAAAATTAATAAGTTAAAGTTGTTTCTTTTAGTAAAAAATTGGTAACCTATTTAATTTCTGTCAAAAACCAAATTGAATTTATTCATTGCAAAGGATACCCATTTTTACACCATTGAAACGCTTACGTCGTTTAATGCGGCTAAATGAATGATAAAAAAAATAAATAAATAAATAAAAAATAAAGAATAAAAATATTTTAAAAAATCGATTTTAACCCGCCTATGTTTAACTGTTTCTGCTTTTGAAAAAGAGGGGCTTACACACAGAATTTTACGGTAGGTTTGTCAGACGTATTCTATGTAAATCCTCCTGCCATAACTAAAGTTTAGATTTTGAATGTCGTGAATGAATTAAAAAGAATAGGTGAAGCTAGGAAGTTTACAATATGTGCCACAGAGTTAGCACTTTATTTTTTAAATTCTGAATGCATTGTTTTTACTGATGTCATGGATCTATGCCAAATTGCTTTTTTACAAGAGATATTCTGTCGAAGGCTGTGCGTGGATGTTCCAGCTCAACCATGACATACTGAAATTCATAAGAGATTTTGAATTTATCCTAGTCTGCCTCTTGATATAGCTTAAGAGAAATAGGGTAGATTCTATGTCGTTCACTTACAGGGTTCGGTGATACATATCAATGGATATATATCTCGATATATATTCGATATTTTCAAATATTTGATATTTATTTTCAAAACAGTGCGTATAATATTTTTGAAATTTTCTGTCGAAACAAGTGTAAAGGAATTTTTTTAACTGTTATTGGCTGTGTCATACATAGATAAAGAATTTTTGCTCTTGTAGCTTTTTTAGCCCCCCCCCCCCAAAAAAAAAAAAAAAAAAAATCCAATCTTTATGTTTTAAACTGAATTTTTAAATGCAGAATCAATTATGTGGGACAGTATTTACTTAGAAAAGCCACTGAAAGATAAACTTTCAGCATCATTAGAAATAATGTTCTCTCGTTTTGGTTTTGTTCAGTTAAGCAGACCAAGCTTACTATACGTATGTTCAAATTTTTCAATAAAAACAAATTATTTTGTTACATAAAACATAAAATTTTCTTAAAACTTGATTATTAAATCTTAATAGTTTGCTTTTTGTGAGTGTGAAAAAGCAAATTGTGTCTGTTTTCAATTAGTTGATCTTAAAGTAGGTGAAAAAAAAAAAGAAAAAGACATTTAGAATATTGTTTTATTAAGTTTTCATGCTAAATGACGTATGTTTTAATGTGTAATTTATATTAACTCTGAAAATATTTATAATCATCAATACCCGCATAGCATGCATGGTCACAGTGACGTCACTGTGACGTGACTGCGACTCACAATTGTCACGGCACATCTGTGACCAAAATGCCACCATTCAGAGAGGTCGCATTGTGACTTAAGTGTGAACTTCTTTAAAAACTCTAAAAAACATACAGGACTATTTCAAAATATGTTATTCATCCTCAAAAATACTTTTCTGGTCAATTTTTAAATATTTGTGACGTCACAGTGACGTCATTGCAAGTCACGCATGTTACGTTATAACTTTTACTAAAATATACTACCATATCGTGAACTCACACTGTGACAAAAAAGTGAATTTCAAAAATATTTGAAAATGAGAAGAAACATTTTACTTTTGAGAGCATACATTTGAGAGCCAATTGACATTAGTAATTTTTGTTGCCCCTTGTAAATTAATATATAGTCACTTATTCCTTTATCTAGGTAAAACAAAATGATCTGCATATATATATATATATAATTTTTTGTAACTATGCAATTGTCGATTATCATACAAAGATAATTAGATATGAAAACTAGAAAATGTTTTTAATTTTATAATTTATTTTTTATTAAAAAAATAGTTTTATTTTCTATGAAAAATTAATAACTTGTGTTAAAACAACTTCAAACAATTTTATCAATTTTAAAATACTTCTACTATTGATAAAGGCTGAAAAATAATATAGTGAAGGGAGGTGCTTGTTCATTGCGAAGTGCCATTAAAATGTGAAGCCCCAATGTGGTCAAAATGTAAATACAGATAATGGGATATACTGAGAAAATTAAAGTTTCTTTTTTGTATGCTAGTTCTTTATTTAAATTGTTGTGTACCTTTATGGATGAAGTAGGTTATGAATATCATAAACGTATAAAATAAGTAATTTACTCCTCTTAGAAGTATAAAACTATTTCATTTTATCTCCAGAAATTTCCATATAATTTTTTTAGCTATTCAAGCCTTATTTCAAAAAATAAAATCAATTCTCTAGCCATTATTTAATTAAGAAATTACATTTATTAATCTGACATAAAATAAAATAATATAAATGGAATTATTTCAGTGTATTGTGCATCTGTTAAACACGTTAAACAGGAAGTTGAAAGCATTTTTTTTTTAATGATTGCTAAGAAAATCGACCAGCTGCTCAATATTTGTAAAATGAACTCGTCCAACTTTATCGTCTGCGGTGAAGATATTTCGAAAAGTGGTTTCATTCGAAGTGTTTATTTATTAAGTCAAAGAGTTGCAAGGATTTGTATTCCCGTTTCATTTCATGTTCTTTTTTTTTTTTTTTGAGTGCTAATGCAGACCACTAAACAGTAAAACACGACGCTTAATTGTTGGAACGGAACAGACAAGAAATGTTCTCTAGAAAAAACTGTCGTTTTATCGGATTTAAGAATTCAAATTAAAATATAAGTCCGAAAATACTTACAATAGCGTTGGCGGTTATGATATGTATTCGTCAATGCATTTGTAACGTTTTTGTACTTAATTTACTTCAAAAACACTTGTATTACTCGGATTACTTCCATGATGCCATAACGAATTACACCTGCTAAAAAAAGGTACAGTGTCTCACATAAGTGATGGGACACTTGTGCTTTACAAAAGGAAACTAATCAAATAAATTAAAAAAAACATGTACACATTTTTTTGTGGAGGTGTTTCATACTTAAATTTAGTAAAGATTATTACATAACATACATTTTGTCAAAATATTAAAATATTAATTTAATAAAAATACAAATGTTTAGAACGGAGCAAAAAATAGCTCACATAAGTGATGGGACACCATTATATATGCAACAAAAATCGTCTGAAATAAGCAATAAAAATATTTTTTGGGGTTTTATTTTTACTTAAAAGCAATTGGCAATAATTTATAAAATCGTCTGCAGTATTTCTCTCCAGTTTGTTTTGGAATTTTTGTGTTTTTTAGCTCTGTGTAGCCATGAATGCTAAACGAAAAGAAACTTCGCCTGAAATTCCAAAATTAGTTATTAATTTGCATATTGAACGTGGAAAATCTATTAGAAAAACTGCTGAAACAGTTAACTTGAGTCGTTCAACAGTTTTCAATATCATTAAACGATATAAAAAGAATCATATGATTCAGGATAAAAGAAGACCTGGCCGACCATCAAAGCTATCCAATGGAATAAAGCGAATTATCTTTCGAAATATTAAAAAAAATCCAAGAATTAGTGCTTCAAAAGTTGCTGCTGATTTACAAGCATTATATGGAATAATTGTTAATCCTGAGACTATTAGAAGGGTAATTCGATCTGCTGGATATCACGGTAGAGTAGCCAGGAAAAAATTCTTCGTAAGTGAAAAGAATAGAAAACTCAGACTAGCTTTCGCAAAATCCAACATAAATAAGAATTCTGATTACTGGAATAAAGTTATATTTGCTGATGAGAGTAAATTTAATATATTTGGTTCTGACGGTAGAATCTTGGTGTGGAGAAAACCCAGGGAAGAATTTCGCAAACAGAACTTGGTACCAACAGTAAGACATGGTGGAGGAGGAGTTATGGTATGGGGGTGTATGTCGTCCGCTGGAGTTGGTAATCTTGTTTTTATTGACAGTATAATGGATCAGTACAAGTATATTGATATTTTAAAGCAAAATTTGAAATCTTCAGCACGAAAATTGAACCTTCATAACGATTTTAAATTCTACCAGGACAATGACCCCAAGCACACTGCTCTGAACGTTAGACTCTGGCTGCTATATAACTGTCCTGAAATAATAAAAACACCACCACAATCTCCAGACTTAAATCCCATAGAGAATATTTGGCAAGAATTGGAATCAAGAATTCGCAAACACACCATTTCTTCAAAACAACAACTAAAATCGGTGCTTCAAGAAGAATGGGGTAAAATCACTCCAGAAATGACAAAAAAATTAGTCGAATCCATCCCAAAAAGATTAAATCATGTTTTAAAAGTAAAAGGAAATCCAACAAAATATTAAAACCTTTTAAAAAGTAAAATTTTTGGATAAATATTTGATGGAAAAGTAAGTGTCCCATCACTTATGTGAGCCATTTTTTGCTCCGTTCTGAACAATTGTATTTTTACTAAATTAATATTTTAATATTTTGACAAAATGTATGTTATGTAATAATTGTTACTAACTTTAAATATGAAACACACCCAAAAAATTTTTGCACATGTTTGTTTATTTATTTTATTGCAGTTTCTTTTTATAAAGCACAAGTGTCCCATCACTTTTGTGAGACACTGTATGTAAAAATATTATTTTTTCAATCTACATAATTAAAGTGTAGAAAGAACACCAACAGCAAAGCTTGACATTTTTTTGTTGTTATGTATATTAGTAAGAATTTAAATATTAATTAAATGTTAACTATTTTATATTATTTTTAGATTTATTATTTTTTAATTGTATCATATAAATTATCTGTATTGTTAAAACAATGCAAAATATCAGTAATGTTCACTAAACTGCATTCTAAAACTTGTACAGTAGATATCAAATCTGATTGTACTCCGGTATACTATGTATTATGGTATCAGAATCACAGCAAATATTACTGTGGTTCTTGCTCCGGAATCTGACATCAAGCCAGATAGCTATCATGTCATCGGCGTCATCATATATTACTATCGATGAATCGCAAATCAATAGAAAATTGTACAATTTCTTCACATCAGATGCTAAATAGAGTGGCTGCGGCGCAGTGCGTTATCAACAAAAAATGATCGGTGTTTCTAAAAAATAATCTATTGCAAAACTTATTATTTAAAAAAGATAACAGTTTCATAAATATATATATATTTATGATTAATAAATTAATTTTTTAAATAAATTAAGTTTTTTTTTTAAATTAGCAAAAGATTGTTTTTATTTTTTATAGTTATCATTTATAGATAAAGTAATAACAGTCAAATACTGGAGTAAACGTAATTAAAACCCATATAGTATTTAAAATAGAGGTCCCATGCAAGATTTTAAGCATATCTTATTTTAAAGTTTATTTTTTTCTCTTATTAAAAATATAAGATACTGTTTAAAACATATTGAAATATTTGATAAAAGGTATTTTTGTAAATTTCAATGCTTAAAGGAGAGAAAGGAAGAAAAAAAATCCCCCTCCCCAAAAAAAGGGCAAAGTATAAGTTTTTTTTTTTAAATTATGAACTCAAATTATATAATATATAATTTTTGAACGTGGTTTAAATGTAAAATCTACCACTTTAATATTGCTATATGTTTAATTATGTACAGAATTGTGGATCAAGCAAGCCCCCTATTCTGTTCATTTTTGAATACCGCCTTTTTAAAAAATAATCTTCGTTTTAGATTTTTCTTATAAATTTTGTAGACATCGACACGGAACGTAATTTCTTCTGCAAATATTGTAAAAACCTAGCACAAATACTGGTATTGAAAAAAAAAAAACGAACCAGTGGGAGACCTGTCTAAGGGGTTCTTTTTCATAAAATATATCTGTAAATGGCTTTTTATCGATACTATTTTTTTCCTTTTTTTTTCATATTTTAAGAATGTTAATTTTTTTTTTCTTTTAAGATTGAGCTTTATAATTTTCTGTACATATTTTGTATTATGTATTTGATAAAACTGTGCATTCAATTTACGTTGTCATTTAATTTTTTTTAAAACAAATAACATCATATGAAGAAGCGTTAGATTACACCCCTTTTTACTATATATGACAGTTAAAAATTACTTTAAATCTAATATAATTTGTATCTAAAATTCATTCACTGCCTTGTGTAGCATATAAGAAATGTTAAAAAAACAATTAATTAAAAATATCAATACATAAAAAAGTAGTAGGAATTAAAAATAATTTATTTTAAATATATGATCTGTTAAAAAGTTTTATTTTAAGTGTGCTTTTAAATCGAAAATTAAAATGCAATGCAGTAACAATTTATGTATTATAATTCTTACAATTATTTATTTCTGTTGTGCTTAGGGTCGAACTGATTATATTTTTAGGGTTTCGCTCATCTCACAAAACCCTATTCGTCTCTTCTCTGTCTGTCCGTCACAGAGTCGGTTCTCAGAAACTGTATAAGTTAGAGACTTGATATTTTGTGTACTTACAGCTGAATATCTATTGTCAAAAGTATCCCACATTTATAGACTTCAATACTTAACAGCAAAATAGCATATTTTTAATTATTGTCAATATTTTTGGTGGTTACATAAAAGAAATGGAAGTAGAAATTCATTTAAAAAGTTGTTATTTGCACAATAGAATTTCATATTATTGAAATATTTACTTTTATTAAAATATTTAATGGATTCATCTATTATTTTTATATTAGTATGCGTTTTTTACATTTATAATTTTCTTGCTTAACGGATAAATTAGCCGTTTTCCCAATCAGATGCAAAGTTTTAATTTGAATAAGAGTTGCATCAATAAAAATTATTGCCAATCCAATCCTTATCGTCGATCTTATCCGGATTTGGTAAAACCTTGTTATCCGAATCTATGCGAAATCATTTATCAGGTTCGGTCGGGTTGGGGCCTACAGATTTTGTTGTTGTTGTTGTTGTTAGGTTAAGGTAAGAATATGGGTTGAATCGGAATATAATTTCATTCAGCCATCATTCATGTTCAAGTAGATATTTAATCATGTTCAAGAAGTATATAACCGGATTCGTGCATGACTCTAGATCCGACCCGACAACAGAAATTGTGTCGTAACACAATTTCTGATAAAATCTGGTTACTCAGTCGTATGCAAGATTCTATTCCGAACAAGACTTACAGTAAAAACATTATACCCGACTCGGGTCAGATCGGTTTCACGAAAATCAGGTCACCCGACCAGTAATCCAAATCTATTCTGTACCCAAACAAATCCAAAAAGATCGATCCGAACTTTCTGGATTGGATTCGGGTAAAATCTGGTCACCCGACCCGGTGCAGTGTCGTCACAAACGTCACAAACTTGTAGCATAAAAAAATGTTGATCCGAACAATCCGGATAGAATTCTGATAAAATCTGGTCACCCTATCCAATGCAGATTCGTCACATTTTTCACATTGAAGTCGCACGGTGACTTCACAAAGTAGTCACATTGTGAGGTCACAGAAAGCCTTGAAAACGGCCATAACGACTTCACATTTAGGTCACAGCGACTTCACATCGACGGTCACAAAGTCACAGTGTGACTTCGCCGTAACGTCGCCGTGACGTCACCATGCCTTACGGGTAAGTTGACTATTTTGAAAATATCGGATATATATCGAAAATATCGGATATTCGAAAATATCACGATATTTACGAACCCTGTTCACTTACTTGCCAGTGTTAATATTAACCCTTTGTATCACCGTGTTGCATATCTGCAACATACCCAAAAATCAAAGTTGCTTATACAGCGGGCTTTAAAAGACGATTTTATTTATTGCTGCTATCTCCAACACAGCTGTTAATATAAATTGTTCATAGAATTCTCAACGGGCGGCGATACTGAGTTAATTTTTCATGCCAAAGTTTTATTCATCATTTGAGCAGTTTTGCATCGTTATTGCTAAAATGAACTTCGTAAATTTTTGTCAAATTAAAGAGGTTGGAGACGTCCAAATATAGATTTTTTTAAGAAAAGTAAATTGTAAAGTACACTGCAAAAAAGTGTTGAATTTACAATATACTACTGTCACTCCAGCTGCCAGTATTATACAGTAAAATTAACAGTAATAAGCAGTAAAAGAAGCAGTAATTACGCTACCGCGCATGCAAGGCAGCGTATTACTGCTTATTTTTCTGTTTATTACAGTTAATTTTACGGTATAATACTGGCAGCTGGAATGCCAGTATTAAACTGTAAAAAAAAAATTGCAGTGAATGCGGTTTGTCTGTCTACGGCAGTGCTCCAATTCGCGTAAATGTACTCGGATCGATATTTAATTTTTACATGTTAAAGCTGTTCACAATATAATGTTTGCTTTTGGAAATAAAGTGAATAGCATTCATAGTTCCTTCACAGAGACTCACAAAAGAAATCCGTTGCATATGGTCTATGAAGGGGGGGGGGGGGAATCGATTGCGGTGCATTTTATTTAAATTGCTTGTTTAGATACCTCATTTCATTGCATGCATAAATGAAATTTCTTAATAATATTCTGTTAGTGTTGGAAAGTGTTTCATAATCTATGCCTGAATAAGATTTTTTTTTCTCGTTAAAGCTGTAGAAAGATTTTATGGCGAGAATCACGAAAAATCCGAAATAATTTCATTTGTCACTTTTAGTAACATTTTCTGATTAAAATTGCGCAAGTTTTCACAAGCTCACTCACTTTTATTCCTTTGATCACTTTTAATCTTAAAAATTGGCTAAAAGTGATATATTTTTTAAAAAACAATTGGCGACTAAAAGTTACAGTTTTCAAACATGTGGCTAAAAGTTTGAAAAGTTACGCACTTGGCATCTCTGTTTTCTGTTATCAATCCAGATGACTGGAGTTTGGATAGTTGGAGTTTTACTGTATGTCTTATATGCCTTTTACTACCGTTTTCTTCAGCGACGTATAAATGTTAACGATCACGGGCAAAGGCAGAAGGTGCAGAGGAGGGACGCATCTCATCCTCCCTCCCTAAATCTTTGAATATATATATATATATATATATATATATAAATGCTAAGAATAAATTATGTGTCATTGTTCCTCTTAACGACCACCCTCGATAATATTAAACCTATAAGCTTAAGATGCATCCGTATTTTTCAAATTTCTCTCAGCAAATTAGAATTAATTTTTTTTTCGGTATACTCTTCTTGAACGATCTTTCTTTCTTTTTTATTTGACAAAATAGTTCTAAAATATATGCTTAATTTTATATTTTAAGTATAAAATCTAAGTGAAACTGAAGTGCTGGAAGTAAGACGCACTTAAAATAAAACTAACTGTCTTTTAGAAATACCGTATGATCATCAACCGTTTCCAATCTACTGCTGGATGCAGGTCTCCCCCAGATTTTTCCATTGTTTCCTGTCTAGTGCATTAGTCATCCAATTAAAACCAGCCACTTTTCTGATTTCGTCACTCAATCTTACTTGCGGTCGTCGTCTTAGTCGCTTTACATCTCTGGGATACCACTGTAGGGTGTTTGTGCTCCATCTATTGTCTTGTCTTGTTGCAACGTGCCCAGCCCATTTCCATTTTAGCCGTTTAATTCTCTCAATGATGTCAAAAACTTTCGACTAACTTCTTAAAAGGTTATTCTCTTTCTGTCTCTTCTAGTCTAGTTATGCCTAGCAGACATCTTCTATACTTTGCTGTGTTGTTTTTAATCTTTGTGCCATCAGAAATACCGTATATTTCCGTATATATTCCGATAATTTTTGGACTTTTTATTGGCTCCAAAGTGGGGAGAGGGGGGGGGGGGGCTTATGCACGAGTCAAAGAAAATTCTCAAAATTGATATTCTAAAATAAAAAAGATTAAATAATCTAAAAAAACACATACAAATTAAAAAAAAAATAATATCTTCTTTTATAGTGAAAAAGTCAACAATCATCATTCAATATCCAAGTAATTATAACTCCTTTAAATAAATCACTTCCTTTTATTAAATGAATGTAGTCAGCGTCTACTTCATCATTGTCGTCGTTATCTTCTTCAAAAAATGCATCATCCTCAGTTCCATCCACCGCATTACTCATGCAACATTTTCTGAAAGATCCGACGATCATTTCTTATGGTATTTTAAGTTAAGCTTCTCTCACCCATTCAGATATGGTGATGACAATGTCAACTCTTTCTTAAAATCACCGCCATTTGTCACAGCTGCATCCTCAGATGACATCCATTCAGTCACTTTCGAACGGAACCTGTCCTTAAATGGCCTATTTAGACCAACGTCCATTTTTTGCTGTTATCTATGCACAACAAAGTGCTACGTTTTCGCTCGCAGAATTTTCTCATCACCCTTTTTTAATATACGAGTTTCGGATTTTTTGGACAGTTTTTCACTGAAAACTCGTATAAACAAGTGGGTAAGTGTGATCGAAGATCGCACAAAGGGTTTCGTTTAATATTCCTTTCAAAACACTTTATCCTTCCTTTAATAAATCCAAATAAATTTTACCCCCCCCCCCCCCCCCGAAAAAAGTCATGTTTTTGTAATAAACTAAAAATTTATTGGTCTAATTATTTTTTTTTTTAAATCTGAACTGGTCTGATAGCGGGCGAAGCCCGCTATTCTACTCTGTCATAATATCTGTCATGTGGACTAAATGCGATATTAAACAAGAACGAAAAATCATGCGTCAAGCATAGATTATGTAGCACTTTCCAACGCTTCCAAAATAATTTTACAAATCATACCGTTTAATAAGCTAAAAGATAACATCTAAGTAAACAATTTGGAAAACGCATAACATATTTAAAATTATAATTTCAGGAATTTCCAACATATACAATATTCGGAAAAATATCCGAATACTTTTATTCAGCCCTGTATAGGATCTATAGGTTTGTATATATACTACATAGAATGCTAAATTTTAGTTCAGTTAGGAAACGCGTAGCACAGTTTAAAATTCTCCATCTCGAGTTTGTCAATAAACGGAAATGTGTTCGCGAACTTTTGTGCTTCCCTGTATATGATCTACAGAATTTATACACACCACGTAATAAACAAAAAGTGAGTTAAATTTAAAATCGCGTTCAGTAACTTAAAATGCACTTCCAGGAATTATTGTTAACAGGCAGTAGAGAATTCTTTTGTGTGTCCCTGTAAATGAACGATGACTGCTATGTACACAATATTCTGTAGTAAGCCTCTTGTAATGCACATTAGTGATATATATAAATTTCAGTGCGTTTAAAATAGTGAAACATTACTTAAATAAACCGCAGACGATTTTTCTCCATAGACGTAATGTAACGGAATTCTTTTGACTGTCCCTGTAAAGTAACTATAAGTGCTATGCACACCCTATTCCATATTAAGCTTCTTCTAATGCACCTTAGTGATATATATAAATTTCAATGCGTTTAAATTAGTGAAACATTATTTAAATAAACCGCAAATGATTTTTCCCCATAGAACGCAATATAACGGAATTCTTTTGAGTGTCCCTGTAAAATAACTATAAGTGCTACACACTTCCGTTGAAATAGGGAACATGCTATAGATGGCGACAATAACATATAAAAATTGCAGAGTAATCCGAGCATATTTACGGGAGTTAGAGCACGGACAGACGGCAGACGGCCAGACGGCAGACGGCCATACGGCCAGACAAACCGAAGTCATAAGCACTTTTCAACTAGGTTGGAAAGTGCTAAAAAGAATCAATTTCAAAATTAAACACATTGTATTAATTGTTGCACCTTCAAAATGTTAGATGTCAGATTAATTTTCTTTTTAATTCTCTAATGACGTTATATTAAGCTGCTTTCTGTATTTACACTTACTCATACTCCTTGTATTATGGAGAAATGTTTGAAATTTTCCGTTTTATTACCAATATGACGTCATAGTAATCTTTTTTTCAATTGGTGAAATTTATTTCATTTTCATTTTTTACGTGAATCTTTCAATAGCAAATTAATTATTGAAGAAAGAATTTCATCGTGGATTTTTAATTGTTGGCAACTGCTATAACGAAAAATGTTTAAATTTAATAGGAAAAGGCTGTTAGATTTTTGGTTTTTTATCTCTATATATTAAATTAATACGATTTTTTTAAATTTTATGATTTTGAGGTTCATATTAGGTATTTAGCTAAGTACACAAAATTTCACGACTGTAAGTTACATAGTTTCTGAGAACAGGCTCTGTGACGGACAGACAACGAAGTGGGAGCAATAGGGTTTCCTGAGATGAACGAAACCCTAAAAAGAAACATCTATCAAGAGGAGCATACAGCAGAAAATAAAAATTTAAATTTTCTGGGGAGAAATTTCAACTATACAGATGCATTCTAAGCCCATAGGTTTAACATTGGAGATGTGAGTTAGCGGTCTGACTGATAACAAGCTTTAAGGTGGTTCTCCCCTCCGAAAAAAAAATTCTGCTGGATAACGCGAATCTTTCTGACACATTTTCAAACATAAAAACATGATACTGCAGGCATGGTTATTAAAGTGATTTTCAATCTAACATTTTTTTTTTCCATTTTCCGATAAATGAATTACATCTTAAGTTATACGTGATTTTTATCTCAGGATAGCAGCGGTTTTTTTCCTTTCTTGCGCTGTCCGGTCTGCAAATTGGGTTCAAAACAATAACTTTGAGAGCATTTTCTAAAAAATCTTCTCCCTTTACCAAAAAATGGTAAAAACTGTTTGATTACATACTTTCTTAATAAGAACTTCTGCCAATTTGATACGTTTTCGAACAAAAATGAGTTTAAAAAATGTGTCAGTAAGTAGCTAGTTTGAATTTGAGAATAGCCTTAAGCCGATGTGCTTTACTATATATAAAATTTACTCTCAGAGGTCAAGGCTGTTTCAACTCCTTCACACTAAACGGCAGCTGTTACGCGAATTTTTTCTAGGCTACCGAATTATATGCCCATCACCTTCTTTCATTTCACACTTTAAAAAAGAATAAAGACGACATCTATTTTCTTCGTATTCTAATATTAGCCGTGCAGCCAGAGATTTCTGGGTCAGAGCCCCGCTAACAATGAAATGGTCGTCCCGATGAAAGAAGGAACAGAATGGTATTTCGGGCAGAACAGACTGGTGATGCTGAGAGATCACAGGCTATTTTCGGGACATCGCACGCGACGTGGTTAGTGGCGTGAGTCTGGTGAGAGTATCAACGACGGATTTCTCATTTCAAGTGATGTCTTTCTTTGAGGACTCCGAGATAAAGTTGGGAAAACAGATGTAGGCGGGCGGATTACGTGCGATAAACGAGTGACTTAATGTGAAGATACAATTTTCAGGCAGAACTTTTCATTCGATAAACATTGAATTAGAGGTATTATTTAGTAAGAGAAAGGCCCTGATTACCAGACAGGCCAACCAGGCCGCGGCTTTGTGCCCACTGCTGATAAAAGGCCCAAATTCAGTAAAATCATTTAGAAAATAATTCTGAGAAATGTATTTTTCTGCAATGATTTGCTCAAAAACAAAAACAAAAAAATATTTTGATTAATTTAGCAACAGTATCGTAATATTTAATGATAGTCTCCGATTACTCCCCCCCCCCAAAAAAAATAAATAAATAAATAAATAAATAAAATAAAAATAAAATCTAACTACTATTTCGATTTTTTGGGGGCATCAAAATGGTGCTGGTCCTCGCTTTAGACCTAGACAACTATAATAAGGTTCTGAGGAGGGCCAGGGCCTGTTCATTCCAAAGAGAGGCCCAGGACCTGGTATTCATTCGGAGCTCCCCTTACCTCCCCCCCCCCATCCTATACTGCCACAAAAATAAACATTTTCTATGTTTTAGAATAAAGATCTGAATATATAAATTCATATTTAGATAAATATAATTTTTGCTTTTAATCTTATCCTATTCTAAATGTACAAAATTTTGATTATAATTATTACAAAGTCAATATAGATATAAAATATCAGCTTTTACAAAAATTGTATATTAAATTTAAATATGCAATGCCCCTCCCCTACTTTCTTTCCCCTACAAACTAACCTAAAGAAATAAAAATCCACTGTTTGTCTAAAATGAGTACAATAAACCTGTTTTACCTATATTTTAAAAATGGGTATGATCCTTGTAGAAAAAACAATTTTAATTTTATTAAATTCTCTAATTACTTACTATATGATAGCACCGGGTTTAAAATAACGCCAACTACGGTGTCATTGAAATATTTTTTTCAAACCTAGTTCGAATTTCACGTGAAAAAATGTATTAAAAATACAGTTAAAACTTTTTACATAAGAGGGCTATTTACTTTGAGAGACACTGTACTAAAAAATGCGGGGGTATGAAGGTGGTGATAGTTCTGTATGCTGTATGGAAAGAGGCACATTGTCTCAGTGCCGGCCTGCTAAACTAAGAGGGGTATAAGCCTACTACTAATATATTAGACGGGTCAGTGGAAGTTGCACCTATTTCTAATAATTCTGGGGGATTAATGTCATTTTCTAGCTATAACAGGATGATGTTAGTGTTAAATATGCATAGATGCTTCTTTTTCTTTTCAGTAGTTGTAAAGAAATAGTTTCGAAAGATATTTTTATTTATATGGCTAGTAGTTTAGTTTATATTTTTTCTTTGTGGAAATAGATTCTCCTTGTAGAAAAGTTCACAAAATTAACTCATAATCCCCATCAATACCCCCCCACATACTTCCCAATGCCAAAAAGTTTACGATGCAAAAAAATACTGTCAGATAGTTAGAACTATTTCAATTCCTTACAATTTTTTTCCCCTCCCAAGTGCCTGAGGAGGATTCAGTAAGCTGAGTGACATTTTTGTTACTAAAGATGAACAAGATCTAAAAGTGGTCGAGGACGCTAAGACGAAACATCTTCAATAGCATATTTCTGCCTCGAAACACTTACAAGAGGCCGTATTTTGTCCTGTACTGTCAGATAATTTTGCAGCCAAGTGCAATAACATGTAGGAACTTTTGTCACAGAAGATATGGAACACTTTGTTCGACACAGCTCCCTTAGCGATAGTCCTCCAAATCACCATAAAGTGAAGATAGTAATGTTCAAGTGGTTAAAAATGCTAAAAATTCTTGAAATCTTCTCGTGATTCTTGTCTGCCATTTAAGTGTGTAAACGCTTAAATGGCAAAAAAAAATTAAAACTCTTCAAAAAATTCGATATTTTGATATTGTAAGATCATTGATCTGTTTAGTAAGAATTGGGTCCTTTAAAGGACCCTTCACAATTTTTTTCATTTCCAAAATATTTCATTTACAAAACTTTTCACCTTCACACATAACTCTTCACAAAATTCTTTGTCTTAAAAATAAACCTTTCACAAAACTTTCCCTTCTGCAAACTGAACAAATTTAATCATCTATATATTTAAAACGCTAAGCGTTTTGTTTCGACAATCCGTGAGAACAAACTACTACATCAAATTACATCATTCTTTTTTTTAAATGAAAGATATTTGGTCACAGATTTGTTATCGTACATTCGTTTGTTCTAAAATTTAATTAATTAACCGTAATCTTAAATTAAAATTTTACTTCTGCTTATGACGTCATAAAGTCGGCAATCTGATTAACGCCCACTGTTGCGACGTACAGAGTTTATTTTCTGAACTCAATGATTGCGAGCATAAAAAATAAATATTAAATATTAAAAGCACGTGACTTTTAGGCCGAATTTTTTAATTTGTAAGTTAAAATATAGTTAAAATGTTTAAGTATTTCGGTAAAAATATTTATCCGTGTGTTTTATAAGCAAATAAAAATTCATATTTACTGTGACGTCACGGAAATATTGTCCATTGGGTTCATTTTATCATTAAGCATTATAACTTTGTTGATGCCATTTTTTTCATTACAATTAAATGCAAAATATATTTTTATTTGTATGCATGGTGCTTAAGCATAAATGTACGTGTGAAAAGTTTGTACCGGTGAAAATGACGTTATGCTTAGCTTGAAATGCATTTTAACATTGATAAAACTAAAAAGAAAAATTTATATGATTGTGTCAACATGGCGTAATATTAACTGATATTTCAATTTTTAATTTTAAAGATTAGAACTGGAGCCTTTATTGGTTGCTTCATCTTGATTGCATACCTTGATTACATGTTACCAATTACTTTTTTTAAATTATAGGATTAAGTTATAGGAATTATAGGATTTAAATTATTAACATTTCCTTTTTTAATAAAAAAATTCACAAAAGTAAAGAATTTCAGGAAAAAAAAAAACTTGAAATAATGATTGTATTTTTAGCTAGAATAAACAATGTAAGGCTAATATTTTATAGGAATTATTTTGGTAGGTTTGTTATAAGTTCATTTAACAGTTCCTTATTAGCGGCAAAGTCTTATTTCTTTCACTGTGAATTTTTCTTTCGATGTCAAAAAATGGTAGTCTACTTTTGGACGCCAACCAAAACACAGTGGCAATATTTAGAAATGTATAACAGTTGTGACAACAAACGGCACTATAGCTTTAGCTTTCATCGCGCTTACATCCCTTCTAAATACTAAAAATTTATTTTTTTTACTACATTTTACAATTTCAATTCTTACATCCTCAATTAGAAAAAAAAAAAAAAGCTTTCGATTGAAATTTATTTGAAATCTGCCGCTTAATTTAACGACTTTTTAAATAATTTTCAAGCATGAAATATTTTTCAATTCTATCTCAACAATGACCATCCGTTTGCTTTAATAATGTAAAATAGCCCCTTGGAAAGTTGCAACAATTGAAAATAGGTATCTCTAACCTTCATGAAAAGTGAAAAGAAAATAATAATGAAAACCTGATAAATCATAAGATCAGATTATCCATAAGATAGAGTATTTTGGCGCTAATGTAAAATCTGTCAAAAGAAAAAAAAACTATTTTGAGTTGATGATTAACATAAAATTGATATGTTGAATTCGTTGATGTATATGTTGAATCAGAATATGCTAGGAACTGTTATTTATTATTTTTTTAAAGATCCATTGGATATTTAACTGTATAAGAGACCGACTGTGATGGAAAAGGAATAATCAGCCTGCTTATGTAAAGGGATAGAAGAAACCATACAAATAAATTACAATTGAAAACATTAAAATTCTCCCTCATCTGCATATTAATTTATTATTTTTAACAAAAATTCTTCATTTTTACATAAAAATTGATTAGCTTAAAACAATGGATGCGTTTTAGAAGATATGGATTTGAAACGAAAACTGATTAAAGAGGACATTTTAAAACTTTTAATTTAAACATTTTAAAACTTTTTTTAACGTCGAATTTCAACGGTGCCTTTGGGCAGATGCAATACATATGCGCATAGGAGCTCATTCGATGGCATTATCACAGGGGGGGGGGGGTGCTTATACTATATTCTTTTATTTACTGAATATGAGATGAAAGTAGGAAATTTGTATGATACTTTATGATAGGACTATTTGTATGATACTTTATAGGTCCATGACCTTTTTTTTTTTTTTTTTTTTTTTTTGTCGTGGGGAATATGGTGGTAATGGCAAACTGATTTGCATTACACATTTGTTTACGGAGTGTTCATTTGGCGTTTGCATCGGAAATAGCATTTCACTGGGGACGGGGGGGGGGGGGATTTTTAAAATAAAATATTTGAAAGACTGTTTCATACGAAGCCCTACTTAAATAATAAAGAAGCTTATTTTACTGATATTGTTATAGTATTTTTTCCCGTCACGTTTTGACGGGTTCCATCTAGTTTAAAAGTAAAAAATCTTACTATTAATTTTACATATATAAAGAAAATGTGTGTAATTTTACAAACATGTATCTTCTTAAAAATGTATCAACAAGAACCTGAATATAACGATCATTTCAAATTCACAAAATTATGACTAGACTTTTCACAAATGTAAAAAGCTGTTTACAATTTTACAAAAACAAAACCATGAATGAAAAGTTTGGATATTATACCCTGAAGATTCAACATGCATTTGACAAAATTTACATGACTCCAATAATAATTCATTACAACAATGTTTTTTCATAGTAACATTTAAAAATAACTTTATATAATTAAGAAAGATATGCAATTGGGAGGAATACGAAATGTGGCCAATGAATGAAGATGTTAAGCAAAAAATGTTTCATCTTGGATGAAAATAATTAATATCAGGTTAATACTTAGATACTTTTTATAGAATGCAACTTAAACAGGAGTTAAATAAGCGGTTTCTACTTGCGTTTTTCATATAATTAATATTTGGGAGGAAAAAAAACTCACAGGCATAGGTAGAAGAAAAAAATTGTAAAGATTTCAAATTCAAATGTCAGCTTCTTTTTTTATGAATATGAAATGGAATTCCAAGTTGCCATAATTTTATCTTCTACAATTTTACTTATAATGTCGAATAATTGTTTTATTTTCTATTGTCTCCAATTTTGTCCTTAATTTGATAAATGTTTGAGCTAATATTGAACATTGTTTGAATTTAGACAAGCTCAGTTTTCCTAAATTCCACCTCAATCACTTCTGCGTGGAAAATCTGTCGCGTGATTCGCCGTCCCTAACTTAGGCGATTGTTAGCTTATAGAATGTCATCTGCATATTGTCATCGGCTTAGTTATCATTTGCGTGTATACAGAGAACATTTGGAATTCCACTTTATGGCTAGGCTAATAGCATTAATGATAATGTAAAAAAGAAAAAAAAAACATTTTTAAGTGTTTGGGAAGCTTTTTTGTATTATGTGCTTCATTCTTTATGCACTCCATGATATTCCTAAAACGATAGGATTTTATGATATTTTTGAAAATTTGAACAACTACTTTTCTTCTAAGCTTTCTGAAATACAGTGATCTTTCAAACTCAATAAATGAGATCAACTTCAAAATGAAACTCTTGCAGATTTCAATGCTAATCTTCGAAGACTATGAGAACATTGTAGTTTCGTTGATTAACTCAATTCTATGCTTCTGAATTGTTTGGTTTGTGACAAGTTCAATGAATACTTTTGGCCGATTCTAAACTAACAACGGCATTAGATATTGTTCTCACGAGGAAAGCAATTGTATGTCAATCGATTGAAATTCGTGAAACAGTTTCGAATTCTGTCAATGTGATCAAAATTAAAAAGGACAAAAACAAAATTTGTAGTGAAAATAGTAAAGTTAAAGAATTTGAAAAGAAACTTTGTCATTGTTATGGTAATCGGCATAGACAATCATTCGGGGAATGTAAATTTGTAAAGGCATGATTGCCTTTCTTTTTGGCCAAGAATTTTTGGAGTTTTAATCTTTTTAGATATTTGACATAAACAAATATAGGAGACACACTGAAAATATAGGAGATTATAGGCCAAATTCTGAAAATATAGGAAATATAGGAGTGGTGGGAGGCCTGTATATATAAGAAAATGAAAAACGCTGTTCACTTGTTTGTCGCTTAAAGAGCAATGTCTGAAAGTTTCATTCTTTTCCACTTTAAAAGACTTTCTGGATGTTAGAATAGCAATATTAGTGTTGATCAGTGATTTTTTTAAACACTTAATACGTATTTATATTAACAAATGTATTTGTTGTATAGAAACTTTCTTCGTTGAGAGCGGGTCACGTCCCTCGTGACCTCCTCCTTGGATCTGCCCTTGCTAACGGCATTGGAAAGAACTGTCTTCAGACTAATTGATTCCCAAAAATCAGACAGATAAGATTTGTACAGAAGAAAGTATTGCTGGAACGTGCTAAAATGCCTCTTTAAATGCATTCCATTTCAGAATTTTTTATTCCTATCAGTTGACAGTAGACAGACATCGAATGACACGTGGACGGGCACCCGGATATCTTTGTGGTATTTTTTATCCCACAGATAAGAGATGAAGGTCCCAGTTTATCCTCATCATTATACAGGCTAATGGAAAACGATAGGAAAAGATTGACTGCTTCTCCCTTGCGTGAAGAGAGATCAAGTAAGAGAAATCAGCAACAGTGATATCCCTTCAGTGCAATAGTGAGGCAAATGCAAATTTCTAAGTGAGAAAACAGAATGTTATATTTGGATCCTGTGAAAATTCCCTACTTTCCAATGCAGAAAGCAGGCCATATAAATGCAAGTAGCTCATTCTAGCTCAGACTGAAATATTTCTGTGGGTAGCGAGTGTCATCTAGTGAACAAAGCTTTCTATTTGCGATTAAAATTAATTTATCAAAATAAAAGCCAAGAAAATTTTGCTACTGGGGTCGGAAGTAGCGCGCTACAGTAGTTTCAGCTTATGATATTGGTATTATATAAAGAGGTAAAATGTAATTTTCTATCAACATAATACTATTAAAAAAGCAAATGAAATATACATGCATATAGATATGGTACAATGACATTTATAAGTTAATCCAGAAATATAAATTGTAACGAAAACTTATATTCAAATAATTATTCAAATACAGGGTACAATTCATACTTTCAGAAACTGGTGAAGTAAACTTTTCTTTATAGGATGCTGCAAATCACATCAGAAGATTAATTAACAAACAAAAGACTGAAAATGTTTTATTCAGAATGGATTTAAAGTGCTCTTGAACATTCTTTAGAAAGGAAATAAAGTTTTCCTTTTTTAATTTGATTTTTTGAGACAGAACCAGGCACAAAATTGCAAGCTGAACTCAACACGAATACAAAATCATTACCAGTGCTCGGAAGTAGCACGCTACAAGTAGCAAAACTACAGTAGTCGCTAGTTTTTCCAGTAGTTTGTAGTGTAGAGCGAATTATGTTTTGAATAATGTAATGTTGCGAGTAGCGACATACAAAAAATCAGTAGTTTGTAAGAGAGTACCGACACTACTTTTAATGTTGTTTCTGGAAAATCAAATATGACATTCTACAAATCACATGATCGAAATTTGCTTCTTTTGTGCAAAATGTCTTCTGCTTAACAATTTTGGGAATCCCAGCTGCAGGCTGCAGCTGCAGTGCTTAGCAACGAATCGCATGAAGTCACAGGTTTTTTTCATTGATACTTCCTTATAAAACCAAGTGCTGAGCCACCAACGAAATTAATTTTCTTGCAAATTTTTGGGTTTCTTGCAAATTTTCTGGCAAAACTTGTCTACTTACTTTTTATGAGGTCTTCATTTTCTAATGCCAAGTTTCTGAATTTGGAATTGCTTTATTTACAGATTTATTTATTGTTTGCATTTAAAGTTGTTTTCTGTAATTTTTTAGTTTATAAAGTTAGACAACTCAATATAATTAACTCTCAACAGAACTCAATACAATTAGCACAATTAAGAGTGTTGTAGAATTAAGTAAACGAATATATTTGTAACTACATAAGTCATCGGTAATTTTATGTCCCAAAGCAATAATTACTATAATAACAGAAATACAATTTATGGAATGTATGGCGTACATAAATATGTTATATACAATAACAAAAGTAGCACCTCATTATATCACTCGTTCAGATATATATATCTCTGTTTTCGTGCCTTCCAAAAAAACAACATATTGTTTAATCGCATTTTTTATGTAACTAATTTAAATGTTGATTGCATTACGTATATCTCTCTTAATTTTGATAAGAAAATTGTAATATGTGTATATAAATTAATATTTTGGCGACAAAAACAAAACATTTTGTTATATGTTATCTTTAATTTTTTAATGCCCTCGGTTATATCGCGCTTATTTGAATATCCAGACGCGATATAAGGAGGGGCCACAGTCTTATTTAATCAGTGTGCTCAATTTCGAATGTAGATTGATTTCTTTGACAAAATCTAAAAGTAACAAAGTAGTAATTACTTTTGAAAAGTAAATGGTAGTCGCTACTTTTTTACACATGTAGTTGTATCTAACTACATTTTCGATAAAGGAGTTGTAATTCCCTAAAATAAAAAAAAACGTTTTCCCGATCACTGATTATTTCAATATTGCGACTGAGCAAAGTCATAACGTATGCATAATGTACAGCGAAGTTGCTATTTCTAGATATTATTTCTTAATAGATTTGCATCAATCTCAAACACAACCAGAAAAACATTAAAAAAAGCAAAAAGAAAACGCGAAATCTTTTAAAATTTTATTTTATCTACTTTTTTCAGCCTCAAGAATTTCTCCAAAACTGAAATTAGTCCTTAGATTGAAGGTCTTGCACACATGCCAAAGGCGAAATTTGGCAGGAATATTATACAAATTGATAGTACCATCAATCACAGATATCGATAAATTTTTATCATCAATACTAGGGGGCCTACCCGCTGCGAGCTACGCTCGCCAACCCCCGCTCAGATTTCGAGGCCTCTAAAAACATGACAGCGTGCTTTTTATTTTAAAAATATTGGTAAATCTATAATTGGGTTGCCATGCTTTTAACGTTTTAATGGGGCACTTTTTGATTATCATGGCCTCATACACAGCTGTTGCGACAACTGACGACTGTTTTCGGGATTGATAAGTAAAATCAATTACAACTTGAAAACCAGCTTGTATAAAATGGTTAGGTTTAAATTGTGGCTACCTCTTGGGCTTTACTTATTCTATTCTTCCTTTGCCTTTAAGGATGAGAAAAATTCCATCTGCTTGTGAATAACATTAAGAACCACGGTATTGAAAAGTACTATGTTACAGACATTTTCAGTAACAGGTTTTAATTTTCTCTCTATTTTAGTGCACCATCATGCATATTTTCATGTTTTTAATTTCTACTATTAGCTTCCGTTCTCTCTATATATATCTTGTTCAAATTTTCAATCGTTAATAAAATATTTTCTATTCATTCTTTATGTTAATACAGTTTCTATTCATTCTTTATGTTAATACAGTTTTTTCAAATATTAATTCATTAATTAAATTTAATTAATTAATTTTAGTTTTAAATGGGAGAAGAAAATTCCTCCTATTGTTTTCATAAATGAAATGAAAGATTTATCTCAAATGAGTGATGCCACAGAAATAAAATACCGCAACGATGATTATAAAATAATGTTCAATAAAGATAACGTAGGACATTAATGCTGTACGGGTTTATTTTGTATATTTATGATTAAAAAGTAGGAAATGACATAAAAAAAAATTTATATTACTTGTTTTAAATATGTAAATTATTTATTTTAATTAATATGTATATACGAATTTTCTAATAATTATTTATCATACAAAATTAATTAAATATTTTGTGCATGCATGCCTGCATTTATTCGGCATCAATTGATGAGATATTTAAACAAATTTGCTATCCGCGATAATTTTACACCATGTTATGTCACTTGAATATTGTCCATAAGAAAATCGGGTACTTTTCCAGTATAGGATCCTTTGCTTTCAGGTTTGGCGTAATTAGAGCTTCAAAAAGGGATAGATTCGTTAATACACATAGATTTGTTGCCAAAAGTTATGAAAACAAACCCAATGAACTTTTGGTGCTTTTCGTTTATAGGGGTCTTGACGCTTTTTAAAAAAGCTTGGCGGAAAAAATCAAGCAGGATATTCTCCTTCCGTTCAGTTGGGCAATTATTATTTTATACATTCGTTTCAAATATCTGAATTGGTGATTTTATTATAAATTCGTTTAATTAAATCCTTCTATATTAAAAAAAAAAGTAATCTGGAACTGAGCCAAAAACGATTTAGAAATGGACCAATCAAATTCTGCGTAGATATTCCGGGTTATTCTCATCGCTTTTTTACTACGGACTTTTTTGAGGAGCTATTACTTTTTTCCTAGCCATCCTACGGATTAAAAAATCATACCACCAGACGCGAAATATAACAAGCTTTTAGAAATTCAAAAAAATATCACGGTCGGACAATAAAAACTCAAAAAATCCTTAAAAATCGAGTAAAAAATCTTTTATTGAAAAAGTCATTTTTTTTATATTGTTGCCAATCTCTATAAAAAAACCGTAAGTCATGTGACTGTCATCAACAGTTCCGGGATGTCCGTATCGCTTTTTCATACGCCAGGCGGCCATTTTTATTCAAAATTATTTTTTGAAATAAAACTGCATAAAAGTTGCATTTTGGAAAGATCGTTCAAAATAAATTAATATTTGAGAGATGACTTATGTTCAATTATGTATATATTCTGCAATAACTTCAGTTGAAATTAGCTTCGCAGTTCAAACTCTCTACTCTATCTATGAAAGTAAACAAAAAAAAAAAAAAAAAAAAAAGATTCATTCGTCGTGAAGGTTTAAATTATTAAACCATTAAACCATGGAGATAATCGTTCATAAAGTAAGTTTTCCGTGAATGATTTTTTGGATCGCTGCCTGGTGTCAAAAAAATAATTCGCACCAGGACCTGTGAGACAATTAAAGTTTACCATAATTCTGTTTGATGAAGTGCTTATACAACTGAACTTCCTTCCGAATCTTTTCTTGACGTAAGTTGAATGTAAACAAATACAACTCATGTAATAATATTTAATGAATCAAATTTCGAAACGAATTGTCAGTTAATTTGGTATTTATGTATTATACGTGACAGAAAGAGAGATCACCGAAAATGATTGTTAATCGCCAATCATATTTTCCATTATTAATGACCAATCGCGTTCAAAACAGTAATTTAATATACATTTATAAAATACATAACATCATTATATACTTTTATGTTATTTGGGCGCAAATCTCGCCAATAGCATTTTTAAAATCGACAAAACCAGCTTTTATTTTTCGCGTGTGTATTAGAAACGATACTTTGATTTTAAAATCCAATGTGGAACAGCTGTCGCAAACGCACCGGTGTTGGCGCGATTTTTGTCTCGCGCCATTTTGGCGAGAAAACCACATTTTCAGGTACCTGTTAGAGATTTCTGAAACAGCATGTTTCTTTTATTTTATTATAAAATAGTTTATTTTATAGGTGCTTTTCCGTTATACGGACACCATTGTCGCCAAGCATACATTTACATACATACATTTACATACTCTAGGCATTAGCATACATTTTGGCATGGTGTCCGTATAACGGAAAAGTACCATTTTATATTAAAAACACACACAATTTTATTATAAAACACACAATGATTAATTTATTATAAAACACACAATATTTAATTTATTATAAAACATACGGAATCTGCTCTACTGGGTTGCCATACGAAGCAAAATCTAGCCGAAAACGCCGGGTTGCGTTTTAAAAAGGGAATGCGATTATCAAAACTGGCTTCCAAAAGTTCAATGTTTCACCAAACTTCGAAAATTACGTGTAATAATATGAAGCCCGATTATGGCATATTATTCAAGACGTTATGAAAATAATGATAGATTATCTAATCTTCCGTAATCGAGTCTACCGCCTAAGTTAGAGAGAAACAAAAAAAAAATTAGCAACAATATGGTTCAGTGTAAATGTGGATATCATTAACAGCAAAAAATGTGCAAAATGCTACCATGATCGCAAAAGTTCTTGATTTGTGTATTAGAATTTTTCGATTTGGCGAAGAATTAAGAGAGAAAAAATTAAATTATGAATAAAAGTAGCGTGTTACAATGCTTAATATACATTTAAGGGAGACCAAACTGGTCGCCAGTGGCGGCTAGTTTCTAAATAAGCGCCAAGGATTATGTTTTATCTCAAATAAAAAATGTGTTTCCGTGAGACTATTAAAAACAATAATGAAAATTTAAAATAATAATTAAATGATCACTTGTTGAAAACAGGAAATAAAGAAAATTACGTCCTAAAAATTGTGTTTACACATGAATATTAAAAATAAAAAAGATGAATTAAATGAAAAAGCATTATAAACAGTTAAATGAAAAAGCATTATAACCAGTTAAATGAAAAAGCATTATAACCTGATTACAGAAGATAGTGATATCATCATCATCATCTTTTTAAAACAGGATACATTACCAGGTTTTAAGAGGCTGTGAAATCAGAACGGGGGTTGGTGAGCGTTGCGAGCAGGGGGCAGAGCCCCCTAGTTTTACAAGAAGATAACAAAATGATATTAATAAATAATAATTACTATTAATTCTCCCCCCCCCTTTTTTTTTGAGTTTACATAAATGACGACATTTGGACGAATTTATTCAAAATATTTTCAGTTTATAAATTAAATTAAATGTTGACAGACGATTGAATCCTGACGATATAAATGTGATTTTTTTCTCAAATTTTCCTGAAAAACACAATTTAATCACAATCTTGTCTTCATTATCGATTGAAATAAAAGATAAATTCAATTTCAATTTGAAAATGACGAATAAAAAGAAATCAATAATCCCTATCGGGATCCTTTTCAATTTTTTTCCCTTTTTTGTCACAAAAAAACTGAGTAATTAGTTGCCATCAATACAGAAATGTCATTAAAATTAGAAAAAAATTAATATCTCGAAAACTAATTCCAATTTCGAAATTCTATTACCAGTTTTGACATCCGCGGATTTTTATGGACAGTTGGTATTAATTTCACTATCAAGCGTTTAATATTTTATTAAAAATAGCCCTAAAACGTAATCAGTCGTTCAATCAGTCGTTTCATAAAATCGTTTCATAAAATCGTTTCACAAATTCGTTTCATTAGGATTTTATATATATAGGGTAGATAAACAATAAGTACAGCTTTTTTTACTATTGATTAATCTTTATATCTATATATTTAAAACGCTAAGCGTTTTGTTTCGACAATCAGTGAGAACAAACTACTACATCAAACTACATCATTCTTTTTTTAAATGAAAGATATTTGGTCACAGATTTGTTATCGTACATTCGTTTGTTCGAAAATTTAATTAATTAGCCGTAATCTTAAATTAAAATTTTACTTCTGCTTATGACGTCATAAAGTCGGCAATCGGATTAACGCCCACTGTTGCGACGTACAGAGTTTATTTTCTGAACTCAATGATTGCGAGCATAAAAAATAAATATTAAATATTAAAAGCGCGTGACTTTTAGGCCGAATTTTTTAATTTGTAAGTTAAAATATAGTTAAAATGTTTAAGCATTTCGGTAAAAATATGTATCCCTGTGTTTTATAAGCAAATAAAATTTCATATTTACTGTGACGTCACGGAAATATTGTCCATTGGGTTCATTTTATCATTAAGCATTATAACTTTGTTGATGCCATTTTTTTCATTACAATTAAATTCAAAATATATTTTTATTTGTATGCATGGTGCTTAAGCATAAATGTACGTGTGAAAAGTTTGTACCTGTGAAAATGACGTTATGCGTAGCTTGAAATGCATTTTAACATTGATAAAACTAAAAAGAAAAATTTATATGATTGTGTTAACATGGCGTAATATTAACTGATATTTCAATTTTTAATTTTAAAGATTAGAACTGGAGCCTTTATTGGTTGCTTCATCTTGATTGCATACCTTGATTACATGTTACCAATTACTTTTTTTAAATTATAGGATTAAGTTATAGGAATTATAGGATTTAAATTAATTTAGATTTCCTTTTTTAATAAAAAAAATCACAAAAGCAAAGAATTTCAGGGAAAAAAAAACTTGAATTAGTGATTGTATTTTTAGCTAGAATAAACAATGTAAGGCTAATATTTTATAGGAATTATTTTGGTAGGTTTGTTATAAGTTCATTTAACAGTTCCTTATTAGCGGCAAAGTCTTATTTCTTTCACTGTGAATTTTTCTTTCGATGTCAAAAAATGGTAGTCTACTTTTGGACGTCAACCAAAACACAGTGGCAATATTTAGAAATGTATAACGGTTGTGACAACAAACGGTACTATCGCTTTAGCTTTCATCGCGCTTACATCACTTCTAAATACTAAAAATTTATTTTTTTACTACATTTTACAATTTCAATTCTTACATTCTCAATTAGAAAAAAAATTAGCTTTCGATTGAAATTTATTTGAAATCTGCCGCTTAATTTAACGACTTTTTAAAATTTTTTCAAGCATGAAATATTTTTCAATCCTATCTCAACAATGACCATCCGTTTGTTTTAAATAATGTAAAATAGCCCCTTGGAAAGTTGCAACAATTGAAAATAGGTATCCCTAACCTTCATGGAAAGTTAAAAAAAAAAAAATAATAATAATAAAAACCTGATAAATCATAAGATCAGATTATCCATAAGATAGAGTATTTTGGCGCTAATATAAAATTTGTCAAAAGAAAAAAAAAACTATTTTTAGTTTATGATTAACATAAAATTGATATGTTGAATTCGTTGATGTATATGTTCAATCAGAATATGCTAGGAACTGTTATTTATTATTTTTTTAAAGATCAATTGGATATTTAACTGTATAAGAGACCGACTGTGATGGAAAAGGAATAATCATCCTGATTATGTAAAGGGATAGAAGAAACCATACAAATAAATTACAATTGAAAACATTAAAATTCTCACTCATCTGCATATTAATTTATTATTTTTAACAAAAGTTCTTCATTTTTACATAAAAATTTATTAGCTTAAAACAATGGATGCGTTTTAGGAGATATGGATTTGAAACGAACAATGATTAAAGAGGACATTTTAAAACTTTTAATTTAAACATTTGAAAACTTTTTTAACGTCGAATTTCAACGGTGCCTTTGGGCAGATGCAATACATATGCGCATCGGAGCTCATTCGATTGCATTATCACAGGGAGGGGGGGGGGGGTGTGTGCTTATACTATGTTCTTTTATTTACTGAATATGAGATGAAAGTAGGAAATTTTTATGAGAGGACTATTTGTATGATACTTTATAGGTCCATGACCTTTTTTTTTTTTTTTTGTCGTGGGGAATATGGTGGTAATGTCAAACTGATTTGCATTACACATTTGTTTACGGAGTGTTCATTTGGAGTTTGCATCGGAAGGAGCATTTCACTGGAGGGGGGGGGGATTTTTTAAAATAAAATATTTGAAAGACTGTTTCATGCGAAGCCCTACTTAAATAATAAAGAAGCTTATTTTACTGATATTGTTATAGTATTTTTTTCCGTCACGTTTTGACGGGTTCCATCTAGTTGATAATAAATTCTTTGAAATATTAACGGTATAAAAATATTTTTCTTATACTGGGTATTTGTAATTGAAATAAAACTGACATTAAATGTTTTTTTTTTAAATATACGTCTAAAAATAGTTTGCGAGAACAGAGAAAAATTCATAGAAAAATTCAGATATGTATGTCAGTCATAATGATACGATAAGGCAATTGAAAAGAAAACAAAGATATAGCCTCAATAAAATTTTCATCTTAAAAATACAGACAAATAAAAAAATAATAATAAAAGACGGAAAGGGGACAGATAAGGATTATATATAACATTTGTGGTAATTTGTTAGCTGAACAGGAACATCTGAGGAAAAAAAAATCAGGAAAATTGTTGAAAAGCTTGTATTATGATATGTGAGGAGGTTAGAATAACAGTGGATTAAGTCAAAAATTTTAAAAATTGAGATAACCATATTTTCACTGAACGTATATTAATTTCTATTCAGTGTGACAGTCAAACAATTCATAGTTCACTTAGGGAGTCGCTAGATGGCAAAACAAGTTTGACCACTCAATGCAATGGCAACCAAATTTCATAAAACCCTTCATTTCTCAAATCACTAAATTTCGACTTACTCCACTGTCATTCTAACCCCTTCATGTGTGTGTAATCTTGATTTGCCAAGTTAAAAAACTTGCATTAAATTCGACAGCAAATCAAGATCAAGTGTTCAAGTTCACACTTGGCGTACTTTATTTTAGTTCGCCACAGCAAACTTAATGTATGTTTGCTGGTTCAAATTTAAGGCAAGCTAGGCAACCAAGCATAAATCAAGCTTGATATGTCAAGTTCTAGGCAAACTAAGCAGCCAATCATAAATAAAAATTGCGATGTTAAGATTAAAGCAAGTTGACCAAGTAAGTGTAAACTTGAATGCTTGATCTTGACTTGCCTAAAAGCTTGTTGACTTGGCAAATCAAGCTTACACGATAACATGATACCAGCTTTCTATGATTTTTGGGATATTAATTATGGAAACCATAATTATGTCCCTACTTGATTTGTTAAAAGCCAATATCAAACAGATATAACTTACCCAGATACACAGAAGACATCTTAGTGGGGACATTCTCATCCAAGTATGTGCACCCTAACGTATAAAATGGAGCAGCTCCTGCTCCGTGAAGAAGTTGTCCCAGAAAGAACACATATTTAAACTTGGAAAGCTGCGACACGCTGTCTCCAGAACAGTCTGATGCAGTGTTTATACCCGAACACAAGTCTTCTTGTTCATGGCTAAATGAATATTGTCCAGACATGTAATGAGGCAATGAAAAGACGAATGAACCTAAAGCGAGCACCAGTACACCACTGCCTATGAACACTGGCTTACTCCTTGAACCACCAAAGTAACTCACTGGGATAAGGCACAAGAAAGACGCTATGTCATAGCCTCCAGCAATGAGTCCTGACTCGGTACTTCGAAGCTGATACCTTTTTTCTATCGTCGTTATGACAACGTTAATAAATCCATTCACTATAAGTCCTTGGAGGAAACCGGCCCAACAAAGCCAGAACAAAACCCACCTTGGATTCCTGAATTTCTGAAGGTTCTTGGGCCTCAAAGGTCCCCAACCGCAAGGGGATCCCAAATCGTCATCTTCTTCTAGTTCTTCACTGTTTGGTGGTTCAGGAGACGCTGAAGTCTGTAATGTTTGAGCCACCAGTGGCTCATGACTGTGTGATTCGTGCATATCATAATTTGATGATAGCATAGAAGAGCTGCAGTTTATGGTATGATTCGGTGGTTCAGACTTCATGACTGATGAAAAAAATCGAGATGAAGGACTATGTTTATTCCAAATACAAAGTCATATCTCACGATGGCATACCTAAAATAAAACACACTGAATTAGTTTAATAATATTCAATTAATAAATTAACACTCAATAAATTAATAAAGAAAATAGGAAAGAAAATCAAAATACAATTCCGAGCATATTTTGATGCCACGTATCTTTTAATCAATTTTTGCTCGATTTAATTTTATGTTCAACAGAAAATGAAAATCTGTCTTTTTGTTGGATTTTAGTTTTGTTCCAAAATGTGATATCTTATGGTTAATCTGGACAATTAATTGGCAATTGTGATAACTCTGCTACTATCTACTTTACACTATTTTAGAAAATCGTACATTATTGCGATTTTTTTAAATTTATGCTTGAAAATTATTTAATGTCATAAAGGCACTACATTGGGCTAAAAGTTTTTGATAAACTTCATTCAAAAGTAATTTTTTCTTCACTGCTGTAAAAATGGAAACGAGGCGATATTTGGAAGTCATGTATGATCGATTGAAAAAAAGGAAGAAAAGAAACTGGATTTTGGCGCCCGTCCTAAAGTAGCTACACATTTCTGACAGTAAAGTTTGTAGTGAAAGAAATAGGGCTTTGTTGCTAATAAACAACTACAGTTATTTTCCAGTGTATAGGTCTATACTTTTTTTTTAAAAGCCTTAAATGACGTGTTTTGGGTGTATTCGGTGTATAAGTCCACCCTTCAGGTAAAGAATATAAAATTGAATGCGTTGAAGATTGGGATTATGACTATTCTGGGAATGTAGATTTCCTAGAACTTTGCGAATCTAACAGTGATGAAAATTTCAATTATTTTTAGGATTTTTCCTTTTGCAAGTTCAGGGGTGGATTTGTAGAACCAAACCCATCTTTGTACGGATAATATATACCGTAATTTCCGGCTTATAATCCGCGGATCAAACAATTCGGTTTCAACCCAGAAATTTTATTCAATAATTGAAGCCAAATATTTACAGCGATCTGAGAAGTAACACTTTATAAAATAAAATTTCTGGGTCGAAACATGATTGTTTGATCTGCGGGTTATACGCCGAAAATTACGGTATATATTTAAATATTTGAAAATACATTAATTTATACTTTTCTTTGTCCAGTTCACTTTATACTTATAATTTTTCTTCTAAATAAAACACTAAACTATAATTATAGAAAATAATAATATTTGATTATTCTGAAACAAATATATCTGAAATGATAAATTTCATGGAACATAATAGTAAGGAAATGATTGATGCGTAACTAATACTACAGCTACAAACCACGATCAACGGATGTCTGATTTTATATCCAGTGTACAGTTCAATTCCGAATTTTCTTTGCATTTTGGTTGTTTAAAAAGTCAATTTATACACTACAATAATCAGAGTTGAGTGATATATATCAATGGGTATATATAGTGATCTACATCATGATATATATTCGATATTTATTTTTAAAATATCATGATGTCTGGTATTTTCGATATTCTCATATATTTGATATTTTCAAAATATCTTTTATTATTCATGATATGTCGTTCTGTAGACAAAGAACTTTTGCCACTGGCATTGAGTTTTTTAGCCAAAAACCAAAAATATACACATTTTTTTTCCAATCTTTACGTTTGAAGCTGTAGAACCAATAATTATGTGGGACAATATTAACTTACAACAGCCACTGAAAGATAAACTGTCTAATTTAGATTTAGTTATTTGCATCTTCATTAGAAATAATCTTTTCTAATTTTTGTTTAGGTCAGTTTAAACTGCAGGAATGAAAAGTTATAATTAGAGATAAGTTGACTATTTTAAAAATAACGGACATATTAAAATATCGGATTTTTTAATATTTTTGAAAATATTATATTTACGAACCCTTCGGAAAGCAGGATATATGTACTTAATCGCCAGATTCCTATTACTAATACAGTGAAAGCAAAGCAACTCATAAAAAAACGCAAACAAATCGTTATTGATATTCTATAAATAGCACGCGAGGTCAATGCTTGTTTTTGACGGCTTGTAAACTTTAAAAACTACCACCGAAAGGCATTCTTAAAATCCCTTCAAAACTCAAGTGAAATTTCAATTTATTCTTAAGTTGATTTGAAGGAAGCCCTTTTAGTTAAACCTATCAATAAAACTCAGTTAATCTGTTGTCTGGTTAGATAACATGTCATTCAGAAGCCGTAGCTAAGAATAGAATACATGCAATTTTGCATTATAAAGTATTACCCTTTCGTTTTTAACATAAGAAATATTTCGGCAAAGTTTAAAAGAAATTCTGAAATTGCATTTTTCAAATTCGATGTACATACGTGGAATACTATAAAAGTACATTTATACTACAGTTTTTTTAAAGTATTCAACTGTCTTATATGTCTTAAACAATTGTTTGTTTTGATCTATGGAAACATGACCTGCTCGCCTTTCGTGTTGTCATATTGACGGTGTAACTGAGACTATTAAAAAACTTTAAAACAAAATTAATTACAAAGCAAAAGTAGCTGCAAAAAAGCTTTTTATATTATATCATAGAAACTCGGCAGAGTTTCTCGCTAAGCAAAAGAAACAACGATGCATTGAACAGCAAACGAAAAGAATTCCCGCCAACAGATGCCAAACGATTTTAAAAGATTAATTAGTAAGTAGTATTCTGTCTAAAATTAGTTTTTCATCAGTCCAAATTGATACCAAACGATTTTTAAAGATTTATTAATAAGTACTACTCTGTCTATAAATTAATTTTTTATCAGTCTAAATTTATTGACAGGGCTTTAAAGATAAGTAATTATAGGATTTTTACGTGGTTTGCTGCATTTTATTTGTTTCTATGAGTAGTTCAAACATTTATAGTTTCATGTAAAAATATTTAGTTTTTGAGTTATATCCAAGGTTCGTAAATATCATAATATTTTCGAAAATATAAAAAATATTCGTTATTTTTTGACGGATATCCGATATTTTTAATATATATCCGATCTTTTCAAAATAGCCAAATGATTATAAATATTTTCACTTAATATAAATTAGAAACTAAAACATATTTCAGTTAATATGAAAACTTTTTTTTTTCCCCACTACAACAAAATTGAACATCAACTAATGAAAAACAGATACGATTTGCTTTTTACACTCGCAAAAAACAAACTCAAACTATTGATTTAATATCACGTATCAAGAAAACATTATGTTTAAAATAACAAAATTTTAAATAAAAAATAATTTGCTTAAAAAAAAACACACAAATGTAACCTTGACTGCTTTTATATTCTCTGTAACCTGTTGGGCAGTTTAAACTGAACTAAATTAAAACCAGAAAAGATTATTTATAACAAAGCTGTAAATAGCTTATCTAAATTAGACAATTTATCTTCAAATGCCTGTTATATTGTTCCAAATAAGTATTGATTTTACCTGAATAAATTCAACTTCATAAGAAAGCTTGGAAATATTTATTTTTACTTTATAATTCACTTTAATTATTACTTTTTTTTTTCGGGGGGAGAGGAGGCGCTAAAAAAGTTACGGACGAGCAAAAGTACTTTATCTACAGGATGCAGGGTTGTAAAAACCCGGTTAAAAAACAGCACGGGCGTGTACCCCGGCAGCTACCCACTACATCCCTGGCAGAATGGCACACTTAAAAAATTAATTTACATTTGTTTTGACTGAAAATATCAAAAATGTACACAATGATGTTTTGAAAATATCAAATATATGAAAATATTAAAAATATCAAACATCATGATATTTTGAAAATAAATATCAGACATATATCATGATATATATCAAGATATAGATATATCCATTGATATATATCACCGAACCCTGGTTACATCGTTACATCACTTTAAAATATTGGATTCCTATACTTACTATAGAGAAAAAAGAACTAAATGGCATAACTCTTGTCAAAATGTCACACGATATTAAGATATGTTACTGCAGTCAATCGCAGTAAGCTCCCTACTGCAAAGCGGCATTGTAGAATTTATGGTTCGTTTACAGAGTCATTAAAATTATATTGAATACATTACACCCACAATTTTGGATACAAAATTTAGATAACAATTAAATTGCATTTCGCATTAAAATGCGATGATTACTGATAGAGGGAATCACCGTTAATAATCCCCGAGGAATGTCTCGTCCTATGCCCACACCGACTATGGAAGACTGCCTGTAGAAATAGACTACTGAAGAATACCAGTGGACCTCGACTATGGAAGACCTACAAATCATGCTCAGTAAAAGAATGGAAGCATTTTTCATAATGTGTGTTAAAAATCTAGTGTATTAATAAGTAGTTTTAAACGTGTTTAAATATGTAAAATCCTATACATCAGCGATTTATAAAGTTTAAAAAGTGAAATTACGTAGTTATTATCGTTACAGGGTGTTTCATGAACCAGATAAAACAAAATTCAGGAATAAATTAAGCTAGTGCATGCAAGTTAATAACACTAATTTGCATGCACTAACTTGACTTGCATATACTAACTTAATGCAGGATGTTTTATAAATCACTGGAATAAATTTTAAGGAGAGACAGAACGCACCTATACAAGAACATATTACCTTACAATGGTTTTCTAATTGTGACAAAGGATGTGTTTATGCAATAAATTCAATCTAATAATTGACAGAATCTGCTTTATGCAATACTGTTCGGGGGAAAAAAAAAAACGGAAATTACTAAAAAGCTTTACTTAGGATTAATTAAAAGACTCGTTTTAAAGAAAGGTATTTAAAGTGTCATTCTTTGAAAAATCAACTTAATAGAGAATTTGTATATTTTTTTAATTTTCAAAAAGTCTCTCTCCTTTGACATACTTTTAACCCTTAACTACTGTGACAAAAATTGTAGCGTAACTACTGTGAATCTGTCTCTGAGACCGATAGATCGAAAAATGAGTAAAAAGCTTGATTAACGCATTAGATACCGTTTCTGTACTAAACTTTATGTACAGGCTGTTTCTAATCAAAATTCACCCCTTCAGAATTTCGAGCGATAGTACTAGGGATCCAAACGAAGCAAATTTTCACTAGTATCTGCAGTTAAACTGAAAGTTAAAAGTTAAACTCTGAAAAGTGAAAAATGCAGTGGTTTGTGAGAGGCTCGCGAAAAAACGCTCAAGCTAATGTTAAGTCTATGGGAAGGTTCTTGCGCGATTTCTCGCTCGCATTTTAATAATTTTAAATATTTTTTTTGCATAGGATAGCTGAGGTCAATCTCCAACGTTGTTAGTTTTTACTTTTTCGATTTTGGTTCCAGTTATTTTATATAAGGGTACTTTCATTTTCAAAACCTGTTTCAACCGGTTCCAAAATTTAAAATGTTCGCTTATTAAAAAACTGCAACAAAAATCGAAAAAGTAAAAACTAACAACGTTGGAGATTGACCTCAGCTATCCTATGAAAAAAAAAAAATTAAAAATACTAAAATGCGAGTGAGAAATCGCACAAGAACCTTCCCATAGACTTAACATTAGTTTGAGCGTTTCTTCGCGTGACTAGTGTAGGCTCTTAAGGGTTAAAGCAACTTCCTTTTGAGCGCTGTTTTTTGTCAAATAAAGTGACCTTCAAAATTTTCATGATTTCTTCTTGTAATTGTCATACACATTAGCATTTGGATTGGTAAAATTATTACGTAAAAATAAAATCAGCATTCATTTACCAAATATTGTACAGTAAACATAGGTTGGGTTGGGTTGATTATTGACGGCCAATTATCGACACTAGGGATATAGGCCCGGGGGGGAGTGCCCTTCGTGGGGGTCTTTCTAAGGGAACCTAATCCGTATTTACGCATGGAGAAAATCCACGGCTCGAAAGAAAACCACGAAAACTCCGAGCGATTAGGCCGACGGGCGCGATTGGGACCGAACCCAGCACCTCCCGTCTACCAGCTTCGAGAGCACAACCTCTCAGCCACTGGTGGGGCCTCAGTAAACATAGGACTACCTCCAAAGTCAGAAAACGCACTCTGGTGCTTCATTGCATAACTTATGATCATGCACTGTATGGTTTTTATGCTTGTCTAGGTGTGTTCCATCTCCCTATAAAGTTTGTACCATTAGTTTTGAAACACCCTATATTATATAAGTCAGCCATATTAAATAAGTCATGTGGTAGTACATACAAGCATATATGAATAAAATCAATAGTTGCAGTCTCTTCCCCCTCAAAATTATTTTATGAAATTTGACATATTATTAATGTGCAGTAACCCCTCGTTATATCGCGCATTCGGATATTTCGCTCTTATTGTCCCCCGATAATTTTAGTTTCTCGAAAAACTTTTGAAACGTCGAAATCTAAGCAAATAAATGGTATCTAACTAGTTCATTTTCGTTCCTTAATTTCCATTGACAAGCAAATAATCAAAGAAAATCAAAAACAAACAACCCAGGATTCTTATTTTCAGAAAATATTATAAAATGTAAGTACAAATGTATACTGTATATGATGTATGGTTTTGTATTTTTTTAACGTTTTACCATCTCTTTTGTGTTGAACTAGTGGCTAGTTTGAACAACTATTAAATCGAAAACCTCGTAGCTTAATTTAGGGCTCTCTATTTTTCATTTATAAACATTCTTCTCGCCCCCCCCTTCCCCTCGTTATATCACTCCCCTCGGTATATCGCGCTTTTTTCTTATCTCCCAAGTAGCACGATATATTGAGGGGTTACTATATGATAATGCTACTCCACCTATGAATGGCAATAAAAGAAGATAATTTGAGTACCAGTTTAGTAATATAATCATGCCGTTTTAAAAATTGCCATTCTGTGACTGATTTATTAACCTTGAAGACCCTAGTATTTATACTTTTTAATGGGGCGGGGGGGGGGAGGGGGAAGAGGAGTGTAAACATTTTATATACATATAATTTTTTTTTACTAGACCATTTTTTAAATTTCAGATTCCTTTGTGAAAAGTGACATGGGACCCATGCGCAGAATGCCCTGTAGTATCAGAAACTGTTGAATTTACTTTCGTTAAATGGTGATATGGCAAAAGTACAAATTTTGATTTAGTGGTACAGAAGTCTAAAAAATTTGGAAACCGCTGCTCTAGGTAGTAGATGAGCGCTGCACAAAATGCTAATACATAATACAAATGATATGCTGAGAAATAATACAAATTTTAACGCTATGCAAATTAAATTAATAAATAAAATAAAAAATAAAGCAAAATCAGCCAAATTATTAAAACACGACCACTTTTATACAGACTTAATCTCTTTTGCAAATGACAGCAGATGGTGTCTCCGTTTACAATGATTCGCTTTGTTTTTTGACGAGCGGAAATTGTTAAAAACCAAAACGCCTAGCATACACTTCAATTGAAGAGTTTCAATTGACGCGCGCAAGGGAAGCGGTATTTCTATGCGAGACGAGAAGCGGCGGTGGAAATTGCATTTTTTTTTTTAATGATAATTCTGATACGTGTCAAAATGTGTCATGACATATTCAAAAAAAGAAAGAAAATGTACACAGAAAATCGGAGAGATCAAAGGAATGCCGTTAATTTGTCTTTGACAATTTGGAACACTTTATAAGGATGAAAAGGAGATTAATAGTTTTTGCAAGAGGTTTTGGCTGCATAAATTGGAAACGGATTTTGTTGAGAGAAGAAAAAATAAGTTAATTTATCGTAGTTTATCTGTTGCTTGTAGAGTATTAGCAGCCTTCTTCGCAGGTTGTTTCAATTAATAAGTTGCTTGTTAAAATACGGTGTGTTTAGAGGAGAAAAAAAGAGATACTTATAAGGTATTTACCCCAAACAAGAGTCTTAATAAGTGCGGATTATTTTAAATAATTAGAATGAGAAATAATTTTCTCGGATTATTTTAAATAATTAGAAAAAAAGAGAAAAAAAAAACATGAAAATAAATCATTTGTAAATATAAGATAACAAATATATAATGTTGATTATCTTTTTAAATATCACAATAAATTAATGAATACAGAATAAATAAATAATGAAAAGACGGATGCTTTATAAATATTCATATGGTTTTATTCAAATCATTTCTTCCCTGTTTTTTGGCATGCATTTTTAAATTACTGAAATATCCTCTACTTAAAGTATTTGAAATGATTCCAAGGTATTATCTAGAACGAGTGGTATTTTAATAAGATTTAAAAATAATTTACAACTGATTCTTACACATAAAGGTTTTTTTTTCTCTTTTCTGTGGATGTGTTTTTACAAAAGACTAATGCAAAGAATTTATTTACATTGTTTTGAGATTTAAAAAACAAAAGCAATGAATACCTTAAAAAATATATAAAAAATGAAAAAAAAAAAAATGTGCTCATTTGATATTTTCAAAAACAGTCCCCGCCTGTTGCGTATCTGGATATAAATGAAACAAAAAATAACTTAAAATCAAAATATTTTCCAATTCTAGATTGCCTTAAAATAAACAAATCAAGAATTAAGAAGAAACAAACTAACCATTTTTACAAGCAGTTCAAAAATAAAGAGGTAACACAGATCTTTGAGTTAAGTTGTAATGATCCCCAAAGAAGTACCAACAGTTATGAATATTTCGTAATCATTACGTTTTTTATCTTAAAATTACCCAAAAAAATCTGCTAAAGTATACCAAATATCTATTCATCTTGCATTACTGACAAAATTATTAGAAAGTTTGAGAGTGATTGACAATTGACAGTTACTATTAAAAGAACTTTCAAAGGTTGGCAACTCTGCAGAATTCTGATCAAGATCGTTGAATACTAACTTTGCATTAATTTTCTACCGGAATTTTTGTATTTTCTTGGTTTTTCTAACTTCAGAATAAAAATTTTCAAAAATTTTTAGTTTCACAAGTTCAAAAAAAATTGCCTTATTGAACTGTTGTTGAGATTATTGATTACATACATACAAGAAATTCAAAGTTCTTGTAGTCTTTTTAAAGTTTAAAACAGATTCAAATTATAAGAACAATTGCGAACGGCAAGCACGAGAAAATAAAATAAAATTTTCCCCAAGTTGTTGTTGAAATCACTGCTATATCTGTGGATCAGCATATAAATTCAAAATTTATTTTATTTTTTAAGTGTAAAACAAATGAAAATAGAATAAAAATGCCAAATATAACACATGAACATAAAAGAACTGCGGATGAATCAAGGTGAAAATGACATTAAGAGAAAATAAAAGTATACCTTACTAAGCTGTTGTTGAGATTATTAGTATATCTCTGGATCAGCAAAGGAATTCAAAGTTATTCATATTCAATGGTTGGAGTATCATAGTTGAGATTTATTCCAACAGAGTGAAAAATGCCGGGGCCAGGACTCTAACTTGGCTACCTTGGCGCGGCAGCGTATTACTGCTTATTTTACTATATCGTTGGGGTAGCTCAGTAGGAAGAGCATTGGTACGGCAAACCAACATAGCCAAGTTCGAGTCCTGGCCCCGTCATTTTTCACTCTCTTGGAATAAATCTGAACTATGATACTCCAACCATTGAATTTACCTAGTTGAAAAAAACTTTACTCTCTTCATTATGGAATTCAAAGTTGTTTTCATCTTTTTAAAGTGCAAAACAAATTCGGATAAATAAAAAAAAAGCGAATGACTCTAGGTAAAAAAGACAGGAAGAGAAAATAAATAGTGTTTCTTGGATGTATGTACCACATGAAATTACTGTGGGAGAGTTTTCTTTCTCTATGCTTAGCTTAACTCTCATTCGATTTGTCGCAGAATTTTAACGTAAAATTGACTCTTTCTTGTGAACTTGTTTCCATTAATCATTTCTGCTTGATTCTATATTTTGAAATCTCCGAGTTTGTTACTTACAATGGATTATATCAATGTATCATTGCTAACAAGAAACCATTATCGCCTGAAATTGGGTGGGCACTCATGCAGACAGATGTCTTTTCAAGAAAACCATATCAATAATTCATGTCCATCATAACTTTAAACGAGATTCTTCATCTATTTCTTATATCGTAGGCAGCAGCAGGGGTATCATAAACAGGGTCAAAGCTATTTGTCTTTTGAAATGAATTTTACCACAAGATGATTACTGGCGACCAAATAAAAAAGTATTTTGACCCGAAGAAACGTACGTTGTTTTTTCACTTATCTCATTAGAGAAGATAAACAGCAAAAATTACGCCGAAGACAAGAAGTGACAGATGACGCTACCGTATGTTAATCATGTTTTCAAAGGACTTTATTAATTCCGTAGGATGATAGTGGATCTGTAACGAGATTTTTTTTTAAATATTTCTTTTCTGAATGATGTCACCACCATAGCTTATTAATTTAGAAAGTACATTTTCTAAGAATTGTTATTCACTAAAGGGAAAATGCACTTATCTTCTGCATGGCATAAAACGAATTTCCCATGATTTATTAGAATAAAAAGTGTAAGACACTGACAAAAGTGTATTGCGTACTACGATCATCCACTTGTTTTTGAACAAAAATGGCGAAAATTCCGTCCATATCCAATCTCTCTCTTATGGATCTCTATTAAAGCGTAATAATGCTCAAAACAACCTGGTAGTTTTAAAACGCAAACCGCCCCACCAGTGGCTGAGAGGTTCTGCTCTCAAAGCTGGTAGACGGGAGGTGTTGAATTCAAACCCCTGTCGCGCTCGTCGATTTAAAGGTTCGGAGTTTTCCGTGGTTTTCTTCGAACCTTGCCGTAAATACGGGTTAGGATCACTTGAAAAGACCCCCACGTAGGGCACTACCCCCTAGGGCCTATATCCCTCGAGTAGATAATCGGCCGTCATAAAATCAACAAACCAACCAATCAAAACGCAAACCATATTTTTATCGTTTCAACAGCTAAACAGAATGAAAGGTAAAAAATGAGTGAACTTTGATGCTTTTTATACGTTAGTTTGAGAGAACTCCGCACCTTCTATCGGTAATATTTGGAACTAAAACAAAGAAGTGTATTAAAGAATTTTCAGACTTCACACATTGATATCATACAAGAATAACTATAAACGTTTAATAGTTACTGAATTTTAAAAGCCGTCATTCCAGTTTACCCTGCAAAAGAACTGTGACACAACTTAGAAAAGATAGAAAAAGAGATAGAGAAAAAAATATGCTTACTATGAACTGTAAGGTACAGTTTGTTGAGATTGCTAATCGCAGATATACCAATAGAGAATTCAAAGTTGTTCTGATCTTTTTTTAAGCGCAAAACAAATGCAAATAACAAGATTGTGAGAGGTGAGTGATATGAGACAAAAAAACAGGAATAGAAATTAATAGTGTGTCAAATTAAACTGCACTTGAGACTGTTGATTTGATCCACATACGCCTTTTTTCTTTTAAGTGCGTTAATGGAAAATATGTCATACGATTGATTATAACAGCACATAGAGGAAATAAACTTAATAAAGTGCTCAACAAATATTTTTTTTTCAAAATTAACAGAATGATTACCATGTAAAGAACAACACACGCAAAGGGTTAATAAACGTGAAATATAATAATTACTTATTGCACATGCGAGCGGATATCATTAAAAGCAAGTATGGAGAGAAAAAAAAAGGCCTCTCGGGCAACGAAGTCTTATTTATTATTTTTTAATGAGATCGTGATGCCAAATGGTGGCTCTTGAAAACCCACATATGTCGGAACATAAAAGGATTTTAGGAGATGAAGGGTTTCATAACGATTTAATCAAGTAGCCATGCTGCAACAAGACGCTAATTGCGAAATATGATGTGTATCTCTAATGGAGAAAAAAAAGGTTACCTAAAAAAAGATCTTTGATACAAAAAAAAAATGTTACGTGGGCAAGTTACATTTTGTAAGGTACCAAAGTAGCGTTACACTAGTAAGAATCGGTATAGATTTGTTGACAACAAAACAATGCTGTGCGGTGTGGTAAATACTTAAAAAAACTGGAAAATACACTGAAAAGAAAAAGAAAATGTTGATTTTACAGTATAATACTGGTAGCTGGGGTGCTAGTATTATACTGTAAAATCAACAATTTTTTTGCAGTGTACATTCAAAATATCATTTAGGAAAACTACAAAAGGATGTTGAAATTAGCGACATTTTATGTTTTAGCTAATACTTATATCAGATATCATCTCTTATGAATTAGTTAATTAGCAAAAGGAATTCAGATTGACAAAAATATGGGCAGGTCATGCATCAAGGGATGTCACATCTCTCAATGAAACATTTACCATAATGCATGTTTCTATGTGACAAAATCAGGGCTCATACTCATTTCCCCCAAGAAAATCGCCTGAGAATCCCCTGATGAGTAATTTCCAGGATGAATAATTTTCCCATGTTGACACAATTAACGACATTTTTTAAAACTTAGTAAGTATTACCCCCCACTCCCCCCCCCCAAAAAAAAACTGTCGTTGATGTTGTCTGACGTTAGAAAGCATGGCTAGTTTACGATTCGATATCTCCCGAGGTTTGAAGGTGTATTTTAGTTCGATTGTATTATGACATCATAAAGCATGCGAATAGCAGCGAGTGCCGTCATTTCCCAGAGTAGCAGATTGTTTTGCCAAATTTTCCCAGGTTTTTGGCATTTTTTGGAAAATCCCCTGAGATTCCCCTGATTTTTAAAGACACGAAATTTATCCCCTGATTTCCAGGTTTCCCCTGATGAGTATAAACTCTGAAAATGTATTTCTTTGTAGACTTTTTGCTGGTTAAGGACGCTTATGAGCTCCTACTCACTTTTTCACAGTAAGAAACATAACTCAAAATATTTAAAGTGTTTAAGAAAAATAATGTTAAGAAGAAACTAATTTTTGATTTCCAAATTTCTATATTTCCTACATTTTTTCAGACGTTTAAATGAATCTCAAATTATCAAAATCCAGAGTTTCTACATTCTCGTAGTAATAAATATGTATTTCAGACCAATAAAATTTCATACTTTCTTTCAGTTAAAATTTGAAAATTTTTGCATGTTTATGATGATTTTTCAGTTCACATTAAGTCTCGAAATATCAAGATTTTGTCCTTTTCTACAATATATCCGAGCTTTGAAAGTGAATTTTACACAAAAAGTTTTACATCTGGTGTACACTCTTTCAGCTCTAAAAATGAGTCTCAGACCATCTGATTCGATATCTTGTACCATTTTACTTCTAAAAGTGAAGCCTCAGACCAGCAATCTCTACATTTTGTACAGTTTTTCATCAAATCTCAAAACTTTAAAAAATGTATATTGTCTACACCAGCCATACTCAATCTGCGGCCCGGTGAGCTTTTGTGTGCGGCCCGAGACACATAATCATTAATCCCTATTTAAAAAATTGAGATGTGCATAAAAAATTTAATATTTACACTGCTCTTTTATATATTTTCATGGGAAGACAATTTCTTGTTATTTATAATTACTAATTAAAAATTACCTTAAAATATTTTAAATGACGTTTCCTTAGTCAAAGTTCTTTTTACATGTATGTTTTACTTGTGCTATAGTATAGTGCAGTGGTTCCCAAACTTTTGGGCTCGCGGAGCCCTTTTTGGGAAGAATTTCTAAGGCGGAGCCCCTTAACCCCACGCTACTCTATGGTTACAAATTAATGTTTTTGTTTATGCCTAAGGAGCAGAGAAAGATAAGCTGGATAAGAGTCCGAACCAGTAGTTTCCAACATGGGGCCAAGGTTCTGAGTTTGGCCCTTTTCTTGATACAAAAATTATGAATTCATACCAGAAATTTTGAAAATCTAATTTTCTATTATTTAACCCCTTAACAGTTTCATTTAATATTACTATTATTGGGCACAATAAATCAAAAATAAGGACTAAACCATTTTTTTTAAATTAAAATATCTGTCTTGTATTATCGAGATATGTCCGCCAAATACAGCATATTAAATATTTGTAGTTTCTGAAAGCTTTTAGTAACGAAGAAAACAAACTCTTCTTACCCGAGCGACGTTTGAGCAGTACTGTTAAGGGGTTAATGACATCCATTTAAAAAAAAAATACTTATTCGCGATTTCCAGTATGAACTCGAAATTAAATATCAAAATGGTAACCCTGTCTGGGTCATGCATTGCATTGGGGCTTACGTAAAACTATTATTATTGATGGCGAAAACCACACATACACAGAAAAAAGGTAAGCTGTACAGTTTTCGTTTACAAAGTTTTACAAAGTTTGTTTACTTCTGTATAATTCCAATAGGCTACTCGCGAAAGAAAGAAAATGCGTAGGCCCAGTCGCCCATGAGTAATTGTATAACACGTTTTCGGTAGCCCCGCCCATCCGTAGTAGAATAATGCGATTACGGATTTTTTTTCGTTCTTCTTTATGTTTCTAGTACTTCTAAACATGCTACGAAAACGAATCGCCTCTGAGCTTCTTCTTTTCAACCATATTTTAAAAATATATTTAGAAGCAAATCATCGTTTTAGTGTTTAAGTGGGCGGGGCAAAATCTATAACCTGTATTGTTAGGTGCAGCATCGTTCATTTTTTAAATGTTTTAACTGTAGGATTTAGCTATTAATTATACTTTTGAAAGAAACTTTCTTCCACCATTGTTTTTGCCTCAAAATAGGTATACGGTTAAAAACTACACATGTTAAAATAACTGAAACTAGTAGAAAAACTTTACTAACAAAACAGGATACATGGGTAGGGTTAAATTTATATCAGGGCGGGTATTCATTGACGAAATGTCTAAGCAAGGGGTAGAGCTAAGCAAAAGTTTAAATTGTTAGTGTGATGACAAATATAAAGAACCAATATATATATATATTTAATTGCTACAGCCTTATTTCTGATAGGAAAATATGGCGTCATAACATAAAAATCTCAGCCAATGCCGAGACCAATTGAAACAGAATTTTAAAGAGGGGTTGTTAAGCGATACAAAATGTTTAAAAAAATGCGTTTTTAGCAACATCTATTGCTTTACAAATTAAGTACAATTATGTAAAACAGCATAGAAAATTTAAATAACTAAGAATTAATAAAAATAAAATAAACAGATTAAAGGAATTAAAGTTACAAAAAGAAAACTATATACACAACGTATACAAATATTAAATGAATCTAATGAGAGGTTTATTAAATGATACAAGATGTTACAAAAATTATGAAAATGAAAATAAATATTTAATTCGTAAATACATATGTTCCACTTTCGCGAACAGGGTGTCAAAATTAATTACAACTTTTAAAAAAAAATGGAAGCAGTTTTCAATTTTAAACTGAAATAAAACATGAAATTTGAGATTAAACCACTTAAATTAAAATATTAACGAAAAACGAAAACCAACCCTATCTCTGAATATATCACTGAAACAATCAAAGCTTAACTAGCTCATTTCTCAGTAAATATAGCAAGTAATGGAGTATAAAATACCTCATTTTAAAGATGGCAAAGACTGAAGCGGAAGAAAATAAAGAATGTAAGACACACTTACCTTATTAGGAAGTTAGAACCTGATTACCAAATAAAAAAGAACTAAATATAAACATATGAATAGGCGGACCTCCAAAGAACAGAACTGTTATCCCTTTTGTTCGGCAAGCAGAAATAACTGCACTGGCGCGCATTTGCTCTTTCGATTCACGTTGTGCATTCGGTTCAGAATATTATTTCTTGTAGAGTATTTTTAATCGAATTTTTAAAACACATTAAATGCAGCAACATAAAATAAAGTATTTCACACCAAAAATATTATATAGAAAATGGATAGATGTATAATGCAAATTTTTACACGATTGTGGAAAATATACTATAGTATTTTTCAACCCAGTGATAGATGTATTTATTTTTGACACGTACACACACAAAAATTAATACATACTTTCGAAAAAAATTTCCCTTGCAATATGCTAATTTCTTTCATGTTTTGTTTATTTTCCTGGAACGCCGCGGAGCCCCAAGGGGTCCGCGGAGCACACTTTGGGAACCTCTGGTATAGTGTATGCATTTCTTAATACTGAGCACTAAACAAACATTATTCCAAATTAATTTTTAATTTGCACTATATATTTCTACATAAAAAAAAAAATTGCATTGAGAAAAAACTGATTTATTAGAAAAAATCCCTTGATTATTATTATTATTATTATTTTGAGAATTTTATGTTACTGCATTGTTATACTGTTACGTTTCATACTTATCATACAGCTAATACGGCTTATTAGGATTAAATATTTGTCGCAAAAAAATTTGGCAGCAAAAAGTTTTATACCACTATTTTAAAACAACAATCTTCGCGGCATTTGCAATAAAAATCTATATATATTTACATTATTATACAAGTGTGTTGCGGCCCGCCTAACTTCGCAAATATATGTTTGCGGCCAGCGAGAAAAAAAGGGTGAGTATGGCTGGTCTACACCCTTCAGCTTTAAAAATGAATCTCAGAAGGAATTCTGTATTTGCTACATTTTGTCATCTCTCAAAATAAGTCGAGCTAGTCTTTTTGGTTAAAAAAAAAAAAAAAAAAAAATAGGGGGGAGGGGGGGGGTAATAAGCTTTATTCAGTAAGAGAGCTCGAAATTTAGCATATTATATCTCCTCCCTTCGTCAACTAAAGGTAAAATTTTCACAAAGACTTGTGCAAGCTCAAGCTTTTTTCAGGTCTTTCGAGTCCAAATTCCACAATTACATTGGATTCAAAATTTCTGTTCAAAATGAAACATACAAATGCATATTAAATTCCCACGAAAAAAGAATGTATTAGTCAAAGTATTTTTTTACAGATTCAGTAAAGATTTATTTTATATATAAAGCATATTTCCAATTATAACAAGGAATATTTCAAAAAAATCTTTAATTTTCATCATTAGATATTTTTTTCCCCTGATACAAATGTTGTTAACGAAATTTTGCACGAGATTTGTTGTTTAAAATGGTGCATAAAAAGATGCTTAAACAAATAATTTTATTTGAAATATCTGTAAAAAATTTTTGGTTATTATATCTTGAATATATACAGAAAAATATAAGATTTAAAAACATTCGAATTTCTCCGGGGCCCCCCAACAAATTGTGCCTAGACTATAAGCAGGCTCTAGCTCTCTTAAGGAGCATAAAAAGCTTAAAATTATTTTTTATAGCCCATTAAGTGTATAAAGAAAAATGCAAGATTTTTTTTTTTTTTTTTTTAAACCCTTTCCTCATAATAAATACGTTTCACAATGCAAGGATAAAGTATAATTGCGGTTGACGCGCATCAATTTCTCACGTCATGGACATTTCTTTTCCAAGTGCCCAGACGTAATGAAATGAATTAAAGCGGAAACCACAGCATATACTCAGTATAAAATAAAGCGTCTTCACCCGTCGTTATCCTTAAGAAAACTCATTTAAGCGGTAAATCATGACTCAGGAAAAGTCAAGACATAAGCCACTCATTTTATTTATTTATTATTATAACTTTAATTGCAGCGCATTTCATATGTAAGTCAAGATGATTCAAAGCTGCTGACATAAAACTTCTTCCGTTTAGAGAGACAAAAGACTATTATTTTAACGTTATGCAAAATTACTAATTTCGAAACACAATATATTTTCAATTAATTAAATTTGTTGTGTTATTTATAAATAGTGATATTTGAAAAACAAAACAAAAAAACAAAGGAAACATACATAGATCAGACATGAGGAAAGGCCGGTGAAGGCGGAAAGAAAGCTTATTAGGGGGTGGGGTGGGGGGAAATACTGCCTCATTAACAGATTTTATTTACCGGCAGAAAGGTTCATATTAATAAATACTGTTTCATTTTTATGTTATGTTGATGCTGAATATTCATACTTAATGCATTATTTCCATATTTACATACTAATAAAAGAAAACTGCCCAGTTAAACTGACGGCATTGAGCTCACAGGCTATTCACACTAACTGTAAATTATATTCTTATTTCAAAGAATTTGAAATAAGCCCTCGAAAAATGAAGAAATCGACAATATATTAAGAGGGGGGAACCATCCCCCGTTTCTCCTTCTTATAATTAACCAATGAACCCATAAAACGAATCAAAGAAGCGCCTTACCACAATGAACCTATATACAAAATTTGACAAAATCGGATAATTCTGCATGAAAAATCCATTTATCTAAATTAAGGGGGGGGGGGGTTATCCCCCGTCCCCCCTTTATACTTAACCAAAGAACCCCCAAAACTAATCAGAGAAGCGCCTTATCACAATGAACATATATATAAAATTTGAAGAAAATCGGATAATTCTGCTTAAAAAACCCATTTATCTATATCAAGGGGGGTTAGTCCCCCCCGTTCCCCCCTTTATACTTTACCAGTGAACCCCCAAAACTAATCAGGGAAGTGCCTTACCACAATGAGCTTATATACAAAATTTGGAGTAAATTCGATAATTCTGCATGAAAAACTCATTTATCAAAATTATGGGGGGGGGGGGGGGGTAGCCTCCGTTTCCCTCCTTTACACTTCACCAATGAACCCCCAAAACTAATCAGGGAAACCCCTTACCACAATGAGCCCATATAGAAAGTTTGAAGAAAATCGGATAACTCTGCATGAAAAAAATCATTTATCTAAAATAAGGGGGGAGGATTAACCCCCCACCCGTTACCCCCTTTATACTTAACCTATGAACCCCCAAAACTAATCAGGAAAGAACCTTATCACAATGAACCTATATACAAAATTTGAAGAAAATCGGATAACTCTGCATGAAAAAAATAATTTATCTAAAATAAGGGGGGAGGATTAACCCCCCCGTTACCCCCTTTATACTTGACCTATGAACCCCCAAAACTAATCAGGAAAGAACCTTATCACAATGAACCTATATACAAAATTTGAAGAAAATTGGATAATTCTGCATGAAAAAACCATTTATCAAAATTAAGGGGGGTTAGCCCCCCGTTTCCCCCCCCCTTTATAGTTAACCAATCAATCCCCAAAACTAATCAGGGAAGCGCCTTATCACAAGGAACCTATAAACAAAAGTGGAAGAAAATCGGATAACTCTGCATGAAAAATTCATTTATCTAAATTATGGGAGAGGATTCCCCCCCCCCGTTAGCCCCTTTATACTTAACCTATGAACCCCCAAAACTAATCAGGAAAGAACCTTATCACAATGAACTTATATACAAAATTTGAAGAAAATTGGACAATTCTGCATGAAAAAACCATTTATCTTAATTAAGGGGGGTTAGACCCCCGTTCCCCCCTTTATAGTTAAACAATCAATCCCCAAAACTAATCAGGGAAGCGCCTTATCACAAGGAACCTATAAACAAAATTGGAAGCAAAACGGTTATTTCTGTCAAGAGTTATCGCGTTACGTACGTACATACGTACATACATACATACAGAACGGGCGGGCACATAAGCTCTCAGGCTTTGATAGCCTGTGAGCTAAAAATCAATACTAAAAATTGCTTTTTTTTAAAACATGTGTTTTCTTCTTTAACTTTTAAAATATGACTACCTGTTTAAACCAATAATTTACGATATACAAAATCTGAAGTGAGTCCACTTATTTGACTTTCTGAACACTGAATGTCCAGACAATTACAAAACAAAGAAGGTGGTGGTGTAGGGGGGGGGTATAAAAAATACAAAAAATACTTTGACATCATTTTTTCGTGGGAATTTAATATACATTTGTATGTTTCATTTCGAACAGAAATTTTAAATCTAATGTAATTGTGGAATTTGGACTCGAAAGATCTGAAGAAAGCTTGAGCTTGCACAAGTTTTTGTGAAAATTTTACCTTTAGTTGACGAAGAGAGGGAAGGGAGGAGATACAATAAGATGCTGAATTTCGAGCCCTCTTACTGGATAAAGCTTATTACCCCCCCCCTCCCCCCATACACACACTTTTTTTTTTTTTTTTTTTTTTTTTTTTTAACCAAAAAGACTAACTCGAGTTATTTTGAGAGATGACAGAATGTAGCAAATACAGAATTTCTTCTGAGATTCATTTTTAAAGCTGAAGGGTGTAGACAATATACATTTTAAAAGTTTTGAGATTTGATGAAAAACTGTACAAAATATTGAGATTGCTGGTCTGAGGCTTCACTTTTAGAAGTGAAATGGTACAAGATATCGAATTCAGATGGTCTGAGACTCATTTTTAGAGCTGAAAGAGTTGGGGGTGGGGGGGTGGGGGCAAAATTTCTGACACGTGCAACCAAACTGGGCTAACTACCAAAAAAATGTTACCTTACATCCTTATTAGGTAAACTACTAACTGTGAGCGCAAACAAATGAAAGAGCCCGGAAAACTCTGAAATCCAGGGCCGAATCATCGGGCATACGTTGCGGCTGCCCAAGGCTCCGCGCCAATTGGGATCTTGTTGGGTGTTACAAGTCTCTGTGTATAATTAGAAATAACTTTTCCTCTGTTTAAAATACAAATATTAATATTTTTGCTCTAGATTTGTTTTTTAATGTTTCTTCGTGAGGGGGAAAAAAAAAAGAGTATAAACTTTATTTCTTACAGATAAATTTATATAATTGTCGGGGAATGTATAGATTTGATGATCCTAAAAGTAACCATGAACGCAAGAAATAAATATATTTAAAATATTGCAGAGGATAGAAGATTTTTCTAAATAAAAAAATAATTATGCATATTAAATGTGAAAGTAGTTGTATTTTTCCATACATTATATTATCTGTATTATATATTATCCTGCGATTTATACAATTTAAAAATAAATTTTATTAGTCCAGTATCGCAGTAATATACGTTGGGTCCCACTAACTGCTTTGCCAGGACACCGCGCGACTCTGCGCCGGCCCAGCTGAAATCGAAGATCCCTGACCACAGCATCGTCCGACTCCACTACGGACGGAATTAATGAGAGATCCCCTCCCTTAACACTCGTGAAAATATATTTGACAAATTAACATTACACTGACATTATTTTATAGAAAAGTAACCCAGTATACAACATCAAAACATGGAACAAAACATAATAATATACAATAATATAGCAATATTCCATATTATACTTATATGCGTAACATATATAACCTTCAAATACATAACTGAGAGTTTGACAACTGTTGCACAGTAAGACTAATTAATAAAAACATTCGGACACAAAAGGGTTAACCTTTTCGTTACTGGCATCCTTGATGAAAGACATCCTTTTTTGAAAAATTTTAAGATTATTACAGGTTAAAAGAATTTTGAAAATTTTGTCTGCAATTTTAATAATTTCACTACCAAAAGTACAAATATTTAAAAATCAAACCAATAGATGAGAGAAAATGTTTGATGAGAATATACACAGAGAAATTTTTTAATCAAGATGGATGGAAACGTGCGCTCTCTTCCGAGTATTTTTTAAATCATATAATTTTGATATAATTTAATACCAGAAGTATAGCTAAATATAATTTATCATTTTGTTAAGAAAAATATGAAACTTGAGTTAAACTGATGATGATAGTTCTAAGTAATTATAATTTTGTTATAGAATTATTTTAAAACACATGTCCATGATGTTTCTCTAATAACGACAAAAAAAAAAAAAAAAAAAAGTCAAGAAAATGAAATATTCTATCCCGTAATACATCATAAAACATTGGACTATTACAAAATAATAATAATAAATAGACGATAGAAATTTATTTACCTCTTGAAAAATCTCCGAACAGGTAGGTAATCGATTTCAAAAACGATAAAAGTAAACACTCTTCTTAAACTAACTTCAAAAAATATTTTTTTACGAAGAATTAACAAAGCTATAGAAAAATCTGTTTTCGCGAGCGTCAACTCATCGTCCCGTTTATTTCTCCCAGAACATAGAACAGCACAATTTTTGAAGAAGCTTCAGGTGACGCGCATGCCTCTTTGCTACGGCCTATGCGAGAGCAGGGTATACAATGAGGAAACGCCCACCCATGTTGGGTATGGTCAGTTAGAAAATTTCATCAGAAGTAGTGAAACTGCAACACAATAACAGTGTTACGGTAGGAAAGGATGAACTTGTCAAGAGAGGGATTTAAGAACTCGTGTGTCATTTTGAACTGGCAGTTCAAGTATTTCTAGTGTTTACAGAAATTCCGGATCAAAAGAGAGAAATTATCAACTAAATATATGGAAATTCCGGGATGACATCTTGTCTAGAATTTCTATCTAGACAATTCTTTTAGGGTTTAATGCATAGGTGTCCGAAGGCAAGGGCAACTGTCCCTCCCTGCTTTTCCAAATTTAACTATTTTTCCCCTCTCATAATTTTGAAAATAAATAAATAAATAAAATTTATTCTTCTCAAAGAATACAAAGTTCAACGGTTCACTTCTTCATTTGGAAAAACAAAAAGCCCCTAAAAGTTTTTTTTTTTTTTTTAAATATGTCTTATTTGTCACATTTCTGTATTTATTTATATTTTTTATGTTGATCTGTTTAAAAACTATCTTAACGTTCTGACAAAGAATTTCTTAGCTAAGCTTATTCCATGTTTATATACTGCAGTAACAATTTTTAATAATAATAATAATAAAACACAACCTTGGCATTAGCTTTCGGCATATCTGTCTCAAAATCTTACTTCTCCCTAGATTTTCTTCTGAGAATGCCCATTGTTTAACGTATTTGAAATTACACCTTAGTTAAACGGATTAAAATTAAAGGAGAAAAAAAAACAAGAACAAAAAATCATGCGTCAAGCATAGATTATGAAACACTTTCCAACACAGCCAGAAAACTAACGAAACTTCACCGTTAAGTAAAGTGAAAGAAGATATGTAAGTAAATAGTTTAAAAAACATATAACACATTGAAAAGTACAGTTTTCGAAATTACCTTCCAGTGTCAAAAAAGTAGTTGAATTATTTTGTGCAGCCCTGTATATGATTAATAGATGTGGATATATAGTATGATAAAATTTAGTTCAGTTAGAATATTCGCATTTAGTAATTTTCGCCAATCGAGGGAAATCCACTCGAAATCTTTTGTACAGCCCTGTATATTATCTGAAGACTTTTGTACACACCACATATTAAGCTAAAAGGCAACTTAAAACTCACTCGCAGAAATTACCAATCGCAAACGACAATGTATCTTCTTTCTTTGCGTAGTCCTGTATATGAATTTATTTATATTCCACAAATTTCTATTAGTCTACTAAATATAGTTCAGCAGGAAAATGCGTAAACACAATAAAAAACTACCCTTAAGCAATTCACTCCCATAGTTGTAAAAATTACGAATTTCCTTGTGTAGCCCTGTATATGATCAACCGAGTTTATAAACACACACGTACTATGAAAATATTTAGTTAAACTTAAAAACACAAACCAAAGTTGAAAACGCACTTATCACAAATAGACTGTAAATATCGCACATGTTACTGTAATCAATATATTTTGTGTGTCTCTGTAAATAAACGCCAATTCACACAAGAGAGCAATTTACAGTACACCTCAGTAATGCATATAATTTTCATAATGTTTGAAATAGTGAAATATCACTAAATTACATTGCAAACGATTTTTCCCCATAGAAGATGTGTAACAGTATTCTTTTGTTTGACCCTGTAGATGAATAATAAATGATTTACACCCCATATTCTACAAAAAAAAGGTTTTAATGCGCTTCATAATTACATATCAATTTCATTATGTTTTAAATGACGTAGCGTCGTCAAAATGCACTTGAAACGATTATTTCCCATTGACTGTAATGTAACGGAATACTTTTGGCTGTCCCTGTAAAAAAACTATAACTTCAGTTGAAATAGGGAACATCAACATGCTATAGTTAAAGACAATAACATACAAAAATTTCAGGGCAGTTCGAGCATATTTACGGGAGTTAGAGCACGGACAGACGACAGACAAATCGAAGTCAAACACTTTTCAACTAGGTTGGAAAAAGTTAAAAAGTGCAAATTCAAAGGTTCTTTGTTTTTGTAAGATTTTGCAGCGTAGGCCTTTCTAAATTTCCAATAAAATAAAATAAATAATAATGAAAATATAAATAATGCGTGTTTTGTTCTTGTTTAAGAGATAAATATGTTAGAATTTTGAATTATTATAAAATCATCAAATTGTAGCATATAAGAAAAAAATTATGTATAGATAGATATATGCTGTGGAGAAAATAGTATATTCAGAAAATGCCTTTCGCATTTAATATTTTTTAATGAAATAGAAACATGGAAAAAAAAATGAGTGATAACTAGGTGTATTCTAAAACATAAACGTCAGCACACATTATTCATTTTTTCATTATTATTTATTTAATTTGTGATAAATTTTTGCAAGCATGAATATTTAAATATTCATGACATTTTGAAATAATATAAGCGTTCGACCTTACTTAGATTTGTAATTACTAAACAAACTGCTAAAATGCACATTATTTTTTGTTTTTAATGTTTTCAAAGCATATTTTTACATAACTTCAGTATAGGTGAACCAATATGGATATATATATATATATATATATATATATATATATATTTAAAACAATTGTGTGTGTGTCATTTTCCGAGAAATATACATTTTCAATGCTAAATATAGATTTTTATTTTATTTTATTTTATTTTATTTTATTTATTTATTTATTTAAGGGTAAAATAAATGTTTTTATATTGTTTTGGACTATTCTAAGAAAATTGTCAGTATTTTCCCAGATCGTGAGAAGTATTTTATTAAAATTGCATTTTTAGATTACGTAGGTCTAATGCTATGTTTGTAATCATGATGTCCACAGACCTGACATTTTTTTTTTAATTAATTGCAACGCACTAAATATTGGGCTGAATTGAATATTGCTGCTGAATTAAGTTTCGTTTAACTAATATCACATGTTACTCAATATTATTTTACTGTTTTATAATCTTTACCATTTTTTAATTTGTCTACGGAACTAATACTGTGATCATGTTATATATATATATATATATATATATATATATATATATATATATATATATATATATTTGGATTGAGGAGGTGTGTGGCGGAGTTGTATGGAAAAATACGCATGTTAATTTATATTATTAATATATATTAAAAAAGGGGCATTTTGATTTATATATTTGATTGATAATCGTTTTATAATGGACTGCGATGTGATATTTCTATATGTTTTTTAATTTAGTTAGATTTACTTTTTCATTATTTAATTAATTTAAATGAATTAATATTCATTAATATTAAGAATGTATTTGATATAATGATTTGGATTAATACCTATGGTGGACAATATCATATTTACTTCTAATATAATGTTTACTTTTATACAGTGTTAATATAATATGTTTTAATTTTATTAAGTGTTTATATTTTATTTAATTTGGTAAGGAACATTATTTGTGACTAATTCATTTCAATATTTAATCAACATTAAATTTAAATTCTTTGTATCATAGTTTAAATATTTAGTATTTTATTTTAATTTAATTTAATTGATGTTGCATTTTTGGTACAGTTATTTAATCGTTTTTGTCATTTAATGGTACATATATTTTTATGTTGCTTTAATTATTAATTTTTCCATCTTACTACTTATTTATAACATAGAATTAATCATTTATACATCCGTTACTTCTACGTAATTCAATATTCTATTTATTAATTAATTTCATTTATTTATTATTTAACTAATGGCTATCATTAAGATAGTAATTTGGTTTAATTATTAAACAATAATTTATATCCATTACTTTCTATTCAGATTTTATTTACTTTTACCAATAGATGGTAGCACTATTTTAAGTTGCTTTAATAATTAATTTTTCCATCTTTATACTTACTTATAACATAGAATTATTCATTAATACATCCATTACTTTAATGTATTTCGATATTCTATTTATTAATTTCTTTTATTTATTATTTAACTAATTGGTATTATTTAAGATAGTAATTTGGTTTAATTATTAAACATTTATATCCATCCAATACTTTCGATTCAGATTATATTCATTTTTCCCAATAGATGGCAGCACTTATGTTCCTGTTTACTTTACAATCCATAATATTCTAACATTATTTCTGGCATCATTATAAAGCAATTTATATTTCTAAAATTGGCAACATGTAATGATTTTTTTTTTTTTTTTTTCTGCAATTCATTCCCAAGTCATGGTTGAGTTTCATGCTGGTTCTTGGGGTGTAAATTTATATTTCTGAAATTGGCAACATGTAATGATTTTTTTTTTTTTTGCAATTCATTCCCAAGTCATGGTTGAGTTTCATGCTGGTTCTTGAGGTGAACGGTATCTATTTTAATCTTTTTTAATCTTTATGGATTTTATACTTACTGTCTCTATAAATTGTTTTCTTTGTAAATTATATCTAAGGCTTCTCTCCTTTTTAATATTATATTTTATTTTTCATTTTATCACTGGTTTGCTTCAATGTTTATGAGATGTAGTCCCAAAATCATATTTTTTAGCTATGTATGGCTAATATGATGATGAAACATCTCATTTCATTTTATTTGTGGTATTTAGGCATTTGGGACTTGATAATTCTGTCTAAATTCCACAAATTTCATTTCATTTCATTCATTTAATTCCATTTTTATTTAATTTCTTATTCTTTTAATATGTTTTTGTTTCCATATTAAGTGTGTTGGGGAATCTTTCATTGTCAACTAATTATTTCATACTTAATTATTATTTCATTGTTTAAGTTGGTGTTATGATAATGTTTCATTTATGGTTATATATATATATATATATATATATATATATATATATATATGTATGTATATATTTTCTCTTGGTGTTTTAATTATTTTAAGTCACTTAAGTCACTTCAATGTTCAAAATCATTAGCTATAAAGAAAATCTAACTTTGAAAATACAGAAAAGGACAATGGACATTCCCTGCGCGCCCCCTTCTCCTCTCTTTCTAAAAATTGTTAATTTTGGACAAAAAGACTTTTGGTTGGGAGCCCTTCAATTGCTCTCTTCTGAACTAGTATACTTTTTACTGCTTTCTGTTCTACTGGAGTTAGGGGAGGGGGGGGGAGAGACATATTGACTACGTTACCTAATTTTGAGGTGGAATTATGATGTAGGAAAATGTTACTGTAAGTAGTACATGAAGGAATGACTGCTCTGCCAAAGAACTTCTACTCCAAGCTTCTTTATATTCTTTGGCTTTGCCTCGTCATATCTCAATACGATATACGCAGCAGAGGGAGCGCCTATTCGGCGTTTTGGTCGTATTATCACGTCATCGAGTTTCGAGATGAAATTGATGCCAAATTAAAGCTTAAATCATGTATATTTAAAGAATTTTGGGTTGTCTCACTGTAAAAAAAATCCTGAAAAAAAAAAACCGGAAATTGTACTGGCAATCGAGACGCCAGTACTATTTCCGTATTTTAACGGAAAAAAAAAATCCGTAAATTCTCGAAAATTTTCCGTGAATTCTGAAATATTCGTTTTTAAATTTCTGTTTTATAACATATCTTCCGTAGTTTTTAGAAATTTTTATGTCGTTAAAATAAAATTTATAGCACCAAAAAAGAAAAAAAAGGTATTTCGCGAGGACAACCTTATAAGGGACAGATACATTTCGGCTTCTTTTTTTCATTTCTGAATGAATTTATAGAATTTAACCAACCCTTGCCGCGAGCGGAATTGAACCCATAATCTCCCGTGTACTAACCCGATGACCTAGACCACGGCGCTATGACCGGTCGCAGTTTTCGCTAAAATGCTGTTACTTATTTGAATCGCTTTTTATGATGCAAAAACTTGAGGTTTCATCTGTAGATGGATTTTTCCAATGTTTTTAATATTTTCTTTTCATAATTTTCAATAATTTGCTGTATTATTTGGTGCCTTATAACAGAATTTTTTTAATTTATTATGTATTATATGCATAAAAGATTGTATTAAGACTAATAATTGCTTCTTTTTGCAACAGTACCAACCAGTGTTGAATTCCGACATTTTTCTCCGGGAGGGATTTCTGTGGCTCTTGGGGGGGGGGGGGGGGATAATTTACAATAAAGTTTTTTCGTTTAAAACGACAATGGAGTGCATTGATTATATATACATTGGTCCACGTTATCACAGCTAATACTGTAATATTATTAGGTAAGTAAATAACATTTTTTAAAATTATATAATGGTAAAATTCTCATTATTAATATTGTAAATATAAATTAGATTCTTCTGCTGTCTAGAGTGAAGCACTTGTTTATTTATATTAGGCCTACTTTTGGTTTTAATTTTTTGTTAAGATTTGTTATGCACAATTAGGGCTGGGCGATATCTCAATTTCAATATCATGGTATATCGTCAGCTAAATATCGCGATATGACGATATATCGTGATATTAAAACTAAATATACAGAATAAATAAAATAATATTTTGAGAAGAAGAAAGAAAAAAATCCTTGACGGCTTGGCCTACAGGCACAGGTAGATTTCGAAGACGCAGACAGCGAGGCGCCTGTTCGTTGGGAATTGCGAAAGAATTGACCTTTTTGCCATGATGCCGCAGTTGGGACCACCCACAATTCCTACTTGTTTCCAGACTTGTTTCCCAACTTGTTTGCAGGCGGAGCCGGCAGGGATTTTTTTTTGTTATAAGGGTTGGTCTTATGAAAAAAACTTGTCAATATAAAAGTTTTAGATAATATTAAGAATCATAATTAAGAAGTTATGGTTTTTTTTTTCTGTTTTCACAAAAAGCACTCCCCCTCCTGGTTCGATTTTGCCCATTAACGAGCTTGACCGAGATTTTATGCTCCTTGATTTTATGTATCAGTTTGGAAGAGATTCATGCAGAATTATTGCAGTTATCGTGTCCATAAAAAAGTGACATAGATAGATAGATAAAGTTTTGAACTGGGGGGTGGTTTTGGGAGTCATGATCGGCGTAGAATCTGCAAAAATGTTTCAAAAATACCAACTTAGGGGAGAATATAATAGGTAGTATTTCTTACGAAATCTACCTAAAAATCAGTTTTACTCGTATTTCCACAATAGGGCTGGCTTTAGACGAAAGCGAATTTAGGAGACCGTTTGAGTCGCTAAAATCAAACTAGCGGGAAATAGACAAAAAATTTGGTTAAAACAAATATATTTAAAAGATATCATTCGTAGCAATGAATAAAAATTTCGCCTTCAAGGGACACGGGCTAGTAAAACCGCATCTGGCACCAAACATGGAAATTATAAATACTTCCATATTCCATTATTAAAACAATTGCTATGTATAACATCTTTTAAAGAGCATTACTTGCATAAAAAAAATCTATAAATAATATAAAATAAGTTTTACTAAATTATTCGCCAATTTGCGCTTTATGAAATTTTAGCTTCTTGTGAAATCTCTAACAAAGTAATGAGACTGATTATTGCAACAATTCAAACAAAAATTTTCGGTTTGCTCGTCGTAATTATTGGTTCGCTTCACACCCTCCTCTACTCAATTTATAATATAATAAATTTAACAGCATATATTACATTAAAACAACCAGCAATTTCCTGTACTGATATATTCAAAATCCCAAATAACTGAAATAAACACTTCAGAGAAACATTATCTATCATGTAAAATATTTCAACAGAAATTGTTTTACTTTAACATTACAGTCAGTGAGAAATTCAGGAGTGATACTGAGTCCCTAGAGTCTCCACATTTTCGGTTAATTGATGTCCCGAAAGTGCAAATTCCCCTCCCCCCTCTCAGACACACGCTGATGCCATGGACGCCGACGAAACGCAGGGGGGTGTAAGATATTGAAACAGTTGTGCTGCTAGTCCTCAACATGCAATACAGAAATTTAACAAATAAAAAATATCATTTTTTTTTTACATCTCTTTTTCGTCAGATGAGATAATTTTTCAACACATAAATTCAAAAAATTTTTTTTAAAAATAATAACTTTGTTCCATGAGAGTTTTAGCGGGCAGATCCCCGGTGACCAAAATTTCATAGTTCTTTCTTCTGTCAGTGCGTAATCATGCTACTTGGGGATAAGTAAATTATATATTTTATTAAACATAAAAAAATACAGATTTAAATTTCAAAATTCAGGGAGAGGCAATTGTCCTTCCTTGCAGGCGCCCATGATAACCCCCCCCCCCCCTCCACACACACACACACAGCTACCCGCCATCCCGAACCTTCGAAATACCTCCTAGAGAAAAATATCGGAATTCAAGACTGGTTAGAGTATTAAATGGTCATCAAGCACATTTTTTCATGATAATGGAAACAAGTTGGAAATTGTACGTCAAACGTGACAAATGAGGTGCGTTCGTACTATAGCTAGTTATATAAATATTCCGATCTTGGTGATTTTTAATTGTGTGAAATGAATTACATCGTCTGCAGATTCATTTCTGTTATAAAATAAGTATCTCCATCGCTTAACAATTAAACTTCGGAAACTCCTATAACAAGAAAGCACCGATTTAAAAAAAAAAAAAAATCAAATTTCTTAATAAATATTTTTATTAATATCTGCTAAAGTTTTGATTCGATTTTCATAAAATTTGAAATGTCTCGTCAAAATTCTGCAAAGATAATATATCTTAAATTTCAAACCATTCGTTTGGGTAGTTTTTGCGTTGTTATAGGCGGACAGACGGACAGACAGACGGCCGGATCAGACGACGACAATAGGTGCTACGTATTCATATAATTACGAACGCACCTAAAAAACACGAAGAAAATTTAAAAAATGGATGAAAATATGAAAAATAATTAAAAAATGAATAATCTGCATGTTCGATTATTTTTTTATCAGATAGTACATTAATATTTTACAACTAAAATTATGAAGAAATAAATATATGTTATATTTTTCTTGTTTGCCGCGCCATCGCCTAAACTGTTTTTTAATATATCATTTGTGAAGAAGGGGGGGGGGGGTAAATCGCATAAAAATAGGGAAGAAATATTTCAACATATTTTATTCGATTAAAATTAAAATTGCATGATATTCATTTCCACCGTTGCAAATAAAATATAATAATGGTTAATGGTTTTAAAATTTTAAATGCAAAATTAGCACCAAATGATTTTTGGCAGTGACCAGTGGTCATATATACAGAGGCAATCAAATACCAAATACTCATATATCTCTCTCTCTTTGTCACGCGAACGCGATTTTTAAAATAAATTCTGGGGAGAAAAAAACTCTCAGTATAGAAGTAAAAATAGTTGCATTTTTAAAAATCCTTCTTGACCCTAGAATATGCATTAATAAATACCACTAAGGAATTAATATTTTTTTCATAAAATAATTATAAAACACAAATAAAAACATGTCTGAATTATTCTTTGCTCATTTGTCTCATTAAATCAACTGTTGCAAATAAAATACTTCCTTTCTTTATAGCCCTAAATTTACGCATCATTCAATAACTTCGAATATTCATCCACACCGGTGCCACTGAATATCATAATGAAATGAAAGAATAGGCGATATCCCACGCATGCGCTCAGAGCTGGAGAAAATCACCCTTCCTCTTTTCAAAAACCTTATCAGCTGCGAGAATCCACACCGTTAGTATCATGGTTTAGGCTGTATCATGGTTTAGTATCATGGTTTAGTATCATGGCTGTATCCGGTTTATCATGGTTTAGGCTGGGGGAGCTCACATCGTTCGTATTCATGAATACTCGAAGACGAGGAAGAGATTTAATATCGTGGTTTTCATGGTTTTCGTCAAATTTATGATATTTGCGATATGCCATTGGGTAGGATTTTTTGATATCGGTATCACGGTATGCATTTTATATCGGTTTTATCGATTTTATCGATATATCGCCCAAGCCCTAATGCACATACGGGACAAAGTGAAAGGGGCAAAGTGAAAAATACTTTTAGTGATGGGGCAAACTGCAATATTTTATTTCACTTTGCCCCTACAACATATTTAGAATTTTAAAAGTGTCAAATAATCTTGTTTACATATTCTGATATTTGTGATGATAACAGAGGCAGAATATGAATCTGAGGCCCTTGAAGATGACTTCACTGAAGACCAGGATAAAGTTCAGCTTGTTACAGAAAAAGTGGAAGTTAGTGCAATAAATAATGTGGATTTTCTCTTGATTGGGTTGCATTCAGATAAAGGTCCAGGTACTAAGAAGCAGTTTGTTGGTAAAGTGATTTCGTTTCCCTCGCAAGATGGACCATATTTTCTTTCAGTTAAGTTCATGCGGCCATACGGACACAAAGAAAATGTTTATGCGTGGCCTATAACTGATGATACAAGTCTTGTATACTATACAAAAATACTGGGAAAATTGTGTAAAGTGACAGAACTCAGGCATAGATAAATTCGTTTCTTATGTGGATTAGCATAATTATCACAGAACTGCAAAAAATCATTTAAAGAAGTAAACTTGTTTATATTTCACTTTGACCCATTGAAAATATGGGTCAAAGTGAAAATTTTCTACTATTGTATTTCATCTTTAATACACCACAGAAATTAAAGAATAAAAATTTGAAATTTTTTTTTTATAAGGGTATTATAAATTATGTCGTGTAAAATTTCAAATAAATTTTCTGTTTGTTCATTTTGAAAATTGTAACTATTTTCAAGTATTTCACTATGCCCCATGTTACCCTACAAAATATATAAAACTGATTTTAGAGATATAATTGTAGAGATTTAGAGATATAATTTATTTATTTTTTCATAATTGTATTAAAATATGGATTTCCTTTTCCACTTCGGGTTCGTGTTTTAATATTTCTGTTTCGGGTTGAAGTGTATCGGGTTTGGGTCAGGTTACGAGTTGACTTCAAGCAGAAATTTTGGGTTTGTATCGGGTACAATCCGACCTGGGCAAGAGTCTAATCCGTCCAGCATGCAGTACTCAGCTTCGTTGTGGATTTATGATTCAAACCCCATGTAAGGACTAGGATTATGTTAAAAAATATATTTGATGTAGGTCATATATGTACATCAGTAAAATATGTACATATGACGGAAACTTTCCGTATGGGGAAACCATATGGGTACCATTCACTTCTCAAAAAAGGAAAAAAAAAGGACAAAAAAAAAATCTATTTTCCTTAAAAACTTAAAAAGCATTTAGACACCCCTAATATATTCTGGCAAAGTTACGTAAAGATCTGGTGATTATAAATTTGTAAAAAAGGTTTTTTTACTGCATCCAATTTTCCTGTAAATGTACCAGAATTGAAATCTTTAAAATCATTTTTCTCATTTTGTGCTTTTTCATTATATCAGCATGTTCTAAGTGACAAAAGTTCAACAAATATTTTTCAATTCACTCAACGTTTTGGGGACGATCATTAAGGTGCATTTAATAAAACTAGCAAAAATTCATTATCACTATTATTATATTTACAAAAGAAATTGTCTGCCCGACATGTCCTGGGAACAATTACGTCCAGTACCGACCCGCCATGAAAGTCCAGTATGTAGGGGGGAGGGGGGGATGTAAACGTGATCCCGGCTTGGCCCGAGTCTGAAAAAAATAAGCCCGTGTTCAAACACAATGTAACTGCCCGATGCCGATTTCTACGCTGGACATGTTATATTTCTGTATTGATATTGCCCATTTGCCTCGTGCAGCACATTTATACTTATCTTCGACCCAGTCACGTCCATTGAAAATTGTTCATATTTTACCGGCTTAGTTTGATCTTTTTAAATTTTTATAACGGGTCGGTTGTTCCAATTATTTTTTTTTATCGGGCCGGCCCGTTAAAAAAACGGCCTTTAATCTGCCGGCCTGGCTCTGCCCGTTGAAAATTGTCTTTATTGTGCCGGCCCATGCCCATTTTCGCCAGTGTTTTAAGAAATCACGTTTCGTGTTTACACATAAAGGATTGTTGGAATCCACGGGGTTCCCTTTTATAGTGATGTTACTGTCTTTATAGTGATGTTACAGTCTTTATAGTGACATTTTATAATGATTTAAAGTGATTTCCTAGGGTCTTTCAGCGAGAACATCTTCGATTTGAATTAAGTATTTTGAATTTAATGAGCGTTTTTGGGAAATTAATTTATTTCTCTCAGTCTTAGGAGAATAAAGCTTAATCTTGATGGTCTGTATTTAAATTCTACCCACTTCACTGCCCAATTCCTTATTACTGCTTTAAATAAATTGCTGTGTTCTTGTGAAGATTTCTCTCATGGCTACATTTCAGCTACATTTTATTCGCCAGAAGGGTACGTCACAACTACTTTTAAGTATTTTAAAATAAAAAGTAAATTTTCGACAAACTTAAATAGTCGGAACCGAAAGGGTTAAACGGATAAATTTAAATGGTCCCGATGAAAAGAATACAATAGAATTATAAGGAAAAACTGTCTACCAATGAAAGAAAATTCTTCTGATCTCTAGAAAAGAATAAGGAATTTATTTAAATAATTTTAGATATCTTGGCTGAGATCAAATTCGCGAAAAATTCTCTGCTTTATCTTTCAACGACGCTGAAACATTTTTTTTTCCACATTTTAAAATAACGAAAAATTTCAACCGGATATAGAAATCTGATAGCCTATTTAAAACATTTCGGCCTTGGTTCTAGTTATCTGTGACCCAGTAAAAGAGAGTCGTAGATGCAGAGCGTTATTCTTCAGAGTTACATTCGATACCATCTAAACCGAACTGTACTGTAGCCCACATAAAGAAGAAGAAAAAAAAAATACTTTTATTTATTATGAATCATTATTATGACTTTTTAAAAGGTAAAGAGAAATTTTGTTTCCAGCGCTTAGATGTTATGCACTTTTTTCTTCTATTTTCTTTTCTTTATTTAATTTAATTTATTGTTATTAGGGGGGGGGGGTGTTATTGCATTTTCTTGCATGGGTCTTTTATTTATTTTATTTTTATATTTGTTTTTTAATTTCTTTTCTATTCTTGTTCTTATATAAATTAGTATACCTCTTGCAAAGTACACGGATTTCATTTTTTTTTTTCCGTAATTGAAATAATATTGGATGTTTAAATGAAGAGAAAATGATCATTTAATAGAATAATTTCACAATGTAATCCATAATGTTTCCATGTAGTAATAATTTTTTTTAAGTGTCCGAGAATGATTTTTTAGTATATATTACATGAGCCATTTTATAAAACCGCACATTTATTGCAGAAAGTTATAAAAATTAATGTTTTTATTTTCCGTAAAAACGAAATATTTTTTTCTTCTGCATACATACATACATATAAACAACTACTTCTATCTTCAAACGAAATTATATATTATTAAAAAGGTTAATGCCCGAATTAATAACAATAAAACTACATTATTACTTATCATATATTTTAGTACATAAATGATTCTGGGTAAGTTAAGCGACAAATTTAAGAAATCCGTCCTATAGCTTTAAAATTACAGCCCAACCAGAATTAGTTGATTCTAAAAAAAAAAACTGTGCTAGAAATAGGATTTTACATCTGTCCTCAAATGAGGACGCTGAGCACTAACCCGTTAATGCATTATCTCAGATAGTTTATCTTTGAATAGAAATAACATTTAAAATGTTTTAACACACATTTATATACTTTTTTGAATTTCTCAAACTTTTAAGGATATGCTTTCATATTAATTGAAATTTCATTTTAAGTCTAAGAAAATAATAATAAGCTATTAAAATTTAAATATTAATCACACTTAAATTATAATGCATTCGATCTTTTTAATGTGATCTAACGTAAACAAAACAAATTACAAAAACATTTTTCAATGAGAAAACGCTGCACTTAATATCACTCTGTATTTTAAAGAATAAGCTTTCAATAATTTATTTTTGGTTATTTTTAATTGTATGTTAAAAGTTAAAAGCAATAAATTTAATGCCAGACCTTTTAGTAAAAATTATTTTTTCAAAAATATGTTTGTATAAGTTAAATGCTTACTATCAATTTTAAAATGCTAATGCTATTTTAATTGAATTTTTTTCTCCATCGATTTTTTATATGCTATCATTAGTAATATCGTTAACAAATTTAAGGATAAATTTTGTTTAATGACAATAATTCTTCTGAAAACAATTTAAATTACAACTATATACTAAAAAAAGGAATTTGATGCGCGCGGGGGGGGGGGGGTGAGCATGAATCATCACGCATGTGGATTTCTACTAAAAAGAATTTTCAAAACATTCCAAGTCCGATCTTTAAATCTCTTACGTTTACGTATGCATAGCTACCAACTTCTACGCTTTTTTAAATCACAGAAACATGTTTTGAACCAATATATGTGTATGGATATAGATAAAATAAAATTTTTGCTGTTTATTTAATGTAAACGTATGTACATATTTTATTCCATTTATTAAGTAAAATTTCTGTTCACATATGTTAATTTGCCTTAAAAGAAACCATAGAAGTTGGCAGCCATGATCATATTCGAGTAGAAACAATTTACATTACAATTTTTATAATACATTTTGCAAAGATAGTAAAAATTAAAATACGCAAATTGAAATAAACGTAATTAAAGATTTCATGCAATAAGGCAAACAGATGTTTTTAAAAATAGTTCTAGGTAGCTCTGTAATAAGACTATAACTTTGAAATTTTGCTATGGAGTGTGGACTGTATAAAATTTCAAACTACATAATTTCATCTAATCTCAAATTTGAGATATCGAATCCTTTTAGAGTTGTCATGGAGGATAAAATAAATAAAATATTTGAGCTGTATTTTCATTTCTTATCATTATTCTCATTAACTTTCCCCCTCATGCATAAGTTAGCGTCTCGGTAATAAATGAATACTAGTGTATTTCATACGAAATTTCAATGGTATGGTTATTTTCGTTTACTTTTTCTCCCACGTATTTAGAACAGCCATTATTCAACCCTTTTTCCGCATGGGTCGCAAACATAAGTTTGCTTCGTTAGGAGGGTCATAACATGTATACACTAAGTTATATACTACTACTAATAATAATAATAAAAGTAGTTAAAATAATAAGATGACAAAAGTGGTATAACAAAGCAGTATAAAATAATTAATATGACCAGTATTAGCTATATAATCAATATAAAACGTTGGGCAATTAAATAACGAGACTGGTATGAGAAATGTGATTTATTACAAATAAACTTATGTTTAGCTTTTATCCCCTTCAACATACTCTCCTTTTCTATCTGTACACCGCTGCATCCGTGTTCAAAACAAAGCTGTGGCTCATCATTTGTCAGCTTCTTCAACAACTCTGCCGTTTTTGTTTTTACTTGTTCAACAGACTAAAAATAAGTTCCCTTCAATACACTTTCCCCTTTTGGGAACAGGGAGAAGTCACACGGTGCAGGATCTGGTGAATATGGAGGATGATCAAGCACAGAAATATGCCTGTTCGCTAAAAACTGCTTAACAGACAGGGCATTGTGAACTGGCGCGTTGTTCTGGTGCAGAATCATGAGTCGTTCTTCCAAAAATCCTTACTCCTTCTCTCAGCTTGATTATGACTTCTTTGTAGCGATCATCTTTATGCTCAGCTGTCTTTCCGCACAATTTCATTAATTTTCTGAACGTTTCCTTCAGTTCTTGCTTTGATAGGTCGGCCTATAAGTCATAATCTAGTTCAATAGCCTATATTCATAATCTTCAACCTCTTCGCAACCTTCAGAAAACCGTCTGTGCCACTCAAAAATTCGAACACGTGACATAACATTATCACTAAACACCTCTTTTAAGATTTGTAAGCATTCCGTTGGCGATTTTTGAACGTTTCGATTTTAGTCTGTTGAACAAGTAAAAGCAAAAACGGCAGAGTTGTTGAAGAGGCTGACAACTGATGAGTTACAGCTACAGCATTGTTTTGAACAATTAAAGACACATATGCAGCGGTGTATACTTAGGGGAAGAGTATGTTGAAGGGGAAAAATTTAAATATAAGTTTAGTTTCAATAAATCACATTTCTTGCACGAATCTCGTTATAATAATGCAGAATTTCCAAATTCGAAAAAAAAAAAAAAAAAAAAAAAAAAAAAAAAAAAGCCGACTTTAAATAAATTAAGACTTTTGCTCAATGCAAAAACTTTTTAGAATTTTAAAATGTGAAAATATAGTGAAAATTTAAATAATTTAAAATAATGTTTGATTAATGGCGAAGATTAAAATATATATATACTTTTGTAACACAACTATAGGACTATATATGTAAAAATAACTTTAAGCTAACAAATGGCATACTTTTAAATGATAAATAACGGGACAGATTTTGTCTTACCATAAAATATATTTAAAACAATAATTAAGGTCTTAAATACATTTATTACGTATCTCCCATTTTTTATAAATATGGATTAAAAATTGTGTGTTTGGTGCGGCACGTAAAAGGTTGCCAGGCCACAGGTTGAGTATAGAGGCTTTAGAGTGCCTTATTAATTGCAGGCATATCTTATTCTTTAATTAATCATTCTCGCATCTAGACACAGCAGGTCTTTTTTCTTTGTAAAAAACAGGGAAAAAATATCACGTAGCTGTCGTTTGAAGCATTAGCATTAAATCAATTTATAACTACGCTGTTATAGAGTAAACTTCATGCAGCATTGGGTAAGAGAGGGCAGAAAGGCGAAACAACGCACCAGCTGCTGTCAAAATGAAATAGGAACTAATTTTATGCACGAGATCGAATACACAGGGAAAGGCGTAAAGAGAAGAAAAATCGTTTGGCAACATGACTGTGATATATATTTAAAGGATAAGCTTTTCTTTATTGGTAACGCTGGATTATAGAATTGGAGGATGGATGGAAATTGTGATTTTTATGTCAATATCTAAAGAAATTGTGGTATTGTTTTTTAATCATGTTTCTGGAAATTGCTGAGAAATGTTGAGAATCTTAAACATTTATCTATCTATATTATAAAGCAAAAACATGTACGTGAGTAACACTATTGTCATTGAAAGTGAAAGTAATATTGACGGTGGCAACACCTGACCAATAAATTTCGCTTTTATTGCATTTTTTTTCAACTTTTATACATCACATAATTTAAATTTTTATACCGTCGAATATGCAGAGGGGAGGGGGGCGGAGGAGGGAGGGTGTTCTTTCAAATGTAATTTGTTTGAAAATTATCTCAATTTACTGATTTTTTTATGATAATTTTTAAACATGAAAATTTTAAAATCTATCTCTATCGCGTGCAGCCCGATTTATGGAAAAAAGCTCTTCTACAAACTTTATTTTTTCATCAACATTTAAAACAATAATAAATATACATATATATTGATTATTGTGTATATATTTTACTGCAGTGGATTAATTTTCCTATGAATTGCTTTACAATTGAAAACAATTCAAAATGAATTAAGTGATATTAATTTATTTTTTATCTTTTCATATCAACTTTGAATTTCTTCTTGATATGAATAATGTAAGCAATTCCTTAAAATAAGCACTATTTACTGCAGCGATACTTTCACTAAGTCCATGTAATACTAACTCAAATATAACAAGCCATCAATTACTGAAAAAAATAAATAAATAAATAAACGCACGTTTTCAATGAAGATAATTTTTAATAATCTTAAATTCTCTCTTAGGGAATCATCAATGATTTGATTATTTTTTTCGAAGTTGTTTAATTTCAACCAGCATTTTAAAAATTGTAGCACGTAAGTACGGAGGAAGTTTAAGGGGCCAGGTATCTTTGAAACCGACAAAATTACATGTAAATGTGACTCTAATATGGATTGCAATAACGCCACATCTGAATAAATTTTGGATACGAAATTTCAAATGCCCATTTAAAGAGATGTATTCTAACATTTAATTAACTAAAGAGTCCAGATGCATATGAAATGCTTTAATTTGAAATTTAATACTTTTTAAGGTTTCATACTTAAAAATTAAAAACGGAACCATTATAAGATCACTCCTGTGTCTGTCTGTCCTCTGTCAGAGCCCTTTTTCTCGTAAACTATAGGACGAGGAAAGCTCAAACTTGAGAAAGTTATACAGCTTTTTTTATCCGCATATATTCAGATTATTAGCCATTCACAAATATATTTTTGTTTCAGGGGCCTGTTTAATTTAGGGGTCTAATTAAGTTACATGACAATTTTTTTTTTCTTTTAGCATATCGTGTGGGGTATCGTGTGAAAGATCTCGTAATACCAAACTCAAAAATAAATATATTTGTTTTAATTTTAGGTATTATATTTTCATAGATATCGGACTCCCTAAGAAGTTTGACAATCCCTCTTTTTTGCATGTAGAATGTTAATACAAACAAATCACACAAATCACTTTTTTTTTTTTTTTTAAATTAACGCACGAGTGCCCACGTGCGTGTGTGGCAAACATAGTAGTATTGGGCGATAACGAGATGTTTTTGTCGATTTTCTCGATTCTACATCTCGTTTTTTTTTTTGTGTCACTTGTTTCTCAATTACTTTAATCAACCTACTGCTCTTCTTATTCGATATCAGATAGTACGAGATAGAAAAAAGACACTGCCTTCCTGAGACAACAATCGCGAATAACTTAAGATGTAATTCGTTTATCGGAAAATGAAAAAAAAAAAAAAAACTGTTCTAATACAAATTACTTCAATAATCCTGCCTGCAAGTATCGTATGCTTTTATGTTTACAAATAAGTCTGAAAATGGGCAAGGAACGTCATATGTTTTGCTCAGCGTGGGGAAAAATATTTTTTTGAGAACCGCCTTAAAGTCATATTGCTGAAAGTGAAGAATTTAGATATTTTTCTTCTTTTCAGGACCAAATAAAATGTTTCGTATAATATTTCAGCGGATACAAAAATAATTTCTGAAAATTAACAATTTTATTCTTTCTCTGCTATATATGCTACTTACATTTCGGTTTATTTAATGACAGAAATTTGCGAGTAAATAAGACAAGGATTTTTATTCGGAAATAGCTATATTCAAAAATTAGAAGGTTTGGGTGCAATGTTTTTATAATGCAAGATTAAACAAACAAACCTATCTTTAAAAAAAAATGTTGGCTTCAATGCGATTTTACTAGTTTCCCAACAATGACAGTCTTCATGCCGGGAAAAGACATTTACAGGCATTCATACATAGCAAATATTTTTACTTATATTAAAACGATAGTATGGTATTTTTTACTAAAACTATTTATATTGTAATGATTTCATTAAATCTCTCACAGTCTGCTAATTAGGCAGAGTAATCAAAGATAGAAGTTCCCAAGAGTTGGAAAACTTTTCTCACGCTTAGCTGTGGTGTGACAAGAATGTCGTTTACTACAATAGGAAAAGATGAGCTTCGATCAATCTTGTGAAACTGAAATTGCTAGACAGAAAATATTTCTCTGATCTGACCGTCTATATGTAGGGTCTCAGATCGTGGGAAAATTTCCTGCGAGAACATTTAAAAGTTCAGTAAGACCTCCCTAAAAAAGGCTTTATCCAATGAAGTAAACTAAAACTTTTTTGATTGGTGATCGGAGAATCTTTTGTTCGAGCAAGCGGACCGGAGAAGAGAATCGAGGGGAAATTAGTTAGAGTTTCGGCAGGAGAACGAGTGTTGGTGGAAAACACTCATCTCAGGACGGATTCCCATCTTAGTAGGGAAGGAAAGGTTGGCTGACAGATTTTTGAATGAGAGAGTGCGATCTCTCTGAAGTCAACGCAACAGCCTTGGATTTGACCTTTCGGGGAGAGTGAAAAGTAGCACTAGTTAAGACTTTAAGATTTTAAAGCTACTGTAAAAGACTGGACTATTCGGTGATTTGCTATAAATTACAAGTCGAGCGAACTCAGCTAAAAAAAAATTGTTGTAAATAATTTTTACCTCTAGAAATATCAAGAACGCATTTTAATAAAATTTGTTCTGAAATATTTAATGAAGGTGATCCATTGTGAAACGGTTCCACGCTACCCCATTTCAAAAACACACAACATCATGGATTCTTTACAGCTGGTGGCAAGCGAGTCGGATATTTCGACAAAAATCTATTGGCATTAGTGAAGAGAGCCCAGACAGTAGCAGTGACGCCCGCCCGCATCTAAGCGCGCAAGATCTGACGCCAGTTCAGGAGAGGAAAGCAGAGACCGAAGCAAGCCCTTGCAGTGTCACGACAGACCGCAGTTCAGTCCTGGAAGCAAGCCCGTGTTTACAGAGAACAAGCCCGAAGCAAGCCCTTGCAGTGTCACGACAGACCGCAGTTCCGTCCTGGAAGCAAGCCCGTGTTTACAGAGAACAAGTCCGAAGCAAGCCCTTTCTAGGAAACATCAGGAGTCGACAAACCGAGATAACCTGTGAAATCGACGACGTCTAGGCCAGACCCGAAACCGGCGACAGATAATGCAGACAAAGACTGTAGAAAAGGTAAGCTCAATTCATTTTTGAGTGGCTCTCATTTTGTTTACATATTCTTTGGTGAGGAAAATTCATTTCTGAGAATTTTTTTATTTTTATATTGATATATGATAAATTATGATAAATTTTTTAAATCTAATAACTTTTAACATATTTGGAAAAATATATGTATATTTGTTATCAGCATAAAATTTGATAGTGTGAATTTTCTTTTGGTAGTAAAATAATATAAGGATTGTCAGGCTAAATGTGTATATATATAATTTTTTTTTCTCAAAAAAAAAAAAGAGAAAAATTTTGATTTTTCAAATAAGTCGATTGTCTAGTTATTCATGATTGAAAGATTTCAAAGGTGTACTTTTTTATATTATTAGTGAAACAATAGATGTTGTTGAAAATCAAATATTTTGCATATGTGATGTTAGGAAAATTTTTTAGCAGTTGCAAAAAGTGGTCATTTTGTTACTGGGAAAATTGTTACCTGTGGGGTCAGAAATATCAAGTATTGGTTGAATTATGTGCACAGAATTTCAAATGTCTAAATTTGTTTTAAATGTGTATGATCGACACCAAAACGTGTCAGTGTATTGAAAATTTTACAATATTGAAAATCTATTTTTATATGTATACTATTTTTATTATTCCTCAAATTGAATTGTATTTAAAATTGTTAGTATTATGTGGGTAGTAGCAGAAAATTTTCCATAAAGTGTTAGAATCCCTGTTGCATAAGTTAGCGAGCGAAACTATCATTTTCATCTTTATATTGTATTTACATAAAATTTTAAAATGCAAGAAGTAACTGATCTGAAACAGTGCAGGAAAATTGATTTGCAGAATTTAGCGGAAGAATTGGGAGTGGAAATAGGGAAAAATGACAGGATACCGGTAATTATCCAAAAAATCGAAGCTGCCGATGATTACGATAAAGATTTTGCATTTACGCAAGCTGCGTATATCATAAAAGATCGCGAAGACAAGATAGCCGCGGATAAAGAGGAAAAACAAAGGGAGAAAGAAGAAAGAGAAAGAGAGGAAAAACAAAAAGAACGCGAATTTACGTTAGAACAACTTAGATTGACGCAAGATGCAAATAGACGTAGTTCAACTAACAGTGCCGGGTCGGAACGCCCACCTAAACTGCCGCTCCGAACAATAATGCATCGATTTGATCCGGAACGCTCGGATATAACTTTGTTTTTAAATTTGTTCGAACGACAGGCGACCAAAGCAGAAATAGAGACAGGTGACTTAGTGACGCATTTATTAGCTTTAGTGCCGGTCGAAATTGCAGAGTTAATTTTAAGGGAACCGCAAGATCAGACGGATAACTTTGAATACGTCAAAAAGTTTTTGCTAGAACGATTTCGCATGAGTCCCGAATCGTATCGTCAAAAATTAATGAAACATCCACGCAATCCAGATGCTCCGTGGAAGGATATTATCTTTGAGATCAACAGTTATTTAGAGGGTTGGTTGAATGGTTTAGGTGTTACGGATTTCAGTAGTCTGAAAAATTTATTGATTACGGACCAAATCAAGCTCCGTGCTTCTAGTGAAATGAAAGAGCATTTCATTGATTCGTGGGCAAATTACAAAGACCCTTTAATTTTAGCCAAATGTCTGGACGAATATGAAGCAGTAAAAGGGATTTCAGATAAAAAAGAGAATGCGAGATCTTTTTATGATAGGAAATCTGAAGAAACGAAACTCGAGGGAAATTCTGGAGAAGAAAAAAATTCCGACAAAAAAATAAATTGGCGAGACAAAGAAATTAAAGACAGGGAACGTATCTTTGAACGAAAGAGGCGTTGCCATACGTGTGGAAGCGAATTTCACCTAATGGCCCGTTGTCCGAAAAGACAAAAGGGATAGTACGGAAGTAAAATCTTTCGAGAGCATAAATCACTTAGGCGATATAAGCGAAGACAAAAGCTTGTTCCGACCTTTTTTGAGTGAAAACAAAATAAATGGGAAGAGGGCGTGTGTACTTAGAGATTCAGGTAGCTCGTATTGTGTTTGCCCATGGAATTTGGTAAATAAAAGCAAATTAGGCAATGAATATGTTTGGCTTAAACAGACATTTGATAAATATCCAAAACGATTTAGAGTGGCACGTATAAAAATGGAAATAAAAGGTCTCGGATATGTAAATACGAAAGCGGCAATCCTGCCTAGACACTCTAAAATTAAACACTATATCTTAGGTAATAAGACGCAGGCTTTAATAAATGAAAAGATAAAGCGAAAGCAAAAATCGCAAACTAATTCCAGTTTTGAGAACCCGGGGATTGAGATAAACCCTGTAACAGATCCCCAAGGGCAGGAAGAAATTCTTTCGTCATTCCCCCCCGAAATGAAGAACCACCGTTCTCAGTGTATTGGGGAAAAAGAAACCCTTTTGAAAAGGTCAAGGAAAGTAGATGAGTTGGTTTTCGACCGGCAGGGAAATTCGAAAAATAAACGCGAAAATATGGAAGTGAGTGTTGACAGGAAGGGTTATCATTCGAAAGTTAATCTGGAGGAAGTGAGCGGATTCACAAAGAGTTTTCTAAAATCCTTCGAAATTCTGTTGAAAGAGAGTAGGGACAGTGGAAATTCACGCCTTTGTGACACTCTTGTTAAAGAAATTGAACGGTTGTGTAAAACGTATTGTTCGGCAAACACAAGTAAAGAAATTCAGTAGTAAGTTTTTGAGTAAAATCCAATCTTTTGTACATATTTGATTATTTTTAGTTTTATTGTTATTTTAGCATGTGTAGTAAAAAAAGTATCTTTCAAAAAAAAAAAGTCTCTAAAGCTAGATGTTCAAGCAATGGTAAACAGTATATAAGAATTTAAGTCACTGATGTATATAGTGAGGTTGAATTGAAATGTTATTTGAGCCACTCAAATGTGTTGAGCTAACTCTTTTTTTTGCAGATTTTCCGTGTTTTAACCCGGAAAATGTTTTGATGGTGGGGGTGTTGTAACGATTTCATTAAATCTCTCACAGTCTGCTAAATAGGCAGAGTAATCAAAGATAGAAGTTCCCAAGAGTTGGAAAACTTTTCTCACGCTTAGCTGTGGTGTGACAAGAATGTCGTTTACTACAATAGGAAAAGATGAGCTTCGATCAATCTTGTGAAACTGAAATTGCTAGACAGCAAATATTTCTCTGATCTGACCGTCTATATGTGGGGTCTCAGATCGTGGGAAAATTTCCTGCGAGAACATTTAAAAGTTCAGTAAGACCTCCCTAAAAAAGGCTTTATCCAATGAAGTAAACTAAAACTTTTTTGATTGGTGATCGGAGAATCTTTTGTTCGAGCAAGCGGACCGGAGAAGAGAATCGAGGGGAAATTAGTTAGAGTTTCGGCAGGAGAACGAGTGTTGGTGGAAAACACTCATCTCAGGATGGATTCCCATCTTAGTAGGGAAGGAAAGGTTGGCTGACAGATTTTTGAATGAGAGAGTGCGATCTCTCTTAAGTCAACGCAACAGCCTTGGATTTGACCTTTCGGGGAGAGTGAAAAGTAGCACTAGTTAAGACTTTAAGATTTTAAAGCTACTGTAAAAGACTGGACTATTCGGTGATTTGCTATAAATTACAAGTCGAGCGAACTCAGCTAAAAAAAAATTGTTGTAAATAATTTTTACCTCTAGAAATTTCAAGAACGCTTTTTAAATAAAATTTGTTCTGAAATATTTAATGAAGGTGATCCATTGTGAAACGGTTCCACGCTACCCCATTTCAAAAACACACAACTTCATGGATTCTTTACAATAGGGGTACACAACCTTTTCAAGCGAAGGGCCACTTACAAAAATGACTGGATTGTCGAGGGCCACCATCAGTAGAATTTTGTTTACAGGAGGTGTGACGGGGGGGGGGGGGGGGTAAGGTTCCTAGGTTCCTTCCTTCCCAGTCAACGTATTCAGTTCTGTTGGCAAGGATATATCAACAGTTTACGTTTGTATTTATACAAGAGATATAGCTAAGTTATTTTCAAAGAATGAAAATACTCCTTAACTTTATTTGAGGGAGTAAATTTAGCTTTAAAGATTGCCAGTGCCGAAAAAAAATTCTGCTCTCATGAATGAAGGTGGGGAGAAGGAGAAACATATATTATTCTAAATTGTACTTCTTAACATATTCAGTCATAAAATGTGGATATCAAGAAGGGGTGCACAACTTTTATAAGAGGAAAGTCAGTCACAAAAATGACTGGATTGTCCATAGGGTGAAAAAAATTTTGTTTCAGGGAAGGAGGGGGAGGATCGGCCTAAAAGTTCACAAAAATGCTAATTTTAAAAGGAGAGTTAGCTCCCTATACTCAACCACCTCCTTAGTCAGTATAACCCATTTCAGTTGGCAAGGATAGAAAAATCTTGCACTTATTTTCCATGCGCGACTGACAATATTCATAGTTTTTTTCTTAGTGATTGACAAAATTCACAATTTTTACGCGCCTGTTCGGCGAAATTTGTGATTTATACGCATCCGATCGGTAAAATTTGCGATTTATACGCATCCAATCGGTAAAATTCGCGATTTTTGCGCGGCCGATCGGCGAAATTTGCGATTTTTTTTCGTAACCGATCGGCAAAATTCGCTATTTTTACGTGCTCGAGCGGCAAAATTCATGATTTTTACGCATCCGATCGGCGAAATTCCTGATTTTTACGCGCTCGATCGGCAAAATTCACGATTTTTACGGGCCCGATCGGCAAAATTGGCGATTTTTACGTACCCGAACGGCAAAATTCATGATTTTTATGCATACGATCGGCGAAATTTACAATTTACACGCACCCACTCGGCAAAAGTAACGATTTATACGCACCCGATCGGCAAAATTCGCGATTTTTACGGGCCCGATTGGCAAAATTCATGATTTTTACGCACCCGATCGGCAAAATTCGCGATTTTTTACGGGCCAATTGCCAAAATTCACGATTTATATGTGCCCGATCGGCAAAATTCACGATTTGTACACATACGATCGGTGAAATTTATGATTTTTACGCGCTCGATCGGCAAAATTCGCGATTTTTACGGGCCCGATCGGCAAAATTTGTGATTTTTACGGGCCCGATCGGCAAAATTCACGATTTTTACGGGCTCGATCGGCAAAATTCACTATTTTTACGCAGGCGATAGGCAAAATTTACTATTTATACGCACCCGATCGGCAAAATTCGCAATTTTTACGTACCCGAACAGCAAAATTCAGGATTTTTACGCAGACGATCGGCGAAATTTACAATTTACACGCACCCGATCGGCAAAATTCGCGATTTTTACGGGCCCGATCGGCAAAATTCATGATTTTTACGCACCCAATCGGCAAAATTCGTGATTTTTTACGGGTCCGATCGGCAAAATTCACGATTTGTACGCATACGATCGGCGTAATTTATGATTTATACACACCTGATCGGCAAAATTATCGGCGAAATTCGCGATTTTTTGCATCCGATCGGCGAAATTGATCCGCGGGCCACCAGTAAGGCGATCGCGGGCCACTTTTGGCCCGCGGGCCACAGGTTGTGCACCCCTACTTTACAATATGAATAAAGACTGTTAAATTGTAAACAAATGAATTTTTCTAAGCAGTGGTGAAAAATTGATAATAAGTGTTGATTTTTAGCAGATTTATGCAAAAACTATATTAACAAGTGGGTAAGTGTGATCCAAGTTCGCACAAAGGGTTTCGTTTAATATTCCTTTCAAAACACTTTATCCTTTCTTTAAAAAATCCAAATAAATTTCATTTTCTAAAAAAAAACTGTCTATTTTTCTCGGTTTTTCGAATATCTGAACCAGCCCGATAGCGGGTGAAGCCCACTATTATATTCTATCATAATAATATCTGTCATGTGGACTAAATGCGATATTTAAAAAAAATAATAATTTCAAAATTAAACATGTTGTACACCTTCAAAATGTTAAAATATGCGAATATTTCCATAATCGGATTTTTATCATGATTCAATACGTTCCTCAAACTCATATATTTACTAGTCTCTATTACTCATATTCATACTCGCTTTGTACATTTGAAAAATCCGTTAAACTTGCGATATGACGTCAGATTTTCTTTTTAATTCTCTAATGACGTGTAATTAATCTGCTTCGTGTACATGCACACATACTCATACTCCTTGTATTATTGAGAAATCTTTCTGTTTTATTACCACTATGACGTCAATCATTTTTATTTCGTATTAATCTTTTTTTTTTTTCAATTGGTGAAACTTTTTATTTCATTTTTATTTTTCACGTGGAAATCGTCTGATAGAAAATTAATTATTGTAGATAGAATTTCATCATGGATTTTTAATTTTTGGCATCTGCTATAAGGAAAAATGTTCAAATTTAATAAGAAAAGGCTGTTGGAATTTTGGTTTTTTATCTCGATTCATTAAAATAATACGAATTTTTCAAATTTTAATATTTTCAGCTCTTCGCAGCTGATATTCTGATTTATACACAAAGTTTCAACTCTGTAAGTTACACAGTTTTCGAGAATGGCTCTGTGACAGACAGACAACGGAGCGGGAGCAATAGGGTTTCGTGAGATGAACGAAACACTAAAAATTAAAAAAAAACAAAAAATTCGGAAAAAAACGTTAATTTTTTTAGTAGAATTTCTTTTTATTCCCTTTTAGGTAGATTTCGTAAGAAATACTACCTATTACATTCTCACCTAAATTGGAAATTTTGAAAAATTTTTGAAGATCTACGCCGATCATGACTCCCAGAACCCAAAACCACCCCCAGTTCAAAACTTTATCTATCTATCTATCTATCTATCTATCTATGTCACTTTTTTCTGACCACGATAACTGGAAAAATTCTGCATAAATCTCTTCCAAACTGATACATAAAATCAAGGGTCATAAAATCTCGGTCAAGTTCGTTAATGGGCAAAATCGAACCAGGGGGGGGGGGAATGGAGGGGGGGGGGGCTTTTGGTGAAAACAGAAAAACCCTCATAATTTCTTTATTTTTATACGTATCGAATCCGTTTAAAGTTATTATTACTTCTAGGAAAAGGGCCGAAAATTTATGTATGACAGATTTTTGATATAATTAAAAATGGCCCCAAGGGGGGGGGGAAGGGGGGGGGGTTTAGAAGAAAAAAAAATCATAGCTTCGTCAATTCACAAGATATCAAATCCGCGTAAATTTATTATTAATCCTCTTAGTATTATCTAAAACTTTTATATTGACAAGTTTTTTATAGAACCAACCGTTATAGCAAAAAAAAAATTAAAAACAAAAAAAATCACTGCCGGCTCCGCCTGCAAACAAGTTTGGTTTCGAAGTAGGCGGTTCCAACTGCAGCATCATCGCAAAAAGGTCATTTCTTCCGCAATTCCCGACAAACAGGCGCCCCACGGTCTGCGTCTTCGAAATCTACCTGTGCCTGTAGACCGAGCCGTCAGGGATTTTTTTTTAAAAATAGGTGTACTTTAATACATATTTCTAATTTTAGATTGCTAGATTACCCCCCCCCCCCACCTCCCGCATATTTAAACACATGTGTGTGTTAAAAGATAGTTTACTGAAAAGAAAAAAAGAAACTGTTTATGTTTAAAAAGAAACAGCATTTAAATGCAAAATAAGTTATTAAAATATATTTTACTGGAAAATGAAATAAATGAAAATATAATCTATAAAAGCAGAATTTCTATTTATTTTGCGTCAATCTATTGCTATTGATTTTTTTCTTATATTAAAAATTAAGTATTTTTTTACTAAGAAAAGGTATTTGAATAAATACTGCAAAACTAAAAAGAAGGATTTTTAAGCAGTGGTGAAAAATTAATATTGGGACGTTGATTTTTTAGCAGATTGATGCAAAAACTATAATAAAAATGCTTAAAAATTAGGATTTTTTCTTAAAGTGTGTGTGTGTGTGGGGGGGGGGGGGTGCATTTCTGCGAAAGAATTTCATTCCTGATTTTAATAAGTATATCTCATATATATTTCTGCAAGGATCTCTCCCCGTGATGGAGTGGAGATCTTTCTAAAATTAAGTCAAAAACTAGTGTTCCGGCCGGAGTATCGATGGCCACGAAAAAGATGAGGGTGGGGGATGGAGGAAATGGATTGACCGTGATTGCGATATTTTAAATGATAGCCTTCCTCTATCACCAACACAGGATTAGAAATTCTGTTAAGTTTTTTGACACGAATAAATACCAAAAGGAATTGTGGCATTTATTTACAGTTCTGATATTGATTTAAAAAAAAAATTAAAAAAGGAAGAAAGATGAATAGACGATAGAAGAAAAGACACATTTGAAGTATCGATATTAAATCAATTTATAAGTAAAATTCATGCATCGTGTAAAAGAAAGAAAACAGAAAAATGAAACAACGCACCAGCTGGTGTTGTGATGAAGTCAGAACTAGTAAATTTTATGCACGAGATCGAATACACTGCCTGCGAAGATGTAGAGGAAAAATCGTTTGACGGTGACTGTGATAAATTTTTAAATCATTGACTTTGTCTATCGCCAATACAGATTAAAAATTAAGCTAAGATTTTTGACACAAATACGAAAAGGAATTGTGACATTGATTTATGGGTTCTAGCACTGCTGTTCATTGCTGACTAAGCATTTGATTAGATTTGATATAAGTTTAATTTGCAAGGAGAAGATTTGTGGTAGATTGCTGAGAAATAATTCAGCATTCTAATTTTCTCCAAATATTTTCTTCCAAGTTTATAAATATATATTTTTGCATAAAAAAGTTATTTTATTTTTAATGAAAATTGGATGTTATATTGTTTTTAAAAAAGAGTGGAGAAAAATTGTTTCGTTTAATTTAAAGAAAGAACTCAATTTTGAGAAATTCAAAAATCTAAAATATTGAAAAATTTAAAAGCTTTATGAGCATATAATTCATAAAATATAAATTAAAGAATTTTTAATAATACGTTGTATATAAATATAAGGATGAATGAAAGTAAAATATTGAAAATTTAAAACGCTTTATCCGGATGGGACTATTATTTATAATAAATAAATAATACAAAAAATATATAGTAGAACTTCTTGCATTTAATATAACCATTAAATCACAAGATAATCGACACAATATAAATTAACCAATAATAAGAATACGATAAAAAATATACAACCAATATTGTTAAATGCCCCGATTACAAAAAAAAAAAAAAAAAAAAAAAGGTTAGGGGGGAAATTGCCCAAAACAGAAGGTAACAGCACGAAAATAAAAATGGAAATCATTTAATTGTGAAAACACCTTTTTCAAGAATAATATTTCACAGTATAAGTAAGTAGCAAATTATTTCTGTTAGAATATAATAAGCGATTAAGGAGAAATAACTATGATGTGAAAAATTGGAATATTAAGAGTGGATCAATGCTGAAATTTATATGAGAAAAAAATACCAAATCAATACCAGTAATGAAAAAGATAAAAAAGTTATTACAAATAAATTCAATTTAAGAAATAAAATGAAAATTCTTTACGTACAACTTAAATGTGAAGAAATATTTTTACAAGCACATGGAATTAGTTATACGTAATAAGTTATTTTAACAAAATTATGAAATAATCAAAAATAAAATAGTTAAACTGAAGATAAAATGTTATTGATTATAAACGATTAATAAATTGTAAAACTATTAGAAATATCAAAAACATAAAAGAGAAATAAAGTAAAAACGGAAGAAAATAGTTTGTAAAGTGCATTCTTATTTCTTATTATTAACTTTTTTTTTTCACCATTCAAATTAAATTTTATTTGTATTTCTGTTAAGTAAATGCATTATTGTCTATTTAGTGTAAACATTGAGATTATTTTCAAATAAATTTATTTCGCACGTGTAGCTGGTTAATTGCAAATGGAATCTGTTATTACATAATTAAATTAATCATTTTCTCTTATATCTAGAGATTGTAGTTTTTTTTTTAAATAAAAAAAAGAAAAAAAAAAGATCAAAGTCTAGGAACAAATTATTTCTATCCAAGTATATATTCTATAATTTGAAAATAAACATCCTAAATTTATTGAGTGTAAAACAAAACTTCTTGGAACGAATCAAACTATCGATTTTTTAAATTCAATTAAACTTTACGAAATAGTATAAACAAATCCTATGTCTTTTGCATTCCATTTATATACTTTCTTTCTCAAAACCCATTATTTTGGTATCAATGAAATATTTTCCCAAACAAATAAGTTATTCATAAATCGGATACTGCAAAAACTAGCAGGCATTGTTGCCTTCAGATTTACAACTGTTTCACCACAGGCAGCGGATGAAATCGTTATCCCTCTTTCTTTCTCTATGAATTTCATGCGTATCGAATTTTGTCTCAGTGATGTGGCAACAGCTGGATAGAGATGCTTTATTGAACACCGCTTATTTACATATTATCCGATATGAATACTGGGACATAAAAAAGAAGATTAATCATCATCCATAGCTGAGTGAAAAAAACTATTTGAAATCTTTGTCCTGTTCATTCCATGTTGTGTAAGGATGTAAAAGAATGACAGATGTCGTGCATAATTAAATTTTCTCTTCTTTATCATTCGGCGATAATATTAAGCGAAATAGATATGGTTTTATTGTATTTTTTTCCTCGAAAAAAAATGCAAGGAGATGCGAAATTCCTTAGAAAAACTTTAAAGTCTGGTAAATCCTGTTATATACTACACACACACACACACACACAGGTTGGCAAGACGTGCAAACTCAGGACTTTGTGTGTACACCGCCAATTAAGGACTTCAAAAATAACAGACTTAAAAGTTTATTTTCGGTGAATAACTATTACTTATACTCCATTAAATCTGAATCAACTTTGATTTTTGTTAAAATTTCAAAATTTCCCAATATGTATTTTTGCAATGTAAATGGGGACATTGATACACACCTATATACACACTGAACTCGATACATACAATGAATTCAGGACTTCATTATTTTACAATCAATTGAGGACATTTACTGTTATGATACACACAATCAACCCCGGACATTCTGAAAAAGTTTTATGCTACTGCATTATTTACACGTTGCTCATTTATGAGTGTAAAAAAATATATTTCAACATTTAATCTTTAAATTAATTTTAATGTTTTTTATCTTATTTTATGTACATAAGAAAAATATATTGGAATCACGAAAATTTTCTACTTCCGGTGTTTATTTTCGGTGAATAACTATTATTTATACTCCATTAAATCTGAATCAACTTTAATTTTTGAGAAAATTTAAAAATTTCACAAAATGTATTTTCTTAATGTAAATGGGGACATTGATACATATCTACATACACAGTGAACTCGATACACACAATCAATTCAGGACTTCATTATTTTACAGTCAATTGAGGACATTTACTGTTATGATACACACAATCTACACCGGACATTCTGAAAAAGTTTTATGCTACTGTATAATACGTTGTTCGTTACTGTATTACACGTTGTTAGTTTATAAGTTTAAAAATATATTTCAGCATTTAATCATTAAATTCATTTTTTTTTTTTTTTTTTTTTTTACTTTTTTTTAATGTACATAAGAAGAAAGTATTGGAAACACGAAAATTTTCGACTTCCGGTTTTTGACGGATTTATACGTTTTGGTATATCCTTAACACAATTTAACTATTTTTGGAAAATTTTCCGTATGTCTGCTGTAGATTTGTGGGTCTTTGTGTGTGTCTGTGTGTGACAGAAATATTTGCAGCATCGCTAGTGCGAAAACTAATGGACAGAATTTCAGGAAATTTTATATTTAGTTGCAACTTAATATAAATTGTAGCTGATTAGATTTTGGTGACTATCGCTGAACAGGTGGCGCTGTTGTTCCACTTTTTCCAGAATTTTTGGGATTGGCAGATCTCGGTTTCTATTGTATGGAATTGCACAACATTTTGCATACAAGGTACTTACAATTAAAAAAAAAACATTGCTGCAATTTTTATGCGCATAAGTTACTAGGGGTGCTGCTACACTGTTTTTTTTCTAACATTTTTGCGATAGTCAAATCAAGGCTTGGAATTACATTGCATGGAATTACACAAAAAATAACATACGAAATGCTCATTATAAGAAATGACATTCGTGTTTATATATATCCTTATAATTCTGCACTGTTTTTTCATAGTTACTGAGATGCACACATCTCGACATCTATTTGGAGAAATTACATGAAATTTAATAAACGAATTATTTATCATAAGAAAGTAAGCTCATTCATTTTTTTATGTATGTATCAGATTATGTATACTCAAGAGGAGGTGCTCTCAAATATGTTTCTAAATTAATATATTAGATAGATATAGAGAAAAATATTGTTATAGCCATAACATACTAGATTGAATAAGGAATGCATCTAATTCTTTAAATTAATACATAACTGTCATGAATAACATTAAAAAAATGTTTATAAAAATTATTTTAAAATGAGAAAATAGTACTTTACACTTTAAATTAAAAAAAAAGCATTATTATTATTTTTTTAAATGACAAAAATATATATTAAAATAATTTTTTTGTACTATAAAAATGTTTTGTTTCTAATTACGTGAATGAAATCTTTTTTTTTTCTTTACTTTCGAAAGGTCGAAAATTAAAAAAAAATTACGGACGCATAAGTTTTTGTTTGTTTAGTATTATTTATTAGACTAACATAACAAAAATTAACATAACAAAATTAGTTTTTCGGTATTTGTATCTGTAATACGTTAAACATCAGTAAATGAGGACGCTTTGCAATTCGCAAAGTGAGAAAATAACAAATGCGGGTGAGCAAGGACATAATTCACGCAGCAAGCGAAAGCGGTATTCGCACCAGCAACGAAAGACGTAATAAACTTTGTCAATCGATGGCCTAATGTAGAATACACACCGACAAGCGAGGACATATTACACACCGAACAGTAAGAACAAACACACACACCGGCAAACAGAGACGTAATACACACCGACAATCGAAGACGTAATACACATCGGCAATCTAGGACGTAATACACGCCGGCAATCCAGGATATAACACACACCGGAGAGCGAGGACGTAATACATACCGGCAAGCCAGGACGTAAAACACACCGGCAAGCGAGGACGAAATACACAAATTTAACTTTTATGAACAATTAATACTTTAACAAAAAAAAAAAAAAAAAAAAAAAAAAAAACTTTTGAATATATATTTTTTTCAAATAAAAAACGATATATGAAAATCTTATTTTTGTCCCCTTCCTCACTTTTCCAGAGGGAGGGGGGATGCAAAGTTCGAAAATTCGTGAAATTGGTTTTTAGCTATCCATGTTTGTAATAATTTAATAAAAGAGTCTTATGAATCTCTACTTTCTTTAAAATACGTAAAGATATTAAAAAAATCTTGTTTCTAATATCCTGGCAATCTAGGACGTAATACACGCCGGCAAGCCAGGACATAATACACACCGGAGAGTGAGGACGTAATACATACCGGCAAGCAAGGACGTAAAACACACCGGCAAGCGAGGACGAAATACACAAATTTAACTTTTATAAACAATTAATTCTTTAAAAAAAAAAAAAAAAAAAAGAATCTTTTGAATATTTTTTTTAAATAAAAAACGATATATGAAAATCTTATTTTTGTCCCTTCCTCACTTCCAGAGGGAGGGGGGTGCAAAATTTGAAAATTCCTGAAATTGGTTTTTAGCTATCCATGTTTGTAATAATTTAAGAAAAGAGTCTTATGAATCTCTACTTTCTTTAAAATACGAAAAGATATTAAAAAATCTTGTTTCTAATATCCTGGCAATCTAGGACGTAATACACGCCGGCAAGCCAGGACATAATACACACCGGAGAACGAGGACGTAATACATACCGGCAATCCAGGACGTAAAACACACCGGCAAGCGAGGACGAAATACACAAATTTAACTTTTATGAACAATTAATTCTTAAAAAAAAAGAATCTTATGAAATTTTTTTTTCAAATAAAAAACGATATATGAAAATCTTATTTTTGCCCCCTTCCTCACTTCCAGAAGGAAGGGGGGTGGGATGCAAAATTCGAAAATTTCTGAAATTGGTTTTTAGCTATCCATGTTTATAATAATTTAAGAAAAGAGTCTTATCAATCTCTACTTTCTTTAAAATACGAAAAGATATTAAAAAATCTTGTTTCTGCCCCCTCCCCTCCCTTTGGAGGAGGGATACTGAAAATTCTAGGAATTGATTTTTAAATATTCCTCCTTGCGATATTTTAAACCAAAAAAATTATGAATATGATTTCTTAATTGAAATATAATGAAAAATGTAAAAATCTGTACCCCCCCCCCACCCACCCTCGTTGGAGCACAAATTTTGAAATTTTCAGAAATTAGTTTTTTGGTATCTGTCTCCGTAATAATAATATAAGTAAGAAGCTTATGAATTCTATTTTTTGTTTGAAATACGAAATGATACATAAAAATCGCGTTTTCGTCTCCAGCCCCTCTTTTCGGGAAAGAAATTTAAAAATTCCAGAAATTGGTTTTTAGATATTCGTGTTTGGAATACTTTAAAGCAAAAATAATTGAAATTTCAAATTAAATTGTAATATATAGAAATATTAAGAGTAATTTAAAAATTGCGATTTTGCCCCCCCCCCTCTCCTTTGGGGAGGAGTTTTGAAAACTCCAAGAAATGATTTTTATGTAATCCTCCTTGTGATATTGTAAACCAAGAATCTTATGAATATCTTTTTATAAAATAGAAACAATAGTATTGACCCATCCGCCCCTTGTGGAGGGGCAATTTTAAAAATTTCAGAAATTAGTTTTTCGGTATTTGTATCTGTAATACGTTAAACATCAGTAAATGATGACGCTTTGTATTTCGCAAAGTGAGAAAGTAACAAATACTGGTAAGCAAGGACGTAATTCACGCAGCAAGCGAAAACGGTATACGCGCCGGCAACGAAAGACGTAATAAACACCGTCAATCGATGACCTAATGCAGATTAGCAAGCCAAGTCTTAATACACATCGACAAGCGAGGACATATTACAGACCGAATAGTAAGAACAAACGATCACCGGCAAACAGAGACGTAATACACACCGACAATCGAAGACGTAATACACATCGGCAATCCAGGACGTAATACATTCCGGCAAGTCAGGACTAAAACACACCGACAAGCGAGGACGAAATACACAACTCTATCACAATTTTAACTTTTATGAACAATTAATTCTTCAAAATAAAGCAAGAATCTTATGAATAATTATATTTCCTTTCAAATAAAAAACGATACATGAAAATCTTATTTTTGTCAATTTCCTCACTTCGTGAGGGGGGGGGGGGGGATTCAAAATTCTAAAAATCCTGAAATTGGTTTTTAGCTTTCCATGTTTGTAATAATTTAAGGGAAGAGTCTTGTGAATGTCTACTTTCTTTAAAATACGAAAATATATGTGAAAATCTTGTTTCTCCACATGTTCCTTTGGAGGGGAGATATTGAAAATTCTACCACTTGATCTTTAGGTATTCCTCCTTGCGGTATTTTAAACCAAGAAATTTATGAATATAATTTCTTAATTAAAATATAATGAAAAATGTAAAAAGCTGTATCCCTCCCTCGTTGGAGTGCGAATTTTGAAATTTTCAGAAATTTGTTTTTTAATATTTGTCTGCGTAATAATTTACTTATGAATTCTATCTTTTGTTTTAAATACGAAAGGACACATGAACATCGCGTTTTTGTCCCCAGCCCCTCCTTTGGGGAAAGAAATTTGAAAATTCCAGAAATTGGTTTCTAGATATTTGTGTTCGGAATATTTTAACGCAAAAATGATTGAAATTTCAATTTATATTGTAATATACAGAAGTATTAAGAGTGATTTGAAAATTACGATTTTGCTACCCCCCCCCCTCTTTCTCTCCCTTCGGGGAGGAATTTTGAAAATTCTAAAAATTGATTTTTATGTATTCCTCCTTGTGATATTGTAAACCAAGAATCTTATGAATATATTTTTATAAAATAGAAACAATAATATTGCACCCTTCCCCCCTTCTGGAGGGGCAATTTTTAAAATTTTCAGAAATTAGTTTTTCGATATTTGTATCTGTAATACGTTAAACATGAGTAAATGAGGACGCTTTGCAATTCGCAAAGTGAGAAACTAGCAAATACATGTAAGCAAGGACGTAATTCACGAAGCAAGCGAAAACGGTATACGCACCGGGAATGAAAGACGTATTAAACACCGTCAATCGACGGCCTAATGCAGATTAGCAAGTCAGAGCGTAATACACACCGACAAGCGAGGACATATATCACACCGAAAAGTCAGAGAAAACGCACACCGGCAAACAGAGACGTAATACACACCGACAATCGAAGACGTAATACACATCGGCAATCCAGGACGTAATACACACCGGAGAGCGAAGACGAAATACACAACTCTTCCACAATTTTAACTGTTATGAAAAATTAATTCTTCAAAATAAAGCAAGAATCTTCTGAATAATTATATTTTCTTTCAAATAAAAAACGATATATGAAAATCTTGTTTTTGTTCCCTTCCCCACTTCGCGGGGGTGGGGCAAAATTCCAAAATTCCAGAAATTGGTTTTTAGCTATCCATGTTTGTAATAATTTAAGGAAAGAGTTTTATGCATCTCTTTTTCCTTTAAAATAGGAAAATATATGTGAAAATCTTCTTTCTGTCCCACTTCCCTTGGAGGGAGAATATTGAAAATTCTAGGAATTGATTTTTAGGTATTCCGCCTTGCTATATTTTAAACCAAGAAATTTATGAATATCATTTTTTAATTCAAATACAAAGAAAAAATGTAAAAAGCTGTATTCCCCCCCCCCCCCTCCTCCCCGCCCTCCTTCGCTGGAGTGCGAATTTTGGAATTTCCAGAAATTAGTGCTTTGGTATTTGTGTTCGTAATAATTTAAAGCAAGAAGCTTATGAATTCTACTTTTTGTTTGAAATACGAAACGATACATGAAAATCGCGTTTTCGTCCCCAGTCCCTCTTCTGGGGAAAGAAATTTGAAAATTACAGAAATTGGTTTTCAAATATTTGTGTTTGTAATACTTTCAAGCAAAAATGATTGAAATTTCGATTTAAATTGAACTATTAATTGTAATTTGATAATCGCCAAACCTACCCCCCCCCCCCTCCCCTCCTCTTTGGTGAGGAATTTTGAAATTTCCCAGAATTGATTTTTAGGTATATCCTCATTGTGATATTGTAAACCAAGAATCTTATGAATATCTTGTTATAAATTGAAATATGTTCATGTTTTTCTTTTCGCAAATCATATTTCAAACAAAATCCAAGACGTGTGATATATTTTTTCACACTTAGATAAGGAAGCTTATTTAAACTGCTTGTAAGCAGACATGCTCGAAGCAATGTGTTTGTTTTCACTTTCTTCTTTTTATCAAAGATATTTTTGGAGCGGCCTGATTTGACCATATGTGGGGTGGGGACGGGGACAGGAAGACTAATGATTTCTAATAACTTTTCACGAATACCGTGTTATCGCAGTATTCGTTAATAAAATTTTTTCAACAAGCCCTTGAAATAATGCTTAGCGTTTAATCTGTTAACAAAGTGAAATAAAAATGTCAAATGACTTAATATTTGTCCTGTGTCACGTGTCATCTGTTTGACATGTTATAATCAAACAGATAAATTCTCAATTCTGTCATAGCTTAAGGCCCTATGCACAGTATTATTTTGGAGGCCTCCCAAATAATATTATAACTAAGCTCGAACCTCAACACATATTTGGCCCTCTACTTTTCATTTACTAAAGCTAAAATGTATATAAATAGTGTAATTTTTTTTTTTTTTTTTTTTAATAATATAGTTGAAAAGTGTTTATGACTTCGATTTGTCTGTCTGTCTGTCTCTGACCTAACTTTAATTATGAAAATATTCTTGCATAAAAATAATTATTGCAACCATTTCATCATTAAACTTTCTATTGTTGTTTATAAACACTACTCTAATATATTTTCCTAAATAATAAATTAGCCGCACAAGTTAACAACATAAAAAAGCATGAATAATTGAGTTTTTCGATAAACATTTTAAAGGGTGAATTAGCCTAAAATTCAAACTTATTTTTGATAAATCAGTATGATTATAGAGGGAAAATAGTCTTGCAAAAGAATGTTAAAAGCTGTCATTAAATGCTTTTCTTCCCCTATTTATCGAAAACACAGCTATTTATTTATTTTTTATTTATAAATATGTCCTACAAATTTACATCTTAAACACAAATTAAAGTAAGTGGTTAAATTTAATTTATTTTTTATTTTAATTATTACTAATACATAAAAGACAAACTCAAAGTGGATCCACCTCATATAATTTCCAAGGAGTATGGCACCATTAATTTAAACAAGAAATCTTTGCCTAAAATATTTTTTTTTAATTAAAAAACCTTCTGCAAATTATCACATAAATTGTAATATTTTTCTGCTATTAAATAAGGTGAAAAATTCTATACAAAAATTTTGGTAGAACTGTACGTAACCTGTAACTCGTATATAAATAGTATCAGTGGAAAGTAATAATAATAAAAAATATCTGTAGGTTTCTATATGATAGAAAAACCATAAAAAAATAAGTGTAAACTTAAGTAATAAAACAAATTAAGGAGTAACACCGCTTTAACCTGTCCAAAATTTCAAAACCACTTTTTTGTTTTTTAAAGTACTTTTTATACACTGTAAAGAATTGAGCTTCGACATCCAGCTGCACTATGTGTCATTCTAGCATTTCCTGTGAGTACACTTAACTGCATACCTTCCCTCGCTATTTTTGCCTTGAAGACTAGCAGACGCCGAATTCTATTGTACTGTGAGCGGAAAGTTCGGACAGTGATGAAGTGGTAAGGCGTTACCCAAAGAGGGGTCTTATGCTTTGATCCTTGCCGAGTTCGTGGGAAAGAGTTCATCTGCGAGAGAAGCGATCTCTGCACACGATTTTTAGGTTTGCGCCCGAAACTTTGCCCTTTGTCTTAGAACGTCCAATGACGGACTTAGTGAAAACGAAACAGAGGGATCTCAAGGCTGCTAAGAGGCTGGAGAGTTTCGAGGGGCCCGCCTCGACAAAGCCCCCGCCACTAGAAGGAATTCTCCTGCGAGAATGAAAAAGTGAGAGAGGACAGTTTTTGGAGAGATCGAAAAGGAGAGTGTTGACTCTCTGGAGAAGGGAAAAGGAAACGTCAGTTTCGAACTCAGCGTGGCGTAAGCGCTAGTGAGGTCCGACCTCTAGAATTGATACAGCAGGTATCCGGTGAAAATCCCAGCGAAGTGAAAAAGCACACCAAGTGCGAGAGTGAGAGTTCTTAGACTCAGAATTAACGAGTATTAGTAGATCTTCCGAAGAGAAGGAACGGACGAGCCTTGGTCCGAATGAACTTTATTTTGTAGTCACGACTGACTGTAATGTTTAGAGACTTTTGTTTGTTTCAGTTACACTTGGAGTCAAGAGGTCATTAATTTATAAGCGATTGACTCACGAAAAATAATTAAATGCTGTATTGACGTCTTGTATATATTTTTCATTAGAATTAACATTGTTATACAATAAAATTCTATTTTCTAATTTATGCGAGAAATTCTCTGTGCCAACGATCCGATCTCGCTACCACTCACCATCTTTTATCGGGTCGGTATAGAGGAGTTACTACAACTGGTGGCTTGCGGTGATGGATTAATTAGCAAAAATTAATGACAATCTTCAACGACAAAGAGTGGACTCCGAAATTTAAATCATCAAAGTGCTCCAAGAAAGAGTCTCCTTGTGACTTGTGACCTGAGTCTCCTTAGACGCCCCTGTGGATCAACACAGCATCAGAAAGAGTAATCTACCAAGAATTCTGGAGAGTGTTCCCCCATCAGAAAGAGAAATCTACCAAGAATTCTGGAGAGTGTTCCCCCATCCGAAAAGTGTGACAGAGAACCCCGTCTGTGCTCCTGAGAATCTCTGAAGTCTGTGCTTCTGACGCCCTGAAAGACTCTTAGTAATGGAGGTAAGCTCTTTTTATACTCAGAGTGGCTTTAATTGTTATTAGTGTTTGTATAGGTGTTGTAGGCTTCAAAAAAAAAGTTGTATGTTTATTTTTGTGAGAGTAAATATTTTGAGAAATTTTTCCGGTAGAAAAAAAAAGTATGATGAGATATTTCCGATATAACTGTAACTTATTTAATAGACAAATTTTGTAGTTAAAATTAAATTATTGTTGAATTAATTTAATGCAAACTGAGAGTTGTGCAGTGTTACAAAATTTTAGCTGAATCTATAAATGAGAGTTCATTGAAAAAAAAAAGTATCGAATGCATTTCATATTTTACGATAACAGAGTTGATTTTATATGTTTTTTGTGAATTATTCTAAATTTTTTAAGAGTGGATGCAGAGATTAAGACCACCATTGATTTAAAAAAAATAAGAAATTGAATGAGACTTTTGCAATTTAAAATATTTTTACTGTACTTTTTGAATTTGAAATTTTTGTTTTGTGTAGAATTTATCCCATATGTATTTTATAACCAAATACCAAGGTGAATGTAGACGTTAGGATAGAGTTGCTTATCTTTATATGTTGCATATTTCCTATATTATTGCTAAGCGTACTTTTTTTTATGAGCGTATATTTTGGTAATATTTTGACGCACTTGGTAGGATTTGATTTAATCTTATTGTATTGTTTTATATTTGTGGGAAAGATAATTTCTAATTTTATACTTTAAAAATGTCGGAGCTTAAATATTTTAGGAAAGCTGATTTGCAAACGTTAGCTTACGAATTTGAGGTCATTTTAGAGGAAAATGATACTGTACCGAAAATTATAAAAAAAATAGAGTCGTCAGAAGGATTTGATAAAGAGCTAGCCTTAGCGCAGATTAAACTTATAGAAAAAGATAGGGAAAATAAATTATTGGCAGATAAGGAAGAAAAAGAGCGGGAACATGAGTTAGCTAGGTTAAAAGCGACGCAAGAGTCAGATGACCGGAGTACCGCATCTAGTAGCATCTCAGTTAGAACGAATCATTTACCCCTAAAAACAATTATGCATCGCTTTGATGAAAAGAATTCGGATATTTCGTTGTTTTTTAATTTATTCGAGAGACAGGCAAAAAAATGTAATCTAAATTCGGATGAGTTGGTGACGAATTTACTATCATTATTACCTGTGGGAATGGCCGAGCTAATTTTGAGAGAACCCGAAGACAAAATTGATGATTTTCAATATGTGAAAGAAAAACTGTTAGAACGCTATCGTTTGAATGCAGAGACATACCGACAAAAATTTAGTCAACATCCACGAAATCCTAATTCAGTTTGGAAGGATCTGATATTCGAGCTTAATAGTTTTTTAGAAGGTTGGCTGTTATGCTTACAAGTTTCGGATTTTGAGGGTTTGAAAAATTTGCTTGTCACGGACCAAATCAAACGGAGAGCGTCTCCAGAAATGCGCGAACATTTTATAGATAACTGGGCAGAGATTAAAAACCCGGAAGAATTAGTAAGGCTTTTAGATGCGTACGAGGCAATCAAGCGCCCCTCTAAAAAGACGTGGAATCCGAAACTCCCTTTAGAGAAGAAATTTGAAAGACCCAAAACTTTTGAAAATGGGCGAAACAGTAACAGAAATCCGGAGACTAACTTTAACTGGAGGGATCGCGATGATCATAAAGAAAGGGAAAGGGTTTATGAAAAAAGGCGAGAAGTTAAGTGTCATGCGTGTTTTCAAAGCGGGCACTACAGAGTAGATTGTCCGGAAATTAAAAAGAGAGATGTTGCGCGGGTCAGTCACTTAATAAGTAAGCCGACACTTGAAGAAACCTTCTCCCCTTATTTGAGCAAAATATTAGTGAATGGAATTCAGGCAACTGCCTTAACGGACAGTGGGAGCCAGATAGATTTGGTCCCGCACCATTTAGTCAGTCAAGATAATTTGAATGGAGATCATGTTTGGATTAAAACCCCGGTGGACAGGAAATTGTACTGCTTACCTATAGCAGAAGTCACTTTAGAAATTGAAGGTGTAGGAATCATTGAAACCAAGGCAGGAGTAAATAATAGCGATTCAGACATGGATTATTATTTGTTGGGTAATCAATCTCAAAAGTTATTAGGGCAGGCGAATATAAAACCCGAGTTAGTAAATGCAGTTTTGACGCGGGCTCAAAAGAAAAAAATTGACCATACTCCAAGGCTGGAAGATAAGCGGATTATGTTTTCCGATAAGGAAGGGGAGAATGTTCACCGACGCGATGAAGCGGAAACTTTGAATCCGGTAAATAAACAAATTATGATTTCCGAGGGGGAAAAAGAAATTTCTAGCCGGAATGTTGAAGCGGAAACTTTGAATTCAGTAAAAGAAAAAGAAGGGGGAAATTTTCGCGAGTACAGTGAAGCGGAAACCTTGAATTCCGTGAAAGAAGAAGATATTTCTAGCGGGAGTGTTGAAACGGAAACTTTGAGTTCGGTAAAAGAAAAAGAAGAAGGGAATTTTCGCGAAAGAAATGAGGCAGAAAGGGTGAATTCAGAAAAAGAGGGAGAAAATTCTAGCGGAGGCAGTGAAACGGAAACGTTGAATTCCAAAGAAAAGGGTGGGGAGATAGATAATCCCATTGAGTTCGATAGTTTAGACAAAGGTTTGCTGCCATTATTGATCGAAGACGGATTTACGGATCTGGCAAAGATAAACGAGGTTAAGGATTTAGAAAGTGTTATTGAGTTGCTTGGTGTAGATAAGGGATTATCGCCTTCGTCGATATATGAGAACTCTTCGATCTTAGCAAACATTGAAAGAGGGGTTAGTAAAATGGAACATGACAGGTATCCATCATTCGAAGAGATTAGAGGGAAAGGGGAAATTGAAGAAACGCATTGTAATGCGGGAAATTCTTTGATAGTGGCAAAAGCCAGAGAAAATCGCGTGAGTGGGGGGAAGCAGGTGCTTGTCCCATTGCCTTATCAGGTAGATATTTTTGGCGCGTGCCTAGAAAAAGTGCCATTACACTTAGGGAAAGGGAAAGTTAAAGGAAATGTGTCAAAATACTTGGACCTTGGGAAAAGATTGATAAACGATTTAACTACCGCATTTCTAAAAAGGATCGGTGTTAAGTTGAAAAATCCGAGAGTGTGTCGCACAATAAGCGATAGTATTGCATGTTGGCATCGAAAAGTTAGAAAGCTTTTGAAAGCGTTAGTATTTGGAGAATGGATAAGAGAAACGGAGGAGAATATATTCGTGAAGGGATGTGTGTTTAATATCACGAACAGGTTAAAAAGAGGTCGAGTTTTAGCAGTTGAAAATGTGTCAGAAAAACGAGAAAAGATGAAATTTTGGTTTGACAGAAAGGCGGTAAAACGGAAGCTTAATGTGAAAGATGAGGTTTTAGTGTTAACTACCAGAAAGCCAATTAAAATGTCAGATAGTCGGATAGGGCCGGGAAGAAAGGAGTCAATAATTACGGAAACAAATTATATTGTGAATGTTCCTGGGAGGCGACAAAAATCTCAGACTTCTCACGTGAGTTTAGTAAAGCCTTACAGAAAACGGGTGGAGTTAGCAGATATCTTAACGCGGGAAATAAACGCACTTAAGAATTTCTGTTTACCGTATCTAGATGATATGGCGATTTTTTCAGATAGTTGGGAGGACAATATGCGTCATCTAGAAATAGTATTAAAAAGGGTGAATGACGCGAAACTAAAAATCAAATTGGCGAAATGCAAGTTCGCTCAGAAAACCGTAAAATATCTTGGGCATATTGTAGGTGAGGGCAGACGGAGGCCAGCTGAGGCGAAAGTAAGGGCAATTAAGGAATTACTGGTTCCGAAATCGAAAACTGAAATTCGTAGATGTTTGGGAATGGCTGGATATTATTCCCGGTACATAAAAGATTATGCAGTGATTGTAGAACCATTAACGAGGGCGCTTAAAGGGAAAAATAAAAAAGAAAAGATTGCATGGAGCGACGAAATGGGAAAAGCCTTTGAGACTTTGAAAATGAAACTTACTGAAGAACCGGTGCTATACGCTCCTAATTTTCAGAAAGAATTCATAGTACAAACTGATGCTAGCGACTTAGGTATTGGCGTGGTTTTGGCTCAAAGAGAGGGATCGGAAGAGCACCCCATAATATATTTAAGTCGAAAATTTACTGATAGTGAGAAAAGTTTCTGCGCCACTGAAAGAGAGTGTGCAGGGATTATTTTTGCGATAAAAAGGTTAAGGCATTATATTGATGGACAAAACTTTTCTATCGAAACCGATCACAATCCTTTGGTGTTTCTAAAAAGAAATTCTGGAAATAATCCCAGATTATTAAGGTGGTCCTTAGCTCTGCAACCTTATAATTATGCCATTTCTCATCGCGCAGGCAAAGACATTCCGCATGTTGATTGTCTGAGTCGAGTTTAAGGAGATTTCTTGATAAACTTTTGTATATAATTATTTTAAGATTTTTTATTTTTTATTTCACTGTGTTTTATTTCATTATATGTTCATGATTTCTTATCAGAGCGCGGAAAAAAAAGGAAGGTAGTATTATCTTATTCATGTATGTTTTATTTCTTGCCACTCTGATGTAATTTGAGCTTGCAATTCTTTATCCGACTCTTAGAGATTCTTAGTGTTTCACCCTTAAGAATCGTTTGAGGAGGGGGTGCTGTAAAGAATTGAGCTTCGACATCCAGCTGCACTATGTGTCATTCTAGCATTTCCTGTGAGTACACTTAACTGCATACCTTCCCTCGCTATTTTTGCCTTGAAGACTAGCAGACGCCGAATTCTATTGTACTGTGAGCGGAAAGTTCGGACAGTGATGAAGTGGTAAGGCGTTACCCAAAGAGGGGTCTTATGCTTTGATCCTTGCCGAGTTCGTGGGAAAGAGTTCATCTGCGAGAGAAGCGATCTCTGCACACGATTTTTAGGTTTGCGCCCGAAACTTTGCCCTTTGTCTTAGAACGTCCAATGACGGACTTAGTGAAAACGAAACAGAGGGATCTCAAGGCTGCTAAGAGGCTGGAGAGTTTCGAGGGGCCCGCCTCGACAAAGCCCCCGCCCCTAGAAGGAATTCTCCTGCGAGAATGAAAAAGTGAGAGAGGACAGTTTTTGGAGAGATCGAAAAGGAGAGTGTTGACTCTCTGGAGAAGGGAAAAGGAAACGTCAGTTTCGAACTCAGCGTGGCGTAAGCGCTAGTGAGGTCCGACCTCTAGAATTGATACAGCAGGTATCCGGTGAAAATCCCAGCGAAGTGAAAAAGCACACCAAGTGCGAGAGTGAGAGTTCTTAGACTCAGAATTAACGAGTATTAGTAGATCTTCCGAAGAGAAGGAACGGACGAGCCTTGGTCCGAATGAACTTTATTTTGTAGTCACGACTGACTGTAATGTTTAGAGACTTTTGTTTGTTTCAGTTACACTTGGAGTCAAGAGGTCATTAATTTATAAGCGATTGACTCACGAAAAATAATTAAATGCTGTATTGACGTCTTGTATATATTTTTCATTAGAATTAACATTGTTATACAATAAAATTCTATTTTCTAATTTATGCGAGAAATTCTCTGTGCCAACGATCCGATCTCGCTACCACTCACCATCTTTTATCGGGTCGGTATAGAGGAGTTACTACAACACATAGAAATCTTATTTTATTGGCTATAAATTTCTATAGAAAGTGAAAGGGTAATTTTGGTGTTATAGAAGTAGAGAGTGCCGCAGCAAGTGAACAGTAATAAAAACTTTACTTCCCCCCCCCCCCCCCATAACGGCAATTTTCAAAATCAGTGGACACTCTATCTCCGCCAATTTTCAATCAACAAACTTTATCTTTTTGGAAATTAATCTTGAAGTATTTTTCTAGGGAAATACTTTGGATGTGACGATTTATTAAGAGATATTATATTATACAGATATTGTATATTATAGTTATAATATTATAACTATAATTCTATATTATTCGATAATATTATTCGATTATATTATTCGATATATTTAATACCGATTGCTCACTTTTTTTTATAACTGTAATGCAACAGAAGTTTTCGTTGAAATTTTACATTTTACTTCGAATTAATGCCAATTCACCAAAAATGCATATATATATCTTATATATTAAAACGAAAAGGGATTTCCGTCAAATTCACTTTTCACACGTATTTACCCTATTTGAGCATGCGTAAACTTAAATGTAGAAGCTAACCAGTTTTAGAGTACACTCGAATGAGAAAAGGATGGCCGAGTGGTGTCAGGCGGGTTTTTTCTCTGTTCTGATCATCATGTCGGGTCGATCCCCGCTACGGACGGCTTGATTTTTCTTATTTTATTGGCAATAATTCATTTTAATAATGCCATATTTAATTCAGGAGGAAAAGTTACATAATTTGTATTTTTTTTTTATTCGAATGCTTTATAATTAAAATTTAACACCCAAGAATATTTTATTTTAATTACTAAATTTATATTAAAAGTATTTAAATTAAAAGATCGTGCATTTAATTATCGATTAAATAAATTGAACAGGTCTACAGTTTTTATTATATTTCGTATGACCATTATCAAGATGTCATATATATAAAAAGATAAGCATGTAATTATTTTTCGTAAAAAAAGGAAAAATAAAAGGAGAGAAGAAAAAAAGAAGGGAAAATATTCATACAGGAACTCTAAATTATCTTGATATCCATGATCTAACCATTGAACAATGTATGAAAATAGAAAATGTAAATTCAAGTAATTAAAAAACATGTATCGTAATCGTTAGGTGCAAACAGCAAATTTTAAATTCTAGGTTTTAGAATCAGACTAATAAAAATTAATTTAATGAAAAATTTTAAAGCTCGTGTAGTTAAAAAAAGAAAAAAAAAGAAATAATAAATATTGTTATTTTTTCAAAACATTGGGACTGTGGTAAATAAAATTTAACAACCGCCAATATTTTTTTAATTACTTATTTTATATTATAAAAATATATATAAAAATATATAAATTAAAAAAATTTGCATGTAGTTATCGATTAAATAAAGAGATCTAAACTGTTATCTATATTTTGTATGAACATTATCAATAAGACATATTTGTAAAACTAAGATATGTATATGATTATTCTCCTTACAAAAAAAAAAAAAAAAAAAAAGAGAGAGAAAAGGAAAAGGAAAGAAACAAAAATATTCATATAAGAATTATAAAAGAAATCAACTTGATATCCATGATTTATCTGGATTTTAAAGTTAGGCTGATAAGAATAAAATTAATGACAAATTTTAAAAGTGGTGTAATTAAAAAAAAAAAGTAGAAAGTACTAAATATTGATATAGTTTTCTTAATTTGAGACTGTAATAAGTATAAATAAATCATTCAATTAATATTTTTAGTTAAATTCGTGCTAAATTTATTCGAGTATAATAGAATGAAAATTAGAAGCTTAAAATATTTAACTACATAAGTTGAGTAGGCTGGACTGACAACAAAATCTATCGTTATATATAGGAATCGCTTACACAATATAACAATTCATAAAATTTTCAATACCTAATTAATTTAAAAGCAGCTAATTAAAAATACAAGCATATTTCTAAAGGAGCTTTCAAGTTATTTACCGTCAAATCTTGACGGGTACTATCTAGTACATATTTAAAAATGGTTATGTGTTTCACTTGCTTTTGGACTTTTTTTTTATGTTGTTCTAGATCAAGTGTACGATGATTAATCCTGTCCCCCACTAGCCCTTCTTTTTTCAAAACGGTCCCTCCCTCCCATCATCAGTCAAGTCGCCATTTTTTAATATATAAAATTAAAAAAATATATATATTTCTACTTTAATATTATGTAGTATAATAAATTATTGTAAATGAATTTTGATAAATAATTCATATTTCTTTTAAAACAATTTCCGAAACAACCTTAAATTCCAAGGCATGTGAGTGCCATTCCTAATGGTGTTACCCATTAAATTACTTAAATGTTATAAACAGGTATCTAAAATGATTGAAAAAACATTTTGTATAATAATTGAATTTTAATCTTAAAATAAAGTTCAGGTTACATTAACATTTAAGGCCTATTTAAGGATATACCTATAAGGAAAAATTGAAAACTGTTTTATTCACTCATATTAAAAAGTTATTTGGTTTGAATATTTTAATCAAAGCTGAATTTAGAACTCTGTGTAAGAATAGAAATTGATAAAATAAACTTTATACGGCATAAGGAATATTCCTTTTTAAAGTCATTTTATTCAAAACAGTTATTTTGCGAATTACGCACACGATTTCATGAAAATGGAAATAAATTTTCGTGAAATTTCAACGTTTTTAAAGCAAATGTATACATATCCGAAATAACATATAATATTGATACTTATGCTAATATTAATAAAATTATGCTTGTTTCAAGTTTTTAAAGTGTCTAATTTTTAAGAATATTTATTTTATATTATTGAAAGGGTATGAGAATTGTTTTTAATAACAGGTCATTTTAATAAAACACTATTTCTCTAAATATCTAATAACATAATAACCCAAAATGGTTAAGGGTCCTCTTCACGCACTTGAAAACACCCGCTCGCTAATGTTAATCCTATGGAGCATTATTTTTCTAATATATCGTTTGCATTTCAATATTTTTAAACAATTTTTTTGCATTGGATAGCAGAGATCAATCTCAATTTCCGCCGTTGATTACTTTTTCGATTTTCGTTGCATTTTTTTTTACGAAGATACTTTCACTTTTGAAACCGGTTCCGAAAGTGAAAGTATCTTCGTAAAAAAAAAATCTAGAAAGAAAATCGAAAAAGTAATCAACGTCGGAATATATCTCTGCTATCCAATGCAAAAATTTTTTTAAAAAATATTGAAATGCAAACGAGATATTAGAAAAATAATGCTCCATAGGATTAACATTAGCGAGCGGGTGCTTTTAAGTGCGTAAAAAGAAGGGTTTGAAAAAAATATTTAACTGTTTACAGGGGACAAAAATATTTAACTGTTATTATTTTTATTGGTTTGATAGGAAAATTCTTAAAATTACTATCGTACGAGCCATAAACGCTTCGTAACTTTTATATATTTGACACATACACGGGAGTATTGACCCTGGAGTGGGGACTCCTCTGGCCGGCCCTTAAATACGTTCTAGTAAATTCTAACAGTTGATTTTTTTTTAATTTATTAGTTATTTTAATTTAAAATTTATACGTAAAATAAAAAATCCCTGACGGCTCGGCCTTCAGGAACATTTGGATTTCGAAGACGCGGACAATATAGCACCTGTTTATTGAGAATTCTTTAATTCTATAAAATACTTGTCAGTATAAAAGTTGTAGATAGTATTAAGAATATTTTTAATAAATTTAAGCTGATTTGATATCTTATGAACTTACGAAGTTATGACTTTTGTTCTTCTTAAACTTCTATCCCGCTCCTTAAACTCCTATCAAAACTTTATCATGCATAAATTTTTGGCCCTTTTCCTAGAAATAATAATAACTTTAAAATCGATATGTATCGATATGTATAATAATTAAGAAGTTATGTTTTTTTTTCTGTTTTCATAAAAAAAACATTTCCTCCCCCCCCCCCCCTCATTGGTCCGATTTTTCCCATTAACGAACTTGAACGAGATTTTATGCATCAGTTTGGAAGAGATTTGTGGAGAATTATGAAAGTAATCGTGTCCATAAAAAAGTTATATTGATAGCTAGACAGATATATATAAAGTTTTTAACTGGGAGAGGGTTTTGTGTTCAAAATTATGGAAGTTGTTGTGCCCATAAAAAAATGATATAGATAGATAGATAAATAGATAAAGTTTTGAACTGCGGTTAGTTTTGGGTTCTAGGAGTCATTATCGGCGTAGATCTGTAAAAAGTTTTCAGAAATTCCAACATGGGGATAATGTAATAAGTAGTTTTTCTTACAAAATCTACCTCTTTTTCTGGTATTTTATTTAAAAAAAAACGAACGAAACTGGGCCATCTAGGTTAACCGGGTCCTGGTAATTTGTACCGGCTTTACCCCCCTCTGTATGGCCTGGTCGTACTTAAATCAAAATATTATTTTGGTTAAATATTACAATTCTTTAACTGCAATACTTTTTATTACATTTAAAAATTAAATTCCTGTGAAAATCGATGATCTAAGATTTTTAATAGAAAAATTTGACTACTTTTAATTATTTGTTATAAAATCAACATTAAAACTTTTATTGATTCATATTTAAAGGAGAAAAGAATATTCTAAAATTAAATATATATTCTGCAATGGAATATTAAAAGCAAGAGGAACGGTAATGCATCAACGCACAATAAAATAAATTAAATAAAAAATATATTATTTAATAATGTTTAAAAAAACCCTGCACTTTAAACTTGGGGTTAACACCTGTCCTACTGACTGAGACTCTTATTCACCTCAGCGGAATTTCACGCGCCCGCCGCACCTTTTTACCAGATTTCACTGACCAGCCAGATGTTGTCAGCAGGAACTTAGACAAAGGACTGGGAGGGTGTGCAAATCGCTTTAGATAATAAAAAGCGTCCCTTTAACATCTGCTAAAATTCGGGGATATTTTCAAGTAGTAAATAAATGCTTGTTAAAAGGTGTTCTCCAATGAAGAAAATGATATTGTGTTGTTCCTTTTTTTACCTTTACAGAAGAATTCTTTAAATACCTTTTAAAGATTTTTTTTCTTTTAATTTCTTTAAAAGAAGAAAGAAAAAGAAAATAGATATCATAATCTTTTATTTATTTTTTTATTTTTTTTAGAAAATGCATATAAATTTTACGGTAGGCGGAAAAAATCACCCTGGAAAAAATCACCATGGAAAAAATCACCAAGGTAAAAATCACCACGGTAAAAATCACCAACGGAAAAAAGCACCATCGGTAAAAATCACCATGGTAAAAATCACCACGGTAAAAATCACCCCCGGAAAAAAGCACCATCGGTGAAAAGGTCCCTGATAAAAAAAAAGTGTGTGTGTGTGTGGGGGGGGGGGGGAGGGCTTCAAGTTCAGATGGGAAAATACCACACATCACATTCATGAATGACACGTCTTTGAATAAGCCAATTATAATTTCGGGTAAAGCATGTGCTAACCACGTGTACAAGGAACAATCAGAGAATTATATACATCATATATTCTAATACGAGAGCAAATCTTGTGTGTGTGTGTGTGTGGGGGGGGGGGGTATATACATATATATGCAAATTTTATTTTAAAAACGGCTCTAACGATTTTGACGAAATTTTGTATCCTACAGTTTTGAGGCACCAGAAAACCATTGGGCTGGGCCACATGTTTGAGAAAATTCGATTAGTGGGTCATTTTGGGTCGCCATGAATCAGAGTAAAGCTAATTGTATCTAAAAAACAGTTCAAACGATTTTGACTAAACTTTGTATCCTACCATTTTCGGGCACGAGAAGACTATTGGGCTGAGTCACATATTCGAGAACTTTCGATTAATCGAACATTTTGGGTCAACGCGGGTCAAGTTAATTTTATTTAAAAAACGGCTCTGACGATTTTGATTAAATTTTGTATCTTACGAGTTTCGGGCACGGGAAGACTATTGTACTAGGTCACATGTTCGAGAAAATTCGATTAGTGGGTCATTTTGGGTCATCATGAGTCAGGGTCAAGCTAATTGTATCTAAAAAACGGTTCAAACGATTTTGACTAAACTTTGTATCCTACCATTTTCGTGCAAGAGAAGACTATTGGGGTAGGTCACATGTTCGAGAAATTTCGATTATGTCATATGGTCATGGGTCATTATGGGTCAAGCTATTTTTATCTTAAAAACGGCTCACAGGATTTGAACTAAATGTAGTATTTTACATTTTTAGGGAAAGAGAAGACTATTGGGCCAGGTCACATGTACGAGAGAAAATTTGATTAGCGGGTCATTTTGGGTCACCCTGAGTCAGGGCCAAGCTAATTGGAAATACTGCCTGTGGCCAGCGGGCCAAAATCTTCAGAAATTCAGAAATTTTGTGTATTTTCGCCAGTTAGTTTCAGAAAAAAATGCAAATTTCGTCATTCATGCGCGTAAAAATCATGAATTTCGTCGATCGGGCGCGGAAAAATTACGAATTTCGTCATTCGGGAGCGTAAAAATCATGAATTTCGTCGATCGGGTACGTAAAAATCATGAATTTCGTCATTCGGGAGCGTAAAAATTATGAATTTCGTCGATCGTGCGCTTAAAAATCATGAATTTTATCGATCGGGCGCGTAAAAATCACGAATTTCGTCAATCGGGTACGTAAAAATCATGAATTTTGTCATTCGGGAGCGTAAAAATCATGAATTTCGTCGATCGGGTTCGTAAAAATCATGAATTTCGTCATTCGGGAGCGTAAAAATTATGAATTTGGTCGATCGGGCGCGTAAAAATCATGAATTTTATCGATCGGGTCGTAAAAATCACGAATTTCGTCAATCGGGTACGTAAAAATCATGAATTTCGTCATTCGGGAGCGTAAAAATCATGAATTTCGTCAATCGGGTACGTAAAAATCATGAATTTCGTCATTCGGGAGCGTAAAAATCATGAATTTCGTCAATCGGGCGCGTAAAAATCATGAATTTCATCACTCGCGCACCGAAAAATCACTAATATCGTAGATCGGGCGCGTAAAAATTACGAATTTCGTCGATCGGGTACGTAAAAATCATGAATTTCGTCATTCGGGAGCGTAAAAATTATGAATTTCGTCGATTTGGCCATGAAAAATCAGGAATTTTGTCGATCAAACGCGTAATAATCATAATCTCGTCGATCGGGCGTGTAAAAATCATGAATTTTATTGATTGGACGCAAGAGAGATGTAAGAACAGTTGCTTATTAATAAAAGTTAAGTTTTTCTACTGTCAGTTTTTTTATAGCGTAGAGGGCGGGGGGTGCAGTGTTAATGGGTTTTTTAATTCTTTCAACTCGCTTCATTGATAGTTTATATATAAGCAAAAATGTTTTATATATTTTTAAAACTTTAATCCAGAATGGCCTTTAGATGTGGTGGAGGGGTAGGGGGCGTCACATATTATTTCTGTTGTCAACATCCCTTTTTCTATGCACATACAAAACATGCAACGATGAATGAGGTAGCATTCGAAAAGTTTTTGAACAGACTTCTGACATAGTACACTCACATTTCGTTAAAACGCGTTGTTGGATTAAGAAAAAATAGTTAATTAAAAATTCATGCTAAAACGTACCAGGAAATAATCTCAAAGATTGCAGTGCGAAAGCTTCGAACGGGTTTTTCTGGTTAATATCATAATTTGATAATAATTGCATCATTTTAATTCAATTATGTGACCACTATGATTGGTTTAACAATTGTAATATAAAACAACTGAATACATTTATAATAAAATATTTAGTTCTTTTACCTCTCTTTTGATCCTTAACTTTTTTTAAAGTTTATCCCTTCATTCTATCAGTATACAGTATATGAGTGAAAGATTATATTCTGAGAAAAATCTCAAGTTTATGAAAAAACTGAATGACAAAATGCAGTGAGCTTTTTTTATTAATGTGTCTAAATTTTTTAGATTATAAGATGAGCAATAAGTTTTTGAAAATTACATAAAAGATACTTTTAGTTAAAAATTAAACAAAATATTTTTAATATTGTTAAGTTATTTTATATGTATTTTTTTAAGAGCAAATGGGCAGGATACAGCATGCTCACCCAAAATCCGCTGTATCCCTAAATGAAACAGGTATTTCAGTACAGATGAAAAAAATTCAATTACATTTTAAAACTAATGGATAATACTGCATTTTCGAAAGGGAATTTCTCCTAGTACAATTCAACAAAATTAAAAGTGTGATGCACTTTCAACACTTTCCAACTATGTTGGCAAGTAGATTAATTTTGACGGTTGTTGTGCTGATTCAGAAATTGGGTTGTTGTGCTGATTAAGGTATCAGACCAGATACTATGATCATTAGGTTAACTGGGTGAATTAGTTCAGCCATATTCGTCCGGGATTACTTAGTTGGTAGAGCATTGTCAGCTTCAGCCAAGGGATCCTGGGTGATTAATATCCGAACCCTATAGCTAACAACACATTGGCGAGCGCCAAATGATTTGGCGAGAACAGCCCTATTTCGCGCATGCGCAAAATCTAGCCAAGCAGTTCAGTACTTACGCCGCTACGCTTATGCAAAGCAATGATATATAAAATAACTATGTACCGCCTTGAGGCAAAAGGACTCAGGTGAGGGCATCCAAATCATCTTTGTATTTACAAATTGTACTCATTTAAAGAAAAAATACCAAATATTTTACTTTGAGGAGCCAAGGAAGCTTCCCCCATTTGCCCTTGTAATAATAAGTCACTGTTCGATATGGACATTTTACTGTTAAACGATACGATCAGGGAAGACCGAGCTGTGCTCGGTTAAAATTAGCTTTGAGTTCAAATATCATGACCAAAATGACACACTAATCAAATTTTGTCGAACACGTGACCAAGCCCAATTGTGTTCTCGTGCCCGATACCCGTAGCATATATAATTTAGTCAAAATAGTCTGAGCCGTTTTTTAGATAAAATTAGCTTGACCCACAGTGACCCACTAATCGAATTTTCTCGGACATGTGACCTAGCGCAATGATTTTCTCGTGCCCGAAACTAGTGAGATACAAAATTTAATCAAAATCGTTAGAGCCGTCTTTTAGATAAAATTAACTTGACCCGCGTTGACCCAAAATGACCCACTAATCGAAAGTTCTCGACAGCACAATAGACTGTCCCAGCACAATAGACCCAGCACAATAGACTCCTGGTGCCCGAAAATGGTAGGATACAAAGTTTAGTCAAAATCGTTTCAACCATTTTTTTAGATAAAATTAGTTTGAGTCTGATTCATGGCGACTCAAAATGACCCACTAATCAAATTTTCTCAAACATGAGTCCCTGCCCAATGGTTTTCTGATGCCTCAAAACTGTAGGACACAAAATTTCGTCAAAATCGTTAGAGCCATTTTTAAAATAAAATTTGCATACATATACACCCCCCCCCCCACACACAAGATTTGCTCTCGTACTCAAATATATGATGTATATTATACTCTGATTGTTCCTAGTACACGTGGTTAGCACGTGCTTTAGCCGAAATTATAATTGTCATATTCAAAGACATGTTATTCATAAATGTGTGGTATTTTCCCATCTTAACTTGAAGCCCCCCCCTTCTTTTTTTTTATCAGGGACCTTTTTACTGTGGTGATTTTTACCGTGGTGATTTTTACCGATGGTGATTTTTACCGTGGTGATTTTTACCGATGGTGATTTTTACCGTGGTGATTTTTACCGTGGTGATTTTTTCCGTGGTGATTTTTTCCATGGTGATTTTTTCCGGGATTCAAATTTTACTATAATTGCTCATTAAAAGAAAAAAAAAGTTTTATTTTTTATTTTTGTTTAAGTTGATATCAACAATATTGCATATACATGCATTGAATATTTATAGATACCGCTTAAACTTTGTGTCACAGTTAGAAAATAATTTTCAAACACAACAATAACTGTTTCTGATATTTTAATTCAGATTGCATAAAACTAAAGATCATTATTATTATTATTATTATTATTATTATTTATATATAACAATAATTATCTATCATATAAAATTTGTTAAGTATCTCTTACATCAGTTGTCAAGCGAACCATCAAAATAATATGATAACCATCAGTTAGCAATATACAAAGATATATCTAATATACAAACTGGAAAAAATGTCGACTAGAATAAGAATACATGAATGTCTTATATACATAGTAACATTGGAGCAAAAACGCTTTTTCGGGTGAAAGGAAATGAAAAATAAAAAAAAAAATCCTGAAATATACATTCCTTTTACTAAATGAAGACAGTTTTTTTTTTTTTTTTTTTTTTTTTTTTTTTTTTTTTTAATATTGTATCAGAAAATTCTTTCATTCTGTGGTAAAGTAGCATGGCAGAAACTTTTTTACAGGTACAAAGTAAAGTTTTCGAAAATATTACATCTTTTAAGGAATTCCTAGACGATAGTAATCGAGAAATAAATATTTAATGTAATTTTCAAAAAAACACATGATATAAAAGCAGAAAAAAAGTATTAATTTTTTATGTCGCAATTTTAACCCTATTAATATAATATCTGCTAGGACAATTAAACCGAACCTAAGTAGTCACAGGGCCAGATTAAGACATGGACACACGGGGTACTGGTCTAAGGCTCATAAACTTGGAGGGCCCCAAATCTATATACTTTAACTCTATCGACAGAGGATATTGAACTGGACCTAAGTGATCATAGAGCCAGATTAAGGCAACGGCATACGGGGCACTGGACCTCATAAGTTTGTGTGTGTGGATGGGGGGGGGGGGGAGAGATCCAAATCAGTAGATAAATAATTGTAAAAGTAAGTAGGTAAAAAATTGGCTGTTATGATTAACCCGTAATTCCCGTTGTTGAACGTTTAAGCTTGTATAACTTCATAATGCATAATATATTGACATCGCAACTTCCTGGTTAATCACGTCTGAAAATTCATGAAAAGTCTGATCATGAAAATCCCGTCTGAAAATTTACCAAATCACACAGGCATTTAAAAGTTATAAGAGTATTCTCATGTATTTTCTTTTTATCCTGCAACTTGTAACTCACATCTCTCTAACACATGTACAAAGACATTTTTATATATAAAACTGCAATTTTTAGGTATTACTATTTAGGGTGTCATGGATGTGAATAGCGGAAAAATTAAAGGAATAGATTGAAAACTTCTTTTTATAAATTTATTTTGGAAAGGAGGGGGAGGGGGAGTACCAAAATTCATGCTTGTTCGGGTGAAAAAATATCATAGTTTCGGCCCTGCAAGCGAACCAATTGAACAAAATATTCTACAAGTATAAATTATATTTTCGCAGTGAAGAGAGAATGAAGTAGGGGGAAAGGATTATCTCACAATTGGCGGGGGGGGGGGGGGGGGGAGATGGATTTTTCGTTAATTTATTTACGTCTCAAACAATTAAAAAAGTTGGAAATTGTGCGTTAAACGTGATATATGAGGTGCGTTCGTCTTATAACTTGTTTCACAATGTAAAAAAAAAAAAAATCATCCTCATTATTTCAGTGAAATGAATTATGTCGTCTGCTAGAAGCGAAATGAGCATGCTTTTTTTTTTTTTTTTCCTTGTTATGTATGCCACGTTTACAAATGCGGATTTTTTTTTCACCATGGAGATCTTACTTTGCGAATGATTACCTCCATGGCTTAGTATTTTTATGACTCATAATGAACGAATCTCCTGTGTTTATTTACTCTAATGGATTGAGATCTCTTCGGTTAACCTGATTTTCACTGAAGTTATCACAGAATCTATACATTGTTGAATGTAACTGATTCTCAAGCAAACAATTTTTCTGAACGAGCTTTCTAAAAATGTATCTTTTGTGTAATTTTATTCGATTAAATAATTTTGAATAAAAATGGCCGCTTGCCATATGAAAAAAGAAGTGGTTAGCCCGTATTTGTTTTCCTCAGCCCCATGACTTGCGCTTTTATTATATAGATTACATATGAATATGATAGGATTTAACAGAATAAAGAAAACTTTCATTAATAACATTTTAAGTTTTGATTCGATTTTCATAAAATTTGAAATGACTCGACAAAATTCTGCATCGATTATATATATTAAATTTCAAATTATTTGGTTGGGTAGTTTTTGCGCTGTTATATGCAGACAAATGGACGGACGTACGGACGGACCAGACGACGACTATAGGTGCTACGTATTTATATAATTACGAACGCACCTAGCTAAAAACAAAAAATATATCACATTTAAAAAGAAACATTCATTATTAAAATAATGATACATGATATTTTCACAATATTTTATTATTAACAAAATTGCTTTGATATAGCGAAAATAGTCTTTTATTTAAATTTCTAATGATAATATATATTTTTCTTGTTAAAAATAGTTTGTAACATTTGGAGATCAGTAACATTTTTATAAGAATTGTATTTTGAAGAGCTCAATATATATTAATATATTTTTATTGATAGATAGAAATTGTACTAAAATAAAATAAAATACACTGAAAGTAACAAAATATTAAACTTTTATGTATAAAAATTTTCTCACTCTCTCTCATTATTATTATTTTCTTTTTATATGGACTTTAAGAATCCTTGTATTTCTTTGATATAAAGTACAAGAACCAGAAAAATATATTTGCAATATTTTACTAGTAAATGTTTATTATTATTATTATTATTATTACTAATAATAATGTTCAGAAAATTTAAAATAGTTGCAATAATTCCAAAACATAAAAATCTCATAGCGGAATAAACAGAATGGTGCACTCAGAAAAGAACACAACGTAAACTGAAATAGTACTGTTTGCTCGAAAAATGTTACGACACTATACAGCGCTAAATATGCCTAAAATAACATCTAATTCCAGTACTGAAATTACCTGATCTATCTTTTAATATGTTAAACTAATATTTTCAATTTTAAAATTTCGACAATATGGGAATATGATTCATTTATTTATTTTGGTAATAATAAAAAAATCAAAGAAAAGCAGCCTTAATGAACATTCTTAATATTTTTCTAATTATTATAGTCTTTAAATTTGTTGATTTATGTTTTAAAAAGATTGTAAGTATGTTTTAAGTTCGTCTGTAGGCAGAAATATGTATTAATTTATTGGTGAAATTTATTAATTAATATATAGGTTATATACTGAGTATTTAAAAATTTGTCACAGCGTTTCTGTTTTTGAACTGCTTAAAGTGGCTCTCAAAGGACCAAATTGACTGAAAGCTTATAATTCAATATTGTATCTATACATGCATGATATAGTGAGTAGCACTCCACACATTGTAAAACTATCTTTTCTCAATATTTGCTTCAAGCATACTTTTCTCTTAATTTTCCATAATGGACCACACTGAAAAAAAAAATCTAGTTTCTTATTTTGTAATTAAAGTAACAAATATTTCGGAAAATATCGTCAAATTTGCATTTACAATAGAATTTTTTAACATGACAATTACGAAATGATGGTCATCTGCGAGCAATATGCTATAATTGAAGATTTATTAAATGTGTAAAAAAAGTATAAAATCTTTTCTATTTTTTGGTATGTAAATGCTATTACCTGATACATTTAATATGTGAAACAAGGTTATGAATATAATAGAAATTTTATGTGGTTGAGCTGGTAAAAATTAATCATTTAAAATTTCTCTAAATGTGGTCAGGATTTCGTTTGGCTGGTTGCTTTATTCTCAAAAGTTAAATTTTGTTACAAGGCTAAAAGTGTAATTAAATTTAAATCTATTTCTATAATAATTCAAATCTCCTTCAAAACATATATAGTCCCCTGTTGCTGTTTAAATAATATATATATTTTTTTAATCAAAAGTAAAATATTATTATAAACAACAATAGTTTTTATTTCTAATATTTTATTGAACTGTAATGCATAAAATATATTAATTTCAACCATAAATGTTTTTTATATAACTCGATGACTCTAATAGCAAAGATTTTGTTTGAGATGATGCGGCTTATTTAAATAAATCATGCGTATAATTTTTGTTTGAAGTGTGCTCAATTATATATATATATATATATATATATATATATTTGAGCATTACCGTATCATCTCAAACAAAATCTCTCTCTCTCTCTCTCTCTATATATATATATATATATATATACACACACGCATTATATATATACATATAACATAATTATTTTTTTTTTTCAGACTAAAAGTGAGACATCTTGCTAACTATGAAAAGTACCTAATTGAATATTGAACACAATAAATTATTTTGTAAGGTTTTAACTGACATTCAGTATTAAGAAATGGTTTATAGTTTATTCTCAGTTATATATTTAGCAAACTATACATTTAATACAGTACATTTGCTTTCATTATTGAAGGATTGTTTATTACTGCATAAATAAAATTCATGAATAAATGTGAATTTCATTCACAATTATTTAGGAATTTGATTTTGACAATCCATAGGAAAAATCAACACAGAAGGATTTAAATTATTCGCGAGTAATTATTTATGTGTCATGTTTTATTCATTTTATTGTTTAATTTTTAGCCATTTCAATACTTTATTCTTTTAATTAAAAAATACATCCAAAATTCTCATTGTGAAAAATATAACAAAAAGTAAAAGTCACGGAACCATCTACAATATCACATACACAAAAAACAAAAATTTTTTTTACATATGTCACTCTCTTGGATAAAATTTTAAGCTTATTTTAGCCTGAAGCAGATTCCCCCCACTCCCTACTGGACACGAACCTGAAAGTCTATTCGTTAAAGAATTTTAAGGAAAGCATTTAGAGAAAAACTGGATTATCCACTTTATTCCTGGTATAGTGAAAGGGATGCTGCATTTTCATTTGCCATTTCCGCAATGGTGTATATTTGGTTATTATCAGTAGAAAAACTTCTTCAACCTGCAAAATGTACCCAATTTAAATATTGTATGCCTAATCTACTAGAATGAATTGGATGTAAAAACTCTGTATTTTATTATTATTTTTTTTTTAATGTGTTGTTTGAAACACAAACAAAGAATAAAGTTATAAATAAAAATATTACTTATTGCTACACCCTTCAATTAGCATAACTACCCATTTTTATGATTAGTTTCTAGAATCTTTAATATTCAAACTGGAGTTGCGGTGGGATTCTGGGGGCGGTCACAAAAACGAAATCTGTTTTCATGTTTAGATTGAATACGAACTTTACAAACATTTTTTTAAGGGAAACAAGTGTCAGTAGTGCCATATAAGAAAAGTACTAAATAAATCAATTACATATTCCATCGAATACACAACTAGTTTGTGTTCCATTGAAATATTAATATACATTGAAATTGGTCTAAAACAATGAATTTCCCATAGTACAAATCTTCAAAAACTGTAACAAAATTCCCAGTTTGAAAGTGAAAGCTAATCGGTCTGCTATTAAATATTCAGTGGGGTACAAGTTATGTATTCTTCTACATAAAAAAATTTACAATACAAATATTTTAAATATATATATAATGATTATAAAGGTGCAAAACTTAGAAATTCTGTTTATTTATTTATTTATAAAAAATAATATTTTATGTAAAATTTAGATAAACTTACTAAACAAATTTATATAAACTTTATATAGTTAATATTTATTTAATATAAAATATTGTACTGGGATACTTAACATATTAATATAATATTTTCTTTATTCGCCCCTTTCTTTTATTTATTTATTTATTTATTTTAAACACTCATTGAAAATTATTTTATTGATTTTAAATTCAAGTTTGATGTTAATGATATTAATGTATACTGAAATAATAAAAGAAAGAAAATAAATCAAATAAAGGGAAAAAATGGACTTAAAATATAATCTCAGTTTTGTTTGTCTATTACAAATAATATTGTTTATCTACATATATGTCACGTACAGAAATTTGATTCAATATGCCCACTTTGACAGCATTTTCTTAAACACCCCCTTCCTTATCGAAACATGAAAAAAACTATTCAGTTTCACAATTAAAGAATAAGAGCACTTGCCGATTCCATGTGTTTATGAATAAAAAGGAAATCATTTATAAAAATTTGCGTTTCGCAAGTAATTTTTCTACGTACCTTTTCGCTTAACTTTTCATTAAATAAACATCATTCTGCATTAAAAAAAAAAAAAAATTGTGTAAACAAATTCAGTTATTTCCCTTTTTTCTTTCTTTCTTCTTAACCCATTTCTCACATGAGATTCGAACTCAGCAGTGGAGTATCAAGTATTTTGAATCCGTGGAGGAGGGAGCCTGAAAATGAACTAAATTGTTCCCCACATTAGAATAAACTCAGATTTCGGGGTGATAGACTAAAGCTTTTCTGCCCCTAGATTACTATACTATCATGGTTCCAAAAGGGAAGTATCCCCATAAAATAAACCTGCAAACAAAATCGAAAAATTAAAAAGTGGCGATTATAGAAATTGATCTTAATTATCAAATGCAAAGAAAAATATTGCTTCAAAATATTAAAATGCTAACGAGATATTTTAACGGTGTTCTCAAATTCAAGCTCGCTACTTTATGACATATTTTTTAATTCATGTTTGTGCGGAAACGCATGAAACTGGCAGGTGTTATTATTCAGAAACTATGTAATTGGAAAATATTTACCAGTTTTTCTTAAAGGCAGATCATTTTGTAGAAAATGCTGTCAAATTCGACCTTTTGAACCAAGTTATTGCTGCGCTTGCGCAAGCCTGGAAAAGAATGCGTTGCCACGTGACACGAATAGCTTATAACGAGAAGTAATTTATTTTTCAAAAAATGGAAAACTTATTTCGTTTCCAAATTGCTTCAATAGTCAGGCATGTCAATTTCATGCCTTTGCGTTGAAATATACGTCTTAAAATGTGTCAGAAAGTTTCGCTTTGATGAGCAGGTCATTTGAGAACCACCTTAAAAGAATTGTTCTATAGAATTAACATTAGCGAGCGAAGGTTTTCGTGTGAGTGAAGTAACCTTTTAATCAAAAAACACAGCTCTATAAAACTTGATGGCACTTCTGTGAAGGTGCAGCTGGTTGCTAAAAGATAATAAAAAAATAATCAATAAACAACAAAAAGGAATGTTTCTTCGCCTCACTTATTAAACAGGCCCGTATTGGTTTTATTACTTTCAATAAACTTGTTCATTTTCGTCTTAATTTATTAAAAGCGGCGTGTCTCAAAAAAAAAAAAAAATAAATAAATAAATAAAATAAATAAAAATAAATAAATAAATAAATAGATCCGAAATTAATATATAGTGTATGGCTCATTTAATGAAACAATCATTACACAGTTTAAATGAAGTATAATGGGGAAAAAAAAAACTCTCCAAGAGCAATCAGATAATTGTTAAACTGGATTTATCTCTAATATTGCTTTACTTTCTATTGGTGAAATTATTATATAACTTCGAAATCTACCTGTGAATGTTAGGTCTAGCCGGCAGGGATTTTAATTTATTTATTCTTTCTAGAAGTAACTTTTGGAAGTGAAACTTTTGTTTTATAATTTCGTTTATTTTTATAATAAAAACAATTTTGATTACTTTTAAACGCTAACAATTTTAATATAACCAAGATCTTAACGGGCTAAGTTTTTCTAAGTGTTGCCAGGTGCATTGGAATAGAGTTGAATGGGGTCATGGGCAGGGCCTGATTACCGACGGGGCACACTTACACCAGTAAAATTTAATAGAAATTTTCGTCTTATTAAAACGCCCTATTGATGCAAAATTACTACCATGAATAAAGGAAATATTTCAATTCTTTTTTACTGGTGGAAGTGTGCCCCGTTGGTAATCAGGCCCTGGTCATGGGGCTTGAGCCCCACCAATAATTTCAAAGATGGATTCTTTTTATATGCGTCTTTTATAATCTTTTTCTGTTGTTACAGAGATAAACGACATTAGATTTTTGTTGTTGTTGTTGTTCTCTTTAAGTTATATATATTTTTTTATATTAAAGTAAAATATTAAACTTTTGAATTCGTATAGTAAAATGGCCATATAAAACACAGAAGGGAAAAAAAACAGAATCCGAAAGGAGATGTTATTCAAAGTCAACTTACGTTGTGATTTTGTTATAAACGATTCGCAAATAGCAGCCAGTATATACTTTTTATAAACAGAACTATACATTAAAAATTTTACATTGTCATAACGTTTTATTCAACTTGTGATTTATTTAACTATGTATAAATCTGTTTAATTTCTTTTTAAAGGGAAATTAAGAACCAACATTAAGGCTGTTCTCAAATCCAAATTGGCTACTTTCTGTCAAATATTTTAATTCATTTTTGTTCGCAAACGTATGAAATTGGCAGTTGCTCTTATTAAGAGACTATGTTATCGAGCTGGTTTCTTCGTTTTTTGGTAAAGGCACACCATCTTTCAGAAAATCTGTCAAAATTAGCTCTCTGAAAAGAATACCTGAACTGATAGCGAAAAAAGGAAAAATATCGAAAAAAAAAAAAACTGTTTAATAAACTGTTACGTCAATAATCATAACCTGTAAGTATAATGATTTTATGTTCAAACATCAGTCAGAAAATTTCTTAGAAAGTTTGTTGAGCAGGGAAAAATATTTCTTTGAGAACTGTCTTACATTGGTAATCAATCTATATTACACACATATACGTATTTGTGTGGGAAATAGTTACATTCGAGTTCAGCCCCATCAATAATTTTCAAAACTCTGCGCCTATGGCCAGGTGTCCCGCATAAATCGGGGCTCCAATTCCACTGGACACAGAATATTTAGCTATCTTTAATTGCTGATAAATATGCTGTTATATAAAGCGAAGAAATTTACTTTAAAATACTGGTGTCAAAAGCATTTGGAGCCCCGATTTACGTGAGACACCTGACAACACTAGTTTTCTTAGTATTTATTAGAAAAATAATTTAAACTATTACCATATGCGAAAAAGTAGAAAACAAAAATTTAAATATATATTTTTTTATATCAATTTATGACAATGTCTGGTTGAAAACCAGACATTACCATTGTAATTTTATTTTGTAAAGTAGTTGCTGTGCCGCCTTCCACGATTTAAATCCATTAATCTCAGAGTCCTTATTTTTTGTTGTTGTGCAATTCGTCGCATTTTAAATTATATATCTGAATGTCTATCAAAGAAAAGCTATTATGATACTTTGTGCAATTTTTTCAGATATATCTTCTATATATTTTTCTATTTTTATTTATTTTTTTATTAATTTTTTGCTGTTAAAAAAATGAGGCAACGTTCATTACAGTTATTCTAACACATATATATATATATATATATATATATAATATTTTTAAATAAATGTTTTTTTCTACTATCATATTTTCAAAATGATTAATTACACCATCAAAATCTTGTTTGACTTTTTTATTGTTATTTATTATTATTATTATTATTATTATTATTATTATTATTATTATTATTATTATTATTATTATTATTTCTGTTTGAATACGGAACGTAATAGTTAAGACAAATTTAACAGCTGTGAAATGAAGTATTTTAAAATATACATGTTTTTCGAATAAAGTAGAAAAGAAAAAGTGAACAATTATAAAATTGCAACTATTTGGGACATCCAAACTTTGCGGGCTGCCTCGAAACTTGGCCATGTAGAATATCTATTGGCATAATCTTTTGAACAACGTTGGAAACTGGCATAAAAAAAGAGCACATTGCTCATTTCTGAAATAATTTTTGTTCAGAAACATGTAATATTTTTGTGATATCTCTTACTCAGAAACTCTAAATCGAATAGTTTATCCATTTTTCTACAAAGGCAGTGGTCTTTTAAAAAATGCTACGAAAATTGACGTTTTGAATCAAATTTCTCTAGGAGTTTTCATTTTTTTTTAAAAATTCCATTTCATATTATGAAAGATAAAGAAAAGTATACACTCAGTCAAGCAATAAATAAATGATACTAAAAAGAAATACTATTTTTTTTTCTCATTCTGTTGCACAGAATGGTCGATTAATATTTATACGCTGTATGTAGGGGCAGGGGCCATCATTCAATAAAAATGGGAAATTATCTCTTTCAAACGCATACTCGCTAGTTTTGAATTATTCTTTTGCTTTTTTTTTTCCTTTAGCAGAGGATGAATAATACAGTTCTGCATTTAAATGCACAACGAATCATGAAAATGTCACAATTTAAAATATTTCGAAGCGTCTCAATGATATGACAAAAATTTCACGTATTCTACCCAACAATTTAGTATGTCTATGGATAAGCCATTTGTAAATATAATAAAATTTCCTTCAATCTGGAAAACGTTTAAAACTGTTGGAAATCTTGTTAAGGTCTAGTCTACCTTATCTCCCTGCTTAATGATCGCTTTGACAGCTTGACTGATCATTTAGTGACCGCAGTAAGAAAACGGATCCTTTGAACTCACCTTTCCTGCTTTTTCGAAGAATTTTTCAGTAGAAACTATTTTGGTTTTATCGGAAGCTCCAGAAACAAGAAATTGGGACCGGGACCAATATTAGTTCGGATATGCAGCTATTCTGATTTTAAATAAAGAATTTAAATAGGATTAACGTCAACTTGAGATAAATTATTTCATTTATGTATTTTCATTTATTTCAGCTGTTTCCAAACAGAAACTTTAATATCGATAAGTTTCGATTCATTATCCATTATCTTCAAAGTCACTTTGTTATTTAAAATATTAATTTTATCTTTCTTAAAATTTTAATTGAAATCAAAATTTAAAAATTGATTGTTGTTTAAAATATTAATTTTATCTTTCTTAAAATTTTAATTGAAATCAAAATTAAAAAATTTTAAATCTGGTACTCTAAATCATCCGAATCACTTTCTATATCAAATTCTGTATTAAATTGTATTTAAAAGATTCCAATATAATATTATTTGCAGAAGATCTTCAAAAATCCCTATAATAAGGTTTTATTTTATTTTATTTTATTTATATTTAATATGGCAATAGCAATCCACAAGTTACAGAAATCGATATAGAAGGAAAAGACAGTAATATTAGAATATATAAAATAACAAAATTCCACCATCAAATAAACCATTAAAATCGTTGAGAGTAACATAAAGAACTTTATTAGCTTTTAACCAAAAAATAGAAAATGAAATAATAATAAAATGCATTATTTAGATACGGTTTGCTACAGAGTAAGGTAAAATGAGATCATTTCTTTCGTTCTTTTAATACGACTCTCTTCAAAATAATTATCACTCTTTCTACATCATTGAAATATTTTTTTTTATTATTACAATGAAAATATCCCTAATTTTTCAGACAATCTTAAGTTTAAATATGTAAGCTTGTTTTTAATGATAATCTGTGTAAAATTTATCTAAAATATACACTGCAGCTTAATTTTTTTGAATAAACTAAATCATTGCCCCTCCCTTCTTTTTTCCTTGTTTACATAAAAACTATTCATAGATGAATATTTACTCAATATATGCGTGTACACATATTGAAGCTAATCGATTAATAATATCTCTGAATAAACCTGTTTAAGTAAAATTAAAAGGGACAAGTGTCCCCCCCCCCCTTACACTACACCGAGGGATCCGAAATTTAATTCGGAAGCCTCATTATTGAATTTATGCGTATACAAAATTGAAAGCTAATCGGTTAGTTATGTTGAGAAATAAACGTGTTTAAGCAAAATTAAGAGGTAGCCCCCCCCCCTCCTCACCTCCTTTTCACTTATTTTCCCTATAAACTATTCAGATTCTTTACTCAATATATGCATGCACAACATTTTTAGGTAATCTGTTAATAATATCGATGAATAAACGTGTTTAAGTAAAATTAAAAGGGCAAATTTCCCCCATTGCATTATACCGCAGGACCCCAAAATTTAATTTTGGAAGCATCTTTATCGAATTTATGCAGAGACAAAATTGAAAGCTAATCGGTAAATAATGTTGAGAAATAAACATGTTTAAGCAAAATTAAAAGGAAGGAACCCCCCCCTCCCCCTTCTTTTCACCTAGTTTCCATAAAAACTATCCATGAAACATACTATATCATGGAGCCCGAAATTTAATTCTGGAAACATCATTATCGAATTTATAGGTCCACAAAATTGGAAGCTAATCAATTAGTTATGTTGAGAAATAAACGTGTTTAAGAAAAATTAAGAGGAAGGACCCCCATCCCCTCCCCTCCTCCTTCTTTTCACCTAGTTTTCGTAAAAACTATCCAAATAATTATAAATAACTTATCATTAAGTTAAATTAACCATTTTACGTTGCGATTACTCTTTGCAAAAAATCAAAAAATAATAAATCTAAAAAAAGGAAAGAAATCGACGTAGCCCCAAACTATGTGTGTTCTAAAAACTACTTGAGAAAATACGTGCAAAAAAAGGCCCAAATTACTATAAAATACTAGAACGTAGTAAATAGTATTTTCCTCCCCTCGTTTCGAAACCTGTTTAACAGCTTTCCCTCATAAATCTGGTAACATGTAATTTTACTGTACAAATGGGGACCTACCATTTTCGACCATACACACTCGTCTCTGCGATACACATTTGTGCTATCAACTTTACTCTAAAATACCCGCAAATGAGGACCTACAAAAAAATTGCTCCTGTTAATGTCTTTATACTAAAAATGCATCACTTAACAATAAAAACGCAAAATTAAAAAAATTTCTAACCCAGGACGTCCTGGGTTGAGTGTGCGTCCTGGGTTTGAAGGTGTGTATACATATAGAAGTCCCCAATTCACACCCTTTGCCAACACACACACACACACACACACACACACACACAAAATGTTGATTTTACAGTATAATACTAGTACCCCAGCTGCCAGTATTATACCGTAAAATTAACAGTAATAAACAGTAAAATAAGCAGTAATACACTGCCGCGCATACGCGGCAGTAATTGTATAGATTCATTACAGTAATTGTATAGATTCCCACGAAAGGAATACTATACAATTATACTGTTTAATCGAAAACCTCTGCAACACGGAATTTAGTTTCGGTTTATACTCTATAGTGATCTCGCTTTCACAGTCTATGATTATCGTGTTTATTAAATGTAGTAAAACAGTCTAAGACGAAATCTCAAGTGACCAGAGAAAGATTCCGTCTTAGCAGGCAGGTATGTATGGTACTCTTAAGATAGGATGTACATTTCAGATAGGATTCTATTATAGACAGGTTCCATTTTTATAGAATTTATTGTATTATTATGTCCCTTTATAAGTCACTGACCCGCTTTTTCTGACTCCATGTCCCACATTTTTGTTTCAGTGCACCTGGTCACACTAGATACGACTCTGGTTTTCAATACATATAAGCATTTTTTTTGGTCGTATTATTGTTTGTATCTATATCACTTCTTAAGTCTGAGTGAGGTTTTTTTTTTAACTGGCCTTTAAGCATAGTAATCCAAAAGTTACTATAGTACTTATGATCAGAGCCGCACCAAGGGTGGTGCGGGGGTAGGCGCCAGGCGCGGGCAGGCTTCATCGGCGCCTTCAGCTATGATTATTGATGCGCCAATGATGTGTAGCAGTGTTTCGCACCAGGCGCCAAATGGGGTTACTGCTGTGCTGCTTATGATGCCACTTATAATTTTTCTGCATATTTAAAGTTTAAGAATTTACCCAAATGTGCCCAAAATATTTCTGACTTTTCTATTTATATAGATTTTAAAATATTATAGATGAGTTTAATTTTATAACTATCTTATCTATAGAATCACATTATCTTTGGCACTTGTAATGTATTCAAGTTTCTGTAGTATTAATTAATGTTTATTTAACATCGTATTTGAGTCTTTCAGTCTTCTTTGAGTCTTTCTTTACGAATAAATTTCAATGCTAATAATAGTACAATTTGCTCGCACAATGATTCTTATTAGTTTTTAATTTACGTTTGGGCATTCGACAATATATTATAATATTCATACGCTTTTCATGTACATGATTTTCAGAAACGTGATAATCTACGGTCAGGGCCCACAATATTATTTTTACACCAGAGTCCACAATTTTTATGATCGGGTCTTGAATGACGTATCTAATATATTTATTTTACTTAAAATTGTTTACCTGAAACTAAGCATTAATACTTTTAAACTGCAATAAGTATTTTAATTCTAAATTGTCCATAAATTTATTTTCAGAAAATATAGAACAAAATTTGTATACCTACGATTAAATAAATTTTATATCTAAATATAAAGAACAGTTAAAAAAAAAAAAAAATACTTTGAATTATTCTACTGTAGAACTTGTTGTGTTGAGAAGATGGTGAATTTTTTATACTATAATTTTTTATTTTTTAATAATATGTCCCAGTATTTTAGAATAGCAATTTTCGCTTTATTTAATGATATAATTCCAAGATTAAATAGGGCGAAGACTACTCGTTGGAAAAGGGGGCAGAAATTTTGAATATAAAAATTCCCCAACGTAGCAACAGTGGAACAGCTTCCTTCAATTTTTGCCAAGGTTTAAAATACTTCACCCCCCCTCTCTTTTTTTTTTTTTTTTTTTTTTTTTTTGGTGTATGCTGCTTTATCAAAGTTAAAATTTTACCAAAGCTAAAAAAGTACTTAAAAGCCACAAAAGAATCCATGAAATCGGCAAATTTCTTCTCAAGTTCCTGCCATTTCTTTGTTAAATAAAGTTATTTTTTTCTGAAACTTAAATCAGCAAAAATTAATTCCTTGCTACGACAAATTAGCTAAATATTACGTGCGGTGGTTATGAATTTTAAAAAACAAATTTAAAAAAGTTTAAAAAAGTTCAATAACTATATATGTTACGGAAATAAACTTGATAAACTTGCTGAGACTAGATACTTTGTATTAAAAATGTATAAATTCGCTAAAAAACTGATTAAGAGAAAAATGCAAAAGTCACGTATTTCACGGTAATCTTCATTGGAAATTATCCCATTAGATACAAGGTAATAAAATCTAAATGACTAAGCCATCGTTGAAAAAACAACAGAAAAATGACTGAAAATGATATGTTATTGTAATTATATAATGTAAGGGAAACCGCAGTACATTTTTTTGCGACCTCAGAAAAGAAAAAAAAGTAAAATAAATTTTACCGCAAACAGTTATGGAGGAAAAAACACGCCCGGGTAATTTTCCCAAAGCGCACTCTAGTTGAATTTCTAAACCGTAAACAAGGTAATTTTCTCATCTTTAAATGAATGTGTATCTGTAAATGCCAAGAGGTCGACAAAATATTGGATGGTGTCTTGAGAACCAAATCCACGTATGTATGTGGGTTGGTGATAAATATGATAATTTTAATTTTAAAATTTCATCTTTATTAATAGTCCTAAATCAAGTAAATAATTAGTAATATGTAATCATGATTTCATGAAGAATAAATTATGAAACTTCGTTAATTTTTTTTATTGAAATTTAATCATTATTAATACTCCCAAATAAAGTACATAGTGAGTAATTTGTAATCATGATTTCATGAAGGATAAATGATGAAATGTCGCTAATTTTATTATTGAATTTTCATCATAATTAATAGTCCTAAAAAGTACATAGTGAATAATTTGTAATCATGATTTCTTGAAGTAAATCTTTAACATCTTAATTGATGTTATATTCTGCAATTTATATTATACAAGAAGCCGAACTTTTACTTCAATGTATCAAATGTGTTTCAAGCGGTGGCAAATTATTGCTCAGTTGTCAAAGTTTTAGAAAACTAATCTTTCCTATGTTGCAACTATTTTTGCCAATAATAATAATAGTAATAATAATAGTAATAATAATAATAATAAAATAAATAAATTCTTGTATTAAATATTTTGTGCTATGGTCAGGGTCTGATTAAAGCATGGGTTATCTTGGTCGCGGCCCCTGATTTTGAAGGCCTCCAAATTCAGTATTTTCGTAAAGCTAATAGTAATTCAAATTTATTTTGAACTTGCACTGATTATAATCAGTACTTTGTACCTTTAGAGTAGAATAAAACATAAAAAATATTTATATGAATATGTATTTATATATATTCATAACTCTTTTTCAGACAGAAACTTTGTCAGAAAATGTTTAATTCCTTGTGACAATATAGAAAAGGAGGGAGGGGTTGTGGGTAGGATATCCAAATGAATACAAAGCCGTGTGCCTCTCTTTGGCTTGACCGGACCCTTGTTTTGGTGAGTAACATACAAGGTTGTCAGCCGTCCCAATTTTTTTTTTTTTTTTTTGGCTAAATTTAAGTAATTGGAGCGGGACAACCAATTTCACGATTTTTTATACAAGTTGTTACGCACAGCACAAAATTTCTTTTCAGATATTGAAACTGTTTTATGATTAATTTAGCAGCACAAGAAATGGAATTAATATTTCAAGACATTCCCAGAAAAATATTACTAAAATAGTATAAGTAGTGACTACTTTCCTACACATTAATGATAGCAATAAAAATTTTATTATTTCCTTTCCACATAACAATTCGCTATTCTTCACTCCTCTAATCCCTGACGGAATTCTGTAGTACTTCCGGGAGCGCTGAAAACTACCCCCATGAAAAGTTCCCCCATACGTCATTTTTACGTCACAGCTAATGGGGGTAGATTTCCAGTCATAGAGAATTTTACTTTCGTCGAAAATTGGAAAAGTTCCCCCTGAAAAGTTCCCCCAAACCAGAAGGAGGAAGATTTGAAGTGCCAGGTAATTTTCTTCTTCACTGAGTTCTTGAAAACTTCCCCCATGAAAAGATGTCCCCATACGTCATTTTGACGTCACTACAGATGGGGGAAGATTTCCAGTCCTAGAGAGTTTTACTTTCGTCGAAAATTGGAAAAGCTCCCCCATGAAAAGTTCCCCCAAACCAGAAGGGGGAAGTTTTCCAGTACCAGGTAATTTTCTTTTTCACTGAGATCTTGAAAACTTCCCCCATGAAAAGTGTCCCCATACGTCATTCTGATGTCATAGCAGATGGGGATACATATCATGGGGGAACTTTTCCAGTGCTAGAGAATTTTCTTTTTACTGAGAACTTGAAATCCATCCCCATGAAAAGTGTCCCCATACCACATTTTGACGTCACAATATAGGGTCACATATCCAATGCTAGAACTTGTTACTTGTTTCGAGATCTGAATATCTGGCACTCGAAATGTCTTTCTCTTTTATGTCTATTTTTGTTATGTTAGCGGAAAGTGTGTGCATGTGATATTTGTTGTTGAGTAGAGCATCAAATGTGAATCTTTAATGAAAAATTCACATAAGTTATTTACTTTTTTTTTTTTTTTTTTTGGAAAAATAAGAATTTGCTCTTTTTTTTTTGTTTTTTTTGTTTTTTTTTGTAAATCAAATATCCAATATCAATAATTTGACACAAAAACAAATAATTCTTGAATCAGCAGATCAGAATTTAGAATTGAAATCAACTATCATCTTTTTTATTATTATCTTTAAAACTGTGTTTTTGAAAAAAATAACCATATTAATTGAAAGGTAAACAAATCTTAAGAACAAACTAAAAAAGATACTATGTCATTAGTGTACAACAAACTTACAAATAAATAATTATATTGTTGTAAACGAACATTAGCTTCAAAAATATAAATGGAATTTTAACTTTTAGTAGACCATAAAATACATAAGAAATCTGATTTTTGAACAGAATTTGTAACAAAATAAATATTTTTTTTTAATTGATTAATCTGTGATACCCCATTTATATGAGCAAATAGATAAATAAATAGAATGCTAAATTCATCTTTAAAAGTTAGACTTAAAATTATAGAATGTGCTGATTAATTAAAAGATGATCAAAATATTTTTAAAAAAATTTAATTGTTTTATTGTATTCTCTGACGGCGGCTATGTTTATGCCTGAAAGTACTGTGAATTAAAATAATTATAAAAATTTTCTTTCAATATTTCTGTCATCTTTATTTAGTACAAGTAAGTATTTAGCACATTGTGTAATTTTAAGCCTATTTATAGTTTGAGAAAAACTATTTTTACCAAATTGCTCTACGATTGTTGAGGCAAAGGCAATTTTTTTCAGGGCTTTGCTTGTTTTTTTTCAATTTAAAGCGACTAGGAACAAATCTTTATTATTATTCTTTTTTTTTTTTCATTTTTAACATTTTACGAAAACGAAGAGCCTATTCTCAACAGCTATAATTCTTGAAAAAAAAAATCGAGACACATTAAAATAAAATCCTTATAAATACTACAATTTATTGGCAAAGCAGACATTGGATGCAGTGCCGCGTTAACCGGTTAACAATCGGGGTCTTGGTCTAAGATCCCAACTTCTCACAGTTGTCTGTATCATAATGCATTTTCACGGTTTTGAATTTTTATTTTAAAAGAATAAATTATTTCGAACTACTAATCCAGTGGTGTAGTCGAGGGGGGACGCGGGGGGACGGCGTCCCCTCACTTTTTTATTTTATCTTGAGTGTCCCCTTACTTTTTATTTTCAAGGGGGACGCTAGAGACGCGAGAGGACGCAATCTTTTCAAACTTACTAATTTTTTAAAAGGATGAGCAGACCAATAAATTAACAATATCAAGAAATAAGGCATTGATTTTTAATACTTTTCAACAACATGGAAAGTGTTTACGGTGTCAGATGGCTTGTCTGTCTCCATCTGTTCGCATTCTACTCGTAACTTCCAAAAGTTTGCTTGAATTTCGACAAAATTTTATGTATATTTTTTCAATGTAGTTTTGTCACTAGTGTAAATTATGTATTGTAAATCAGTATTTCGTTTACGAGTGATCAAAAAAGAGTTCTTTCATATTACTGTTTATGGGTGGAGATTGCTTGAAATACACATAAATGAAGTAATGCCATATGGTATTGAAATTCGTTACAACATATTCCCTATCGAAAATAGCATTTTTCGTTCGTTTACAGGGACATTCAAAAATATTTCGAAACACCAAAACACCACGAGCTATTAACAGTAATTGTTTGCAATGCATGGAAAACGGTGTACGAAGTTCTTTTACAAAGCCAAAGAATTCGGATACATTGTCATTTGTGGGTTCAGTTCCACGAAACGTGTTTTCGGTTATATTTTGCATTTTTCAGCTGAATAAAATATTAATTAGCTAAGTGATACGCAAATGATATTCGTAAACAGGGCCACGCAAAAGAATTCAAATACACTACCGTCATGACCAGATATTTCTTGAAATGCATTTTGCAGCTGGTTTAAATTTTAGTGTGTTATGTGATGCGCATATGATCATTAATTTCTATACATGACCACTCAAAATAATTCGAATGAATACATATCCATTTATAGGTAATTATTGTTTGGTATGTGTTTAAACTGAACGAAATTTTATTTTCGATTTAAAAAATGCTAGACATGCTTTTCCTTCACACATTATTGCACAAAATTAATTTTACAAACATTTGTGTATAATGAATACAATATACAGGGTGATTATAAAAAAAACTATCCCGATATATGAGCCCCTAACTGTCATACCGTTCACACAAACTGAATGAAATTCTGGCATAAAGTATTTTGAGGCATGCGCTCAAGAATCATGTAAAAAACAACAGTTAAATTCTAACAGTTGCGGTTACAGTGACAAAATTTCGAAAATTTCAAATGGCAACACCTACTTTTTTATTGGAATGTGATCTTCACAGTGAAAAACCATAAAAAGCGTTGGAACGGTACCTGTAGTACGAAAATCGCTGGCACGGCGCTAGACAGACAAAAAAAAAAAAAAAAAAAAAAAAAAAAAAAAAAAATAGGTGTTGCGATTTGAAATTTTCGAAATTTTGTCACTCTAACCGTAACTGTTAGAATTTAACTTTTGTCTTTCATATGATTCTTGAGCGCATACCTCAAAATACTTTAAACCAAAATTTCATTCAGTTTCTGTGAACGGTATGATAGTTAGGGGCTCATATATCGGGATAGCTTTTTTAATAATCACCCTGTATATTGGCCGGTATACAGTGTGTCTGTGTATTATAAAGGTTGACACACGCTTTAATTTTTTACCTGCTGGAGATATGTAGATAATGTAAATTATAATTTTTTTTTTTTAAATAAAGTAAAAAAATAATATTGTCAATAAATTAATTATCTCGTTAATTTTCAAACATTTATACAATAAATTTTTATACGACTCTTCTATTCAAAATTTGTCACTCAGAAAAATTTTCCTTTCTGCTGCAACAAAATCAATAAAAATCTGCATACCTATATCTTTAAAATTAAATTTTAAAAAATGGAGGAAGAAAGCTGACTTATAAAACCTTTTCGAACTATTTAAATATTTATTTTTAGATTTTTCTTGCAAATTTTGCAGAACCAACCTTCGGAGGTAAATTTTTGCTGTTGTAGAAACCTACTATGAAATTTTCTGTTAAAAAATATTGGTATTCAGTTGGCGGACCATTTGGGAGCCCTGAACAATTCATCCTTTTAAAATGTAAAAAAAAAAAAAAAAAGATTTTACGAGCATGTAAGTCCTGAAAGTACATGCAGTTTCGTGTCATTTTCTAAGTGCGCTGTGCAATTTACTATTAGAGAACTCCAATTTTCGAGTACTTACTCCTTTTTTTTCTTCTCTGACGTGTTGTTTTAGAATTAGAAAGCTTATGCACTACTTAACTTTAAAAATAAAAAAATTCTCCCCAAACCCTGCAAGTCAAAGCTAATTCACCAACTTGTTTTTAAGCATAAATGCATGAAGCTTGGAGTCAAGACTATTGGGGTCATTTGAAATCAAATAGCATTTTACATTTTCCATAACTGTATATCATATTGGGTTAAAATTAACTGTTGTCTGAAGACAACTTTTCCCAGGCTATAGAATCTCGGAAATCGGCTTAAAACGCCAACTTGGACAGCAAATTCTGTACGGTTTTTATTTTCATAAAAAGAGGAATTAAGCTATTCGATCCCTTAGTTTATGAAGAACAACATGTGATTGACAATAACTATGACTGAAAACAGCCAATGTTTCAAACTGTTTTTCATTTTTTAATATATATTGTTAATATATAATTTGAGTCAGCATATTATAGAAGAATTGGAATTTGAAGCATATGTTGCCAAGAAAAAAAGAAAAAAAAAGTTATTTAAAAATTTATGCAACCATGGATCAAGGAACAACATGTAATGTATAGCCAAGTACATACCCCAATATATAAAATCAGCAATATATATATAGTATATATATATAATTTATAATATTTTTTTCCCTGTAAATTATATTCTCTGATTCCCCACTATTTTAATAGCCTAAAAAAGTGAAAATATTGCAATAAAATTTTGAAAAGCCTTATCTTTGTTTGTGAGAAATTAAATAAAATCAAGACGACAAGTTCTAAAAATTTCCACTTTTTGTGCCTAAACAGCTTGAACATGCACTGCACATTGCTATTATGGGGTTATCACTAATTGAATTATTGTACTATTCTGCATTTTTTTTAATGTTTTATTTAAAATGATTCGAGGCTAATTTCATATTTTTAGTAGAATATTTTTACTGTTATTAATTATTTAATGGAAATTTATCTGGCTATTTTTTCTAATAAAATCATTAAAGCATTTTCTTGCATTTTTCTTGATATATTTCAAATATTGTTAGCCTGATATCATATTTTTTGTAGCATATTTTTACTGCTATTAACTTTTTAATATAACTTTATCCAGATACTTTTTTCTAATGAAATTATTAAAAAAATTTTCTGTAATTTTCCGAAATATCAGAAAAGGTATGGGTATAGTAACTTGGAAACTTTCCCTTTCATTTTCTACATTATTTATATTTACGGTAATTGTTGAAAAATGAAAGTACACGTCATGAATTCCTAAATTTTTTTTCCATAGTAGAATTCACAAATAAAAAATCATTGACCATCAGTCAAATACTTCCGTTGCGTTTTTCCGTTGATTTTTAACTTTCTCTTCCCTTATCGTATCTGTCATCCGCAAGGGTTCGAAGAAGTTGACTGGAGAGCAGCAGGGGATATGTGGGGAGCGTTCGGCAAGATTATGTCATAAATCCTGAAGTAGCCTCTTAAAAACTGTACGTTCTTCAAAAGTGCTTGCCTGACGGAAATATACAAATTCAACTCTCATGTTTGACTAATAACTAGATGGGACTAATTGTTTTTGGAGGTGTCACGTATAACGCCAAAGATTTCCCATAGCTAGTGAAGGGAAGTCGTAAAAAATGCACCTGCAAAAAGAACCCCTTTATAAAATCCGATAACCACAAGACATCAATTAATCTTAATTCTTCAAAACATCGTTAAATTAATGGATTTTGAAATAAAGGAAATTGGAATAGAAGCTATTCTCACGTTATAACTAACGATCGGTCCTCTTTATCATTCATATTAAGAACAAGTGTTATTCCGTGTACTTATTGGATAATTATTTCTGGTAAAATAATTCAATCGATCTATGTTGTTAATTTTCTTGAAATACTTCAAAGAGATAAAAAGACATTTTTTGCAATATTCAGATAACTTTAGAATACCAGAATATTACAACTAGAATAAAAATAATTCAGCAATTTCTTTAAATTTCAAGATGTGTGTTTTATTTAAACCTCTCTAGAACTTGTACGAAAAAATGTTTTATAAGTCGGCGAATCTTTATGAAGTAAATAGTTTCTATCAACTCTTTAAATATCAAAAAATAAAACTACGACTGAGATTAAACTACTAGAAAACCAATATTGCCATAATAAAAAGATAACTTAAAAAAAAAAAAGCGCGAATATCGTATTTTTTAAGCATTACTTTTAACACCCCAGGCTAATTATGAGGACCTTACCATTTTTTTTCTTTTATTCTAATCTATATATATATATTTAACTAATAAAGACACATAGTTTTTAATAATAGTTATCGATTAAGTAATAGAATCAGGAAAAATCATGTGTATTGCTCATGCCCGAATCCCGGAAAATAAAACACTATATTGCAAGACTTCAACTTTTGTTTATAGGGATAAATTAAACTAAAGCTGTTTTAGGATTTAAAAAAAAAAAAAAAAGAAAAGAAAATGAGTAAAAGGATTCACGTGCCACTTGATACACATTTACATACAACTTTACAGGATAATAAACTGATTACGAAAAAAGTGGAAGAAATAAGAAAGATCTTACATTTTTTAATTAAAAATAATAAAAGCTTTTTTTTTTTTTTTTTTTTTTTTTTTTTTTTTTTTTTTTTTAATAATACATATATAAGAATTTTATTTTTACAATAACAGCGTGTTTACCTGCAAATTAGTAACATTTGAATATAAAATTAATATTTCTGATATTTTACCTTTTACACATATATTCCTTTCTTATTTTATATTCCACTTATATTCCTATTTATCTTTTTCACTTATTCTCCACAGCGTTAGCTGAAAAATTAAATTGTAATACTAATTATAGTAGCCTGTTGTCGTACAATAATAAAAAAAATTATAAGGCCATTTAATTTTTATAGGTTATGATAAATATTATTGTTTCAGAATATTAAGAAAGAAATATATAAAAAAATAAAAATACATGCAATAAAAAATTATGTCAATAAAAAAATTATGCAATAATGCAAAATCAAAATTACAGCTTCAAAAGTTACGTGTGTCTGAGTTTTTTTGCGTTAATGTTGGTTTCATAAAAAAAACATGTAAATAACTGTAAATAAATTTTTTTAATCAGAAAAAGAAATTTTAAGGGTAAAATTTACTATAAAGACAAAGACTTTATAGGAAAAATTATGATTCATTAATTTTATCACGTTAACTTATGACTTTTTTTTTTTTTTTTTTTTTTTTTTTTTTTTTTTTTTTTTTAAATAAAATAAAAGAAAATTAGCGAGATTATTTCCATTAACAGAGAAAATGTAAAATGAAATACATTTTATGCAAAAATAAACTAGATATTTTACATAACTTTACTTAGTTATTTTTGTAATACAGAATTAATCTTTGTAATAGACGTATAGTTCGTAGACGTATAGTTGTAGGTGAAAAAAAAAAAAAGTAAACATTCTCTACTAACTCTGCAAAAAATTATCGTATATAAGAAAGTTCCTGGTACCAAACTATTGGAAATAATAAAGTCTACTTTTAAATGATATATATAAAACTTTATTAAGGGACAACCTGCATATAAAAAATAACTCAATCTTCGTTTTTTTTTTTCTTTCAAGAGCAAGACACAATTAAAACATCATAAATGAATGTTGCACCCTTTTAGTCAAAATACATAAATTTTCATTAAATTCGTACGATTAGTTTCAGAGAAATTAGTTATTATAAAATGCGCATATTTTGGGGGCTATATTCAAATTGAAATTTGTTACTATATTGTTGAAATGACTATGTCACTTCTATTAATTTATTTTTTCTTACGAACATGACCATTTCACTCATCTTTATGTGTTTCAGCTATTGCTAAATGAAATGAATAAACCATATATTTTTTTCAAATTATGCTTTTTTGTGCACCAGATATGCCCCCCCCCCCCCCAAACAGCATTTTGACGTTTTATAAACATAATTTAAAAACTACTTAGTTTGAAGTCAATTATTTACTTACTACTTAGTAGAAAAATACCTTTTTTTGAACAGAAGAATTAAAATTTCTTGTCAAAATTAGATGTTGCCATTGAAATAATCAAAATTTGGGCTGTTTTTATTTGTAGATGGCCTCCTAAGGAAATTTTATGTACGCCATTTAAAAGTAGACTATATTTCCAATCTTTGGTGCCAGTAACTTTCTTCTAATATAATTTTTCACAGAATTAGTAGGCGTGTTTACTTTTCCCGACAAAAGTGCAACTTTTATATTTTCTGCGTCATTTTTTCCGATGCCCCTTTTTCTCGACATTTGCTGCTCTCATTTCAGTAAATTTAAATGATTTCTTTTCCTTTTTCAAATTTATCTGCACATTTGCCGTTTTTTATTTTTTTTTTTTCCATTTCAATTCCATTTTTTAAATTTTATTTATTTATTTATTTTTTTCAAATAAATACTTTACATTTGGGAACCGGTTTCGAATGTGAAAATATCTATCATAAGAAAAGGTTATCTACATTTTGTTCCACAAAGCGGATTCCTTAATAACTTGAATATATTTTAATTAATTTGAGATAATTTAATTAATATTAGATCGCTTTAAAAAGGTTTTCATCTTAACAGATACCTTATTCTTTATAATTATAATCTTTTCTTCAAGACCATGAAATTTACCGTTTAAAAAAGTTTTCCACTACACATACGGTCTGTTTTCACTGGTTTTAGAATCAAATATATCTTAATTTAATTGTAAAATCCATAACATTTTCCAATTGTACATAAAAGACAACCGCTTATATATATATATATATATATATATATATATATAAAGTGTGCGATTCTTATAATTAAGTCTGGTGAAACATATTTATACCACTTTTAAGACGGTTCTGGACCAAAAAAAAAAAATCCTGAGCTCATTAATACAAAACATTAGTGCATTCAGTGATTTGAAATCGAATATATATATATATATATTTATTTATTTATTTATTTAAACAAATGTATTTTGAGTTATAAGAGATTGTTGTCTCAGTCTCACAATGACCTTTAGCGAACTGTCGCGTCCAGAAATTCTGTCCAAAATGCCATCGTTTATAAGATTTTCTGATTTTTTTTTTTTTTTTTTTTTTTTTTTTTTTTTTTTTTACGAAAATGGAAAAAAAAATTTCGATTTCACGGTTTTTGAATTAGAGCACCCGCTAATCTTATGCGTTTGAGACAAAAAATAAATTCATAAATATCTCAGAAATAAGCTTGTTTGGATTTGAGAACCGCCTTAATACAGAATAGTTGAAGCTTACCTATTGAAATCTTATTATTATATATACAAGTATTTTCACTGAAATTCACACATTCAGATTGCGAACGATTATGGAATCTGACAAGCATGTCAAAAAACTTTCTGTTACAACTGAATGTTTAAACGATGGTATTTTTGTAGTATGTTTGAATCAATATTAGTCGCCGTATAGAAATTACCATAATTTACAATAATTATTGTAAATGAATTTTCATAATATCATAAATTATTTTATCTTAAAAAAAAATATTTTGTTTTTCAATTTAAAATTTCACAATATCATAAAGTTTAGCGACTTCTGAATTTTAGTTTCTAATTATTATTAGATTTTTATTTTTTATCTAATATCTTGCAGGTCTTATAACACTATATAAACACTTTTCCTCAATCTAAGCGTAATCTGAAATCTGCGTTTTTTTCACCCTTAATCATTAAAAGTATTTGTCTAAAATATTTAATGAAATCATACGAGTATATTGGAATTTGCGCAATGTTAGTAAATCAATATTCCGTTTATTAGCACAATAGTTTTAAATCGGTATCACAACTTTCCAGATTCATATGCATTCTTTGACTCTCACGCAAAGAAATGTTTTGAGGTAAAAGCGTCTGTTTATAAATATAAATACATATTTGAAATAAAAGTCTAAATAACATAACTCAGTGCCTTAAGAGTATTTCTCTTATTTTCTTGATAAATTCTCTGAATATTAAAACCTGTGCGTGCTATTATTTGGACACCACATCTTAAAATAGTTAAAACATTAAAAAAAAAAAAAAGGAAAAAACTTTGATTTAATCATTAATGATTCATGGAAGTGTATCATTCATTGATGTTCAGCCTTCAAATATCTATTTTAGGTTGGCATATAACATGTTCTTCAATTAATCAAATCGTCAGTGATGGTGTGAGAAATTTTTGCCACATTAAAAGCACGAGATAGATAAAATAAAATGAAAGCATAATAATAATAATAATAATAATAATAATAATAATAATAATAATAATAAAACTAAGCCTACATTATGTAACAATTTCTAAACTGTTATATTCGCAACGTTTGTTTTCCTCTGAATTATTACGGCAAAATATGCTATTTCCAAATGAAGTATTTCACAGAAACAATTTACTTTTAATTAAATTATTCTACTTAGCACATTACATATTCTCAAATTATAGGCACAAAAACGTAAGAAAATATTAAACATGAGATAAATAATTGGATATATGAAAACTGTGTGAAATCTTAAAGGCAGTATTCACGCTTGGTACTAAAGCCCAATTTCATTCACTCTTAATAATAATGTATAAAAAATAATGTAAATATAATGCTTTAAAGTAGATTAATTTAGACTTTGTTTCTATTTAAATGCTCGTGTTTAGAAAAAATTCTATAAAAAAGAAATATAGCAACTTAAATAGAAAGACAACAGGCATCTTTACGGAAGTTAAAATAATTATTTTTAATTGCTAAAGCAAAGAAAACATGTGGTAATTAGTATCAACACCCTTTGGTTGTAAAAGGACTATCACTGGCACAAAATTTGCATAAAAGTTAAGAGTTCTTAATCTGTTTATTATTTTTGGAAACCATGTGGTTAATGAGTTAGTTGAAGCACCCTCTTCCACTCTTGATTAATATACCTGTAAATCTGGTACTATCCATAAAGGTTACTTATATTCTAAAAAAAAAAAAAAAAAAAAAAAAAAACTTTTTATGAAATAGTAATTTAATTTAAATTAATTTACGATTATGCGTTGAGAAATCAAATTTTAAATTCTAAAATAAGAAATTAAATAATGTTTATTTTTTTCTTTTCTTTCTAGTTGCATTACCTTAAAAAAGATAAAAAAAAACCTATGTATTTTTGAAAAAATTCGCTTGTTTGTGATTTCTACCAAGCGTAAAAAATCTGTATACTTTTTATAGTCGAATTCGATGTCAAATTATTACGGAAATTTTTGGCAAAAACATGAAATACCTTCAAAAAATTAATTTTTAATTTCTAGTTATTAATGTTATAGATTGATGATGGATATTTAATGACTTGGTTTTTTTTATATAATAGTAGAAAAGTTAAAGTGAAGACTACTGTGTCAAATTATTAATATTGGATATTTGATTGGAAATATTAACAAAAAATTTAAAAAAAAAGAGCAAATTCTAATTTTCCAATAATAATAATAATAATAATAATAATAATAATAATAATAATAATAATAATAATAACTAATGGGAGTTTTTCATTAAAGATTCACATTTGATGCTCTACTCAACAACAAATATCATATGCACATACTTTCCGCTAATATAACAAAAATCTTTGTTTTCGATGAGTTTCCATGAACCTTCTAACAGATTATGCTTTGAGCAACATTATATAACATTAATACTTAAATCCTTTTTGACCGCCTAGTTTGTGTTTGATAACCGATTATGAAAAGTAAGCAAGATACTTTTACATTACGCACTAAATCACGTCTGAGCATTTCTTCAAGGCGGTATAATAATAATTCACAGTAATAATAGTAACTAGACATAAAATAGAAACACATTTTGAGTGCCAGATATTCAGCTCTCGAAACAAGTAAACCCTATATTGTGACGTCAAAATGAGGTATGGGGACACTTTTCATGGGGATGGATTTCAAGCTCTCAGTAAAAAGAAAATTCTCTAGCACTGGAAAAGTTCCCCCTTGATATGTATCCCCATCTGCTATGACGTCAGAATGAAGTATGGGGATACTTTTCATGGGGGAAGTTTTCCAATTTTCGACTTTTCAAGATCTCAGTGAAAAAGAAATTGCCTGGCACTGGAAAACTTCCCCCTTTTAGTTTGGGGGAACTTTTCATGGGGGAAGTTTTCCAATTTTCGACGAAAGTAAAACTCTCTAGGACTGGAAATCTGCCCCCATCTGTGGTGACGTCAGAATGGCGTACGGGGATACTTTTCATGGGGGAAGTTTTCAAGATCTCAGTGAAAAGAAAATCCCATCTCACTGGAAAACTTCCCCCGTCTGCTTTGGGGGAACTTTTCAGGGGGAAGTTTTCCAATTTTCGACGAAAGTAAAATTCTCTATGACTGGAAATCTACCCCCATCTGCTGTGACGTAAAAATGACGTATGGGGGAACTTTTCATGGGGGCACTTTTCAGGCGCCTCGTACTTCCGCTTCAAAATTATACAGAGACGGCAGGTGTTTTTCTGTTTGCTCCTGGCACGGTGGGCGTAAAAGCTACGTATTGATGGCGCCAACTTTCCACTTTACCTGTACTCGAATCGGTTACGTTGTCGTTCCGGCACAGGATCAACACTTTGTCAGAAAATTTCATTGTATTAATCTTCTAAGTCGCAGTTGGCAACACGACAGATTTCGTCTTATTACTGCACGTTTTATATAAGCGATGAATGCTTCATTAAGAGCTATTCAGATTATGACTTGATTCCTTATTTAAAGACATTTGAATACAGAGAGAAACAAAGGAAGAAATAATAAAGTTGGTTTTGCTTCAGAATACATCATGTTAAGCATGACTTCCTTAGACAAACGAATATATGAAGGTCTTGATGAATTTCTAAGTCTGTCAATGACATCTCAAAAATGATTCAGAAAATGTGAATCGTTGAAGGCCTATTAATAGAAAGTGATTTCAGAAAATTTCGTTTTTAATTGCTACATTGTCCCGCGTTGCTGTGCCCATTGTAGAAAAATAGCTTCAGCGAGGCATTCGTGAATAATAGATTCCTAATTTAATCTCTGTCAGAGGTTTTCATTACTGGTCACTAGTAGAGGTTTTCATTACTGGTCACTGGTTTCATTACTTTTCATTCACTGGTTTTATTATAATAAAATACCAAAAAACAAAAGTGTCATTCTCCTAGGATCGTAATAAACGATCAATAGAATATTTCTTTAAAAAGTAAATGCAATTGGAAATTTGTCACAATTGAAATGCGATATTGTATAACTGTACAAAACATATAAATAATGAAAATTTTCATAAAAATGAATAAATGTTTCATAAAAACTCACAGAGCCTAACAAATCATGTTCCTGAAATCTTTCACGAACATGATTTGTTCGGCTCAGTCCTAGTTGGCTTATTGGGTTTATAAAGATGATTTAAACCCTTTTTTTCATGATACATTATTTTTAATTCACTGTATTTTAAATCTAATCTCAGATTCTAAGAATAATCTAGTTTATTTATAAGTTTTATTTGAAAAATAATTACTGTCACAAAAATGGAGTCGTGTCCATAGACAGAAAGTTAATAACTGCTAAACAGCCTAACAAATGACAGCAAAAAGAAAGGAATAAAAAAGTGTGAAAGTCATTTTATGTAGCAATAAGTTTCGATTGTTATCTATGTAAAACATGTAATAGGAAAAAACTGAAAAACTGAAAGTAAAGATTACACCACACCCTCAGTTCCATGGACAAGACAAAAATCGGTAAAGATTATAAAACAGTAAAATTAAATAGGATATCATGTAATATTAATTACACAAAACTTAATTCAAAAGCATCATTCATTCCAGTGTAATATTTAGCACGTTACAAATAATTTACGTAAAAAATGTCAAATCTGTGAAAATCATTGATATGAACATAGCACTTACGTAATATAAAATGCAATTTTAATAAAACATTTATTTTGATGTTGGGTGGGCTGGAGGGGGGGGGGGGGTCTGGATGAAATTCAGGCATGATGTTCTGAGCAATATATAGGGAAGTAGGGTAAAACCAGGAATCTAACGGTTTTCCTTTGTTGAACAAAGATCTAGAAGGGCTTTGGGGATATCTAGGCTATTGAAAACAAACACGTGCTGCCATAGGAAATTTCTTATCTACTGGGAAAAAGGTGTTTTCCAGGACCATCTGAAACAGCTTCAAATTTTGCTTATACGGATAAACCGGGTACTAATCAGAAGCTAAGCTTTTACACTTCCAGTAACAAAGCTTTATTGTATTAAATTTTTAATCAAACTTTAAAACATATATACATTTTTTAAGGTCAGTAACTTTTTTTAAAGGTTTTCAAGCAATGTTTTAATGTTGTATTGTAATGGCTGTCTCAGCTTTTACTTCTCGTATCCGCTGCACTCCTCATGTGCCTTCACTTTGCAGACAAAGTGTTGCAACGTGTTAAGCATTCCAATCTGCCCGAACCCGTCGGTCGATGTCTTAAACTTATTGAATTTAGCTTTTAAAATTTTCCGGTGGGTTCTTTTGTGATCCGGTCTACTACCGTTCCCGTCAGTGTTGAGGAAAGAAGAAAGACCACACGTACCCTGTTCCGCGAGTTGTGGCGGTCGAATACTATCGCCTCTCTTATTTTGTAAAAACAGCCTACAAATACCCTATATATGGAAATATAGTGGCAAATATCAGACTTTCTAAACGCAAAGATTTCTTTAATGACACATCTTCCTACTATTATTATGTAGTTCACCAAAGAACAGATAACTGAAAAACATTTTAAACATCTGCTATTTCGGAAAAAAATCATTTGACTTTCGACATAATGCTTCTGGATATACTACACAACTTGTGTTTATTTTTTTATTTTTTTTATAAACAATCATGAAATATTGCAGCCCCCTTAATTAAGCGAGTTGCTAATGAACATTTTCTGTTGCACGTTCTCCGCATTACAAACGAAAAAAAAAATAATAATTTAAGTTTTGGGGGTACTAAATTTATTGCGCGGAGGTGGTGCTTGGCAACGGCGTTTCTACCGGAATGTTTCGATCATGGGTCACTAAACCTTCAGAAATGTTTCCTCATTCATGCATTATTGACATGGAAGGGTAGTTTAGGCAAAGCATGGGTGAGCATTTCAAAAATTCATTAGGTTGCAGTGAAGCGAAAGCGCCTATTTATATTAAATTATTATTAATGTGTAGAATTGCGTTCTGTAATATTACAGGATGCAAGCTAAGCACGCTAATGCTGAAGTTTATGTCGGTAAATAGATAAAATGAACACGGATTTAAATGTTAGTTATGTACAATTATATGCTGCATTTAAATTGAATTAGTTATGAACATGGCTTCATTGGAGTTTAACTAAAGTTTAATGACGACATATAAAGATATTTCAAACTAAATTGCAGCACTTTGAGATAAAGGAGTTGCCATTCAAGCTTTTTTCCTTACAAAAATCAACATCTCTTTTAAAGTCCTAGCCGAATACAATTAAAAACATTAACGAAATATTTTGTATTACGCATAGATTATGAAACAATTTCCGGAACTATTAGAATTTTGTAATGAAAATTCCTTTTTTTCATACAATGAAAGGAGATATCTAATCAATTTAGAAAACACATAACACAATTAAAAACCCATTTTCAGGCAGTAGTGTATGCCAATTCTTTTGTGTAGCTCTATATATAATCTACAGACTTATATAGATACCCAATATACTGAAAATACAACAGACTTGAAAAGTCTTACGGGGAAAACTGTGATCCCATATGACAATGTTACATTTTTACAAGTTTTTAAATGTGAACGGACTAAGAATCGATTATTTTTGTTTCTTTTGCAAGAAAATTTCCACATTTCGACCAGTTTTATGGTGTAGACCGTTTTGATGTGATAATTTGGTACATTTTTATGTGACATCTGAGCTTATGGATCTCTTTGAACTATTTTCTTCCTATGAACATACTCAAAAATCAGACTTTTTGACAAGTCTTATGGTGCAAACCGCGCTCCGATACGGCAATTTGTTAACTGTTTAAGACTTTTTGAAATGTGAACACACTTATGGGACACTCTGTATTATTCAAAAGAATCCAATGTTTACGAATGAATACCGTATCTCTGTTGAAAACTTTCTCAAAAAAGAAATTCCTTCATTCATTCATTTCCATTCATCATGAATCAGTATTCTAATTCAGATTGAGTTTTTTTATTTTATTTTTATCACTATAGAGACACTTACTACAAATCGATTTCGAAAGGATCTGGGATGAATACGTATAATTACGCACTTAAATGCTTTTTATTTCAATCGAACACTGGTAAAAAGGAAAGCTGTTTTTTTATTGCACTGAAGTTATTTGGTCAATGAAAAGACTTGATCGAGTGTTTAACTTAAAAGCTTTTATACTCATTATAGCCAAAAGATTCGGAGAATTGCGGTATTTAATTTCTTTTAGTACTTTACAATTCACGTAGAGTAACGTGAAACAAGTTAAATATTTTTTATGAATGTAAGATCTTTAGCAAATGTTGGCTCCTGTTTTTCCTTACGTGTGGATCTGTTTGTTTTAATGTAAGAAACAAAGTGCTAAATACAATAAACATTTATACAAGATAGACAGGATTTGTTCATTTTTTTTAACGATACTAGCGCTAACATAAGTCGAAACAAAGCAAATTAAAATTAACCCTTAACTGCTGCGACAAAAAATTTGGCATATGATACTCTGAGCGGTCTCTGAGACCGCTTGGTCGAAAGATGAATAAAAGGCTCGATTAACTCATAGGATACAGTTTCTGTACTGAACTTTATGTACAGGGCTGTTATAATTAAAATGTATCATTTAGAAGTCTCTAGCGACAGTACTAAGGATCAGAACGAAACAAAATTTCAGTAGTATCTATATTTAAACTGAACTATATTAAAACTGAAAGTTAAACTGTAAAAAAAAAAAAAAAAAAAAAAAAAAAGCAGCAGTCTGTGAGACAGCAGTTAAGGGTTAATTAGGTAGGTTCTTAAACATAATTTGCAAAGCATGTTTCAGTTTCATTACACTTGCAATCTAAGCTCTCCTATCCCTAATTAAAAATATATATCCTGTCTTGAAACGAAAAACATTGTGGATTTTTTGGAGAATTTTGCCGTATGGTCTATTAATACAATAGAAAACGGGAAATCTACAAAAAAGTGGGGGTAGGGATCTAAGGGAAACTTTTCAACCTGGACTACACCCCCTTCATTCAATACTGATCTAAACTGAAATAATATTCGAATCTTGGCACCAGCTGCCAATATACAAGATGGTGGACAGACTATTTTTAAGGGGAAGGGGGGGGGGGCTGAAATTTACATAAATATTTAAGAATAAGCGTAAATCAATTTAATGACAAGTTCATTTTTCAATTTTTCAATATTTTATCCGAAAATAAATCCCGTAAATCTTTGCCGTTACATAAAGTCATAACCTAATCGTATGTGCGGAAATAAATAAAATTTCTTCTTGAGATGCTGAAATATGAATAAAATCACGTTAGCAAATATCTTAAAAACATATTTTTGACTGAAATAGAAAAATAGTCGAAAAGAATATCTCTTAGAGATGGTAATAAGGTACTAAACTGAAGGATATCAATTCAACAGTTTTCTCCAACTTTTTCAGACAATAGGAAAAAAGGTGAAAAAATATCTCTCAATGGTTATTAAAGTCTTAAATTGAACAAAATTATCAATTTGACAATTTTCTCCTGCTCTTAAAGGCAATAGGAAAAAAGGCGAAAAGAATATTTCTCAGAGTGGGTAATAAAGTATGAAAGTGTAGGAATTATTAGTTTGACAGATTTCTTTTGCTCTTTCTTTGCATTAAACTCAAGGAGGCAACAACACTTGCCAAAAATCCTATTAAGAAAATCTGATTCTGAAATACTTTTTTCTGAGAACTACTAAAACGATTTCAATGTATCGATATATATCAGTTTTTACAGAAGCTAAGATAAAAGATGATCATTCGGCAAGAAAGAAAGATTAAAAATAAAGCAATAGTTCAGTGATTTCGTAAATAAAAAGTTGTTTTTTAAATTAACACTATTAAAAAAGTAATTTTCCAGAAAAACAAAAACGATCAAAACATAGCTACTTACAATACCAAAAGGAAAAAAAAAAAAGAAAAGAGAGATAGCTTCAGAATTTCTCTAGAAAAAGGAATGCCAATATCAGGTGTTTTCTATAGGATTTAACTACTGTTGTTATCCCCTTAAATTTTCTCTAGATACATTTATGTAAATTATAATTTGTCCCTATTAGCAAACTTTGACCACTTTATTAAAATAAGAGGAAATAAAAGATTTTTTTTCTTTACCTGCTGTGGAATAGTGCAGGTAAGCAAAGGAGTTCAAGGCCGTTGTACACCCCATTGGAGCCTCAATGGGTGGTGTTAGAAGAGGTAAAATGGAAGTTAAGGATTTAGAGCCCATCCCATTTGTCACACGGGATAGGAACCAGGCAACAATATGACATTCTATGACTCAAACGTCACCTTCTTGACACGTAATGGAGTTTTTATATACTTTTATTTAACTTGGTTGCTGTACGTGAAGATGGAGTTTTGTAATAGATTTTTCACTCGCTTCCTCATATGCTAGAGAGTTCAAACATTTAAGTACAGTAGTGTTTTCCCGATCTCTTGATGACAGCATAATATTTTGATATTTCCCGAATTTATTTATCAATTAATCGATTAATTTCGATTAAATTAATTCGATTAATTTCAATTAAATTGATTAGTTTTAATCAATCAATTAATAAATATATCAAAATTATCGATTAATTTTAATCGATTTCTATGTATAGGAAACTAGGTTTTTCTTTAACTTTAAAGTTTTAAACGCTTATATACAGGGGGATTAAAAAAAGATTGAGGTTACAATCTTTAAGAGTTTGTAGAGAACAGCAAACAATTTTTGCATAGGAAATCAGGGTGTTAATCCATTTATGTGAATGAAAGTTTTTATGTATTTTTTTTTTTTAATTCGAAAGTTTTAAACGTTTATACAGGGTGAAGAAAAAAAAAAGATTGGACAACTTTAAATCGATATATCAGTTTACCAATGGAAAACGATATACCAAAAAATAAACCAAAGAAAAGGCGATGCCGTAGCAATGAATGTCTTTATCATACAACAGATTATCCTCTTCTAAGTGAAAATGCCGTAGATAATTTTATTTCAATAAAATACAATGGACTCGCGTTAATTCGAACTCTGTAAATTTGAACTAATCATAAAGTCCCAAACATTCCACATTAGAGATAATAATAATCATTTTAAACACTTTCCAACCTAGTTAAAAAGTGTTTATGACTTCGGTTTGTCTGGCCGTATGCCCGTCTGCCGTCTGGCCCTGCTCTAACTCCCGTAAATATGCTCGGATTGCTCTGAAATTTTTATATGTTATTGTCGTTATCTATAGCATGTTCCCTATTTCAGCTGAAGTGTGTAGCACTTATATTTTTTTTACAGGGACACTCAAAAGAGTTTCGTTACATTACGGTCTATGGGGAAAAATCATTTGCTGTTTATTTCAATGATGTTACACAATTTCAAACACATTGTAATTGATATATATCACTAAGGTGCATTACAAGAAGCTTAATATGGAATAGGATGTGCACTTAGAGTTACTTTACAGGGACAGTCAAAAGAATTCCGTTATATTACGTCTATGGAGAAAAATCGTTTGCGGTTTAATTAAATAATGTTTCACTATTTTAAACGCATTGAAATTTATAAATATCACTAAGGTGCATGACAAGAGGCTTACTACAGAATATTGTGTGTATAGCAGTTATCGTTCATTTACAGGGACACACAAAAGAATTCTCTACTGTCTGTTAACAATAATTCCTGGAAGTGCGTTTTAAGTTGCTGAACGCGATTTTAAATTAAACTCACTTTTTGTCTATTACTTGGTGTGTATAAATTCTGTAGATCATATACAGGGGAGCACAAAAGTTCGCGAACACATTTCCGTTGATTGACAGAAACTCCAGAAGGAGAATTTTAAACTGTGCTACGCGTTTCCTAACTAAACTGAAATTTAGCATCTTATGTAGTATATATACAAATCTATAGATCATATACAGGGCTGAATAAAAGTATTCGGATATTTTTCGAATATTGTATAAGTTGGAAATATATGTTGGAAATTACTGAAATTACGTTTTTAAATATGTTATGCGTTTTCCAAATTGTAGATGTTATCTTTCAGCTTATTAAACGGTAATGATTTATAAAATTATTTTGGAGGCGTTGGAAAGTGTTACATAATCTATGCTTGAAGAAAGATTTTTCTTTCTTGTTTTTGAATTGCTTAATAGGCGTATAGCCAACATAGTGAAAAAGTACCCAAGCCGGGACTCGAACCCGGGCCATCAGTATAGCATATTGACGTTGACACATCGATGCTGGATTTTCTTTGATTTCGTGTTTGCCCCAGGGTCGGTGGCTTACGGAAAATATTCCATCTTGTGCTGCGTTTGTAGCCTTGTCAACATGTTATAGTGAGAAAGTTCCAAGCTGAGTATCGTTCCCAAGTGGTTCAGTTGATAAAACGTCAATGCGCTATACTGATGACCCGAGTTCGAGTCCCGGCTTGGGTACTTTTTCACTATGTTGGCTATACGCCTATTAAGCAATAATAATAATTAAAAAAAATTGATTATTATAAATGCAAGGGGTTTGAAATTTTCTAAGGAAAATTTTCCAAAGTATTAAATAATATTAAAATTATTTCTTTAATTTGAATAATATTCGAGAGATATTAAAATTATTTCTTTAATTCAAATTTAATTTTATAACATAGGTTAATTCGAACTAAAAAAAGTAATATTTAAAAGTAAAAAACGAAACAAATAGTGCGATAATAGGAAATGGAAAATAACAGTAAATAACGATTCAAAATTTTTGATAAATTAAGTCATGAAGAAGTTATTAAAGCTCCAGACAAAGATTCGTACCAGACAACTGATTTAGGAAATGACGATAGAAAAATAATAAAAATCACCGGATCAACTTTTTCCGAAAATGTAATTTTATTTTTCATTAAACTTTTTAGTTCATAATATATTTCAATTTCTTCTATTTTGTTTCTGGTAATAATATTTTATTTCTGGTATTTAATTTTGTCTAATATTGATCAGACTTTTGTCGAACAATATTAGAACTTTTGTGTTACTGATTTTACATTTTTTTTCTATAAAAGGTAAATAAATATATTAAAAAAGAAGTTATAGTCACAACTTATAAGAGGCTTCGTGATCCACGATCAAAATTCAGTCAATTTTCGTCATTTCAGAAACACGGGCATAGTTAGAAAAGTTTAATGTATTCCAATCATACAAATTTCATTTTTTTCGATATGAAGCGGTCATAACATGGTCATAACATGGACAGCTTTCATACGTGTTTTACTTTATTATACACATATTAACATGTAAGAAAAAAACTACGATGGTGTTATGAGCGTTTCGCACCGGAAAAAGAAATAAAATTTATATGATTGAAACACATTAAAATTTGCCAAATAACTCGTTTATTTGATTAACTAAATTTTCGATAAAGTAGTTGTAGATCGCTACAAAAGTAACTTGATTTTTCCGACCACTACTTTAAATTATATTAAACCAATTAAAAAGATTTTGAAACTATATATGTAGCCCAAACTCAATGTTTTCTATACCCGCCTCTTTTTTTTTATATCAAAATGTTAAAAGTGAAATTGCTTTCTTTCTTAATATAAAATTAAAGTGTTCGTTTTTTAGCACGTATTTCATTCTGATTTAACTGTTTGATTATTATCTAATTTCTTAATTTAAAATCTTAATTATTTTTCAAATGATCCAAAAACTTAGAAGACTTAAAAACAAACCAACTAGAAAACAGTTATTTAAGGTGGTTCTCAATTTTCCTGCTCAACAATGCGAAACTTTCCGACACATTTTCTGACTCAATTTTAGACGTAAAGACATAAAATTGGAAAGTCTGGCTATTGAAGCAATTTGGAATCGAATAGCATTTTCCATTTTTTAAAATAAATTACCTATCGAGTTATAAGCGATTTTGTCATACGTGCCGTCAAGTTTTTCCCTTTATCGCGCTGAAACGTCGGGAATTCAGATCAAAACGCCGACTGTGACAGTATTTTCTGAAAGACCTTCTGTCTTTACCAAAAAAGGAAAAACGTCCTTCCATTACATAGTCTCCGAATATGAACACCTGTCAATTTTATGCTTTCCCGAACAAAAATTAATTTAATAATGTGACAGAAAGTAACTCCTTTGGATTTGAGAACAGCCTTAAAAAGGTACGATGTCCCCAAATATAAGGATGTAATTGCTATAGCAATATTAATCTTTTAATTGAAAGCAATGATGTTAAAAAGTACATACTTGCATTCGGATATTCTATTTCGTAACCACTGTCAAAATTGCATTTAGATTCAAATGTAGAAAAAAAACCTGTTTATCGGAAATTAAATATTCCTCACATTTTGGTATATCGCAATTTTTTTTTAATATCCAGTTCACTCAATACCTGAACCTTCCAATGAACTCTTATTCTGAATTCGGTAAAGTTTACAATGTAAAAGAATATATTTTAATTAAAACTTTGAATTAATTAGTAATAAGAAACCTTGACGTAACATAATGCTTTGAGTTGCGACTAATTTTATAACCTGCATGCGTCGGCTTTCTGAAATTAATATGGACAAAGCCGATATGCCATTTAACGATAAGTAAAACTGCGACAATATTCTTTCATCCATTCATTACATAAATTAATATTAATGAAATTAAAATGTGAAATAAAAGGAGGACATGACATAAAAAATATAGTATACTCAGGTATAATATATGTTTTATGCTAAATTATTTAAACCCCTCTTGTATGCATCGTCAACCAAGAATCCGCAGACCCCACTTTTTTGCTTATACGTAGGCCTTATTGTATGTGCATAAAAGTATACAGAGTGTCCCCCTTCTTATCGTTGATGAAAAGCTAATCCCCAAACCCTTAGATTTAGAGGCATTAGTTCAATTTGCAAACTTTTTCAAATGTTGTTTGTTCTTAGTCATAAAAAATCTATTAACGTTAAATTATTCATTTTTTTTTAAATTACGAAATTTAAATTTTTACACAGTACTTGGATTCGATATACAAGGTGGCCATAATTAAACTGACGGTACTGAGAGTGTTCTGTAGCGCGATCTAATTGCGAGTATGACGCCAAATTTTATAGGAAGATTAAACAAGACAGGGGACGAAGGATTCCGCGAAAAAAAAAAAAAAAAATAGTTCCAAAAGTCACCATCAGGAGAATATGTGGCTCTGTGTATTCGAAAAAGAGAGTTTCAAAAAATGCAGAGTCAATACTGAAATAAAATTACCGTTTATTTAACGAATTTAGCAATTTAATCCAAGCTCAAAATGGTAACAGTTTATAAAAAGCTAAAAATTTACAAAAACACTGCTAAAGTTTCTTTATCTGCAATTTCACTTACAGAGCCCCAAAGAAAGCAACAACAGAACAAGAAGTTCTTTATTCAAATTTCACGTTACATCTTTTGGCCCAGTGCCAGCTTCTTCGGCTTTAAAAGGTAATGTGCTACTGTTAGAAGCAATTTCATTGAAAGTTATCTTTCATAATGTCTCTTTGTCGAGCGAGCTCTACTAGTCAAATTCTTTTACTTCAACCAGTGCAATGCATCAGCCACTCTTCGTGTTTTTAGAAACCACAGAAAAATGCGTAAAGGTAACGGTCCTTTGTCAGTTAATGGTTTAAAAGCAATGGTTGAGAAGTTTGAGAAAACAAGTTCTCTAAACGTTCAGTCAGGCAGAGGACGAAAACCCTTATCACAGGATACAATCGAAGAAGTGGCAACGGCGATTGTCGACAGAGCACTAGACAATATTGCTACCACTTCCAGTGCTCGTGGGATAGCTCGGAACCTGGATATGCCTTATTGTACGGTATGGAAACTCCTATGAAAGATTATCCACTTCTATTCGTACAAGATCAGCCGTGTACAAGAGTTACGTCACACCAACCATGATAAGCGATTGACTTTTGCTCTCACTTTTCTTGCCAGAATGGAGTTGGATGATACTTGGCCCTGGAAAATCTTATGGGGAGACGAGGTCCACTTTTACCTGAATGGAACTGTAAATTACCCAGAAATGCCGAATTTGGGATAACAAGTCACCAAGAGTATTCAAGGAAATTCCTTTGCATTCACCAAAGATAATTGTTTGGTGTGGTTTCACAGCAGATATGATCATAGGTGATAGGTCCATTCTTCTATGAGAACATTACTCCGACAGGACCTGTAACTTGTTCTGTTACCGGAGACAAATATCGCCAAATGCTAAACAACTTTGTTATTCCGGCACTTCAGCAAAGACAGCGCCTGGAGAAAATCATTTTCATTCAAGATGGAGCCTCTCCACATATTGCTTTGCGGGTATAGCAGCTGCTACGACAGAAATTTGCAGAAAGAGTCATTAGCCGCTGTTTTCCAACTGCATGGCCACCTCGGTCACCTGACCTTACACCTTGCGACTTTTGGCTATGGGGTTGCCTAAAGTCCAAGGTCTATCACGGAGGTGTCCAGGAACTGGCTACGTTGAAGGATAACATATCGCGAACTGTACGGGAGATTCCTGCAGACATGTTATTCTCTGCTGTTGTAAATGCTGTGCACAGACTGCAATATGCGGTCCACAAAAACGGCGGCCACATCGAACTAAGTTGGATGTGCTAAATAAACGGTAATTTTATTTCAGTATTGACTCTTCTTTTTTGAAACTCTCTTTTTCGAATACACAGCGCCACATATTCCCCTTGCGGTGACTTTTGGAACTAATTTTTTTTTCGCAGAATCCTTCGTCCCCCGTCTTGTTTAATCTTCCTACAAAATTTGGCGCCATTCTCGCAATTAGATCGCGCTACAGAACACTCTGAGTACCGTCAGTTTAATTATGGCCACCTTGTATATATATGTATATAAACCCTTTCCTATTCTTTAAAAGTAAACTATTAAAAATTTCATTCTTCTAAGATCAAAATTTACCGAGTTACAGACAACTAAATTTTATTATTTTTTGGTCCGAATTTTATTATTTTTCTGTCACTAAACACGAAAAAAAAAAAAAAAAAAAAAATCACGTTATTTCTAGTATCAGAAAACGCTGAAAATTCATAATATTTTGATAGCTCATTAGATCATACTTATCGAGGTAAGAAAAGACCGCTTGCCATCTTGAGCAGAGATGACGGCTTTGCACCGCCTTCCCATATAAGGAGGAGAGAGCCACCCGAAACGCATCATTGTTTTTTCCAAATTCAAAAATTTTAATGTACTTTCATTATTTTTCTCATTTGGCTTACTCCGCTAATTCCAAATAAATAATGACGTCTACCGCCTTGCTTTTGGCATCGGGTCCGTTAACTTTCCTTAACATTAGTTATTGTTAGAAAAAGAAAAAAAATCTTTTTTGGTATTTTTATATTACACCTTTTCTTAATTTAGTATCTGAATTTATTAAATTCCTACTATTAGCTCACACTCTCTCTATATATATATCTTGTTGGAATTTTCAATCGTTAATAAAATATTTTCTATTGATCCATTCAAGTTCAAATAAATTTTTTTAAAACTTGTACTGGATGACAATTGAAGTTAATACAGTTTTTTCAAATATTAATTCATTCAGTAAATTTAATTAATTAATTTTAATTTTTACATGGGAGAAAAAACTTCTCCCATTGTTTCATAAATGAAATGAAAGAGTTATCTCAAATTTGTGATGCCAACAAAAAATAAAATACCGCAACGATGATTATAAAATAATGTTCAATAAAGATAACGTGGGACATTAATGCTGCACGGGTTTATTTTATATATTTATGATTAAAAAGTAGGAATTGACTTAAAAAATTGTTTTTATATTACTTGTTTGTATCTTATTTCTTAATTAAAACTGTTTGCATCGTATGTTAGAAAAAATAATTAGAAAAATTGTATGGCTGTGTAAGACCTTCCCCCCCCCCCCCTATATGCTACTCCATCAATCGTCAAAACACTGCAGACATGCTCCAACAAGAAACTCAACTCCACCGCAGCCTGCCGCGAAAAAAATGTATATCTTGTCTCATCATCTGATGAATTCGACTTAGACAGTTTCTACAACCTTCGTCAAAAATGACAGTTGATCTGCGCTGCATTTTCATAAGACTTCATACAAACAAACAGCATGAAGATTGTATTATTGAAAGGTATGTATTTTAAAAAAGTACATTTTAAAAATGAAAAATGATTTCTACAAATACAAATGATGAGATATTTTTTTTTTTTTTTTTTTTACAATTTTTGAAATAGTTCAACAATTGGACAAAACATTCAAATTAAATATTAAAAAATAATCCATGTGCGAAAGTTTTTGTAAAAAAGTTTTATCAATGAGTTTCTAAAGAGCTTGACTCACCACATAGCTCATTTTTTACTTTCTTCCATCTATAACAGAAGAAAGTATTGTAATCGAAATTTTTTTCGACTTCCGGTTTTCGACGGATTTACACGTTTTAGGGGTCAGAGATTCCGAAAAAACATGTTTTTACAAAATGTTTGTCTGTCCGTCCTCATTGTATCATCGAAAAGTGTATGAAGTTATGCTTCAAATTGAACCACATGTTTTTGGCTATGGCAAGCAGATTCTATCAGAATTTGGGGATATTTCGACGAAAGGGGGCGCTGTGACCGATATTTTTGTTCCATTTTCACTATTGTATCATCGAAAAGTATATGAAGTTATGCTTCAAAGTGAACCTAACTTTTTTTTCTATGTTTTAGGCTATGGCAAGCAGGTTTTATTAGAATTTGGGGATATTTCGACGAAAGGGGGCGCTGTGATCGATATATTTATTCTATTTTCACTATTGTACCATCGAAAAGTGTATGAAGTTATGCAGATAATTGAACCAATTTTTTTTCTATGTTTTTGACTATAGCCTGCAGGTCCAGGTTGAATTCGGGGATATTTCGACGAAAGGGGGCGCTGCCATCGCGATTTTTGTTCGATTTTCACTATTGTATCATCGAAAAGTGTATGATGTTATGCAGATAATTAAACTAAATTTTTTAAATATGTTTTTGACTGTAGCCAGCAGGTCCTACTTGAATGTGGGGATATTCCGCCGGAAGGGGGCGCTGTGATAGCCATTTAAAGATTTCAAATTCAAAAAGATGTACAAAAAAATTAGAAATCCTAAAAGTTTTTTCCATTAAATGTTCGGCCTTGATCCGGTTGAATCCGGAGCAATTTTTGTTTTGTCTCTATCTTAAAAAATGGCGGAGATATAGCGGTCTGAAATTTTAGGGTGGTTGGCATTTTCAAACAAGACAGCAGAATTCATCCATAAACGGGTTTAATTTATGAGTTTTAGTTAACAGGTTTTCGGCAAATTTTCTTTCATTGTTGTAACCATTGTCCCTATTCTTATATGCTTAAAGCTGCTCGCTGCTCGTCAGTAAACTTCCGGTTCCCTTCGCTAATGTTATTCCTATGGGCGTAGGATGCATTCGTATTTTTAAAATATCTCCTCGGAAAATTAATATTTTTAACTTCAGTTTTCTTTGTATTGTTCTTAAAGAATGTCTCTTTTTTTCTTAGTTGTCAATTTTTTTCTAAAATATATACTTAATTTTATATGAAATGTTAAAATCGTATTCAGATTCGCTAAGATTTTAACACATAAAAATATTAATTAAGCACATAGTTTAGAAATATTTTGATAACTAAGAAAAAAAAGAGACATTCTTTAAGGACAGTACACAGGAAACAGAAGTTAAGAATATTGATTTCCCGAGGAGATATTTTAAAAATACGAATGCATCCTACGCCCATTGGATTAACATTAGCGAGGAGAATCGGGAAGTTTACTGATGAGCAGCCTTAACACTATATATTTATATTCGCCAACGTCAAATTTTCACCAAGATTGACGGCAATTGGCGAAATATCGCCAAATTTGGCGACAAAAATAGGTTGCCACAAATGAAGCCAACTTGTCTATAGAAGACTAATTTGGCGATATTCTCATTCAAATTCAATGTTGACGAGAACTGGGAATGAATCTTCTTTAATTGGGTTCCACGCATTTTAGCTTCGTGTTTTCCAGTAAAATTAGCTAAAATCGTAAAACCAAGGAATAGGGAGGCTATCTGTTCCGGTCGGTACAGGATAAAAGAACTTTTCGTAGTTTAGTATACATCAGTTGTTCGCATCCCGATGATTCGCAAGCAGCTGACGTAGAACAGAATGATGAAAAATATTGATTTTATTGGCGATGTGATGACGAAATTAGAAGTATTAACATGATTGAGATAGAAGAAAGTTTTGGGATTGGCACATCCGACTAGTTTATATCTGGAATTCCGATGTTTAATCTGGATTTTCAATTAAGAACTTAAAACATTATAATAGGATGTGATATACATGTTTTATAGGAAAATATCCTGAACAGACATGATTTCAAGTAGAAGATATTATCATTTAGCTGTCATATGTTAACATAGGTTTTTCATTAAGCCTAACAGGGCGCTTAATTACGGTCGATTTGCAGACCAGAGTGGTCGTGCCCGGAATGGTTACACACTTTCTTGCCTTCGGATTTTATTATAAGTAGATTCCAGGTAGACAGAGTCATTATGCACTCCGTAGGCACTGCAAGAAACATCTATCTTTGACCTTTGAGTTCACTACGATATTCAAGTAAATTACCATGCAGTGAAGTTGTTCGATGGATCAGTTAAAATATATTTCATGATTTTTTTTTTCGGATAATTGTCAGAAGCGTATTACTGCAGTAATAAAAAAACAAATTATTGTTAAGTGAACAATTAGTTATTTATAGTATTCAAAAGTATATTCTTTTATATTAGGTCATATATCACTTGCATCATTTAAATACATTAAAAAAAAAATAAAAAAAATAAAAAATTCTGATAGAAGAATATTTGTTTTACCCATCAACTTTTCAAGTTTTATCTGGTTGCATTGAATGAAATATGATATTCATTAACTATGCTAAACAAGTCTATTTCCGGGATATTTAATCAAAAAATAGATCTGGTTGCACAATTCCGAGGCTCAGCGTCCATGTTTTGTTTGTTTGTTTCCTAGAAAATTGCAACATTTTAGAACTTCAAACGATAACATTATACTACTAATAACTGACTATAGCACATACAAAACAAGGTTATGCTCGTGAATGAATATAAACATGCCTTTATAAATATTTAACAATCTCAAAGACATTTTTAGATTTGTTTTTTAATTCGTATCTATTTTCAGAAAAAGTAAAACACCAATCAATAGATGAAGTAATTTAACCTCTTGGTTCCTTGTTTCATTTTGAAGAAACTGCTTCACCTATTTACTGCGTAATAAAATGTATTTAAAAATATATTTACAAGTGTGTTCCATATGAAGGAGAATCTTCCGCAAATATATGAAGACAGTTGAACAAAATCAGGATAAAAAAAATAGTAACTTGAAGCAATATTTGCGTAAAATACGAAAATATTTCAATCTGTGCTCCCTCCTCGAGTACCGTAGCTAGAAATATATTTCGGGGAGAGGCGGGGTAAATTTTTAGTTTTAATGTAAGCTATTCAATATAGTGAAGATAGTGTTAATTATAAAACACAATAGTCACTATATTATGATAGATTATTATTTTGTACTATATTTTGTAGAGTGCATTTAATGTGGTAAAAATTTCTTAAAATTGAAATAATTCCAATTTGTTCGGTAAATAAACATAGTTCTGTAAAATTTAGGGAGGAAGGGGCTGAACCAGCATAGAGACCCCTCCCCCTGGATGTAGACCTGCTCCCTCTCCCTCTAAAGAATATCTATATATTTAAAACGAAAAGCGCATTCTGTCAAATTTCCAGTCTCTTTGTGCATGCCTCAACGTTTTTTTGAAGGTTTCTCCCCTCAGAAACGGAAAACTTGATTGGTTAGCCTGTTTAGCGTAGGGAGATTGAAAAAGGTTGATTGAAAACGGATGGAGGTGTATCACTGCATTGAAAGCACAGACCTTTTAATATATTTTTACTCTGAGGTTGAAAGCTAAAGGCTTTTTTTAAAGAACTCATGCTTTCACTACTAAATATGCATATTTTTTCGCAAAATTTTAAAGAAAGCTTGGATACAGTTAAATTTATAACAGATTGAAATGTCAAAAAATTTGGAAGATGAGAACTATTTATTTATTGCTATATTAAAGGAGCCGACACGAAAACAAACAAACAAACAAACAAAAAAAAAAGCGAGAAGAAAACATTTCTTTTACAACTGGATAACAATACTTTTTCCACGAAATTTTTACACGGGCTGTAAAACCGTTTTATTTATCCCCAATAAAGATTTTAAAGAGTTCGGACAAAAAGAACTTTTTTTTTAAACTATGAAACGACCCTACGTAAAAAAAAGGGTGCTTTTATAACTAAATATCAATATTTTTTTGCGAATTTTTCATCTTAAAATATAATTTCATACAAAATCTGGTTAAAATATATAAAATAATAAAAACTTGATGTTTTTTTGTTTTGTTTTTTAAATTTGTTATTACGGGCCCGGACAACGCCGGGTGGGGATCAGCTAGTACTAACATTTTAAATCATAGGTAGTCTAGTTAATATCTTCGTCGTCATATTGAGACACGATCTCATAGGGAAACTTCCAAAAATGTTCGAGTAATAAATCATATCCAACAAGGCATGTATTTTTGAAGGTCAATGGTGTGACGGGAATAGGGGTTCAAGATAAGTGGGGTGAAAGTAAAAAGTATTCTACTGTCAAATGCTATCTTGCCAGTCGTTGAAGAAGTAATACGTGTTGTGAAAGATCTATTTGGATGCAATGGAGTACACTGAACTATGAGAGATTCTCGGAACAAAATATGGTCATAAGATACATGTTGAGCAGAAATGAATTATGACACTGAAAGACTGACATTGTTTGGACTGATATAAAATGTCATAATCATGATATGTTTTGTCTGTACATCTAAAAAAGTTTTCATTTAAAGAAGCAAATTATAATAAAGAGTTGGTTATTTTTTTTTAATTATTGTTAGCATAACATTGTGCTGTGACATTTCTGTTAATGAAAATTGATATTTCCATAATTCACATAACTAATTCAAAGAGACTATTAAATTTCACCAAACTTAAATACTGAAAACTGTAATGTTAAACTAATATTAAACTAGAATATTAAATCTGCGAAAATGTTATAATTATCAAAAATTGAATTCACATCCCAAATGACATTTTTGTTCATTATATAAAATAATAATAATAATAATGATATGTAATCTTCTCTATCTCTTTTTTTTCTGCGTGTTTATAGTGTGTGCGCGCGTTTTCTATTTGATAATTTAAAAAAGAAAATAGCAAAATTGTCTGTAATTCGTTTAGAAGAAACTGATAAAGTAAGGCAATATTTATTTATTCAATTCGTAAAACGGTAACTTTCGTGGATTTTCATGAAGAATTTTAGATCCTTATATCCCAAGGTAATCTATATCTACATATTACCTTTATCCCTTCCTCCATAAATCCACACAATGGCGCGTGAGGTTAAATCGCAACCACTGGGTTGAACGTTTATGAAATCCCTTCAAGTTTTAAAAAGACATTGGGCCAAGGAAAAAAAAACAAAACAGCCATAGATTTTTTTTTTCTAAAATTTGAACCTCAAATCTAACAATCCTAGACCCGGTGCGCAGTAAAAAGGGCTGTGGTAAAAAAGGCAACAGAAAAAAAAAATATGATAGAAGTTTGCCTCTTGGACAGATGGTGGAAAATTTGACAACGACTATTTGGCAAGAAAATTTAAAAGAAAACAACAACGATGTATGTCTAGTTATATATATATATATATATAGTCCCAAGTTAATATAAAAATCGAAAGTAACGAAAATTATCTTTAACAGAAAAATCATTTCAATTCTTCAAATCTTAAATATTCTTCATAAATTCTTCAGTAAATATTTAATTAGTAATCAATTATTTTTGAAGTTATCAAAAATTAATATTAAAATTACTTTTGATTTGTTCCAAATGGGAAGAGAAGATGCATTTTATTAAAATAATAATAATAATAATAATAATAACTCGAGTCAAAATTAAGATAGAAGCTTGTCGCTTGGACAGAAGTTGGTAAATTTGAGGGGGATTATTTGGTAAAAAATTTACAGTATAGTAAGTCAAACAGCAAGGCTAAGTTAATATTAAAATCGAAAGTACCAAATATTAACTTTTCAGTAAAATCAATTAAGTGATTAAATACTTCAGTGTAGTTGTTAAAAATTAAAAGTACTTTCGATTTGAAAAAGTAACAGAAAACCAAAACTCATACACCCTTGCACTTTTCACTGTTGCCATTTTACTTAAATTCCCCAGACCAATCCTTTTCTTTCGTCGGGTTTCGATTTTCACATAAAGTATAAAACACCTTGTTTGGAAAAAGCGCGTTCTTAACATCATTTAATTTAAATTTAATAGTTCAACCGAAAAGCATGACAAGTTTTTCTTTTTAAGTGTTAATTGTTAAAAATCAGAAGATATCAGAAGAGACTCTTCCATTTAAAAAAAATACGCCCAGGCAGATATTTGGACACAGGACCTTGGCTTAAGGTTCTAACGCTCTATCAACTAATATATCCGTATAACTGTGTAATTACGCATCCAACGTTCATTGGAGTTCCTTTACCTGCAAAGAGTAAAATGATAGAGCCTGAGAAAAGTTACATAATATGAAGCTAAAGAGAATAAATAATTATTCAATGCCAGTATAGTATTCTTTTCCGAACTTCCTTATAAGAAAAAAAAAAAGTAAAGTAAAAAGTAATAAAATTCTTGAAATATTGAAAAGCCACACGCATGAATTTTTAAATAAAACTGGAACTCGATACGTTTATCAGCTTTTCTTTTTAACCCCTTATCTTAAAATTTATTTTACTTTTTAGCCATCTTTCACATACAGCTAAGCGCAGTTTCAAGGTCTCATCTGTCACATTAAATTCACGGAAGGTGCATAAGATGAGCAGAGCGCAAAGAATCTGGTTTCAAGATAATCCAGGAGGCTCTAAAGACGAGAGGAACGCGAAAGAGCGTACGTACCTTATGAGAAAGAAGTCTGAATTTTAGAAGAAATGTACAGATAAAAGTTGCTCAATTTTAATGCAAAGTGTGGATGCTGGATCCTTTCTATATGTCCTTCCCCTTTTTCAGCGGCAGTTTATTAATTATTTCAGTTTTTTTTTTTATCAATTTCCAACTTAGCTGAAAATTGTTCATGGATTTGATTTATCTGTTCAACACCCGCTTGCTAACGTTAATCCTAAGGGGGAAATAATTTACGTTATCTCGTTCGCATTTCAATATTTTTAAATGATTTTTTTTTTTTTTTTTGCATTGGATATCTGAGGTCAATATCTATGCACACTTCTTTGTACTTCTTCGAGTTTTGCTGTAGTTTTTTTTTTTTTTTTTTTTTTTTTTTTTTTATTGAGGATATTTTCAGGTGTCTGATTTTCGATATAATTTATAAGAATTCATTTTATAGACAGCAGTGGCCGGATATTTCGTTATCCACCCATGGTGTAACTTTGTAAGAATGCCCAAACTGCCACGAAATTTTCTTGAGTAGGAATATTTTTTAAAAATATTTTGCAGGCTTATATTAAAAAACATCTAAACATTTTCGTTACATCCTCGATTATTGCTTCAGCAATACATAAAATATTTGAAATCTTAACTATTATAGTATATTGGTATCACAATTAAGATGGTCACTAAAATTAAACATATTCTACTTATTTTCTTATTGGTTAAAAAAATAAATTATTAAGTAATTACAGCTTATTTATCATTCAGAGTTATGATTAAACACAGATTAAAATAAGTTGTAAATGAGTAAAATAAATATACCTATATTTTAACTGAAATTTCTTTCGCTCAAAATCTTCAACATTTTAAGTTTGAGAGAGAGCTTTTTAAAAAATGGACATATTCTTTTCTTAATTTAACAAAAACACATATTTATTGCACGCATTTTTTTTTCTCCCAATTCATAAAATTTTTGCTAAAAATCAAAATTATAAAAAAGGGTGTTTAAAATTAAAAACAAAGAAAGTGTCTGAAATTCTAACGTGTACTTTCTGATGCAAGTGATTGAAGATTAGGAAAAAAATTAAAAATAAATAAAATAAATAGAAAGAATCAGATAAGGAAATTGCTAAGGAAACTGACTAGGAGTGTAAAAGAAAAGTTACTAAAAGCACAGTCACATATTCTCGAAAGAATATTCAGAAGTGTAAAGGATAGGGATAACTCGAAAAGAAGCCTCGAAGAGAACACAAAAGGAATATACTGAAGTTAAAAGAAAAAAATAATTCGAAAAGGTACAAGAAATCCGAAGAATAGCGCTTTAAAAATTGCTGAATATACTTTGTCAATTCTTGGAAGACCTATTTCTGCAGATACAGTTTCGTGAAGTAACGAAAAAAAAAGGTTATAACGGTCAGCTAGCTAAGAGAAACCCTACTTTTCTAGAACAGACCAACAGAAAATAATTCGTTTGCATTTCTAAAGTAGTGTATTTTAAGCTTCGAATTTAGGGGTTTTGTTATATTTAGTAGTAATAAGAGAAAGAGTTACTTTTTTTAGGGGGAAAACTTATGTTGTGTTTAAAGTAGACTTTATAGATAGATGAATCCTTAGAACAATTTTATTATGGAGTTTCAAGTCATTTTGCTTTGAAAAAAGAACTATTATGTTTGCATGAAAATCCTTAAATGTTGAATTTCCGTTAAGTACTCGTAGAATAAGACTACAAGAGGATAAAAAAGAACCTTGTTTATCAAAAGCTCAAAGAAGAATCGCTGGAAAAGACAAGAAATCCAAAGAATAGTGTTTAATATAGCAGCTCAAAGTATAATGTCATGACTTGGAAGACACATATTTATGTAGATACAATTCGTGAGATATTGAAAAACAAAATCCGGTTATAAAAATCCAGTTCACTAAGAGAAAACTTACTTTTCCAGAACAGACCAACATGAAATAATTCATTTGCTATACCGTGTGTATTTTAAGTTTCGAATCTTGAAAATATTGTTATATTTAGTAATACAGGGGATAAAATTACAATTTTGGGAAATCTTATGTTCAGCTTATAGAGTAGACTTTATTAAGAGATGCATCATTAGAACAGCGATTCTCAAACTTTTATTCTCTGTTTAACTTTTGAAGAATTGTGTTACCTGGCGTATCCTCTATTTTTTAATTGTAAGAGTCATGAATAAAAAAATAGTATCAAAGAAGACGACGAACAACATAACTTTTACTTCAAATTTAATGTAAATTTTACAGGTAGTAGGTTTTTTAATGTGGCCAGGTAATCCTGGGCCTTATAATTTTTATTGATTATTATTTAAATGGTTATAAATTTTATTATATTATTATTTTTACTGTATAATGCTATAGTCGAGTGGTGTACCCCTTTTTATGTATTTATCGATGCAAATCTAATGAATGGTGTAGAAGGTATCCAAAAAAGTACTCCACAAATTTAAAATTCAATAATTAATTTATGATAAATATGAAGATGAACTATGTCGCATATTTTAAAGTCGTTCATAAATTTTGTATATTGTAAATTAAAAAAAAAGGTAAAAACTTTCATCAATAGATGGCATCGGCTGTCTCAGCCTGTAAAAATGCTCAAAATAACTTCAAAATGCACAACTTTCTTGCTCATTGCAATTGCTAAATAGAAAAAAAAAGAAAGATTAAAAACTGAGCGACTTTTGATCCAGGTTTCCACTTCAGTTTGTGCATTATAAGATTAGGTTGGCACAGCGCCATCTATCGACAAAAATTTGATTTATTTTTAAGCTATGCATGCAAAATTTAGGAGCTGTCTTATAAACATACTATTTTATATAGTTAAAAAAATTATTAAATTTTAAAGTTGAACCATTTTTTTCGAGGGGTGGGGTGGGGGGGGGGGGGGGGGAGGATATTTTTTGCATGTTGGGTCTTAAGTAATGCTATAATTTACTAATGGCTCCACGAGGAATCTTGTATGTGCAAAAACGTTGTTATATAAATTTATTAAAATATTTTCTACAGCTCGATAATATGCAATATTTAAAAAAAAGATTAACTATTCGAAATTTCTGGTTTGGTTTCGGAGTTTTCGGGTTTTTCCTTCCAATGCATAAATACAGTTGGGGAAGCAAATATGTAAATTGTATGTTCAAAAATACTATACTATGTATGTTATGTTTTCTTCTTTTGTTTACATGTATTGTTGCTTTTTTTTTTTTTTTAGTACTTGTGAGAAAATGGATTTAGAGTGTGAAACCAAACCATGGCTTAAGTTTATTCAAGCTAATACAAATATTCTTTTCCTTTTCATTTACATACACTTAGTCACAAAAGTAAGTAAGCACTCCATATTTCAAATAATAAAGTCTAACTTTTTTCCCGATTAAAAACAAGACACATATTTCGTTGGATGATGTTTTTTTATTGCTTAAACAGAATGAAAAAAAAAAAAATAACGGAATATTATTTTCCTTTGATAATTTTTGGTTCATTTTCTTATCTAACAGAAATATTTACATCATAGAAGCAAGAATGCACTCTGAAAGTTTAAAGGATACGAGTTGTTTAAAATGCTAAACATTGTTCTTCATTCATCTGTAGTTTGACAGTTTTGTAATATTTACAATATTTTTTGCATGTTGGGTCTTAAGTAATGCTATAATTTACTAATGGCTCCACGAGGGAAAGAAATTTCACAAAGTTTGGTGGATTAATAAGAAAATTCTGTAAGAGGAGAAAGACCAGGGAAGGTTGGAAGTACTAAATAAATAAAAAAAGTAGCGAAATTTAGCGTACTGCAGCGAAAATACAGTAGTTACCAATTTTTACAGTAGTTTGTAGTGTACAGGTATCCCCCCCCCCCCCGACTTACGTAATTAATGCGTTCCGCAGGTTTTTACGTAACTCGAATTTTACGTAAGTTGAATGTGTAATTTGCTTAAGTAAAATTTCAAAAGAAACTGCAATATTTATTATATATGCGTTTATTTTCATTTAAGTGTCACCCCAGACTGATGTTTTCTATTCACATTTTCACAGTGGAAAATATCTGTGGCATTACAGTACAACTTGAGCGGTCATCACTAATCAACAACAAAATCTTATTCTGTAACGCTTATTACTTACATCCTCTTCGTATATCATTTTGCTTGGCATTTTATTGAAGTTGTATTATCTGCTCCAAAAATCTCAAAGAATAATTTCACGGCGCAATATCAAGATATTTTGACTTCCTTACACGCAAAGTCGCTGTAAAATAGTAAACCTACCACAAAGAAAATCGTTATAAATTTTATTCCTCTATTCTATTCCATTTCCCGTTAAAGCTGACATCAGCTGTATCCATCGAATTCTTACGAGCTATAAAATGTTCTTCTATTACATCTCGAGTCAAACCGTTGCCAGAATATTTTGCCTTTAGAGAAAAATTAAAAAAACAGTTCGATTACATAGTTTCTGAATAAGAGTACCTGCCAATTTGATAAGTTTGCGAACAGAAATTCATTTAAAAATGCGTCAGAAAACAGCCAGTTTGGAAGGCTGTTGTTTCCTTTTGACATTTTCACAGTTGAAAATATTTATGGCACTACAGTGCAACTTGGGCGGTCATCACTAACCAAAAAGAAACCTTATTCTTTAACGCATATCAATTACATCTACATCAATATATTATCTTGACTGGTATTTTATTGAAGTTGTACTATCGGCTCCCACAATCTCAAAGCATTATTTCATGGCGCAATATCAAAATATTCCGACTTCCTTACACACAAAGTGACAGTGAAATAGCAAACCTACCACAAAGAAAATCGTTAAATTTTATTCCTCTATTCTATCCCATTTCCCGTTAGAGCTAACATCAGCTATATTCAACGAATTCTTACAAGCTATAAAATATTCTTCTATTACATCTCGAGTCAAACCGTTGCCAGAATATTTTGCCTTTAGAGAAAAATTGGAAGAAACAGTTCGATTACATAGTTTCTGAATAAGAGTGCCTGCTAATTTGATAAGTTTGCGAATAGAAATTAATTAAAAAATGCGTGGAAGGATGTTGTTTCCTTTTCACATTTTCACAGTTGAAAATATTTGTGGCATTACAGTGCAACTTGGGCGGTCATCACTAACCAAAAAGAAACCTTATTCTTTAACGCCTATCAGTTACATCTACATCAATATATTATCTTGACTGCCATTTTATTGAAGTTGTACTATCTGCCCCCAAAATCTCAAAGCATTATTTAATGCGCAATATAAAAATATTCTGACTTCCTTACACGCAAAGTGACAGTAAAATAGCAAACCTACCACAAAGAAAATCGTTATAAATTTTATTCCTCTATTCTATTCCATTTCCCGTTAAAGCTGACATCAGCTATATCCCTCGACTTCTTACAAGCTATAAAATGTTCTTCTATTACATCTCGAGTCAAACCGTTGCCACAAAAGAAATCACGACACCACATTCCTTTGGGGTCCATACACCGTGACAGATAGGATCATCCAAAAACGAATTTTCCTTTTTTTCCCCTTTGGTTGTTTTCTTTTCTCCAGACCCCCTCACGAACGTTTTTCGTTCTTCTCCAACCTCTTTCGATTCTCATATGAAGTTTGAACGGAGTCCTTGAACCTTTTTCCTACCTGGATTGGAGAAGGAAAAACATTATGGAGTAAGGGGAAAAAGAAACTGAGTTTATTTTGATGAAAATGTCAAAGGAAATGCCTTGATGCAACTGTTTCTAAAAGTAATATTGTTTCAATTATCGTTCCGATATTGAAAAATTGTTTCGAGAAAATGGTCTCAGAAACGACATTTTATTTGATATTGGAAATATATAGAAGTAATAAAATTACTCATGAAAATATTTTGAAAAGCGTGAAATATATGTATTATTTCTTCTTTAACGTTCGAGTTCCAAGACATTGTATAAAAATATAAACAGCGCAATAGCCTTTTATTTTGTCCTTAATAACAGTTACTAAAAGTAATAATTTTCTAATAAAAAAAAAAATAAATTGAAAAAGGTTGTATAACCTATAACATGAATGATTTTTTTTACTTGATAATATAATTACACATGATATTTGTGACTGCCTCCTGGACTATTACGAAAGTATCAGCACACCCGTCACAGTCACATTAAAATGCAATTACAGTTATAACTGGCGTTGCCAGGTCCACGGTCACAAAAAAGCGGGACAATGGACATAAAAATACAGTAAATCCTAAGAAGCGGAATCTGTCGATAACGGAATCCTGCTTTAAACTGAATTTTTCTGTGCTATTAACGAACAGAAAACCATACAATTATACCTGCTAAGACGGAATCTTTCTCTGGTCACTTGAAATTCCGTCTTAGTCGGATTTTATTCCATTAAATAAACACAATAATCTGTATGGTAAAATCTGTGAAGGCGGAATCACCAGGGACCGAAACAAAAATCCATTTAGCAGAGATTTCCGAGTGAGCAGTTATAATTGTACGGTATTACTTATGTGTGGATCATAAAAATTTTACGTTTAAGACGGAATTCCATTATAAACAGGTTTTGTTTTCAGAAGTTTTACAAATAAAGTACAGTATATCCTGTAAAAACAGAATTGCTACAGATTGGAAAAATATTCAGTCTTAGACAGATTTCCGCTTTGGTAGATTTAAACTGGTATTCCTTTCATCGAAATCGTAAAAATTTTCCGTTATAGACAGGATTAGTTTTCACAGGTCTTACTGTATTAAGTTCCGCTCGATGCAGACTAACGAATAGCATGGTGCTAAAAGAAATTTAAAGGAATACATGCAACATTAAAAATCGGGACTTCTGTCGTCCCGCGCGCAATGGTGAACGGGTTTTGGAACCCCTGAAAATCGGGACATTCCACGTAAAGCGGGACACCTAGCAACACTAGTTATAACCATATGACTGTCAAACTTAATATCTCATTTACGACAGATGTAAATGCTAAATTTGGAACCTGCAGTTTGTACTACAATACATGTAGTAATTAAATTCATATACGTCTTTAGTTTGACACACTTTTAAAATATTAACGGCTAATACTCTCAAAATACAAATATACGTAATTCAGTTTTTTATATCATATTGGAACAACTATCTTTTTTTAAGCATATAAAAAACTACAGAAGAAAAAAACATTACATTTTTCCCAGACAGTCAGAGAATAGAAATCGCAGTTACATTAAAACACACATTGAAATGCTGAAGATTAGATTTTGAGCAAAGGGAATTTCACAGTTAAAATGATTACATTTATTTTGCTCATTTAAACCGCTCGTCTTAATGTGTTTTTCATCTTGACTCTACATAAGTTTTAATTATTTTATAGATATTTTTTAATAAGCAAAAACGGAAGTGGTCACGTACGGTGTCCAACAACAATTATACGGTGGTGTAAATTATCTGTATTAGGATAGTACATATTTGCTACACCTGCCGTACTCAAGCATGTTATAATTTTGATAGAATTATCTTTGTTTATTCTAAATTTAGTTATGCAGTATGACAACAACTACATTTAATGTACTTTATGTAACTTTTGTAACCCCGTAGAGAGAAGAGTTTAGTATTTTCTAAACCATGCGAGATCGTTATTTTTTCTGCGAAATAAAATATCTTCGATACTACAACACAAGAAAATTACGCACCCAATAATCATTTTAATTCGACGGACAGTGTACTATAGCAATTATATGGTGGTGTAAATTCCTGGCGTTAGGATTGAACATATTTTCAACATATTTCGTTTATATAAGTTTCTTTTGACTGTCCTCTATTAAATTTATTTTTCTGTTAATATAAAAATATCTTAATGCATTTGATTCCACATAATTGTTTACATAAATATTGCGAAAAATATATCTTCCAAGTAATAATTAAAAAATAGTAACGCAAGCTCCGGTGATTGCTTTTTAAACACGTTTAAAGCCAGATGTTTGGAACCAAGCCAGTCTCTATAGAAAAGATTCTTTTCAAAATTTGCTCTTGAATTCAAGGTGAAACGCAGACAATTCTACTTCAGAAAGTTCAAGGAGGATGAAAAGAAAAAGTAAAGGAACACCCGTCATAAAGTAAACTGATTCGTTTTAATTAGCAGTGACAGATGTAAATACTAGCTTCGTTCCAGACGACTCAAGTGAACTGAAAAAAATAAAGTTAAAAAAATCAAATTCCAAAGACGTGAATAATTATTGGAGAATGTAAAAAGAAACTTATGTAACCAATATCGTATTTATTAGCTGTAAATCAACAACTGGAATATACAGTCGAATTCTGTTAATACGAGAAGTAAGGAAATTATAAAAGTCCTCGTATTAATCGTTGCTAGTAATACAAATGAAGATAAAACTGAGCTTCGGCGCCCATCAGGCACGTCAACCGCCTTTTCCAAGTTCTGTGGAACTTTTAGCAGGCACGACTAGGATAGTTCCTGTATGCTCTACGACCGGTGGGGGCGCTGCCACCTGCTGACCACCCCCATTTTCCCAAGTGAAAGGACGACATAGGTCGCTGCTATTTGCGGTGGCTCCCATCCTCTTGGGAGGCCACCACATTACACTTGGGGACGAGCCGGACACCCAAAAGGGAACCAGGACCTAGGCCTTAAGTCAGGTTTTCCCGACTCGCACTTGCTTTACCAAAGCTTGAGGGACGTGCTTTGATGAAGATATAATCTGAAAAACACATAATTAAACTAATTACTACCATTAATTGCTTTAATTATTAGTAATTTCAAACGACATTGAACGGTGTACAGTAATGCAACTGATCACTTACATTTTCCAAGAAAAAATTGGCTAATATCGCAGTAGTTACTGGAATTTTCAAACTACTGATTTCATATATCCTTTTCATTTTAACAGTGCAATAAGAGACATGAAAAGGCTGGTAAATATGGCTCAGGGTCCGGATTAAAAAAAGAAATAAAGCTTTTCTTTTATGTTCCTTCTTTTTCATGGATCGGTTGTAAATCTTATGAAAGGACGGTACTTGAAAGTTCTGAGCTCTCTTTTCTTTCTTTCATTCTTTCAAGATCTCAGGATATTCCTTTGCATTTTGTTGGCTGGAGGGTCTCCTTGAAGGTTCAAACTCTGCATGGTAAAGCCGATAAATAACTACATTTTGACTAGTGCTCCCTACGCGATACGTATTTCAGTTATACGTTTAACCGATTTACGTATATACGTATAATACGAATATTTGAAATACGTATACATAAAATTATTTGTTTAAACGTATCCGCATAAGCGTATACCGGTTAAATATATAATTCAAGTATACGTATATTTCAAATATATGTATTTACTTTTAATGTGAATGGACGTCATCAGTCTTACGTCACTGAACAGAGAAAAAGCTGGAAATCGTGTCATTACCGTAGCAATCTGCATAATATGTTTCATACATAGGTTCTTGTTATTTTTTCCTATAAATATTTTAATTAATTTATGTTACTTCTAATTTTTATTGAATTAAGTGATAAAACGTTATATAAATTTGCTAGAGCAATTTAAATTGTTTTATATTTCTTAAATTTGCCATTATGGTTGTTATATGCCATTGTGAATGCAGGACTCTAGCGGGTGTTTCTCAATGTGTCTGATCCGCAGATCAGCAGGAGAAAAATCATCTTTTTTTCACGCAATGAATGAAAACCGTTTATACGTTTAACCACTGGAGTAAGATCCGTATATACGTTGTACCGTATATACCGTTATGTATAATACGTATAACCGCCTTGGCCGTATCATACGTATCCAAAATGAGTACCCCGTATAGTACGTATTATACGTATACTCGTATAAACGTTTAATAGGGAGCACTAATTTTGACAGACAGTTGTAATGTAGAAATGTTATCGCTCAGAAAAGACAGTGCTCGATAAGAAAGTGATTTCTTTCCTAATTCTATCCTATTTTTCAAAGAAAATTGCATTTAAATAACAGATGTTTACGTATTAGCCATGATCCTGCTTTTGTAGCTTGCAAAAAGCATGGAAATCTTAGTATAGTTTAAATCATGAACCATTATTTACGTGCAACTTGCTCGTTTTGACCATGCTCTCGTTTTAACCAAGCTCGTATAATGCCAGTTTACAAATATTGTGGATATATTAAGCCTTTTATTGAAAATATTTCCAATTTATTTTAAATGCTCAGCAATATTACTAGTCCATTAGAAACTATTATATGCCGATATTTCACCAATATTGTGTAAATATAATTACGCAAAGTCGGTTATATATTTTTGAAGACCATTGAATAAATTTTATAAATTAGGTGCAATACTGTACTAATATATTAGTTTGATAAATGGGATATGACAAGTACAATAATTTCCCCTATTTAGAGAAATATAAGTGTGTTAATTTTGATGAATTAACTAACTTTAAGGATGTTAAGAGTTCTAAAAATTTCAGTTCAAAAAATTTATGCTTGTAAAAATTTCAATTTTAAAATTTTCCGTAGTGAAACCACATTTGCAAAAAACTATGCTTGTAAAAATCATACTTAAACCACGACTGTAAAAATTCAGTTGTAACGTTTAAATCGTAACCTTTTAATTGTAACATTTCAGTTAAAATATTTCAATTTTTTAAAAAAGATTTTAATGCACGGTTATAGCTTTAGCGCGAAAAAAAAAAAAAAAAAAACTCTGCGGTCCTGAGGCAACAATCGTTAATAACTCAAGATGTAATTCGTTTATCGGATGGAAAACTGTTCTAATACAAATCACATTAATAATCATGACTGCAATAAGTATGTTTAAAAATTATGTTATCATGTTCCGTAAATGTATCAGAAAGTTTCGCGCTGTTGAGCTGAGTGAGGATAAAAAAAATTTTTTTTGACAACCACCTTATCTTAAAATGTTAAATATATTTTTAAAGAAAAAATCAATAGAAAATAAATGCAGAATTGTTAACGCAATTATAATCTTTAGGATATATGATGTCGCATCATATATTATTCAATTTTTGCAATTATTCCCCTCTCATTTAATTCCCTTTTCCAAATTTGTTCCCCTTTTTCATTATTTTAACACTCACTGTTCTACAAAAATACTTTTTCATTTTCCTTTCCCACCCTTTTGTTAAATTCAATGTAACAAATTTAATTCCGTTTATTCTAATATCCTTTTATTTCAGTTACACTAAAAATATTTCTATTCTGTGCTGATAATGTAAATGAAAACCACTACATCTACCCTTTCAAATAGCTAGCATAAGATGCCCATCTGCCATCTCCTTATTTGGTCACAAAGATCTGTTGCTAACTGATTTCTTCATACACAACCTTTTAATTACAATGATTCCCAAGAGAAACCGAATAATTCTGGTCCAAAAATATCCAACGTACATATCGAAGTCATAACAAATTCTAAGGTTCGCGGATTCAAGAATGCGAAAACTCTCTCGAGCCCCATTTGTGTGGTTTAGCATTCCCATACATGTTGGCTACTGCCGAAAAATTCGTTAGGATAATTTATTCCAAAAATGGCTCTGTTCTCAAAATTTTTAATTGTCTTTATGCTCTGTTTGGAGAAATCATCGCCATATTGTAACCTTTGGGCGAAATGTAAATTCATTCGAGTTCATGTCATGATACGAGAAATAATCAATTCTCTCGCTAATCATCTTGCTATCAACATGTAACAATCTCACAAATTGTGTTACGGGCCCGGGTGCCCCTGTGCTGCCGTGGGCAGTCGTAGCCATGGAACGTTTCCTGTACTTGTGCAATTATATATAGAACCTGGGATTAATTAAAATACCTTCATCTACTCATGTCTGCCTGTTCTTCCAAATGTGCCTATTCTCATTTCTTCTAAATTTATAGATTTATTGGAAGGTAATAATATTTTTAGTCATCGAAATACTCCTCTCCATAAATCCACTTTATCAAGAACTATTAGCATAGGACAATTCTAGTAGCGTGACTGAATCATACTGAAACAGAATGGGTCCCAGCATATCTACATCAAAATCAAATTACAATAAAAATAAGTTAAATAAATTTTTATTTACTGACTTTACTGTGAGTATTCACTCACTCATGTGCGATTTTAAGTGTTACTTTTATGTAACTTATTTATTTATTTATTTATTTATTTATTTATTTTAGTATCTTGTATTATATAAACATTGCAGCTAAAAGTTTTGATGTTTGTGCATCATCATATCTGAATATCGCTTTATTTAATGACAGAAATTGGCAAGTAATTAAAACAAAGATTTTTATTCAGAAATAGTGATAATAAAAAATATTAAGGTTTGGATGCAGTGTTTTTATAATGCAAGATTTGAAGAGGGAAAAAATGTTGGTCCGAGTGCGATTTTACTAGTTTCCCAACTATGATAACAATCGTGCTGAGAAGAGATATTTACAGGCATTTTCATTTAACCGTTGAATGGAAGCTCCGAAGAAAATAAAATGTTTAGTTAAAAGCCTTTTCCTTTGGTTTTAAAAGAAATTGTGTCATTCTTTTGTGTTGCTGAGGAGTGCATTGTTAATTTTTTTTTTTAATTTAAAATGCTATACATTTTTTTTTCTGCAACAATGTTAAATAGCTGAATAATACATGAACTGAAGATATAACAAAAAGATACAATTAATAAATTAAAAGCTTTTGTTTTTACACTCTTCTTCGAAATTAATTTACAGAAAGTCAGGTAATCCTAATAATATTATAAATCTGATTGTGTGCAAATGTTAGGCTGAAGCCAGCGTCAAAATGGAGCATTTAATGATCCTGTATTTTTGCATATAGATTGATTATAACCCTCAAATGAACATAGGCTTGTTTTTGTTTATTTTATTCAAATATTTTTCTTAATAATTCAAAATTTTGTTATTTTCATAGAGAATAAATGGACATTTTTCCGTATAATATTTTTAAATGGTTAAATTTACTTTACCGTTGCTAATACTTTATCGTTGCCAAAACTAATTCAAAAGCCGGAATAACAATTTTTACTCAACAATTTAGTTTCAATTGAAAAATTGTCACGTGAAAATTGAAAATGAAATAAAAAAATTAAAGAATTAAAAAGAAGATTAAATAATATTATTAGAAATAAAACGTATTTTTTTTTAGTTTTTATAATAATACAATGTTTCAATATGCGTAACCATAGGAAACAGGTGAATATGACGTCATATTTCACAACTAAAGCGGATAAGCTTTGATTGGTGAAATAAAATGATCTTGGGTTTTACCTTCACTTTTTGTTTCTTTTGTATGGTAACTATACTTGGCGTTTTACCGTCTGTGCACGACTAATATAACTATACCGTATTTTTTATTTAAATTTTAAAAAAGTAAAAAGAAGTTTCAAAAGAAAATGGTTAGCAAATGTCAATAATATGCTCTGCAAAATTATCTATGTCGAAAATGATGTCATGGATTGCGAGAAATAGCTATTTTCATTCTTAAAACTAAAAGAAATAACTCGATTACCTAAAAAAAAAATGACGAATGTTAATAGTTCCATTTTTGTTGATAAAACATAAGATTTAATATTATTTCGTTAAAGTAACATAATTTCCCCTATGCCAGTATTAAAATTAATTGCCTGGAAAAGAAAATTAACAAGAATTATGTCATTAAAATGGGATTTCTCTTGAGAAAAAGAGACGTCATATTTGAAATAAAACGGAAATTTTCCACTATCTTTTAAAAGGATGTGAATCAATTCATTACATTAATAATACAAGGATCAGTAATTATAAAAAGTAGATGAATTTCATGCCATATTTATAACGAAAAATTTAAATGTTTTTTTTTAATCTATATTGATTATTAAGCATAAGTATCCGTTGTATACAGATGACAGTTTTCTGCTAAAAATCACATCATAATTTCAAGAAAAAGAAAATGAACACGAATCTATTATATTAAAATCTAACCGTGTGTTTGTATTTCGCAAGTACTCCTAGACTATCGAACGCAACGCGATTTACTTAATACCGGTTATCATTGATCCGAGGATGTCACACAAACTCTCAGAATTAAAAAAATTAAATTAAATGCCAAGAAGTTTTTTTTTTTTTTTTTTTTTTTTTTTTTTTGTAAATTTTTAACGAAGTTTCTATAAAAACGGAAAGTAAATTACTCCATATTTGTGTATAAAAAAGGAGAAATAAAACAGATCAGTATATTTTTTACACCATTTTCTCATTAAAACTGAAAAACAGAATTTATTTTCACTTTGAATAGATGGTGAAAACAAAATCTTGATTTCAGTAAAATTATCCGAAAAATAAAAACACATTTTCACATATTCAAACTTCATGAATAAATTTATTCTGGAGAACAAAAATTACCTGTCAACATACTGTCATTTAGAAAACAAGATTTGTTTCAGCTATACATTAAATCAAGGAGGCAGAATTGAATTTAAAGAAAAACCATATACTATTTCCAATTAATGATTTTCTGAAGGATGGCAGTTAAACGTTTCACTTAAAAGTAAAATTGTCCACCAGGTAAAATTGACATTTGTTTTTACCCAATTCGTCTATTTCCACGATTTTATTTGGCCCTCCTTTTTGTATTGGTTGCAATTTCATTTTCGCGATTATTTGGCACAAAATTTCACTTTTTTGAGACTGAGTTATGTCAAGGTCCCTATAACAAAAAATACCGTATTGTCTCCTAATGAAATGTGATAAATAGTTAGTTAATTATTAACGTTTTTAATTATCGGGAATGAAATATTTTGCTTAATTAATGTATTTATTCTTCTTTTAATGTTGCGTGAACGAAGTCACGGGTAACAGCTAGTATTTGAATATGCTCGAAGTTCTTGGCGATTATTAGCATAAAATAGTGAAAAAAGCAACACGAAATTAGTACTATGACTAAATCATACTGCACCAAAACGTACGCAGCAAGCATATCTACATTAAACGGACCAGAAAGGTCTAAAATGACGAAAAAGATTTATTATTATTATTTTTTTATAATGTTCCTTTAAAACCTTTAAGATTAAATCTTAAGGAAGTCGTACAGCTGGTCCAATGGGAAAATTCCTAAAATTACGGCCGTACAAGCCGTAAAACGTTGAAATCGACGATACCTGCGAAGGGAAAACTTTAAACCCAATTACTAATTATAAATATATCAAAACACTGTTTTTCAGTGGTTTGGACACAATAACTTTTGAACAAGTTAACGGTCTTGCGTGTTTCTTTCTTTCTTTTTTAATAAATAAAGGTAATTAAATTCTCTAAAAATTATGCATCTAAAAATTAAGTTATTACAAAAAATTATGAACATTTTTTTTTTTTTTTTTTTTTTTTTTTTTTTTTTTTTAAAATCTATGATCGTTCATAATGTCATTTTTAACATAATTCTCTGCACTACCTATTTTCACAGACATTACTTTATTTTCTAAGATATAAACAGGTATTGTACATGTCCAAAAGTCTTAAAAAACACCTTAAAAATCAGGACATGTACAATACCTGTTTATATCTTGGAAAATAAAATGATGTCTGTGAAAATAGGTAGTGCAGAGAATTATTATATTTATTTTTATTTTATTTTTATTTTTTACTTCAGGAATAATCGAGAGATAACGTAATAAGCAGTATGAAGAAGAAATAAAGGCTAAAAAATATGGAACTTGTGCTTCAAAATCATGTCCAAAACTAGTTTTGTAAGATTAATTTTATGGTTCAATGTTAAAATTGTTGTTATTGTTTTTTACAATTTAACAAGCATTTTATATTCCTATAAAACAAACAAATAATTGGAAAAAATGACAGTCTAAATTCAGTCTTTCTAATCCATGATCAAACTTCAATAAATTTTCGTCGTTTCAAACCATTCTGATCCCTTTAAAATCCAAATAAAATAAAAATAACTGAAATCATATTTTTAATTAGATTTTTCTTTTTAAATATTGAATGCTAATCGAATTGCTTTTCCTTCCAGATATTATGTTTGAAATGCAAATAAAATAGAGATTAAAAATTAATTATTTATACAAAAATATAAATTAAATAATAAAATAATAAAAGCAGGTTATATGGTTGGATCTGCAGTGTTTTCAAGTTGATATTGGCATTAAAGATAAATTTAGTATTTTGCAAATTAAAACTATGGCCGGAACCCCAATAATGCTAGGCAATAGAAGTTTAAGAAATTTCTTGTTTTTTTTGCAAATCATATATAGAACCAAATCGTACCCAACATATTTACATTAAAAGCCAAATAAAATTAAAATAATTAAAATCGTACTTTTTATATATTTTAATTTTGAAATAACTATAGATTTAAACTATGATTTAACACGAACTAGAATTAAACGTGTATAACAAAAAGGATACAATTAATAAATTAGAAGATTTTATTTATGTAATTTTTTTCGATATTAACTTATGTAAAATCAATACTCGAAATTCTTAACGATTGTCTATAGCAGAAAAAGGTAAAAAAAGAAAAAACTTAGTACTATAACTAACCAGGATTCGTACGGGTTGCTTACTGTTAATACGGTATTCTCTTAAAGAAATCTTTACCTTATTTAATTGAAAGATTCTTCGATTAAAAGGCAAATTCTTTTGAAATTAGTTATATTAAAAAGAAAACACCTGTATGAAATCTGCTAAATAATACTGAACGAAAGCGTTATCAGCATATTTTTATTCAAAGCAAATAAAATAATTAAAATTATATTTGTATACACATTTAAATATATATATTGCATAATAATACAGTTATTTCCCCCCCCCCCAGCTGTTGTAGGCTAAAAATAAAAGTAATACATGTAGATTATTAAAATAAAATTGAAAAGTTTTTTTATTAAAATTTTAAAACTCATTTACATCCGGGATAATTATATTCTTTGTGAGACATATTGCAGAGTGAATAAAAACCAGGTCTCGTTCAATAAATACTAAACGAAAACAATTATAGGGAAATTTTAAAATACAACCTAAACCAGAAAAACTACAAAACAGTTTAATTATAAAATTTAGATTCTTTCTTAACTTAGAAGTGTATTTTGTATAATAATATTTTGTATATTTTAATACAGTGGTTCCGAACGTGTGGCGTACGCATCACAGGGAACGCTCCATCTTGTTTCCCAACAGTAATATCATTCATGCCGTGAAAAGACATTTACAGGCATCCACATTTAATAGTTGAACAGAAAATCGGAAAAAAAGAACGATATATATATATATATATATATATATATATATATATATATATATGTTTTTTTAGTTAAAAAAGCATTTTTTTGTTTATAATAAACACATTTGTTTTGTTGTTTCGTTTTACACAAAAATATATTGTTAAATATTTTATAGTTTTAAAGTAGTATGTTATTTTGCAACAATGTAAAATATCACTGTAACACATGAACTGCATTCTTTCGTTAATTGCTAAAAGGTGTTACATAAAACAACAAAAACACACGCTTTTTTACTAATTGTCTACATGTTTCGGCACCATCGGAGCCGTTCTCAGGACAATTCCAACAAGTAATGTACAATTAAACAAGTGAAGTACAATTAAAGAAGTAAAACAAAAGGGTACAATTAATAAATTAAAAGCTTTTATTTTTCACTCTTTTTTCGAAATTAACTTGAAAAAAAGATGCTCGAAATTTTTAACGGATATTAGCATAAAAAGGTAAAAAATTAAGACGATATCAGTATTGAGACTAAATAATACTGTATCAAAAAGTACCCAGCATATTTACTTAAAACTTATTATAACCCCCCCCCCCCCCCCCCTCCATAAAAATAATACATTTAAGTAAACTTTAAAAAGAAAAAAAATGAATGACTGATACAATTGCCTTTCACCGCCTACACACACAGTTATCATTTCACTGGTTTTCCAACAATAATAGCATGCATGCAGTGAACAGACATTTACAGGAAGATTCATTTAACCACTTAACAGTTTCATTTTTATGACTAAACCCGATTTTTTAGTAACTATAAAAGTCTAACTAGTCAATTTTATGATTATTTTTGAATTTGAAAGTGTATTTTTATATTTTGTGTAGTTTACCTATATTTTTCTTTTGTTTATAAGCAGGGCTTGATAAATACGGTCGTCAAGTCACCTCTGGCGACCTGGCATTTTTTCTTTGTTCTTTCTTTTATCTGTTTTTTTCTTTTGTATAAAAATTGACCTAAGAAATGCGCACAAACGGCATTTTTTCTCTCCTCCTCCCCTACTCGTGCGTGGCAAGTAGTGATCTTCTCTCGTACTTTTAATGGAAGTATTTATTATTCTACCCGGCTTATAAATAAGCTTACTTTTTACTATGAATATGTTTACGGCAATTTCTATCAATAGCAGCATCTGTTACTCATCTTAGTTCCAATGTTAAATTAAAATTCTCATAAGATGCTTCCTTATAGATGTTGCAAAAGTTATAAAATATTAAGAAATAAACTTAAAAATTATATATTTTAACTTCAATTTTCAATTTCGCAAAACAAGTTCATCAAATTCAAATTTTAAATAATAAAATCAGAATTGTTTGATTGACTTCGACAGGGAAATAGACTAAAAATTGTTTTAGCCCTTCACTATTTTATCTATGCTCCCCCCCCCCCCCTCACCAGATATAGATTGTGTAGCACTCAACTATATTGAAGCATATGGAAACCAGCATTTCCCGAACATATCGGCTAATTCTTCAGCCTTTACAGTGTTTCTTTTCTTTTTTTTTTTTTTTTAGATATATAATTTTTATAAGCTTCGTTAGAAAACTTAGTTTATATAATATTATCTTTCTAAACAACTATGTTTCTTATTACTTTCTCAATTAATTCATAAAAAAAACTTTTTCGCTTTTTGAAAATCAATGAGATGACAGGAGATGGGGGAGGGGGGGGGGGGGGATAAATATTTGTTATTGGCAACTAGGGCCTGATCAATGCTACGTGGGACCCGGGGCACAAAGACAGTGTTGGGGGCCCCTTCCTCACAAAAATTGCATTTTAAACATGACAAACATCTTTATGTGCAGTTACATTTTAAAGCCATATTTGCCTTATGAAAAAAGAATATAGTATAGAGATTATTTTTGCATTATTTTTCGAAATTAAATTACAAAAAAAATCAAGGTAATATTTAAATTTCTTAGCTATTGTTGGCAAGTAACTGCATAAAAAAATCAAAATCTCCATACTGTTATATTCATATAATGATTGCTGCAAGGATATTTTTATTCAGCACTTAAAATGAATATGTACATTATTTTTATGTCACTTGTAATAGAAGTTTTTAATATTGTTTTTTTTTTTTAGCTTTTAGTTTTATTTTCATAGTTACATCTGTTTTCTTTTTTTATTTAACCTGTAGGCGCCACACTTCGGTTCAGCACCCGTGCACTCTATACAAGGCGAACCAGTTACAAGGCGAACCTGCATATAACTTTGTTGGAAATATAGTGATAATGAAACATAACGCATGATTCCTATACGAAAGTTAATGAAAAATCGATCTGTGATATTTATTTTTATCAAAAATTTTATTTTGTTAATGAAAAATGCAAATTAATTAACTGCATGTTTTCAAAAAACGCAGTCGATTTGACATTTTAGTCGGGGCAAATTTGCACTAGTGTGGACTTCACGAGTTACGCTTAATTCGAAGGGATGGAATGTATTTTTTTCACAACAGATACGGAAATTTCCCCCTAAGCCGAAAAATTTGATGCGTCAACACTGCAAAAAATAACTGTTGATTTTACAGTATAAAACTGGCACCCCAGCTGCCAGTATTACACCGTAAAATTAACAGTATTAAACAGTAAAATAAGCAGTAATACGCTGCCGTGCAAGCAGTAATACGCTACCGCGCATGCACGATCATTTAATAATTGAATGAAAGAATAGGAAAAATAATTAAAATTATGTTTTAGTTAAAAGCTTTTTCTTTTGGTTATAAGAGAAATTATTTCATTCTTTTGTTATACAGAGGAGTATCATTAAATATTTTATAGTTGTAATGTATAATTTATTCTGGAATAGGTGAAAATGTCACTGTAATTTCATGAACTGGAAAAAACAAGCACATCAAGAAAAGTGAAATTAATAAATTAAAGCTTTAATTTTTGCATTCTTTTTCGGAATTGATTTGCAAAAAATCAATATAATATCTAAAAGGTACTCACATTTCTTAACTAATTTTAGCAGGTAAGTACATAAAAATCTTGATACAACTTATATATTAATACGAGCAGGGAAGACCGAGCTATGCTCGGTCCAAATTAAATTTGAGTTCAAATATCATGACCCATGACCAAAATGACCCACTAATTGAATTTTCTCGAACATGTGACTTAGCCCAACAGTCTTCTCGTGCCGGAAAACCATAGGATGCAAAATTTAGTGTAAATTGAGCCGCTTTTTAGATATTGACCCACAATGACCCAGAAATGACCCACTAATCGAATTTTCTCGAACATGTGACCTAGTCTAATGATTTTCGCGTGCCCGAAACTCGTAAAATACAAAATTTAATCAAAATCGTTAGAGCCGTTTTTTAGATAAAATTAATTTGACCCGCGTTGACCCAAAAATGACCCACTAATCAAAAGTTCTTGAACATGTGACCCAGCCCAATTGACTTCTCATGCTCGATAATGGTCGGATACAAAATTTCGTCAAAATCGTTTGAACCGTTTTTTAGATATAATTAGATTGACCATGACCCAAAATGACCCAAAATGACCCACTAATCGAATTTTCTCGAAAATGTGACCTAGCCCAACAGTCTTCTCGTGCCCGAAAACCATTGGATGCAAAATTTAGTGTAAATTGAGCCGCTTTTTAGATCTTGACCCACAATGACCCAGAAATGACCCACTAATCGAATTTTCTCGGAAATGCGACCTAGCCCAATGCTTTTATCGTGCTCGAAACTCATAGGACACAGAATTTAATCAAAATCGCTAGAGCCGTTTTTTAGATAAAATTAATTTGACCCGCGTTGACCCAAAAATGACCCCCCTAATCGAAAGTTCTCGAACGTGTGACCCAGCCCAATTGACTTCTCATGCCCGAAAATGGTCGGATACGAAATTTCGTCAAAATCGTTAGAGCCGTTTTTAAGATAATTTTTGCATATATATATATATATATATATATATATATATATATATATATATATATATATATATATAACCACCCACAAGATTTGCTCGTATTAGAATATATGATATAAACTGATTATTACTATAACGGTATTTTTATTTAGTATTTAAAAAAAATATGCATACTATTTTTATGTCATTTGCGATATAAATTTTTATTATTGTTGTTTTAGCTTTCAGTTTTATTATCATAGCTACTCTGCTGTTTATTTATTTAATCTTAATTGAAATATATATTTTTTTCACAACAGATAGAACAAATTCTCTAACCTTAAAAATTTGAAATATCGATGAGTTTTTTTTTTTTTTTTTTTTTTTTTTTTTTTTTTTTTTAAATGAAAATTATAAATTCTAAATATGAGAAACGCGTAAAAATTAATTTGGAAAGAGAGCATGTTACGCATTTACTTGAATTACAACAAATTTTAAATATTTTACATGAATATAACTGAAAATTTATTATTTTAAATTGTTGTTTTCCCCAATTATTGCGATTTCACTAGTTTTCTAACAATTATAGAATTCGTGTGATGTATAGACACTCACAGGCACAATCATTTTTAATCATTGAATGGAAGAAGTAATTAAAATTATTTTTTAGTTAAAAGCTTTTTCTTTTAGTTATAAATGAGATTGATCCATTCTTATTTTCTACAGAAGAAGGTATTGTTAAATATTTTGTCGTTTTAAAATATAAATTATTCTGCAATAATGCAAAATGTCACCATAATTGCATTAACTGCAATTAAACAAGTACAACAAAAGGTGCAATTAATAAATTAAAAGCTTTTTTCCGAATTAACTAAGGGATAATGAATATAATATTTAAACGTATTTGGAATTCAAAGGGATTGTTAGCAAAAAAAGGTAAAAAAGAAAGATGGTATTAGTACTTAACTGTATAAAAATTAACCAAAACGTACCCAAATACCTTAAAAAAAGCTGAATTATATTTTTATTTACTTATTTATCTTAATTATTGCATAATAATAAAATAGTTTTTCTCAAAATATTATAACGTTACTGGTTTTCCCAACAAAAACAGCATTCAGGCTGTGAAACGACATAGGCATGCTCATTTAACTGAATCAGAGCTCCCCAAGTCGGGTTATACCCGGTCCGAAACCAAAATTTCGGTTTAAAATTGATCCAAAACAGACATTTCTTCAACCTGAAACCCGATCGAACATATTAAAACCAGAACCCGTTAGCAAAAGAAACTTAATCCGCATTTTAATACAATCACGCAAAAACAGTTTAAAATAATATGTCTAATATAAATTTTACCATTTTGTATAAAAATGAACACATATACACTCATTAATAATCAAATATGTAGTTTTTTTAATTTGAAAAATTTTCAGGATTTTTGAAAATCCAAGTCAACCCGAGCCCGAGCTGAAAGAATCAAAACCTAACCCGAAACCAAGACATTCAAAATCCATTCCACCCGACCTAAAAAAAAAAGCATCGAACCGACATGACCCGATTTGACCGGATGCAAGACTTCAAATCGAGTCGAGTAATTTGAATGGAAGATCCGAAGAAAAAAATCTTAAATTACTTTTTAATTAAAATATTTTTTCCTTGGTTATAAGAGCAATGGTTTCATTTTAAAGTTTCATAGAGAAGTATTGTTGATTATTTTACAGCTTTGAAGTATAAAATATTCTGCAATAATGTGAAATGTCACTGTTAATACATGAAGTGCAGTCAAACAAGTACAGAGTTATTATTCTATATAACGCACAACATTTTAAAATATATCAGGGATACTTATGGTGACTATCTTTGCCTATTTAATTTTTTTTTTTTTTTAGCTCACAGGCTATCAAAGCCGGAGAGCTAATGTGCCCGACGGTTCTGTATGTATGTATGTACGCGATAACTCTTGATAGAAATAACCGTTTTGCTTCAAATTTTGTTTATAGGTTCATTGTGATAAGGCGCTTCTTTGATTTAGTTTTGGGGGTTCATTGGTTAAGTATAAAAGGGGGAACGGGGGCCTAACCCCCCCCCCTTAATTTAGAAAAATGGGTATTTCATGCAGAATTATCCGATTTTCTTCCAAATTTGTATATAGGCTCATTGTTGTAATACGCTTTCGTGATTAATTTTGGGTGTTCATTGGTTAAGTATAAAGAGGGAAAAGGGGGCTAATCACTCTCCCCTTAATTTAGAAAAATGGGTATTTCCTGCAGAATTATCCGATTTGCTTCAAATTTTGTATATATGTTCATTGTTAATAAGTCGCTTCCTTGATTAGTTTTGGGTGTTCACTGGTTCATTATAAGGGGGGAACGGGGGATGATCCCCCCCTAATATACTGTCGTTTTGTTTATTTTTCGAGGGCTTATTTCAAATTATTTGAATTAAGAGTATAATATACAATTAGTGTGAATAGTCTGCGAGACTCAATGCCCTCAGCTTAACTGGGCAGTTTTCTTTTTATTTCTATATTTCTACAACATATGCAAGCGAAAACTAAATATATCTGCCATGAAAATTCTTTGAAAATATAGTGATACCAATAAAATATAAAAATAGTAATACCTGACAGCCCTGATATGATAAAACAAGAACGAAAAATCATAACCAGGCATAGATTATGAAACACTTTCCAATACTAACAGAATGTATTGGAAAGTAATTGAGAATTTTTTTTTTCATGCATTGAAATGAGATATATAAATAAGCAATAAACATAACACAATTAAAAAACACACAACGAAGTAAAAATCTATTTTCAGCAACTGCTGTTTATAGCCAGTAATGTGCTCAAATTCTTTTATGCAGCCCTGTTATAGAATTTATATACACCAATAACCAATTTATACATTAAAAATTTAAGTTAAAAAATTCGTACCACAGCGGTAAACGCACCTCCAGCAGTTATCGATCATAGTCAGTCCTGTAACCAAATTCATTTGTGCGTCTCTGTAAATGAACGATAAATGCTATGCACTTCATAATCTACACATGTTTAGTGCATTTCAGTGATTTCTTATAATTTCATTTTGTTTGAAGTATTGTGTCATCATTAAAATGTACCGCAAACATTTCCCCACATAGGTAATAATGTAATGGAATTCTTTTGTGCATCCCCGTAAGTTAACTACAAATGCTATGCACTTTATAATCTACACATGTTTAGTGAATTTCAGTGAACCCTTTTAATTTCATTTTGTTTGAAGTATTGTGTCATCATTAAAATGTACCGCAAACATTTCCCCACATAGGTAATAATGTAATGGAATTCTTTTGTGCATCCCCGTAAGTTAACTACAAATACTATGCACTTCATAATCTACACATGTTTAGTGCATTTCAGTGATTTCTTATAATTTCATTTTGTTTGAAGTATTGTGTCATCATTAAAATGTACCGCAAACATTTCCCCACATAGGTAATAATGTAATGGAATTCTTTTGTGCATCCCCGTAAGTTAACTACAAATACTATGCACTTCATAATCTACACATGTTTAGTGAATTTCAGTGAACCCTTTTAATTTCATTTTGTTTGAAGTATTGTGTCATCATTAAAATGTACCGCAAACATTTCCTCTCCAAGGTAATAATGTAATGGAATTCTTTTGTGCATCCCCGTAAGCGAACTATAAATGCTACTTATTCTATACTCTGGAGAAAGCTTGATATAGTCCCACTTCAGTGATGCATATCAAGCTCATTATGATTAAAATATAACATCAATAAAATGATATTTTTAAACTATTTTCCCCCATAGAACATAATGTAAAGGAGTTCTTTCGTATACCTCTGTAAACTAACTACAAATGTTACACACTTCATTATCAATGCCAAACATTCTATAGTAAATCTCAATAACATAAAATTGCATGGCAATCCGGCTATATTTAAGAGAGTTACAGCACGGCTAAACAGACAGACAGGGAAACCAACCAAATTCATAAATACTTTTCAACTATGTTGGAAAATGTTAAAAAACATCGAGCATTACAGAGAACAGCAACTTTGTAAGCATGATGTACACTGCAAAAAAAAAAAAAAAAAAAAAAAAAAAGTGTTGATTTTACAGTATAATACTAGCACCCCAGCTGCCAGTATTATACCGTAAAATTAACAGTAATAAACAGTAACACAAGCACTAACCACGCAGAATTATACTGTAAAATCAACCCTTTTTTTTTGCAGTGTAAAGGTTGCAATTAATAAATTAAAAGTTTTTATTTTTGAACTTAAAAAATAAAATGTACTAACCTTCGGAAAATCGGTACAGTATTTAAAGAAACTCAAATTTCTTGATCATTTTCAGCTCACAATTGCATTGCATATAAAGGTCAAAATTTTGATGTCATATCTTTCAGGTTTTTCCTAAACTTGATGATTAAAACAATGAATGTTCGTCCCTGAGACAAAGATCAATATCTTGACTCATACACTACGATAAGTGTATTTTGCATCTACTGCTTAAAATGAATACATACAGTACTTTTATTCCTAACATAGTTTGTTAATGCTGTTTTTTCATCTTTTTTGTTTTTATTAACGTAGCTATGTTTGATTTTTACATACTTATTCCGAAGAAATGATTTTTTTTTCTCCTTAAGAATAAAAGATTGATGCATCAGTGAATCGTTTTTTAACATTTTAAGTTTTAAACGTGTGCGAAATATGCAAAATTTAAAGAACCACCGACACGAAGGAAAACGAAAAAGATTTAATTATCTACAAGGTTACCACATTTAAAATATAGGTATTCAGAACTCAATTTTAAATAATACTGGGGCAAACACCATTTCGCATATAATGCTATTTAGACCGCCCAAACACGATTTATACTATATTAAAAAAACTAGTTTATATTTTCGGCATCAGGTACCAAAAGTGGCGAGCAGTAAAATAATAAAAGGATCATTTTATGTCATTGACTAACATTTAATGAGCCTTTTGACACAGAAATGTTTCTTTTAGCAGTAACATTTCATTTTTACCCTTTAACTGGATATTTACACATTTGAAATTCACTTGTTGACTTTATAATTCAGAACTTCAGAAGGTCCTTCGGTGGTCTGCAGGACCACTTTTACTTCTGGTGCCAGAAATACACTGCAAAAAATAATTGTTGATTTTACAGTATAAAACTGGCACCCCAGCTGCCAGTATTATACCGTAAAATTAACAGTATTAAACAGTAAAAAAAGCAGTAATACGCTGCCGTGCAAGCAGTAATACGCTACCGCGCATGCGCGGTAGCGTATTACTGCTTGCACGGCAGCGTATTACTGCTTTTTTTACTGTTTAATACTGTTAATTTTACGGTATAATACTGGCAGCTGGGGTGCCAGTTTTATACTGTAAAATCAACAATTATTTTTTGCAGTGTATGAACTATTCCTTTATATAAATCGATTGACCCAGTATGTTCTAAATAGTATGTATACTAAATAGTGTTGCGTTTATTCCAGTACATTCTTTATAATTGAGCTTTAACACCTGTAATTTAATTGTGGCCATGCTGTATGCAACAAAAATACAAGTTTCTTTAATGAAAAAAAATCGTACTTAATATATGAAAGTTATATATTGATAACCAAATTAGTTTTTCGCTTTAAGCATTGCTAGAAATAGATTTTAAATCCGACAATATTTTTAAAATTAAGCACAAATCGAAGATACCCAGCTTTGGAAAGCTAGCATCTATATTTACCGCAATTACTTTTAATTATTTTAACTTACAGCTCTGCATATCATCAACACTTTCTCTTAAAGTATAAGCTTTTAAAATAACATCTTGTGGTTAAAGCAAAACACATTAAGCTTAGCGTCCTAATCAATACTTCATGAAATGCATATTACACAGTTATTTTTCATTTTATTCTTATTTTAAGATTAGCTTTGAATAGAAAATAACAGTATGCAATTAAGAAATCAACATTTAATACTTTTTGAAGAACAATCAAGAAGCATTTAGCACCATTTCACTTGAAATAAGGAAAACTTTTGTTATATTAATCATCTAACTTATCGATTCTGAACAGAAAGTTTGCTTATCAGAATCTATCTTTTGTGTTTTACGTGCAGTGCATCTTCTTCTGCTGACGAAGGGGCCGTAAATCAACTGCTTCCGAAACCATAAATGATGTTCATTTGGAAGCCACAGCGGGATAATTTAGCTTGCACATGTATATGTTAACTCCAATTTTCCTACAATACCTTAATCATTCATTGACAAGAGTGCATTGTCTAAAAACTAAGTAATTAGCGGAAAGCTTTATTCCTATATACTGAAACTTTCAGTTTCTGAAAAGTTGCAGAATGTATCTGAATTTATAATTTAAGAAAAAAAAAAGATATGGAACTTAAAGTATTTTAATAAATCAACAATTTTTAATTGAGATACTTTATTGTGCATTCTTTCAAACATTCTCTAAATAAATGAATTCAATGAAATAACTGAAATTTCTTTATGTTTTTATACAATCATAATAATGCAATTGTTAAGTATTTGATATTCATTATAAAGGCATTTTATTTGAAAATAAGTGCATTTTTTGATAGTGTTTATTGCTAAATACTTCAAAAATTGTTCTTTTCTATTAACAATGACTGTAGGTACCCTCATTAAAAAAATAAGTGGCAAATGCAGAGGAAAGCTATTTTCTTTTTGTGTAGAAACACACGTGTAAAAACTGAGTTTCATGGAAAAAGCATTAAAAAATTACACCCATCGAAACATACATTTGAATAACTTCAAATCACGAACCTATTCAACGACAAGTACACATTTTTTTTTTCTTTTTACCTACTTTAATACAGTGAAGAGACCATGAATGTTCAAATGCGTGGAAGAAAGTACCGAATCAACACAAACTTCTGAAATACAACTCTTAAAAACCTATTTTCTAAATTTCCATAAATAATTTCTCCCCCTTTAGTAATTCATTTTATTTTTCATAACTGTGTGCACCCCACAAGTGTTTCTCTCCCTCCCCCCTTTCTGAAACTAAATATTCCTAAGTGACATCGAAATGTCGTCTACTTGTATCTCCACCACCCCCCTCTCGCTCCAATTACAGCTCGAACGTGAAACTTCCCGGTTGCAGTTATGATGCATAGTCCGCTCTAATGAAGCTATTCAACTGGAAATATTAGCGGCTATAAAATTTTATACTTTCATTAGGATGGTCTTTTTCCAAAAGCTGGAATTACCCCCATTTTATGTTTGGAGTGTCGTCTTAAACTGAGACGCGTGTATGAATTACGATTTCGATTGTTTCAGCTGAAAATTGGCTTATCGTATTTATGTCTTTTCACTTGATTTGGTTTCAGGCAATGGTTTTGCTTATTGTTAGATCAATAGCGATTTAATTTTCTGTTACGTCCAACGGTCGATTTACAAATTAATCTTGCCGCGAGGCTCAAACAAATAATGAGTATCTCTTGCTTCTCTACTGAGTATAAAATAGCTGAGTAATGTATGTATCATGTATCGCTACTTTGAGAACATTGGGGGTGAATATTCTGATTCTATTGAAGTTGTAATAGTACGGTGCGCCCTGAGGAATGTGAATGAACGTGCCGAAAAGTCTCATACTATTTTAATGGGTTTCCAATTGTATTTTAATTCTCACTGAGCTTGACATTTAAAATTAGTATTTTAGGTAGCTTTCAATACAAAAAAGTATAAAGCTACCTATTGCAGCCGTTCGGAGGAAAGCAGTTCCGGAAAATTTCGATATATTTTCACCGATCATGACCCCCAGACCCCAAAACCACCCTACGTTCAAATGTTGATTTATATATATATATCCATATATCTGACCTATGTCATACGATAACGCTCGTATTTATAAATCGATTTGATAAAACTAATTGTGTGTATTAAGGTCACCAATGTCCGACCGAGTTCGTTGGCCAGCTTGGTCCGCCATTTTGTTTCAAGATGGCGGCCATTTTAAAATTTAAAACTAAAATAAATATACAAAAAAGTTAAAAATTCAAATTTATTTTCTACTTACGTGTTAGACATTGATACAAGGATTCCAGAGCATTTTTCGGTTTACCTCTATCTTAAAAAATGGCTGAGATAGAGCAGTTTGAAATTCTAGGGTGGCTGACATTTTGAAACAAAACAGCACATTAACGCGATTACTCGCAAATTATTTTCTTTCATTGTTGTAATAATTTTCCCAATCATACGCATAAAACTATATATTCATATCCGTTAGCGCCAAAATTGGCGACATTGGCGACAAAAATGACAAAATTTGTGACATTTGGCGAAATATCGCCAAATTTGGCGACCAAAATAAGTCTTTATAAATGAAGCCAATTTGGCTATTGCTCAATAATTTGGCGAAATTCTTATTCAAATTCAGTATTAACGAATCTTTTGTAAACGTTTCTTTGCATTTTAACTTGGTGTTTTCGTGTAACATTAGCTAAAATTTTAAAACGAAGATATAGGAAAGCTACCTTTTCCTCCCGGTACAGGCCGGAAGGACTTTTTTTTCTTTCAAATTAATTATAATAAAGATATTCAAATGGAAATGGCACCTATAAAATTGTATACTTTCATTAGGATGGTATTTTTACAAAAGCTGCGCAATTATTTCATTTTATGTTCAGAGTAGCATCGTAAACTGAGACACGTGTATGAATTATGATTTCGATTATTTCATCTCAAAATTAACTTATCGCATTTATGTCTTTTCACTTAATTTGATTTCAGGCAATGGCTTTGTTTATTGTTCGATCGATTTTTGGCGATTTATAGTTTTCGGTTAGGTCCAACGGCCGGTTTACAAATTATAATGCCGCGAGGCTCAAACAAATATTGAGCACCTAATGCTTCTCTACTGAGCATAAAATAGCTGACTAATGCATGTATCATTGCTTCTTGGGGACATCGACGCAAATATCGTCATGCTTTTGAAGTTATTGCAGCAAAGTGGATTAACTTCAAACTAGTGACTCATAATTTCCATTTGAATTTGTTATTTGGTTACTTTTTCTTTTGAATGAATTGTAAACTTTTTTCATTATGCTGACGTTTTGGGGAATTTATTTGAGTTACAGTAGGAAATAAATCAAACGGACTAATTGAGTATTGCCATAGCACCCTAAAACTCGATTTAAATTTCATATTTAGTTTTATTTTTTAAATTATAAACTTGTTTTATTATGCACGCGTTTAGATGAATTTATTAAGTTACAATAGAAAATCAATCACCCCCGCTAATTTGTGATTATTATAGCATCCCCCCCCCCCTCATCTTTTACCGACAAAAAACAAATTGCAGGAAAACTTAATATTTAGAAAGCAACAGTATATTAACCCTGCAAGACTGACCGCATGCATCTCAGTGACGCATTGGTCAGTAAGTAATTGTAGTAATAAGGAGGTAGTAAGTGTTGGACTGCAGTAAGTTTTGCAGTAATTATTCGAGGATTTCTCAGCAAGTATTGCAATAGTAAGAAGAGGCACACGAGAGTAAGCATTGCAGAGTTAAACAATCATATTTTCTGTTGCTATTCAGGTTTGAATAACATGTGACATAAACAAATTACTTGAATCCGACTGCACTAATTCCAAGATTTAAGGTAAAATTTATTTTTACCGGTCTATCTCTTCTAATATGTACATCACCGTCTTTTGACAACATTGAAGTGAATATTGTCATTCTATTGAAGTTGTATGTGAAGTTGTGAATTTGAATGAATGTCAAAAAACGTATCTGAAAATGTCACGCTATTAATGGGTTTGTAGTTGTGTTTTAATTCTCATTTGAACTTTATATTTAAAATTATTTTTCTTTCTAGTTATTATAAACTTCTTTAATTGTGCAGACGCGTAGATGGATTTATTCGTTGCAAAGGAAAATAAATGAACTAGATAAATTGAAGATTGATTTTGTCCGCAAATATTTTTTTTTATCAATAAGCATATTCTACTAACGTGTATATAGATAGTTCTTGAACTTGACTACACTAGTTGTAAAATTTACGATAAAATTCATTTTTACAAGAAATTGATTTCTAACATTATGAATTAAGATAAAAAATCAAATGAGTCTATATTATGCTGATTATCCTTCAAACAGAAACTGTTGGTAAGATCTTATTCTGATGCTTATTAATTTCTTTTCGTGTGTGTGTGTGCAAATGCAGAGCGGATAAAAAAAATAATGGTAAAGAACTCGAGAATTTGTTCCATTCCATCTACAGAGACCGTTTCAATCTGACTTTAAAATATAACCCAACAAGCTGTTTGCAAATACACTATATGCAAGAATTGTGGGAAATATACTCAAATGAGGATCAATGTCAAGTGAATATGGTAGTGATCCAGCACTTCCAAAATGACTGATCATTCTGATAATCTATTTCTAATACAAATGGATACGCTAATGTAATTACTCATATTACTCATCTGTTTTGTAAAACTGCACCAATATTAAGTAATATTTTGGCTATGATAAGAAGGCGTGTGATCTTCAAAGAATTCTCAACATAACATACAGAGAAAGTAGTTTACGCAACATGAGGAAGAAAACGCTCCATTTAAAAAGATGGGTTTGGTTGTTACGTTGGGAAAATATTCATCTAAAGTTCCAAGACTCAAGCACCTACTAATGTCAGTTGAAACAGCCCTTTGAACTATCTTTATTGACCGATTTTCTCATTTGCTTAACACGTTGACCACTCACGAGTCCAGATGGTCTCATGTGTGGCATCCATGCTGCGCACAGCGTGACCATACGGTCTCATGACAAATTAATATGGCACAAGATTGCGGAGGTCGTGTACAACTTGCAGGCAAAAATTGCTGTTTGTGGGGAATAAAATGCATAACGAGTAGTTAGGGTAAGTTTTCGAAAAAATAATCCATTTCAGATTTGGCGGCCGAATTGTTAAGGAATAACTGTTCTCCGTTTAAAAATTTAAATGTCCAGTTATTAAACTCAGTTGTTAATTTCTGAAAAGGATATTTTGGAGTCGTAGATCACCTGGTGAATTTATCTCATTTCGTTTAAAAAAATAGAATTTAAAGTAAGGCGTACACATGAAATTTTGGTTTATATTGTTTCAGCTGGAAATTGCTTTAACGTATATGAATTTTCCGTTCATTCCATTCAGGCAAGTTTTTGCTTACTCTTCGATCAATGACAATGTTTCTGGCTGTTATGTCGAGTGTCTAATCCACAAACCAGGATGCCAAAAGGCTCAAACATTTTGTGAAGATCTGCCGCCTCACTGCTAAATATAAATGTATCATCCATTTGATAAATGTATCACAAATTTCTGGGGATACAACGGCAAATATTGTCGTCCTTCAGAAGCTGTTACAGCAAGCGTGCCCTGAGGAATGTCGCGGAACGTGTCCTGAGAACTCGGGCTATTAATGAATCTCTAATTTTCTCTTATTATGTTTTTTTTTTTTTGTTGTAATTCTCTTACATTGTAAGCTTTTTAATATTCATAACCAACTTTTTCGTTTCAATAGATAATGCAAGAATTAAGTAGAATAATCTCTTGTTCAAGAAGAAGTGCAAGTTGATTTGATGATGATATTAATATAAGATATACATTTCACGAATTAAATTAGCCTTTAGCTGCTGTGACAAAAATTGTTGCATAAATACTATGAGCTGTCGCTGAGACCGCTTGATCGAAAGGTAAATAAAAGGTTCGAAATGGGATACTATTTCTATACTAAACTTTATATACACGACTATTATGATTAAAATTCACCTATTCAGAATTCTCTAGCGATAGTAATAAAGCTCCATACGGTTAAATGAAACAAAATTTCACTTGTATCTATAGTTAAACTGAAATTTACAGGTTAACCCTTAATTGCATAGTGATGTAAATTTCCATCACTGTTTATTTAACTTTTAATAAATAAATCAACTTCTTCGCCACCACTATATTTATATAGAAATATTAATCCAGTAAATTTCACGTGAACTATGTTGCTGAACAAAGTTAAAATTCTATCTTAAAATTTCTGGTATCTAATATTTAATATATGTAATAAAAAAACAATTGTAAAAGAAAAACTCATGCAAAGAAGGGTTAAATTGTGAAAATCAAAAAAAGAAGCGGTCAGTGAGACCGCTAACAGCAGTTAAGGGTTAATCTTAATTTGTGTTTTCAAAACAATGGTTACCTATTTTACTGATGTATGTCTCCTTCATTTTGGAAGATAAATATCCAGTCATTAGCATTAGATTTAATCCTGCAAGACGGATCTGCATCACAATGCTGCATTGGTCAGTAAATAATTGCAGTAATAAGTAGTTAGCATTGTAGTGAGTATTTCAAGTATTGGAGGTTGGAGGTAAGTATTGCAGTAAGTATTGGAGGTATTGTCAGCACAGTTAAATATTGCAGTAATAAGATGGGATAATGAAGTTTCAAACTCACAATACATGTGTATTAGCAGCTATAAAATATTAATTTGTCAATGTGGACCAGTGAGGAAATGTCTTTAAGTATGTAGCTAAAGAGGTTAAACATTTTTTAATGCATTATTCAATTAGTCGGATTACGCTTAAGAGAATCAAGTGTAAATTGTTTAATTTTAATTGAGTACAACCAGTGATCGGAAAAACTACTTTTATTCTGTAGCGAGCTACAACTACTTTATCGAAAATGTAATTAACTACAATTACTTGTTTCAAAAAGTAGCGATTAAAAACTACTTTTCAAAAGTAGTCTTAGATTTTATCAAAGGATTCAACCTATACTCAGAATTGAGGACAGGGATTAATACAGTGCCCCTTCTTATACAGCATCTGCCGGTATACAATCAAAGGAGATATAACTGATGGCATTAAAAAATTAAGCAGGCAAACACATAAGAAATTTTTTTGTGTTGGCCTCCCAAAATGTTAGCTATTTAACATATATTACAATTTTCTTGGCGAAATTAAGGGAGATACAAGATACGATACACCTTTATATATAGTTACATAAAAATGCGGTTAAACAAACAGTTTATTATATTATATTATATCATCATCATCATCATCAACCGTTTTCAATCCACTGCTGGATGTAGGTCTCCCCCAGATATTTCCATTGTTGCCTGTCTAGTGCTTTAGTCATCCAATTAACACCGGCCACTTTTCTGATTTCGTCACTCCATCTTACTTGAGGTCGTCTTCTTGGTCGTTTTACATCTCTGGGATACCACTGTAGGGTGTTTGTGCTCCATCTATTGTCTTGTCTTCTTGCAATGTGCCCAGCCCATTTCCATTTTAGCCATTTAATTCTCTCGATAATGTCAAAAACTTTCGTCTGACTTCTTATCCACGTTATTCTCTTTCGGTCTCTTCTGGTTATGCCTAGCATACATCTTTCCATACTTCGCTGTGTTGTTTGTAATCTTTGTACCATCCGTTTTGTTAGTGTCCAAGTTTCTGCTCCATAAGTTAGTGCAGGCAAAACACATTGGTTAAACACCTTTCTTTTCAAACAAAGAGGCATGTTACTTTTCAGAATAATATTGTTCTTCCCAAAAGCACTCCATCCATTTCTTATTCTTCTATTGATTTCATTCATGATACTGTTGTCTGAAGATATTTCTTGTCCAAGGTACACATAACTTTCAACATCTTTAATCTCAGTGTTGTTGTAGACGATTTTCTTTTTTGATGCAAATGAATTGAACATCACCTTAGTCTTTTCCAAATTTATTTTTAATCCCACATTAATGCTAGCTTCTGCCAAATCTTTTAGCATATTTTGCAATTCTTCAGGGCTATTACTGAAAATTAAAATGTCATCAGCAAACCGGAGATGGCTTAAATATTCCCCATTTATTCTAATCCCTTTGTTTTCCCAATCCAGCTTCTTGAAAATACTCTCTAAGACAGCAGTAAAAAGCTTAGGCGAAATGGTGTCTCCTTGTCTTACTCCTCTTTCAAGCTTGATCTTCGCTTTTCCTTTGTCCAAACGGATGGTGGCTGTTGCTTTCTTGTAGATCTTCTTTATGATATTGATATAAGGTTTGTCTATACCAATGTTCTCCAGAGAAGTAATTACTGCAGATGTGTAGACCGAATCAAATGCTTTTTCATAATCAATAAAGGCAAGACAGAGAGGTAAATTATATTCTTTATGTTTTCCTATAACTTCCCTTACTGTTTGAATATGATCCATTGTGCTAAATCCACTTCGAAATCCTGCTTGTTCTCTAGGTTGAGCTGAGTCCAGAGCTGATTCAAGTCTTGTCGTTAAAACTTTGGTGAAAATTTTATAAATCACTGACAGTAAGCTGATTGGACGGTAGTTTTTAATGTTTTCCTTTTCTCCTTTCTTATAAAGTAACACCATCACAGCATTATTCCAATCTTCTGGTACATCTGATTTCTCGAGACATTTGGAAAACAGTAAGGCTAGCATTTTTGCAAATTCTTCTCCTGCTTCTTTGATAAGATCAATTGTAATTCCATCTTCGCCAGGGCATTTACCTTTTTTCATGCCTCTAATGGCTTGTACAACTTCATCTGTCATCACTGGGATTATCTCTTCAGTTTCTGTTATGTTTACTAGTGGATCACGTAGGTTGATTTCCCTTTGATCTTCACATTTATATAGATCGTTATAGAATTTTTCGACAATGTGTACTATTTCATTATTGATTTTGGTGATTGTTCCATCTGCTGTCTTCAGTGCAAAAATACCTTTTCTTCCAACACACAGTTTGCGCTTAGCTGATTTTAAACTTTTGTTATCTTCTAGAACTTTTTTGACAGGATCACAGTTAAATTTTCTGATATCTTCTGTAACACATTTTCTTACCGTTTTACATAATTCTGCATATTCAACTCTTGATTTAGGATAGTTTTTCTTCATTTTAAATTCTCTGCGTTTCTTCATCAGTCTTCTTGTTTCTTCTGTTATTTTCTTTGTTTGCTTTACTTGTGCTTCACCAGCTATCGTCCTTGCAATTTCTTGTAGAGTATTTGTTATTTTCTTGTTCACTACTGTAACATCTTGTTCTTCTTCTAAGATTGATTGAAGTACTTGAAAACGATTTTTAAGTTCTAAATTAAATTCTTCTTTATGTTTCTGGAGATTTATAATATCGACTGATTTCTTTGAGCATTGCAAAAGCTTCATTCTTTCCACTTTAGTATTTAAAAGCAGTTTGCATCTAACTAACCTGTGATCGCTTCCTGTATTGAAGTTATTGAGAACGCTGCAATCCTGAATAAGATGCTTTTTGTTTGTCAAGATGTAGTCGATTTCACTTGTTGAGCCATTTGCACTACGCCATGTCCATTTTCTTTGTGGCTTTTTCTTGAAAAATGAATATACATGTATATATATATATATATTTTGTGTGTGTGTGCCCAGCTAGAAAATGTTTGCACTTTTTTTGCAAAAAAGTTTCAATTGTGTACAATTTGTGCAAAAAAAGTGAATATTTTTGAATATTTCAAAAAGTGTACACTTTGTGTGCACATTATATGCATTTTTTATGCATACAAAAAAGTGCATATTTTTTGTTTTCAGAAACTGTGCAAATTTTTTGCATAAAATAACTGCCTGTTCCGTGTTCGCAAAAAGTGTGCATTTTTTATGCACAAAAGTCTTTACTTTTTATAGATGTAAAAATTTCTATATTCCAAGTTTTGATTATTTCTATGCATAATGGTGCCAATTCAAATCTGTAAATTTTTTCAAAAGTGCATGTATTTCCTATGAGAATACAATATTACCTAAAAAGAAACACTTCAACGTCACAGATTCGTGCCCCCCTTCCAGCAATATTTTCCTCCCTCACCCCCCTCGAGGGATGTGAAGGTGGGGCTGGGGGGGGGGGGTATAAAACATATTTCACACTTTCTGTTCTTCTATGACCTGCAATTTGACTAATAATATAAGATTAAATTCTTTTTCAACATTTTTTAATAATAATTCAATGGGGGGGGGGGGGGGGGGTAACCTCCTCATTGAATTGGACGTATGTACATATGTATATATTATATAGATATTATAAAGAAAAATACAGCTTTAAAACACATATTTTACTGTACATTATTTTTTTTTTTATAATTTTTTTTCAAAAAAAAAAAAAAAAAAAACTTTTGTTAAAATTTTAAGTTTTTAAAAATTACAAACTTAAATGAGGAATATCTCAAAATTTTCTTCTCGGTAAATTTTCAAAAATTTTAATTTTTTTTTTTTAATTTAAATTTTTAAGATTTGAAATTTTATAATTTTACCCCTCTCAAATGCACAGTTGGGGTATTGGGACTTAAAACGGCCTATAGAGGCGCTGATTGCAGCCGTCGGTACAGGAAAATTGGCCCTTTAACTAATGCTAAAGTGCCATTGAAACCATTATTTATTGTAAACGCGTTTCAAAGTGTTAGATATTCAAATTCGGATAATTTTTACTTTGACATATAAACACAGAACACAAATAGCACATGAAATCTGAAATTGTGCATAAAAATAATCATTATGAACAAATTAAAAATGCTTGTAACGCAATGGGATTGCAAGGGATTTTCCTGAAGGGAGCAGTTATATCTTTTTTCCACCAGATGGCGTATTCGAGCGCTTGAATTCCCAATTCTACATCTCCCAGAGACAGTGAAAATGATCTAAATTACATAAAGCATATATTCTAAAACTAATTAAATAAAATTCCAACTGCTAATTTTTTGAACAGTGTGACAGGCCGACAGGAGTGGAGGATATATTAGTTTCCATCTGCGCGTGCGCGGTGCCTTTCCTTCTGTTGTCGAGATACATGAGGCAAGCGTAAACAAGAATTGTATATACAAGATCCTAACCCAATTTTTCTCGCCTGATGTTGTCTATTTTACAGAAAAAAAGGTAAATTATTCAATTTTATGTTGTAATGTTCTCTAAAAAACATTGTAAATGAACGTTTGTTTGGAATAAAACCACCCTAATCCTAGTTATAAATGTTAGGCTTAAATGCTACGGCTTTTGGGGGAAAAAAAATCTTTTAGCTGCTTTTAGCGGTAGTGCTTTTATCAATTTTCACAGTAACTTGTGATTTTCAGTTTAACTATAGCAGGGGTCATACAGACGCCTTACACTACTTAGAAACTCCATAGAAATTAAAAAGTTTCCAAGGAGATACTTAAACTCCTTAAATAAACAAAACAAAATACTTCTTAAATTATCACAAAGTATAATTTAGCGTTCAACAATGATTAAAGAAAGTAAAATAAGTCTTCCCATGTTTATAAAAATGAAGTTCAAGTAATTACTGTCCTTCTAAGAAAAAAAAAATAATCAAATTGTGTTTTTGTTTTGTTTGTACATACCCGTAAGTTTTCCCTTCAAAATTTGGTTTTTAAAATCTATCTGCATGTGATGTATGATGAGCATTTGAGAATTGACTGTCCTCTGTATCTGTAATATATGACTAAAGCTAAGATACTTGTTTTTATTTTACTTTAAAGTTAATATGTTTAAAAGAAAGCTATGAACAATATTAATATGATTATTTATCGAACTTCAACATTGGGTACAGTGGACCACCCACTCCTGGGGCACAGTGGTCCACAATCCACTCTGCTCCTGTAATGCAGAATGTTCAAAATATTTAATAATTGCTTATTTTCTATAAAGAAAGATTGTTTTAAAGTAGATTTAACTGTAAAATAAAGTAAACAAATAAAAATAACAATTTATTTAACATAGTAAGAAATATTTTGTTTTGTATTTACTGCCTTTGATAAATATAACTGTAGTCTAATTGTTGATGATTTTATTCAAGTAAGATTTATGGGACGCAAATTGAATGGAAATCAGTTTATTTCTTCTGAAACTGTAGATGAATCTGCTGTTGATGTCAATGATTTCATAATGTTGCTCTCAGACCCAAAATTATTTCTTGAAAATTCCAGGCTCAATCTTACTCATAAGTACTTAAGAATTTAATTTGCAAATTTTAATGTGAGCGGATTTTTTTGTACTTAAGTAATAACTTCAACTAAATTGCAATTGTTCCTGTATTAATCTGTTATTTTCAAAATATAATTTTTTTGTTTTTGCTTCAAAATTTATATTACTATGTTATTTTGTGGGTGAAGGGGCAACAAAAAATAATTAGATTAATGAAAAATAGATTTATATTGTATTTTAGATAATACCTAATAGTGGTCCACTGTACCACGGTGGGTGGACCACTGTACCCCGCTTCCGGGGTACACTGGTCCACTTCACAAGTGTATATATATATATATATTTTTTTTTTTTTTAAATGTATTGAAAACTATGTTGTGAGAAAATTATGATGGATGTAAGAAGGTTTAAGGAATATTCAAAAATATTTTCATACAGATCGGTCAGTCTGTTAAAGAGAAAAAAAATGTTAACTGGAAAAGTGGTCCACTGTGTACCGGTCTCCCCTACATAAAGTTTAGAACAGAAGCAGTATCTTATTAGTTATTCGAGCTTTTTATTAATCTTTCAATCAAGCGGTCTTGGAAACCAAAACCACTCACAGTATGTATGCAACAGTTTTTGTGACAGCAATTAAGGGTTAAACTGCATAAAGTAATAAAGGAACAGCTTTGTGATTAACCTGCTGTGTGCCATCTTGTTTTTTAAATCAAGACATATTTGTTTTGTTTCTCATTTCCTTTCATCCATATTTACTTATTATAAACACATTATTTAATTTTATTGGCTAATTTATTTATATTTAATAATATAAGTTAAAATGTTTTGATTTAAAAAATGAGATTTCTGACCTTGAGCGATAAATCAAAACATTTGTTTAGTTTCTGACATAATCAATAGGGTGGGTCGAAATCATTTCTATTACCGCTGCAGAGGCAGTCAAAATTTTGAAAAAAACGGCGAAAATTTCAATTTTTCGTTTTTTCTGGAGTTTTTAACTTTTATTATATGTCTAGAATTAAATAAATTTACATTATAGCTTGTAATAACTTATAAATGTGTAGTAATTTTGATCATGAGCATTGCGAACCAGGGGCGAGAGAGGCCCGCCCCCCCCCCCCTAAATTTGAGAGAAAGGGGTTTTTTGAAGTGATTTTCCGGAACGGTTTAGAGATTTTTTGTTGGGAGGGGGGAGAAAAAGTGAAAATTGAGGGGGAATTTATGTAAGATTTCTTCCTACTAAAAAAATCCTTAAATTTACCATAAAATCGCAAAAATTTCTTCAAAAACCCCTTTTTTCCAAAATTTAAGAGGGGCGGGCCCCTCTTGCCCTTGGTTGGCAATCCCCATCATCAAAATTACTAGACATTTATTAGTTATTACTAGACATAATGTAAATTTTTTTAATAGTAGACATATAATATGAATTTGAAAAAAAGTAAAAAACTGAAAATTGAAATTTTTGCCCTTTTTTTTTCAAAATTTTGGCTGCCTCTGTGGCGGTAATAGAAATAATTTCACCATAATGACATTTTATTGGAACATTACTAACATCTTGATGTAGCTTTTGCATTCTATTAGAAATTGTATTGGTATGGTTGGATAATTTAATTTAAAAAAAAAAAAAAAAAAAAGCGATTTTTTTAAACTTTGCCCTCTTTGCGGCGGTAAAAGATATTTAAAAGATATTAACCATTTGTTGTAATATTTTGTGAATTTATTCCTTATTACCAATGGCAACTTTTCCGCACTATTACGTTTTGATTATATAAATTTCGGTTTTTTCGACCCACCCTAATAACCAAGTTAAATCAAAACATTTTAACTTCTATTATTAAATATAAATAAATGATTCAATAAAATTAAATAATGTGTTTATAATAAGTAAATGTGGATGAATATTATTTTGGAATTATTAATTGAAAGTAAACTAAAAAATTATTTAAAATATATAAAATATGCTTTGATTTTGTTTGTCAAAATTTGTTGGGGGGGGGGGGGGGGGGGGGGAGGAACTCTACTGCAGGAACCCTCATTCAATTCCAAAACTAGCTCTTTTTTTTTGGTTCACAGGAGGTAAACATACTTTTTGAAGCCCCCCCCCCCCTTAATTTTATTGACTAATTTATTTATATTTAATAATGAAAGTAAAAATATTTTTATTTAAAAAATGAGATTTCTGACCTTGAGTGATAAATCAAAACATTTGTTTAGTTTCTGACATAATCAATCGGGTCGAAATCATTTCTATTACCGCTGCAGGGGCAGTCAAAATTTTGAAAAAAAACCGGCAAAAATTTCAATTTTTCGTTTTTAAATTTTTAAATTTTTATTATATGTCTAGAATTAAATAAATTTACATTATAGCTTGTAATAACTTATAAATGTGTAGTAATTTTGATCGTGAGCATTGCGAACCAGGGGCGAGAGAGCCCCCCCCCCCCCTAAATTTGAGAGAAAGGGGTTTTTTGAAGTGATTTTCCGGAACGTTTTAGAGATTTTTTGTTGGGAGGGGGGAGAAAAAGTGAAAATTGAGGGGGAATTTATGTAAGATTTCTTCCTACTAAAAAAATCCTTAAATTTACCATAAAATCGCAAAAATTTCTTCAAAATGCCCTTTTTTCCAAAATTTAAGAGGGGCGGGCCCCTCTCGCCCTTGGTTGGCAATCCCGATCATCAAAATTACTAGACATTTATTAGGTATTACTAGATATAATGTAAATTTTTTTAATAGTAGACATATAATATGAATTTGAAAAAAAGTAAAAAACGGAAAATTGAAATTTTTGCCATTTTTAAAAAAAATTTTGGCTGCCCCTGCGGCGGTAATAGAAATAATTTCACCATAATGACATTTTATTGGAACATTACTAACATCTTGATGTAGCTTTTGCATTCTATTAGAAATTGTATTGGTATAGTTGGATAATTTAATTAAAAAAAAAAAAAAGTGTTTCTTTTTTTAAACTTTGCCCTCTTTGCAGCGGTAAAAGATATTTAAAAGATATTAACCATTTGGTGTAATATTTTGTGAATTTATTCCTTATTACCAATGGCAACTTTTCCGCACTATTACGTTTCGATTATATAAATTTCTGTTTTTTCGACCCACCCTAATAACCAAGTTAAATCAAAACATTTTAACTTCTATTATTAAATATAAATAAATTATTCAATAAAATTAAATAATGTGTTTATAATAAGTAAATGTGGATGAATATTATTTTGGAGTTATTAATTGAAAGTAAACTAAAAAATTATTTAAAATATATAAAAATATGCTTTGATTTTGTTTGTCAAAATTTGTTGGGGGGGGGGGGGGGGGAACTCCACTGCAGGAACCCTCATTCAAGGCCAAAATGCTGTTTTTGTTCACAGGAGGTAAACATACTTTTTGATCCCCTTCCCCTCTTCCTCCTCCACAAAGTAAATAATAGCCAACTTATTTTAATCATAAAGTACATAATATTTAACTATGTAATCAACTTTGTCAAGTATTTATTTGATAAAACCTCTGAAACCGGAATCTAAAGGAATATTAAAAAATATCGCAGTATATGGATTTCCTTCTTGGGATGTATAATTGTTGATACATATGTTTTAGCATATTAGTTAGTAATCTGTAACTTTTAAAATGTAATTACGAAAATTTTAAAAGCTTATAAAGTAAATTTAAATTACTATAAACTAAGGATGCACTGAATAGCGATTTTGGCCGAATACTGAATATTCAGCCCACAAGTATACCGAATATTCGGCTGGCCTAATATTTTTATATTTCAGACTAAAGTATTAAAAGTTAAATTATAAAACAATTTTACATAATATTTAACACAGATACTGCCATTTTATGAACCAGACCTTTTTACAAGAAGCCTTTACAGAAAAAAACAAACTGTGCTTTAGCTTTGAGTTATAACTTAAAAAGAGTATAGTCTTAAAACTTTTTAAATTAATTTAGTTAAACTTTGATTAATTAAACTTTGTAGCTTCTTCTGTGAATTAAAATAAATTTATAAAATGTTCTTATATTCAGTTATAAGCCATTTTGTATTGGGTTGTTATTGATTTTCTTCTCTTCCAGAGTGGAAGCTTAGCTGCTAGTAAAATGTGGTTGAACAGAGACTTGTTGATACATCTCATGTAAGTATTAATTTATAATTTAATAAATCTTATTACATTATATTTTATTACAGTGTCCAGTTTAATTACGCTGTTTAGGAATTTTGTTATCTTCTTGTTATCTTGCGGCCCTCACAATTACGATTATGCCAAGGTTGCAGCTATGTAGATATGCCATTAATGGACACCTCCTTCCCAATGTTTTTGGTTTAAAAAAATAACCAATTAATATTTTGCTTTTTTTTTTTTCATCTCATAACTCCCCATTGCATGTTTTACAATCTGGAGTATTGTTGACACTCTAAAAAATCCTGAATTTCGTCGATCGACCGCGTAAAAATCCTGAATTTCGTCGATCGACCGCGTAAAAATCCTTAATTTCGTCGATCGACCGCGTAAAAATCCTTAATTTCGTAGATCGAACGCGTAAAAATCCTTAATTTCGTAGATCGAACGCGTAAAAATCCTTAATTTTGTAGATTGAACGCGTAAAAATCCTTAATTTTGTAGATTGAACGCGTAAAAATCCTTAATTTTGTAGATTGAACTTGTAAAAATCATGAATTTCATTGATCGAACGCGTAAAAATAATGAAATTCCTTGACCGGGCATGTAAAAATAATTAATTTTATTAACCGAGCATGTAAAAATCATGTATTTTATCGACCGAACGAGTAAAAATAATGAAATTCGTTGACCGGGCGTGTAAAAATAATTAATTTTATCGACTGAGCGTGAAAAAAGCATGAATTTTATCGACCGAGTGTGAAAAAATCATGAATTTTATCGACCGAGTGTGAAAAAATCATGAATTTTATCGACCAAGCGTGTAAAAATCATGAATTTTATCAACCGAGCATGTAAAAATTATGAATTTTATCGACCGAGCATATAAAAATCAGGAATTTTTATTGACCAAGCATGTAAAAATAATGAAATTCGTTGACCGGGCATGTAAAAATAATTAATTTTATCGACCGAGTGTGAAAAAATCATGAATTTTATCGACTGAGTGTGAAAAAATCATGAATTTTATCGACCGAGCGTGAAAAAATCATGAATTTTAACGACCGAGCGTGAAAAAATCATGATTTTTATCGGCCGAGCATGTAAAAATTATGAATTTTATCGACCGAGCATGTAAAAATCAGGAATTTTTATTGACCAAGCATGTAAAAATAATGAAATTCATTGACCGGGCGTGTAAAAATAATTAATTTTATCAACCGAGCGTGTAAAAATCATGTATTTTATCGACCGAACGCATAAAAATAATGAAATTTGTTGACCAGGCGTGTAAAAAAATTAATTTTATCAACTGAGCATGTAAAAATCATGTATTTTATCGATCGAACGTCTAAAAATCATGAATTTCATCGATCGAATGCGTAAAAATCATGAATTTTATCGATTGCTGTGTAAAAAATCATGGATTTTGTTGATTATGCACAGAAAATCGTAAATTTCTTGGAACGGGCACATAAAAGCCATGAATTTCTTCGAACGGGTACATAAAAATTACGAATTTCGTCGAATGGATGCTGAAAAATCGCAAAATTTAGGGAAAAAGGGCAATCAGGAAATCCTGCATTTGGCCAGTTTTTAAAGTTTAATCGATGAATGGCGACTGGCGAGTGCTTATTTTCACCTTTACCCTGAAAGCTGCACATTATCTTCCATTATGTTTGTTTAGAAACACTCAGTTTTGAAAAAGAAAACAACGTTCACGATCTTACATTTATGCATTATTAGTTCTTATGAATGTCATCATTAACAGTTAATTTTCTTAGTTGTTACTTTTCAAACAGGAAATACATAAATGTACAAGTAATCTCTCTTATTTGAATATAATTCTACTTCTTAATTTTCCGGGATATCTTTATTTATTAACAGTTAAAAATAAAATTTAACTAAATTTTTTGAAAATATTTTTAAAAGCCTGTTTGGTTCAGGGTTGGCTTGATTTTGCCCAACCCGAAAAAACCCACTTGAAAAAACCCTTGAAAAAAACCCAAGTGGGTTTTATCAAAATCTTTATTTAAAATTCCACTTATCTAACTAATAATAAATATATCAATTTAAACCAAACATAATATACATTTTATGTGTCACAGATATAGTTTTCAGAAAATTCTAAATGGGCATAATTGCTGTATCTGAAACAAACTTGGAAAATTCACAGAGAAAATAATTATCTTAAAAAAAATACATGTAAAATTATATAAACAATTAAAAATCAGGATTATTTGTCAATATGACGAAAACAGTGGGGGGTTCAATCAATTCTTAAAAATTAGAGGCACGGGTATTTTAGTATGATTCAAAATATATTAAGCATAAAACTAAATTAAGTTGAACAAAACATAAAGGGTAGATCATTGATTCATTTCACTTTCTTTAGTGAAATAGTATTATAGTGCAGCACAACCCACCATAATAATGAATCTCTTCTGCATAGCTAAGAACATTCATTATCAGATGCAAGATTAAGATAGTGATAGTAGTTTTTTTTTTTTTTTTTTTTTTTTGGGGGGGGGGGGGGGATTCTAATTTTCTGAAAACTTATTGTATTTTAATAGAAATTTGGTAAGCTGCCTAATTTATTATTATTTGAATTTGCTGAAAATTTAAACACAATCGGATAGTTAAAAGTTTTATTTTTTTTTTTTAAATAAGTAAGGAAAAGAAAAAAGTATCGTTTAGTTCTTGGTTTAATTATTATTATTTCTATTTGCAGTTTAAAACTTTAATTAAATCTCAGTCATCAGCAGCCAGCTGGGGAAAAGAAAATTGACCTGATAAAAATCCATCAATAAAACAAAAGAAAGATACACTGGAGTGTATTTTTTTCATTTTCCAATTAAAGTATTGATGATCCAAACAAATTCAATTATAAAATATTCTTACGTAAATATAGTATTTAAAATATAATGTAATATAAAGTTCTTTGTTAAATAATTCTTTAAAAATAATGATTTCTTATTCTTGAGATAGTTCTATTGTTTACACCTCCCCCCCCCCCCTCCTTATCTAATTTCGCCAAAAGCAGAAGGATGGGCGATCGCAGACTATGACACAACATGCAGCTATGCTGTGCTATTGAGATGCAACCCCCCCCCCCTTTCCCCCCTCCCATACATCAAGATCTCTGGAAGATTTAGGAATTTAAGCTTACAATTTAGATGGTTTAAAAGTGAATTCATCCCCCCCCCCCCCTAGTAGGACAATAATTCCAAACATTTGATAAAATTCTACTACATAAGAAAATTTTAGTAAAACAAAAGTAAATGATTCACTGTTTAAATCTAATTTTTATCTATAAAAGAGAAATAAACAAAATTTTAGACTATTAATTTAATTATTTTGACTTTAAAAAATTTCTTTCAATTCAGTCATAAAATGTCTTTAAAATCATTACAAATTTTTAAACTATTTTTAATATTGAATAAAAATTCTAAATAATTATAATTAAATAATATATTAAATAAAAATTCTAAATAATTATAATTAAATAATATATTAAATAAAAATTATTAAAGTATTAACAATTATTTTTTAAAACTTCATCCCATTAATTATATAGTTGTTACAAAACAAAGAAACAAAGAACGGCAAGAAGAAAAATCCTCAAAACCCTGAAAAAACTCCCGAAAACCCGAAAAACCCCTGAAAACCCCCCAAAAACTCACTGGGTTGGGTTTTTTCTGAAAAAACCCGGGTTTTTGCCAACCCTGGTGGTTGGGCCATATATAAAGATATTCAGCAAAACTGAATAGTTTGATATTTGGTTAGGCCGAGTGCGACCTATTTTCAGCCTAATTAAATATTTGTAGTATGGCCAAATACATACCAAATATTCTGTGCATCACTAGTTGTAATTTTCCAACTGGACAAAAAATGTCCGGGCCAAGAATTTGAATAATTGTGTTAAAATTAATCTAGAGTAAATTTCTAGTTTGAGATTTGGAAAATGTTGTTCAAAATGTTTTTGAAAATGACCCGGAGTGAGTCAAAACATGTCGAACAACCTAATAAAAGTTATATTTGTATTATGTTGTTAATTTACATCTTAGCATTTAAAAGAAATACAATATGCAGTTGTTGCATCTGTTTTTTTTTTATGGGGGGGGGGGGGGGAGGTATGAGAGGAAAAAGCCAAATATTAAAAAATATGTAGAAGATACAAAAAGAAGCTACTGGGGGAAAACGAGCCGGGCGCTTTTACAATATCATTATCTAAAACGGACAGGGTGCATCGGCAGGTTTAAAGGAAAAGGGCAGGGTGCAGCACCCTTTGAAAAACATCAAATGAGAACACTATGTAAAAATGATCTTTTATTTAAAAATTAATTGAAAATCAAATTTTTCGTTCACATTCACACACAAACATTTTTTTTTAAAAAATACTGTTCAAGCTTCCTAAATTTTATATATTTTTTCTGACAACTACTTCTTCCCTTCCCCCCTTTCCTCTAGCGACTCTGAATATAAATTGGGTGAGCAAAAATCACAAAACATAAACAAAATTCACATCACATAAAAAAAAATCTAATTAAAATTTTGGATTTTTTTTTTTTTTTATGGTCCTTCCTATTATGCAACTTTATTAAAAATTTCTCAGCTCTGCACCCAACAGTCTGAGCCTTTGAGGTTAATATAGATACATAGTTACACACATGCATTTTTAATAGTATAGATAGTAAATTTCAAGTTTGAGATTTGAGAAATTGTTTATATGAACAACATTTTCCAGTTTGTCCATATATTACACATGAAAATAAGTGAATTTTAACTATAATTTTTTCCTGTAGAAAAACAAACTACTTAATAAAATCTAATATTGAATTCTTATATTTATGTAATGTCTGTAAAGTAGTTCAGTTTGCATATTTTTGCATGATTTATTTATTTATTTATTTATTTATTTTTTTTTTTTACACAGGAAACAAACAGGATACAGCTTGAAATTGGTGTGATAAAAGTAAATCATCCAAAGATACACCTCCACAATGTGACTGTCAGACTGTCAGAATTTATTTTGTTTAAATCTAAAAGCAAGAGTCCGGAACATTTACTGTATACATTACATTACCGGAACAGAGTACCATTAGTTTATTATTTATGTTGTGATTTCAAATAAATGCAGCAGCTGTACTGCAATGGTCATTTTTTTGTGTGTGCTGTGGTTTCTTTCACATTTTCCCAACAGCAGCTAGATTTTAGCAGTCGTCTATCAAAGCTCTTTGCAATCAGAAAAATGATTGCATCCAGTTGCAACAATCAAAATTTTCAATGACTGGATTGGAAGTGAAATGATGAGAAAAAGCTGATCGCACTTGTGTAAATAAACAAAAATAAGTAAAGTTGATTTTTTTTTTTTAATGCCTTTTTCTAAGTTCAAATACATTAGTTAAAACATTTTCAACTAATAACTAGAATTTAGTGCAGCTCTTTTCAAGTAAGTGTAATAATTTTCTCTTATTGGGTTTTAACAATATTGGACATGTTTTATACTGTATGCAGTGTTATATTTAATTATAAAATTTATATATTTAAATTTAAGCTTATTATCTTTTTCCGCATGTTGGTGAACTTGTACCATGTCTGATAAAATTATTGTTCATAATCCTATGTATAATTATGCATCTTTCCAAAACTGGGTTTATTATATATACATTGATAGCTGTAAATTTCATAGTAAGCTGAATCTTGATTTAAATATATGCTTAAAATGTTCGGTATGCAAAAAATCTACTTGAAGAAATGCACAAAATCTGAGGTGCCATATACACTCAGATTTTGTGCACTTTATATTTTACACATTTTTTGCATGCCAAAAATATCCTAAATTGTGCATTTTTTATGCATAATCAGAGTCTCTGATTATGCATAAAAAATGCACAATTTAGGAATTATTTGGTATGCAAAAAATGTGTAAAATAAAAAGTGCACAAAATCTGAGCGTATTTGGCACCTCTGATTGTGCATAAAAACTGCAAAATTCAGGGATTATTTCGTATGCAGAAAAAGTGCACAAAATCTGAGCGTATTTGGCACCTCTGATTGTGCATAAAAACTGCAAAATTTAGGGATTATTTCGTATGCAGAAAAAGTGCAAAAAAAAAAAGTGCACAAAATCTGAGCGTATTTGGCACCTCTGATTATGCACTTTTTGTGCAGAATTCAGTTTGCACTTTTTTTGCAGAATTCAGTTTGCACTTTTTATACACAAGTAGAGGTGCCAAATACGCTCGGATTTTGTGCACTTTTTTTTTGCACTTTTTTTGCAAACTTTTTCTAGCTGGGTGTGGGGGGGGATATACGAAAACAGAGCCATATATCTGAATAAACGATGTAACGAGAGGGTATTAACACATGTATACATACATATTTATATATAAAAAACAATGGATTTTATTTACTTTTTTTTTACAGTAATTTGCCACTAACATTCGCAAATTGTTGCTCAGAACGTATTTTGCACGCAACAGGTAAGTTACGATCACGTGCTTTTAAGAATGCCATATTTTTATTTTCAAGTAGCGTTAAATGTGGTTGTTTGTGCTCGCTACAATTTCATTTATTTTTTTAAATCGCGTTACTCGCTACATTACATTTTCCCAAATGAAGCACGTTACACAAAAAACTAATACGAAGAGTAGCGTCTACTGTAGTTTCGTTACTTGTAGCGCGCTACTTCGGAACATTGAGTACAACACTGCGAAATGCCAAGTTGAATTTTTTTACATGTAGATATTTACATATTTTAGAAGGGAAGAAAAGAAAATTCTTTTAATAATTTTCTACAAATATTTAGGTCTAATGTTTTCATTATTGCAAAAATGGACTTGCTCACTAAGTTTCAAAACATTGGATTGTTTTGTTAGAATTAAATTAAAACTTGATTTACAGCTTCTGTCATTCGGCTCCAGCGCAATTCTTTGTCTATCATATACAATGAAGGGGTTAGAATGACAGTGTAGTCGTCAAAATTTAGTGATTTGAGAAGTGAAGGGTTTTGTGAAACTTGTTGTACTTCCGTTGCATCGAGTGGTCCAACTTGTTTTGCCCTCTAGCGACTCCCTAAGTGAACTATGACTTATTTGACCGACACATTGAACAGACATTAATATACGTTCAGTGAAAATATGATTATCTCGATTTTCAAAATTTTTGACTTACCCCACTGTCATTCTAACCCCCTCGTATATTAGCAGAAGTCGATAAGCATTCCAATCTTCTGGAAAATTCCTTCCTCTTGGACATGCATCTTAACAAGAACATATTTATTCCTTCTGACAGGGGGACATATACTATGTTTTCGTGATCTTCACAAATCATCTACAGTCACGTGCCTAACCTCTTGCCCTTTTCTTTGGATAGTCACAGGTCACAACCAAACTCTATATCTGGAAATACGTGTTAGAACTACAAAGTGCGGAATGGACCTTTGCGAACATATTTTGTGTTTCGGAAGGGAAGGTTCACATGACACAGCAATAGTTCCCAAACTATAAAGTACAAGAGTTGTTGCATTAATACAAGATAATGTAGCGAAAATTCTAGTTTTATTTATCTTCATTTTTCTTTTCCTTTCGTTAATTTGCTTCAGGTAAGATGAGTCTCTTTAAATGAAGTTAACTTTTTTTTTTCTCGTTTGTCATTCTTTACGCGTTACATTGAAAGGAGATTATCTAAAATCCATGACAACCAGATTAAAAAAAAAAAACAATTATAAATTAATCTGAAAGACTTCGAACGCCTTTAATGAAATAACGTCTGTACAATGTTTCGAAGCTCTCAAAATTTCACTGTTGTTTAAGATTTTATATTGATTTTCTCTTAACTTTTATTAAAGTAATATATTCCTTCATCCCTTTTCTATTGGTACTCGAACTAATACATTATATTATTAAACTAGCTGTTACCCGTGACTTCGTTCACGTAACATTAAAAAAAGAATAAATGCATTAACTTAGTAAAACATTTCACTTGATAATTAACAACATATATAATTAACCAAAGCTTTATCACATTTTATAGGAGACCATACGGTATTTCTTTGCTATAGGGGCCTTGACATAACCCAGTCTTAAAAAAGTGAAATTTCATGCCCAATAATATATACAATCGCGAAAATGAAACTGCAACTAATGAAAAAAGGAGGACCAAGTAAAATCGTGAAAATCGAGGAATTCCTCTTCGTAAAACGAAAAACAACACTGGCAGAATTCTTCTATACAACAGTGCATTTTAGGTGGTATTTGGCGTACAATTTGTATATGTGTGCATTGCTAAATGGGCATTATTATATTGTTTATTTGCATAGACATATGTTATATATTTCTTACTACATTATCTTGTTTATGTATATATTAAATTAAGTGCTTCACGCTAAGTGGTGTAAATAGTGAACAAACTGCTTGTGGATTTTATAAATTGATAGATATTTCACAAAGATATAACAATCTGATGCGATTCTAAAATGTAAATAAAGGTTGCTAGAAAGTACTTTAAATTCTGCTCAATTTAACCTCGATATTTTCTCTATTGCGTCAAGAACACTATAAGCAAATAAATACCGACGACACAAATCTGATAATCTAAATTTACATATTTTTGTTAATATATATAGGATTATTTTGATTTATTTCATGCGCTTGAAATTTTTTACGCTTTCTCTAGGGTTAGGTGTCGAATAAATGTACTTTCTTGTTATTTTATTTTGCCATTTCTATTTATTCTATTTTCCATTCATTCCATTTATGGATATTGATTTCATTTACATATTCGTGTCAAAGAATATTCTTTAAAGTTATTATCAGGATTAGGATAGGATTCGATTAGGGTTAGGATTAGGAATAAAAATTGAACGACAATGGCATGACCGATTCAGGTTTAAAGTATGAACCAGGAAGTCTATTTACATCATGAAGCAATAAGAAAATTAGAAAATTATCGGCTAATATTTTTTAATATGTTTTACAGTCATAGTTGGCATCAAAGGTGAGCGGGGAAATGATCATCTAAAATATCATTAAGTGTTTACCAAGCAAAACACAAATCTGGTTACAACAATGTATTTCATTTTGCGCCAAATTTCACTTGATAAAAAAAAAAAAAAAAAAAATCAAATTGACTATGGACCTAATTACAGACCCCTAACCTTCCTATTCTCACAAATGTTTTACCTATATGTAAAAAAAATTCTACTGTATAGAACGCGCTTTCACGTTTATAATGTTATGAATTGGCACGATCGGCTTGTTCAAGTTTACACAATTCAGCTGGAAGAAAAGATTCATTACTTTTTTATTTCTTCTTTGCTTTTGCATTACGCGAATTTGTTGGTAAAATCGATTTTCTTTTCGATAACATTGTTGTTTTTTAAGTTTAAAAAATATTGTAATTTTACTTAAACATTGCTTTAAAATCTGTGCAATTTTTCTTATCCTGCAAGACTTTACAAAAATCTATTATGAAACAACTTTAAAAAAAGCTATATTAAAAAAAAAAGTTTTTCCTATTTTAAAACTAAAAGAAATGTAAAATTAAATTCCGGTTCGAAACGATGATTTACAAATAATGTGTTTTCGATTGTGGGAAAATGATAGAGGAAAAATGCTGTTACTTCGACACAATCATATTAAATCTTTAGCTTTTATGAGAAAAGCAACTTTCTTTTAAAAAATATAGTTATTTTTATTAAGATTTTCTGATTTTCGATACGGATAATTTTGCGATGCATATCATTGACATTTGCCATCCAATTTTTTTTTTTTTTTTTTTTTTTTTTTTTTTACTTTTTATAATTTAAATTAAAAATATGGTATCTTTATGTTAGCCGTGTGCAGACGATAAATCGCCAACCTATCCCATCATTCGTATTGAATTCATTAAAAATATAAATATTTCACTCATTTCATTTAAAACACAGAACTTTAATTTACAACACATACATTTAAAATACATATATTACGTACATTTAAAATAATTCCTTTCATGTGAAAAAGAAAAAGAAAAAGAAATTAATCACAAATAATTTGATAACCCAAGATCATTTTATTTCAACATCAAAACAAATCTGTTTTATTTTTCTATATATAACATCATATTCGCTTGCTTTCCATACTTACTCGTATTTATGCACTTTGTATTATTATCAAATATTTGAAAACGCACGTTTTATTTCTAATATGACATCATTTCATATTCTGTTTAATTCTTAAATAATTCATTTCCTTTTCATTTTTCACGTGGAAAATTTTCACTTGAAAATAAATTGTTGATTAAAAATTATTACTCAGGTGTTTTATTTTATATTGGCAACGATAAAGTATTAGCAACGGTAAAATAAATTTAACCATTTTAAAAAAAGCTGCAAAACCGGGCCCTTTGGGCCAAACCAACCAAACCAACCAACCATTGTAAAATATACGAAAAAATGTCCATTTATTCTGTATGAAAATAATGAAAATTTTAATTTTTAAGAAAAATATTGAAATAAAATAAACGAAAAACAGCCTATATTCATTTGAGTGTTATAATCAACTTATATGCAAAGATACAGGATAATTAAATACTTCATTTTGACGCTGGCTTCAGCCTAACATTTGCACACAATCAGATTTATAATATTATTAGGATAGGATGCACTTAAAATGCATTTGATGTTGTTCTGTTGAAATCAAAGAAAATATTTTACAGATGGATTTTTGTAGTAAATACAGATTAAACGAAGAATGTTGCTGAAATACCAAATCGGGAATTTTAACATACGAAGTAAAAACAAGTGTAATATAATTTTTTTTTAAAAGTCAATTCCTACTTTTTAATCACAAATATATAAAATAAACCCGTGCAGCATTAATGTCCCACGTTATCTTTATTGAACATTATTTTATAATCATCGTTGCGGTATTTTATTTTTTGTTGGCATCACTAATTTGAGATAAATCTTTCATTTCATTTATGAAAACAATGGGAGAATTTTTTTTCTCCCATATAAAAATTAAAATTAATTAATTAAATTTAATTAATGAATTAATATTTGAAAAAACTGTATTAACATCAATTGCCATCCAGTACAAGTTTAAAAAAATTTATTTGAACTTGAATGGATGAATAAAAAATATTTTATTAACGATTGAAAATTCCAACAAGATATATATATAGAGAGAGAGTGTGAGCTAATAGTAGGAATTTAATAAAATAAAAAAGAAATAAATAATAATAAAATAAGGATTTAGCCAGAAAAACTGGAACAAATTTAAACAAACATTAAAAAACTGTTTATTATTATGAGATTATTCAGTGTGATTTATTTTGTAATGGCAAAACACAAACTAAGAAATTAGTTAACTACCAAAATAATAATATTAAACAAGAAAGTTTTTCATAAAACATAACTAATTGTATTCTTTTGGAGATTTTACTTCTTGGAGAGGTTTCTGCTTCTTAGGATATTAGTAAGTGCTAGATGGAGAAATCTGATATGAATAACTCGAAATTGATCACCGAAAGTGAAGATCTGTTTTTTGCATTAGAAGACCATTTTAATTCTTTTTAGAAAATATCAATTCGCCAATGCTTATAAGAAATTAACCTATATATTTCTAATATATGTTTGTTTCTGGAAGTGTCTTGAAATGTTGATTCCCTTGCTGTGATGCTAAACCTTTTAAAATTTTCGCAATAATCGTAAACTGGGGGGGGGGGGGGGGGGACTTTGCCAGGTGGGATGACTTTGCTCACTTTTGGAAAAAAAAAAAGGAGGAAAATATTAAGGTGGGGTTAGTAGTTACTTAAAATTCCATCAGGTGCCGGTAAACCACTTTGTTCCATCCATGGATGTGTTGTCATAGAGGGAAAGTGTTGCTGGTTATCCTATGATAGCTTATGAGTGATTACAACTGTTTTTTTACTAAACCTGTGGAATACAAGATTTTTTTGTGTTCTGGAAATTGTTTCTGTGCAACCCTTCACAGTAAATAAGTTCCATTCGTTATATTTATTTGTTAGGCATCTAGATATCAGTAACCAGCAAATGTTAGTTTTTTTTTAATTACAATCATAATTAATTAATGGCACTGCACAATGCCACCCAACTATCAGTGAGCATTTGGGGTGACATTACCCACCAGCAAGAAATCGATAGGGGGCAATGTCTCCCTTTTGCAGGTAACTTTGCCCACCCACTTTTTGATTTTTAGCAATGAAGGAGATGAACAAAAAAGGAAAAAGCCTCTATTACTACTCCCTCTTTTGTGGCAATTTTCGACTCTTTCAAAATCACTAGCAAACAACCAGATTTTTGGACTCAAAGTGGTAAAAGTGGGCAAAACCACCCCGGTAGATGGTACCAGAGCCATCCTTAGGGGTGTGCGACAGGTGCGGCCGCACAGGGCCTTGCGCCTAAAGAGGCCTCGCACCCGGACGCAAAATATTTTTTCTTTATTTTTTTCTTTCCAGAAATTATCCCTACAAACACACAAACAAATGCTACTTCTTTATAGTAGTTAAGGGATCGAACCCGGGCTCCCCGGATTACAGTATATAGGTGAAAACCATTCTTTTTTATTGATAGTATAGATAAGATTATGTTAAGAATCTGGAAGGAAAGGGCCTCGCTTTAAGTCGTCCTCGTTAAGGACGGCTCTGGATGGTACATTAACACGCAGCAAGTTTCTCGTTTTAACAAATTCAATTCCTCGTACAACAGTTTAACTTTTTGGGTATTCCAAAAGAGAGTATTTGGTATGCGTTTACAGTCCTGAATGATTTATACTGTGCAAATCCCAGAAATTAGTTGTCCCACGCGGGACACTTAAACTTAACCAAAAATTTGGGACGTTCCACAAAAATTGGAATGTCTAGTGACCCTGGATTTACATCTACAGATAAAGTGTAAAGAAAAAAAAATCTATGCTGTGAAATTCTTATTTCATTTTTAAGTTAAAGGTAAATTTAACATCGCATATCAGCCTAAATATTATTGCATGACAAAATGTCAACCTTACATGTTCAGATCTGTTAAGTCCAATATAAACATTTATTTGTCTAAGCCTGTATATGTGCATAATCTAGGAGAGATTTGCAGTCCAATTAAAACCCTGATTGTTAAAGAAACAGGTGTTACTGAATCGGGAGAGCTGACAGCCTATGCAAATCCACCCAGTTTAATTTCGTTGTGCAGGAATCAAATAACGACTTTTCCGATATCTCTAACAATACAAATAGTGGACTTAGAATGTTGCAATAACGTAAATGATACGCTATTCTCTCTTCGAAAAGTAATTTATGCGTTCTCTTTTCGCAAACGATTGGGAGTGACCCAAAAGGATATTGCATATACGAAGTTATTTTGGGATAAGCGTCTTCAAGAATAAATATGTATGATATTGATCATAAATATAATATTATTTTAAATATATTTAAGGATTATAATTAATCCAAATTGGAGAAATTAACCATTTTCAAATTCAAAAGAGTATCACAACGAGAAGGGAGATATGTTAATTGGCTAGTGTTGACTGTCCACCGTTACAAATTTCTGTTACAAGTAATTTTGAAACAAATAAAATCAAAAGCGACTTCAAGTGAACCTTTCTTACCAAGCGACTTGGAAAAGAAAAAGTATTTTACCGCTCATTAGCATGGGATTTTCTCACACATTCACGGAGTCATTTATACACGTAAAAACATGAAATTGGCAGAGACTATTGAAGCGCCTATTAAAGCGACCTTGGGGTCAAATAGTTGTTTTTAATTTAGTCAAATAGTTTTTTAATTAGTCAAATAGTTTAGTAGTTTTTTTTAAATGTATTACATATTGAGTTATAAGCGATTACTCTCTCATGACGCCATTCCTTGGATTGTAGCATATGGAAATTCGATTCGAAACGCCAACTTGGAATTTATTTTTTTTAAATATTCTTTGCCCTAATTGAATACAGGAAGATGCCATTCGATTTCATGGTTTTGCTATATCTGCCAATTTCATTCATCTAAGATTAAAATTGATTTCATGAATGTGTCAGAGTGGAGCCCTACAAATTGGCAAAAATATCAAGTAGTATGGATTTCCAGAAAGAATAATCTCGATCATAGAAATGGTATAATCTTGAATTGCCTTAAATCTTAAACTCAGTTAATAAAAAGTTTTAAAAGATAAATCAAGCTTTTCAACATAACTTATCAAAATTATATAAATAAAAAGCGAAATACACAATACATAATTTGAACGAATAAATTATGCAAACCATAAGAAAAATTTTGTAAAAACATTAGTTCTTAACTAAAATTTGTTGTAAAAGAAAATTATTTTGAACGACATTAGACAAAATACAGAATAGTATCCTCAAAGTATCATCTTTAGAGCACTTAGCCTTTCTTAAAAATACTAAACTGAAAAAAGTTGAGGTACCGAAAATATAATCACCAGTTCAAATATAGTGACGACCTGACGATCGCATTTGTCAAGCCCTGAGCCAGGAAGCTGCCAGTTTAGATTTAAGAAAGCCTTAAATGTTCTATATAGTTGCATAGCCCCCCCCCCTTTTTTTTTCACACAGACACCCTTTACCGTATGGCCTTTTTTGGGATAAATACACTTTGTCCCCTCCAACCCACACACACTTTTTCTGCCACCGGCTGATAGTAATGAAATAAACACAAAGCGGTGCACTTGTATTTCAGGGAGATTCATACCGGTACACTTTTTCATACCTGCAATATCTATAGTATACACAGTCGCATAAATGTAATATTTGCTTTTAAAACATATTTTTTAACTGTATTTAGATAGTGTAAAATGTGATAAAAAAAAAAGAAGGAAGAAAGAAAAAGATTGAAAGGGGATACATAAACTTGGATATAAAACTATCATAACCAGTAAAATTAGTACTGAAATATGAATAACTTCGTATTCACTGTAAATCAGCGGATCACTGTATATACTATTTATAAATCATGATTCAATAATATCTTTAACTGATAATAATTTAACACATTGACTGCAATGACACACAAATATGTGTGCTAGAAATATTTCCCGGGGCGCCATACCACAACATGTACCAAACTATTGATAATTTATTACCATGTATTTAAAAAATGAATCGAGTGCCCCTCCCCGGCATGTTTAGCGATTTCAGTTTGGCGTTCAATGTATTAAAATAACTAAAGTTTTATATTTTTTATTTAAAAATGTATAAAATTAACACTTTGTATACAATTATAATTTAATATTAAAATCTAATCAAATGTATAAAAAAGTTATTAATGAATTACGTTAGAAAGATATTAATAATTCGTTAACAACTTTTAGATAAATTTTATGAAAAAAATATTAATTATTATTAGGTCATAATTGTTATTTTATTAATAACGTTTTGAGTATTGGCTGCAAATCTGATTATATGACTTTAAAAATATCGTTTTAAAAGATACGGCGGTTTTTTTTTAAGTTTTGGGCAATTCCCGCTTAAGAAAATGAGATTATTTGCCAAATGTTATAAAAAAATGCATATGAAAACATAACAGTATATGAATTTATATATGATATTTTGTAATTATATCATTTAATTTGCTATTTTTCATATGTTGTATCTTCTTTATATCGTAATTGTTAACTTTATGTTCTCAGCAATATCACTCAGACTAATCCCTTTGAGGGAAGTCCTAGTACATTTGTAATATGTGATTTTTAGAGGGCTCACGATTGTTTTAAAAATCGATTACAATAAAAATAGACCTAAGGCTTCTATAATTTTTTTTTCAATTATTAACCCAGATATTGGATTGGAATAACGCATGTCTGGTCTATAACAGCATTTTATTTTACCTTCCGGAATCTCCTTATTAGCTAATAGACCTTAGAAATCACGCAATTCATATTAAATTGTTAACGTTGGTTAAAACTAGCAGAGTTGCCAAGTCTCCGGCTTTTTGAACACCAGTAATTTTTTAGAGAAAATGTTGTTCTTTTAAATCGCAAAATGTTCCGATTCATTAAAACAACATTTTCTGTACTAAATTACTGGTATCCAAAAAGCCGGAGACTTGGCACGTCTGAACTAGTATTAATAATTAGTGTACAATAGTACATAATTCATTATAATATAGATACACTGCAAAAGTACACGTGCGTCCCTCGATCACACTTCTCTACAAGAGTTTGGTTCTTTCACAAATTTCAGTGAGCACTAGAGGCCAGGTCTGAAATGGGCTCGGGTTCGATTTTTATACCAGTCTTCGGGCGCGTGCTCAAAGTGAAAATTTTATTTACGCACAAATTGAAAAATGTAAACAAAAGTTGCTATTGGAGAAACAATAATACGGTCTAAGTGTTTAAAAGTGTTTTACAATCCTTTAAAAATCAGTTTGAAAAAGAGTTATTAGTGATGGGTTATAAAGATAAATATTCTATCTGATTCTGAAGCCTTCGTGCGGTCAGTCTTAGTAACGTAAAGAAGCCTTGAGATATCCTTCGTTTATCCTCTCTTTCTGTTTGAAGTCCTTTTCCAGAATTACAGAAAAATAGAATTTCTGTCTTTGTAGTTGTACAATGATATTTTAAAAGAATAAAAATTGTCATTTTTGCAGATTTCTGACACTCCTGTCCTTCTGCCATAGTTGTACAATATTTTAAAAGAATAAAAATTGTGATTTTTGCAGATTTCTGGTAGTACTTGAGCATAAATACATTATACGAATTTAAAGTAAATAAGTAGTTTAGCTGGGAAATTATTAAGGATTAAAATAGTAACTACGTACAGATGAAAGTGCGTACAATCACAGACTGAGTTCAGCGAGATCCTTTTCATGTGAAGTAAAAATCCTGGTTAGGAATCCTGAGCGAACCAAACCCGAAATTTCTGCTTGAAATCAACCCAAAGACCGACCTGAAACTGATGCACTTCAACCTGAATCCAAAATATTCAAACCCGAACCCAAAGCGAAAGAAAACTAATCCCTATTTGAATACAATTATGGAAAAATAGTCTACAATTATATCTCTAATATTAATTTTATCTTTTTCGTATAAAAGGAACATATATACACTCATTAATATTCAAATATATAATTTTTGTTTCATTTAAAAAAATATATATAAGACTTCCTTTTGAAAAACCGGATCAACCCGAGCCCGATTCGAAAGATTTAAAGTCAACCCGACCTGCAACAATAAAAATAGTGTCAACCCGACCCGCAACGATAAAAATAGCGTCAGTCCGATCCGCAACGATAAAAATAGCGTCAAACCGATGCGAATCGAATCGTGGGTCGGGTCAAAATCGGGTTACCCAACAAAATGCAAGACTAGTAAGAAGTTCGCATTCCAATTTAATGGAAGATAAATCAAAGTACATATATTTAAATTTTATAAAGTGAAAATCCGAAATGCTTTTTTTGAAAAAAAGAATCATTTTAAATTACCACAGGGGTTTATATCCTATATATTTTTAATTGTCGCATAATAAACTTAGAGGGTGGTGGTGGTGTTTGTGACGGTTAACTGCGTGAGTGATAAAGGCCAAGAAGTGTGGATTGCCCTTGGTGGGGGGAGGGGGGGTCTTTCTAAGGGAAGTTAACGCAATGTTCAAATAAAAGCATGGGAAATCCCGAACGGTTTGGCCGACGAGCGACATGGGTTCGAACATAGCACTTTCGGTCTACTAACTTTGAGAGCAAAACTTTTGAGCCGCTGGTGGGGCCTAAATTTCGAGAGATTGACTTATAAATTAAAATCAATTTTGGGATAATGAACAGTTTTGAGATAGTTTATTTGATAAAAGTCCGAGGATCTAGTTTTGAATTATACTCACAAAACGTTTAAGTGATAAGTAATATAAATTTCAAATATTGCTAATCAGATTTCAAACAACTGAATTGAATTATTTTAAGATTACTGTGAAAGTATTACAGTTAACTCTGGATTAGATCATCTTCTGTTTAGATATATTATTGTTTTTTAATCTGATTATAAATTATAAATATTTGCATGAAAAAAAAAAAAAAATAAATAAAATAAATACAGTGCCAGAGTAATTTATTTAAAATAGAATTATATGCAAATTTCTTTGATAGTTATAAGATTTTTAATTGTTGACTTATTTTGGTTTATGATGAATTTTTTGTTTACAGTTATCTCTAGTTCTGAGATAAAATGGTAATGAAATCAACTACAGATGTACTTCATATAAAAACTTTAGAAATAAATACTTTGTTTACATCATTTCATTTATTGCTAAATTATATTTCTTCAATTATCTCGAATTTTCATTAATTCATATCTTAAATCTGCAATTACTCTTTTAATATTGCATTTGGTTGTTCCTTTTCCTTAGCAAAATCTAAATACACAATATCTGAAAATGCATAAAAATTCTTAAAATACCATTCAGTTCTTTGAAAAATTAATAGTTGTGATTAAATCACTATCAAATTAAAATTTGGTCTGTGGGCGTAACTGTTAACCATGATTTCCCTTGTTTACAATGAACCCAAAATGAATGGCGGATTTCAGAAAGTCGACTATAACTTTCATAATGAATTCCTAAAACAAATTTAAAAGAATTTGTTGCATTCTGAAAAATCTGAACTTTTGGCTTCTCGGTTTCCCGATTTTAATGGGTTCTATGATCTGTCCTGCGTAACCACTGCGCGCTACTCCAAAAGTCCCAATTTTTCAGAATGCACAAATTCTTTTAAATTTCTTTTAGTACCATGCTATTCGATAATCTGCATCGAGTGAAACTTAATACAGTAAAACCTGTCAAGACAAAACCTATCTATAACGGAAAAATTTTATAGTACCTTTCTAAAAGAATGTCTTAAATGTACCTGCTCAGACAGAAACCTGTATAAAACGCAATTGTTTGCTATTCCAAGCGATTCTAATGTCACAAGATTTACTGTACTTTGCTTAGTAAACCCTTTTTAAACGGAACCTGTTTATGACGGAATTCTGTTTTAAAAGCAAAAATTTCATTGTCGCTATGATAGGAATACTATACAATTATTCCTGCTAAGTTGGAATTTTGTTTCAGTCCCTAGATTTTCCGTTTTCACAGGTTTTACTGTGTAAAATTGTTGTGTTTCCTTTAGTGTAATAAAACCTGTTGAGGCGGAATCGCAAAATACATTAGTTTCAAACGGATTTTCGTCTTAGGAGATATATATTTATGGTATTCCTACCGTAGGGACAGCCCTACCAGTGGCTGAGAGGTTCTGCTCTCAAAGCTGGTAGACGGAAGGTGCTGGGTTCAAACCCCCTGTCGCGCTTGTCGACCTAACCGTGCGGAGTTTTCCGTGGTTTTCTTCGAATCTTGCCGTAAATACGGGTTAGGATCCCTTACAAAGACCCCCCACGCAGGGCACTCCCCCTAGGGCCTATATCCCTCGAGTAGATAATCGGCCGTCATAAATCAACCAACCAACCTACCGTAGGGGCAATGTAATTTTAAAATTTTAGACATGATTCCGTTAGACAGGTTCCGTTTTCATAGGTTTTACTGTATTTTTATGCTCTTCATTTAAAAGCCGCTGTCCTTTTTTTTTGTTTGTTTTTTTTTGTCATAATTTGGGAAAATTTTTGTGACACTGGGCCGGGCAATCCTATTCCTCAAGCTTAACTTTAATATAACTATAATATTACTTTACTTTTTTTTATTTTTGGACACGGAAAATACACAATATACCAATTAAATATTACTAATTATTTGAAATGGAAAAAAAAAAAAAAAATCCCGGAAGGTTAAGCTGCTACGAAAGCATTTCATAAACGTGTATTAATTTCAGGAATAATTTCGTTAAATTGATATTTAGATCACCGTAAATGTAGTTTAACAACACCGATGTAAAATTATATACAAAAAGTCACGTACGCTTACAATCTGGCTATCGCAATTTCTCCCTCTTTTGAGGAGGAATTTTAAAGGGTTCTAAAGATTAAAAAAGTTTGATAAGTAGTAAAAAATTTAAATGCTTAAAATGATTATATCATAAGATTATATCATAAGACTAAATTTATTTCATAAAATGAAACCTTTTAGGCCTCTAGATCAGAGGTCGCCAACCTGTGGTTCGTAGTGGTCTTCGAGAACATTTTGGTGGTTCCCCAAAAAATCAGCACTAATTGTATTTTTTATTAAAACAAAATTAATACTCTACGATTTTTTTTATATTTATGATATTTTAGATGTTTAGTTTTGAAATTTTAAATTATAGCAGGCATTAATAATGATATTAACGGTGTATAAAAGTATTTATTTGTAAAACAGATGGTTTTAATTTTTTTTAATTTAAAGGTCAAATTATCTAAAGTTGTTATTGTTTTGATCATATGTGGTCAGAAAAGTCAGGCTCTGCATAAAAAGTAGACTTTCCAACACATTCAAAACTTCACAGTTTAATAAAGGGAAAGAAAGTGTCCAAGTAAACGGTATGGAAAACACATAACACATTCAAGACACAATTTCTGCAATTACCATTCCTAGCCGACAAATTATCAGATTTCTTTTGTGTAGCCCTGTATATGATCCATAGGATTTATATACACCAACTGATATTCAAAAAATTAGTTAAATTAAAAAACGCATACAACTACTGAAAACGCACTTCCAGCAATTATTGCTCATAGACAGTACTGTAACCGAATTCTTTTGTGTGTCCCTGTAAATGAACGATGAATGCTATGCACACCCTATTGTATAGTAAGCATCTTGTCGTGAACCTCAGTGATGTATATAAATTTCAATATGTTTGAAATAGTATAACACCATTAAAATACACCGCAGACGAATTTTCCACATAAACAGTAAGGTAACGGAATACTTCTGAGTGTCCCTGTAAACGAACTATAAATGCTGCACACTTCATTTTCAATTTCGAACACGTCATAGTAAACCTTAATAACGTATATCGATTACATGGCAATCTGAGTATATTTACGCGTGTTAGAGCAAGGACAAACGGCAGACAGACAAACCGAATTCATAATTACTTTTCAACTATCAGAGCAGTCCTTAGGGGTGTGCGACAGGTGCGGCCGCACAGGGCCTCGCGCCTAAAAAGGCCTCGCAACCGGTGGTCTTGACATAAAATATAGCCTATGTTGGAAGAGGAACTTTCACCACCAATTTTCCACCATTACTTTTAAAATTGGTTTAGTAGTTCCAGAAATTATCCCTACAAACACACAAACAAATGCTACTTCTTTATAATAGCTAGGGGATCGAACCCGAGCTCCCGGGTTACAGTATATAGGTGAAAACCATTCTTTTTTATTGATAATATAGATAAGATTATGTTAAGAATCTGGAAGGAAAGGGCCTCGCAAAATCCCTGCACCGGGCCTCGCTTTAAATCGTCCTCGCTAAGGACGGCTCTGTCAACTATGTTAGAAGTGTAACGGATCTCAGTCTTAAATTAAGAACATCAGAGCCACAAATACTAAACATTCTAAACAAGCAAGAACAAATATTACACAAAAAATGTGCGATGCTGAAATAAGTTTAAAACCAGAGGGCCCGTGCGAAGATTTCGCACTGAAATCTAATATTTTTTAGGCACTTCTCTATTATCCCGTCGACCACTTTTCATAACAAAAAACTACCGACAAACTGTAAGATTAAACGCCAAAAATGCAGTCCCATTTACTTGATGCCAGAATCATTATGCGTGTTTGTTACGTCATCTAGTGGTTTTACATTCGACATTTGCGTGTATTTTTCATTATGTTTTACTGATTTAGTAGTTATTTTATTAATTAAAATAACAATTGTGTCCTTAAATTCTTATATTTTATTTATTTATTTATTGATATTCCAATGGCAACGTTCTCCCGTTTATTTGGCGATAGTTTTTTGTTATGAAAAGTGGTCGACGGGGATAATAGAGAAGTATATTTTTTTATCAATATGTAATATTTATTAGATGCAGGTTTAAACTTCTAAAGAAAAAGCAAGGATAAAAATATCTGCAAACAACATTTAGTTGTTAGTCAAGCCAGAATATCATCTAATTTATTCCATCAAAGTTAGACTAAAAACTGATCCAAGATTGCTAAAGGCACGCGCGAAAAAAAAAAATTAACAATCGTATTTTGACTGCATCAGAGGATGACGTCATCCGCTTCGGGAAAACCATGGGACTTAGAAATATAAATCTAAACATTTCAATTTCGCTTTTTAATCATAAGTATAAAATAAACCCGTGCGGTGTTTTTTTTTTTTTTTTATAATAACTGCCTTGAGCATCATATAATGTGGTATTTTATTTTTTTGGCAACAATAATTTCAGGAAAACCATTCATTTCTTTCATGAAAACAATACCGATTTAATTTTTTAATTTCAGCAAATTTTAATCAAAAACATGTTTTAACGATTTGTTAAGTGGGCTATGTCAGAAGCCTGTTCTAAAACCTTTCATGTGGTATCTCATTCGTTGTTCTGAGTTTCATATTTTCTGAGTAAAAGGGATGTTGACAGGAGAAATAATATATAAGGATATTTTGTAGTAGTTAAACTATCAATATTAATTTTGTTACAAATTATCAGTTTTTTTAATTTTTTTTTACGATAAAATCGTCTGCTGCCATAGCAACATAATTTAAATTTCATTTAAAAAATGCATGGTCGAGGATATAGGAAAGACATAACAAATTTTCATAAACTTACTTTAGTTTGGTTGTACTGATTTTTATTTTTAATTTTGGTTTTAGAATTTGCGTAGAACGGGTTAAACAGCTGGTAAACATTTTAAAATTTGTTATATTAACCAGGTGCATTTCATATTAATGAAATGGACGTTCTCTGATGATTATTGAACAAATTATGTGTTCATCACAATAGTAGTCCGAGGAATTTAAAATTATGAATTTAGCGGTCAGAAAGGTTGACGACCGCTGCACAAGATAACATAACAATATATTATTGTAAACAATAACAATATTGTTTATTATAATATAAATAATCTAAAATCTCAAAAAAAAAAAAAAAAATCGGGAAAAATAAAATCGGTGAATTAAAAAAAACAAACATCAAAGACGATTGCTATCTCTTAAAGTTGTCCAGTTAAACCAATTAACCCTAATTGCTTTTAAAATATTTGGAAATATAAGTTACCTTTAGTAAATGGATATCAGCAGTCATTAATTTATTATAAGCACCATTGAATGAGAAAGTTTTCGTACAAACACATGTGCTCGTCACTACATGAAAACAACATCAAAGATACCAAATTTATACTTTCACACTGCTAAAAATAATTATTATCCGACGGTATTCGAAATCAAGACCTGTTTACCGAATAGACCCGGGAGGCCGGTGCTTACCCACTGAAATACAAAAGGGCCCCCAAATTTACTTTCAAAATAAAGTTGCATACGAAAAAGAGATTTAGTAAATAACAAATCAATTGGTAGAGTAATAGCACCCCCTCCCCCCTGAGTAACGTCTCACTTTCCTACTTCTATTTATTAAGCGGGCCGGGCCCTGTTCGAAATTACAGTTTATTACATAGCTATAGTTTTTTTGTAAGTCAAATAAACATATTTTGAATCAAAAGATTTATTTAATAAAATGGGTCTTGTGCCGTCATTTTTTATTTTTAGTCAAAAATTCATTTATTTGTTTGACTTGGAAAAAAGAATAAAATCAGGAGGTTGGTATAATATACAAATCCAAAAAGTTATCAAAAAGTACTAGTAAAACCCCATTTATTTAAAAAAGTTAAGTCTAGAAAGTGTCCTTCTTTAAAACAATAAACGTCTTTCAATAATTTTGAAATATTTAGAAATATAAGTTACCTTTAGTACACTAAGATAAGCGATCATCAATTCATTAAAATCACCATTACATGCCAAAGTGTTCTTAAAAACACATGTTCATTTTTTTTGTCACTACATAAAATTAACATCAAAGTAACTAAATTATTTACACTTTCACACGGCAAAAAATCATCGTTATTATCCGACCGTATCTGAAATTACTATTTATTACTTAGCTACCAACCTTTCTTTCTTTCTTTTTTTTTTTTTCCCCTCCAAGTCAAATAAACGCATTTTGAATCAGAAAATTTATGTAATAAAACGTGTCTTATTCCTTCTTTATTTTATTTCTAGTCCAAAATATGCTTATTTGACTTGAAAAACAAAAACAGGAGGTTAGCAGTGATGTTATTATAATATAAAAATTCGAAAATTTATCAAAAATTCCAAGTAAAAACACAGTTATTTAAGAAAATCAAATCTATAAATCGACCTTAAAAAAAAAAAAAATAAAATAAAATCAAAGCACTTGCAATAACTTTGAAATATTTAAAAAATATAAATTACCTTTAGTACACGAAGATCAGCGATTATTAATTCATTAAAAGCACCATTAGATGCCAAAGTTTTTTTAAAAACACATGTTCTTGTCACTACGTAAAATCAACATCCAAGATACATATTTACACTTTTTTTTCACGCGACACTGCTAAGAATCATTGTTATTATCCGACCGCATTCGAAATTACTACGTGCGCTGGCGGCGGTGTCCGCGAGCGCAACAGTTTGAGAAAGTGCAGGAAAGAGGCTCCGAGAAAAGATACGAGGGAAGTTCTTTGGCGAGATGCAGGTTTGCTAGTTGCAGTGAGAGGGAATGAATAGCGATTAATCGCCAATATTGGAATTTTTTTTTCTTAACTTTCAGACGGTTCTATCTGTATTGATAGCTTTTACGATTGTTAGTTCGGGTGTTACAGGGACTCGGTACCCTTTGAACTTTTTTTTTACTAAGGCCTTTTCACTTACCTCTTATGCATATTATAAGAAGTTATTACTAGATAAACTCGTTTTAACTGGCAAAAAAAAAAAAAAAAAAAAAAAAAAAAAAAAAAAAAAATTAATTAAAAAAAAATTAATTAAAAAAAAATCTACGATTTATTTATTTATTTATTTATTTATTTATTTTTTTCAATTTGCAATAATAAGCACTGTTTTTTTTTTTTTTTTTTTTTTTTTTTATAATTATTATTATGTTTATAAGAGTCTATTCTATAACTTTAAGGATCGATTTTGCAATTAAGGTGATTCTTAAATGATCTGCTGAACAATGCAAAACTTTCTGACACAATTTCTGCCTCATTTTTAAACGCAAAGGTATAAAATTGGCAGATCTGACTACTGAAGCGATTTGGAATAGATATGAGTTTTTCATTTTTTGATAAATAAATTACTTATCGAGTTATAAGCTATAAAACGTCACGTGGCAACGTATTTTTCTCCTTTCTGACGTTGAAGCAACAGAAATTCAGTTCAAAGCATCGGCTTTCACTGCCTAAGAGGAATTTGCTCAGACGTGGAGGCCAAGCTTTGTAAAGCATTGATGTCCTAAAACATCGAGACAGTGTTTTTTGAAAGATCTTCTGCCTTTACCAAAAAATGGCAAACGAGTTTTGATTACAAAGTTTCTGAATAACAACACCTGCCCATTTCATGCGTTTCTGAACGAAAATGAATTAAAAAATGTGTCTGAAAGTAGCCCCTTTGGATTTGAGAAAAGCTTTAATAAATTAGTTTTTGAAGACAAAAATTAAAGCTCACATGGACCAAAATCTCATAAGTGTGATTTCTAAGTCCCCAGTATATCTCTCAGCATTTCTCTGCAATTTAAATTCTCATTTAATGTTAAAATGTTTTTCTGTAATTGTTCTACAATATTATGTTACTTCTACTGTGAAAATCTGTTTTTTAATCTTTAAAATGGAATTTAAATACCTCAAAAGTCACTACTGTACCCCGTCCTCAGCCCATAACTTTATCATTAAAACCATCAATAAACAATAGTTATTAACAAATTTTTAAAAACCAATACATTTATTATAAATATGAATCTCATGGAGCATAATATAATTTTTATAAAGTTGTGTCCCTCACTTTTTTGGTCACTAACTGTCCTTGTGAATGAATTTCGTCATATTTCCATCAGATGGTCATTTTCTGTATGGTTTCCAGTAGGGGAGCACACATTGCTCTTAAAAAGTTGCTATTTCTTGCTGTTTGTTCACAAAGCAGATTTTTTGAACTGAAAAGAATGGAGAAAAGGTAGGCGTGTCTTTATTAACTGTCACTGCTGTCCCCATTGTTAATTTAAATATTGATATTTATAGATTAACCAATGTCTAGCCATTTAATAGTAATTCTGATAAGTCTTTAAAAAAATACTGCATACAACATTTCAAAAATGTTCTTTTTTATATAAAATGGCAAAATTTCAAAAAAATGTCACTACTGTCCCTTACAATTTGTGTTTTCTCTTATAAAAACTTCCATATCATATTTATTTTCAATAAAGTTTGCGTCTATCTATTAATTAGTATTCTGAACTACATCAGTGGGTCTTAAAAATTGAAATTGAGCATAATATGAGACTTTTAAAAATCAGATATCAGCAGAAAATCAGCAGCCAAAAATCACACTTATGAGATTTGGGCCCACATGTCTGTGGAGAAAAGACGGATTCTGTTGTATTTTTCTTTTTTTTTCTTTTCATTTTATTGCAAAATCCCCCCCCCCCCCCTAATTTTATTAAGCAGATCATACTGAATAAAAAAAAAAAAAAAATAATAATGAAGACATTTCAAAAATAATTGTTGTAGCTTTAGCATTTTAAATACAAAAAGTTTTCAAAAAAGTGAAAACAGGGAAAAATCAATTTAAAGCTTTCATACACAGAAAAAAATATTAAAGACTGTTCCATTTTTCTTACTATGCTGCTTATATATTTTGCTACAGATTTTACGGTTGTATTGTTGAACATTTTACGCTGTGAACATTTAATGGGCGTGGCATTTAAAGGGCTGGTACAATAATAAAAAAGTGTTTTTACTACACGTGTAACTGTCAGATTGTTTCAAAACTTCGCTCAAATATATTAGAGGTGCCAAAATTTATTTTTAGCGAGAAAAAAAAAGAGATATTTTTGTCATTTTTGACGGTTTGAAAGATGCCATTTAAGGGATGGGACTTGGTAAACTGAATTCTTTTTTTTTTTTTTTTTTTTTTTTTTTTTTTTTTTATGTGAATATTTAATAATGCCTTTTTAACATATTATTAAATGATTATATGAAGGAAAATGATTTAATCAAGACAAAAGGAAATCCTTGTGGTGAAATTTGCAAAAAAAAAATAAAAAATAAAATAAAAAAAATAAAAACTGACAATTTAGAACTTTTGCAAAATTTTTTTTCTTAATTTTCTAACAATTGTACTGTATTACTGTAAAGAGCAGATTTCAAAATTTCAAAAAGTTAATCAATTTAAGAAAAAATAAATAAAATATGTAAAAAAAAAAAGATGATGCTGATAGCTGCAAGTATTATGGCTAGCTATAAGAACGATGACTGTACATATATATTCAGTTCTAACTATGCACGTTTTTTTCTTTTTTTTTAGAAGTACTATGTTTTTTATTCTCATATTTAAGGTCACAAAATTTAAAGAGTAATTCTGTGCCATATTTAATAGCACACTTCTGTGACTACATAAAGCGAGTGTTTTTATTTAAACATAGTGGCAGCGAGGAACTAAATTTATTTATTAAAGGTTAAATTTTAATTGATTTATATATGCATTACTGCGCAGTGTAGGTTTAATTAACGTAAAAAATAAAGTGCTGTTTTATTTCGTATGAAGTTCTTTATAATTATATGCAATTTATTTTGTAATAAGCGGTGGATGGTCCGATTACCTGGCACACATTTAAACAGAATTTTTATTTTCCAACTGTCATAAAGGTATACAATGTAGGGGAAAGCCGGGTAAAGTGGTCACCCAGTATAATGACGTCACCAGAGCGCTGGCATTGCGTGGTTTGTGGTCAAACTATTTCATTTGATGGCAGTGAGTAACCAGACAATCGTTGAACAATATGGTTCCATGCTTTAAAATTTTAGAGCGGGTTTTCCAGTTTTTGAAGTTTTTGATCTACGGTAAGTGACTTATATTACATACAATTAACAATAACCTGTTGTACTTGCATTTATTTATTGAATGTGTAAAGAAAGATCATGTTTTCAGCTTCACATTAGTGGGTGAGTGGTCGCTGACTGTTCATTAGTTTACACTGTAGAACGTATTTTCTGTCATGGCTTCCAAACGAGCAAAATGGTCAGGGTAGTGGCCGTTGATTGGATCAAGTGGTGAAGGTTGGATCAGGTGCAATGTTTGTCACCTCTGGGCTCATGAGGCCTGTTCACTTCGCAAAGAAGATGACGTGGAGTTCATTTGCGAAAAATTCAGTGTTTGATTCTGATTTATAATTTTTTATATGGGTTTGTCAAACTCATATTGGATTTTCATACCATTTTCAATCTTTCATTATGTCTCATACGATTTGTTATGACAATAAAAATGTTCTAATCATTTAAATAGTGTTTTCAATCTTTTTACATCTGTAGGGCAAAATGGTCATGGAGTGACCACTTTCCCCGACCTAGACGGGAAAAGTGGTCATTTTGTCCTTTTTTTTTGTAAAAAACCAAATTCTAACTTCCACTTTATTATTTCACAAAAAATTATAAATACCCTTACACTTCTAAGTAGTCACTCTAGTTCAATGCAAATTTTCAATTATGTATATGTATTTAAAGGGGTAACAAAAAATCACAAAACCTTAGGGTGACCACTTTGCCCCACCTTCCCCTATTAAAATTGAACTTAAGGGTGTATTCAAATCCAAACTGCTTATTTTGAGACACATTCGTAAATTCATTTTTGCTCTAAAATACATCCAATTGGCAGGTTCTCTTATTCAGAAACTTTATAATGTCTCCACTGTCTCGATTTTTTGATAAAGGCAGAATATATTTCAAAAAATGCTGTCAAAGTGGACATTTTGAACCGAATTTCCAGAAGCGTTAGCGCTGGAAACAAAAAAAAAGAAAAAATGATCGTACTGTGAAAATAATTGTCTGTAAATCAATTTCTAATTAATTGAACGAAAAATAAAAACATGGGGCCCTTATAAATGTCTTTATAAATCACGCCGCCAAGTTTCCTGTTGTTACTTTTAAAAATGAGTCTGGGAATGTCTCTCAAAATTTTGAGTTGTTGAGCTTGGAATTTTTTTTTTTTTAATACACCCTTAAGATATTGAAACGTTAAACGTTTCAATATCTGCTTAACAGCCAAACCCCCTCAGAAATTAAAAACTATCATTTGCAGTAAAATTGACAAAATTAATTTTGAGAATTATTCAGGAGTATATGAAAGACCTTTTATTAAAGAAGACGGATCTAAGAATGCAAACAGGAAATTTAGTTACAGAAAAAAGGAGCATATTGCTGATATTAAGTATAATATAAAAACCACAGCCCTGGTAAGATTATATCAAGAAGAAACCATCCAAATAAATTTCTATGAAAGTAAAATAATTTTTTCCTCCAGTCTATACTATCCATCCATAATAAGGGAAATTCATAGAGATAGTCACACGCAAAAATACAATATGTAACGATGTAGCATCTTTTAACTTACCGAAATTGTGACTTGTGTTACTCTATGGTTATGAAAATAAACAACCAATTAAAAATAAAAGATAACGTGCGTAATTTTTAAAAAGCACATGAAAATTAAATGAAAGCATTTCAAATAATTACTTCAAAGACCGTGCAATTATAAAATATTCTCATTTGTTTTTGAAAATGGCTCGGAGTGAGCAGAAACATGTCAACAATCTAATAAAAGTTATTTTACTGTATATTATATTGTTAATTTACACCTGTCAGCATTTAAAATAAATATATTAAACTTAACTCTTCAAAAATCATTAACAGCCAACAATGCAATAATTTTACTACATATTTTCATATACATATTATTACTATATATACACAAAAGTTATTGCCAACCCAACTCGACTTGCGGGCCGGATCGGGTTCGGGTAAAATCGGGACAGTAGACGATGATACATAAAAAAATGTGGTGTTCCTGTGAAAAAACTATATACGATACGATGACTGTCTTAAAAGCTTAAAGTAGGACTATATACCTTAACCCCATGCTCACAGTTTGTGACAGATGTTCAAATTTTACTACAGTAAAATCCTAAAAAAAAAAAAAAAAAAAAAAAAAAGACATGCAAACAGACAGACAGGCAAAAATATTAATTGTAGGTTATATATAGCAAAAAAAAAAAAAAAAAAAAAAAAAAGTGAAAATACAAATTAACATCAACTCTGAAGGATAAGTTAGTAAGATATAAATTATTGAAAAATGAAGAAATTAATGTTAAAGATAAACATCCGAGGCATATTTCGGACAATAATTTATGTATTTGATTACTGTTTGTTTTATTTGATACTTTGTAAAAGCTCAGCTCAAACATGTCGCGGATACATATGTTGTTTAAATATGCTTTGATAATATTAATTATTAATTAATAAAGTGATTATTAAAAATTCATAAATTGATAGATACATAATTTTTCTTCACCATTAGATTCGCCATAGTCGAAAACACCCCTCATGTAAATTTTGATGTATTTCTGGCCATAATTTGTCAAGTTATCAGTAGATTTATGTAAAATCGGTAGCTTAAAAAAACATACTGAAAATTAAGGTTGAAAATATTTTTGTCTGCTATTTCAAGCACGCCATATATGGCTAGAAAACCGAATATTTCCGGATGAATATTCTTACTCTCGTTAACAAATTATTATTACATAATTATTTTAATATTTTTAGCCTTTTATTTAATTTTTTAATTTTTTATTAATATCATAATGAAAACATGATATTAGTTTTCATGACATTGAAAACTAATATCATGTAATTTTCAACATGCGTTTCTCAATAATTGACACAGTACCTCAACACACTTTAACCCTTTCAGGGGCAGTGGTATGAAACCACTTAATTTTAATTCCCAAATGCCACAATGGCACCACAAATTTGCTAAAATCTTTCCCATTTAATATGTATGTGATTTTTTGCCTTTTTCTTATTTCCAAATAAATTTCTACGTTAATTCCGGTGCCAGTCATTTCCGGTGCCATTTTAGTACTGGAAGTACTTTGCCCCTGAAAGGGTTAACTCATATTTGGCATGTTTTTTTTTAGCTAGAGCAAAGTAAATTTGTATTCAGGGTAAATGCAATGTCACACATTGAATGAACAAAAGAAATATAGGGTTCGTATTGGGATTTACATATTTCGTATAAAATAAATATGCATACGGCCTCTGAAGAAAACTTCAATGTAACAAAATTGTAGATAAGCATAAGCAAGGAATTTTTGTGTAAACAGATTTATTCCGCAACTTTTAGAATTGAAATTATGACAATCGCTCGGTAATTTTTTTTCTTTTTGACGTGCTATACAATGTTTTATGGGGAGTTGCATGGTAACACATAAATGGTGTGCTCTCATTTTTAATGCTTTCAAACATAGTTGAAAAGTGTTGTTGAATTGGGTTGTTTGTGTGTCTGTTCATACTCTAACCCCCATAAATATACTTGGATTGCCATGTAATTGAAATTTGTTATTGGGGTTTACTATGGCATATTAGGTATTGAAAATGAAGTGTATAGCATTTATAGTTGGTTTACAGGGATACGCAAAAGAATTCCGTGCAATGTGTTTTAATGATGTAACATTATTTCAAACATATTGAAATTGATATACATCAGTGAGCTGTACTACAAGATGCTTAGTGTAGAGTATGATGTGTTTAGCATTTATCATTTATTTACAGGGACTCGCAAAAGGATTTGTTTACAATACTGCCTATAAGCGATAGTTACTGGAAGTGCGTTTTCAGTCGTGGTATGCGTTTTAAAGTTTAACTATTTTCTTGCATATTACTTCTACAGACTATTTACAGGCTGCACAAAAGAATGTGGATATTTTTTTTTTTTACTGTAGATAGTAATTGCTGAAATTGGGTTTTCAAATATATTATATGCTCTCTCCAAATTGTTTATTTGTAAATCATCGTTCACTTTATTAAACGGCGAAGTTTTGCTACAGTATTCTGAACGTGTTGAAAAGTTTCTATGCTTGATATCATAATCTATGCTTGATGTGTGATTTTTCTTTGCTTATTTCAGTCATTATTTTAGAGCAAAACCCTCTGGTACATTTTCATAGTTTAAACGATCCGCATTTTTAATTTCCCCACACTTTAAATTCTGAATTAAAGCTGATCTTAACATCCAAATGCTGTTCTCAATTATTTCTAATCCTTCCAAAAGTGTTCAAATTAAACTTCGATTTTTACATTTTAGGTACGCAGTTAAGCAGAAGTACTCATAATCATTATTTTAAGAAAGGTTAAGAAAGGCGGTGTAAGAATTTAAAACTAATCGTTATAACTGCAGTTAATTTCTAAAGAACATCGTAAGTTTATTTCTTATCTCAAAAATATCGGAACTAGGAAAAAATAAATAGCGAGATTTCTGTTGCCATTAACTTTTAAGAGTATTAACAGGGAATGAAAATTTACAAGTAATTTTTAACCAAAAAATAAAACAGATTTCAAGAGATTGTGTATTACCTTCTTGTTTTGTGGCTACCCTATATTGTTATCCACATTAGAGTACTTCACAGATCAAATTATACCCGATCTAGAACCCGAAAATATATTTGAAGTAATTCAATCCGCAACCCAATTCGGACCTGATGCACATGCACCTGAAACCCAAAATGAATGAAAATTAATTTATTTTAATGCAGTTATATATATATATATATATATATATGTAAGGAATTTATCCGGGGACGACTTGGGAGACTAATACTTTACAGAAACATACAAATAAGTTGGACTCGGGACCTCTGGACAGATCGAACTCGTTTATTGAAACCTTCCTTCGTACAGACATCTTCGCGCGTTCAGTCGGAGGTCCCGCGAGCCATTTACGTTAAATTTTGAGAACTACATGGCCGAGGGTTTGGCTGACCGCTCAAATGTGCCAAAATTCCGTCTTCCTCGCCCTTGAAGGCTGGTTTTAATTCGAATTTAGGATATTTTCCAGCAGAGGGAGAAAGAGTCAAGTTGGGAGGATCATTTATTTTAATTGGTCAATTAGCTTTTGATTGATGTCTGGGGTCTTATGCCGACACCAAGGCTTGACTGTGCCTGGGAGCCGCACCCCACAGATTGCTGCAAGAAATGCAAACTCATCACTTTTAAAACTTAAAGAAATGTCGAAATTGATAGATGAAAGTAATATTTGTGAGGCTGAGAAACAAAGATCACAGGGGCAGATTAGATTTAAGCATTAGATTTATAAGTTAGAAAAAATGTTTTGGGATTTTAAATTTAAATTTTGCATTTTAAAAAGGGTTTATTTTTATCCTTTCATATCCCCCCCCCCCCTCCAAGATGAGATCCACCAGATTTGCCTGCAAAACTGGGGGAACTCTCCCGGAAGACTGAGAATGCCAAAGTGAATTAAAAAGAAGTGTTTAATTGAGTGAGGCTTCAAAATAAGTTAATGTTAAAGTTAAATTTACAACTAAGATTGGTAAAAAGTGAGGGCTAAATTTTGCTGCTGGAAAAATATTAAAAGTTCACATTTTGACGCGTAAAAACTAAGGAAAAATGAAAGATTTTATGTTTTTATGCTAAAAATTTTTAAGTTTGGGATATGGCTCTCGGGACAATCTGACCGAACTTTACATAATAACTTGAAAAATATAATACTTATACCACAAAACATTCGAAATCTGTGAAAACAATAATACAGTAATATTACCACAAAACTATATAAGAAAAAAAATACTAATAAGATAAAGATTAAAATAATAGCCATATAAAATTGTTAAAATTAAAAGATTATGTAAATATATAAAAATAATGAAATATACTGTAAAATGGACAAAACAGGTGTGGACATAACAAGTGTAAGATATAGAGTTTATTTACAGGGACTACTGGTTAGGTAAGTAGTTTTATTTGTATCCTAAACCTTTGGAGGTTTTAGCAGATCCTAAACCTCGGGGAGGTTTTAGCAAAAATTAAAAAAAAAAGAAAATTGAGCATGATATTTTTATTTTGGATGAAGATGTAGATGCAATTTAATTGTAAGCAATGGAATTTACTGTTTTGCAAACTGAGGTGTATTTGTTTTCCCCAGTGGCATTAATAAATCTGAGCAGCAATATAATAAATTAGAACTACATCTCACTGTTAGCTCAAAGAAAAAAAAAATAAATACATAAATTCCTGCTCTAGACAAGTATAAATCACAGAACATTTTTCCTTTGAAATTGAGGCCAGAATGCTCAGAGTTTTCCTTGCTAGATTTTACGCAAATAGCAAAAACTTTTTTTATTTTTAAGGGTTTTACTACTGGCAAAGGAAAAATTAATTAATAAAACAAAAATTAATAAACCTGGTATGAATAAAAAAGGACAGCGTTTTAGAAGTGCATGGCAACCTGGTGACAATTCTGTTTACTAATGGATCTATTCTTACAAAAATGTCAGCAGTCGCCACATTTGCACGTCAATATCACTGAATCCTCTTTGATTGCACAGGGGTGTTTTTGGTTGGAGTTTAACCAACTCAAAAACTTTAAAAAAAAAATTGTGGGCTTAAAGATTTAATGGAATGGAACCATGGTCATCTTTAAAAATTGAATGGGTGGATTCAGACACTATTGGACTTACCACGGTAAAAGTGGATTCACCAAGGTCATGCCTAAACCGATTGGTTAATGAATTGAATTTATTTTGAATATTTAAAATGGTAAGGACGGGGCCTTCAAATTTTTCGTTAAAAACTGGTTGGGGTTTAACCAACACATGGGAGTCGTTCATAGAATGACGGGGTGTGACACTTTACTTAAAAAAGTGCTATAGATAATAAAATTGCACAAGAGGAAATGGCAAAAATAATAATATAACATCTAAAAATACTGAATAAATGTACGGAAAAACACAACATTAATGCTTATTTACATGAAATATAAAAAAAATACTGGCAATTTGAATTGTATGGCTACCAGTTGTGTAAAAATATATTTTCATATAAAAAGAAACAAATAATAATAATGAATAAGTAAAATAGGTAATACTTACTAAACACACACAAATTCAATAATAATAATAATAATAATAATATATTTACAAATTTAAAAAAAAATTCATCTGGAAAAATTGGGTAAAAACTTGATGAAAAATACTTAGTGAATAAAATGATGAAACACTGAACTATCACTGCGCAAATGTATCATTTCATAGCTTTATAGCTATTTTCTGTTCTGTTTCACTCTTATATGGAAAAAGTTGTAAAAATAAACAAAAATGTTGTATGTTTAAGTCTTCTTACTGGAAAGCGTTCATAAAAGTAACTAGTTCAACCCATTTATTTATAATACCATAAACATTAAATTCAACTGCATTTATTTTTTTGGTGATCGCACGTATGCTTCACCTCATGAAAAAGAAAAGAAAACTACTGTTATCAAAACTTATCACAATTAATGTGCATAGCTGGTCATTCCCCAATTTCTTATAACTTTAATAACTTCAACTTTAAAAGAAAAAATAAAGCTAATAAAATTTTAAAATAATAAATTTAAATTTACTGAAGACTTCTAAAATCCCTTTAACCCACCTGTGATATTTTAGAAAAATCTACTTTTGAACTTTTAAAAGTTACACATTGATAACAGCATTTTTTTTTTTCATTCTTGATATTTCCAGAAGTAACTTTTCAATATTAATCCGTTAAGCAAATAAGTAAATATTGTTTAATTTAACAAAATTGATTTTTAAAAACACCTTTTCATAAAAGAAATAACGTAAAAGAAATCTATTGTGGCTTAATTACTTTTAATACAAAACTTAATAAAATATTTAAAAAAATAAGCTTCAATTAAAAAATATCATACTTTCAAACACTAAAATGAAGAAATTAAAAATAATGTAATTAAACTTTTATACTTTTTTTCTACAAAGCCATTAAGACGGAAATTTATATAGCAATAAAACTTACCTGTGGATTAAAATATCCAATTTGCTTTAACACACCCACACACACAAACAAAATAAAATAAAATAAAATAAAACACAGGGCTTTTTCTGACCCAGATCATTATCGTTATCTGTTCACTAAAGGTAAATAAATAACATTTTCCGGTGGTCGGTTCACAGTGCATCATGAATCACTTTAGTTTAACGTGCTCAACTGAAAGAAAAGAAAAACTTTAAAAATAAATGAACACTGAATGTTTTTTCCTTTTCTTACTCAGTTCTAACCACAAAAATTTAAAGTCGGGATCGCACAGCTAACGAAGGACACAGATAAATATTTCAGTTCTGTATCAGAGTTTGCGCGATCTTGAAAATCAGCTGTCTCTATGACCTACATATGTTGAGGATGAGGTATAAAAGAGTTTTTCGAAAGATTCAGTTTGATCTTCAGTGAGTCTAAAGTTAATAAATTGATGCGGTTTGCCAATAGATAAGTTTCTTTTTGACAATAACAGAGTGAGTAAAAAAAAAAAAAGTTTCTTGGTTGAGGATCGGAAATATAGCAAATAAATTTCAGCATAAAGGATGTTTATTTTCGGTTTTTCTCAAATGATCACGAAAATTATCTTAAGTTTATCTGGCGAGTAAGCACACTAAGTAAAATAATTTGATTTGGAGAAAAAAAAAGTTCTTTTTTACCGGCCATCGGGGGGAAAAGTATTTTTCTTTTCTAGGTGACTATATTCAACTTTTATACACAATAAAAGTTCATGATGGTAAAATGCACTTTCTTGAAAGACTAATCGAAGTCTCATTAATTGCTTGCAATCTTTTGAGATTGTTCGTGGGCCGATTGCACTGACACAACACAGATACTATTTTTAATTTTCATGGCACAAGTGGAATTTTTTATTTTTCAAGTTCTTTTATCAAGTTCTGGAAGAAAGGCTGGGATTTTCCCGAAGTAGGCGACCTGTCATGCCGACTTTATAAAATGTAAGGAATTTATCCGGGGACGACTTGGGAGACTAATACTTTACAGAAACATACAAATAAGTTGGACTCGGGACCTCTGGACAGATCGAACTCGTTTATTGAAACCTTCCTTCGTACAGTCATCTTCGCGCGTTCAGTCGGAGGTCCCGCGAGCCATTTACGTTAAATTTTGAGAACTACATGGCCGAGGGTTTGGCTGACCGCTCAAATGTGCCAAAATTCCGTCTTCCTCGCCCTTGAAGGCTGGTTTTAATTTGAATTTAGGATATTTTCCAGCAGAGGGAGAAAGAGTCAAGTTGGGAGGATCATTTATTTTAATTGGTCAATTAGCTTTTGATTGATGTCTGGGGTCTTATGCCGACACCAAGGCTTGACTGTGCCTGGGAGCCGCACCCCACAGATTGCTGCAAGAAATGCAAACTCATCACTTTTAAAACTTAAAGAAATGTCGAAATTGATAGATGAAAGTAATATTTGTGAGGCTGAGAAACAAAGATCACAGGGGCAGATTAGATTTAAGCATTAGATTTATAAGTTAGAAAAAATGTTTTGGGATTTTAAATTTAAATTTTGCATTTTAAAAAGGGTTTATTTTTATCCTTTCATATATATATAATCTATAGCTATATATCTAATATCAATTTTCTTTTATGCAGGAAAAAAACATACATACACTCATTTATATTCAAACATATAGTTTTTTTCTTCTTAAACAAAAATGTGGCCTTTCTATGGAAAAACGGGTTACTAAATCTGACTCTCAATTGTAAAAAAGGAACCCGAAACAAATAGTCACCTTAACTAAACTTCGACCACAACGATAAAAGTTATTTGGCAACCTAATCCGATGAGAGGGTTGGATCGGGTTCGGATAAAATCGTGGCAGTAGACGATCATATATTAAAAAAGTTTGATGTCTCTGAAAAAAAAAAAAAAATGGCATTCCGGGAGTGGCGACAGAAGAGAAAACTTGAACAATTACGTGTGTATTTTTTGAATCGTCAGGAAACGTTTTATTGCGCAGGAAATACTTTTAAATGAAGTGTTTTTATTTATTTATTATTATAAACTACTACTACAAAAATTATATTCCAATTTTCATTTAATGCGCTATTGTACATGAAAAATAATGCATATTATTTTACATCATACAAAAATTGCAATCTATTGCTTAAAACGTAAATTTACAAATAAATGAAATATAAAATTTAATTAATTGGTATTCTTTGAAATGAATACCAATGAAACTTAAAAATTTTCATCCACCAGTTAAACAATTCTCAATACATTCATCATTTCTTCCATGAGATTTAGTTTCATATCTTTTGTAATAACATTTATCTGCAAAATAGGGTTCCCGCTTCCTATCACTCCAAAAATGACTTCTTTGCTGCCTGTCTTGTTTACGCTATTCGTGAACATTATGCTTTTTTCTATCTTCATACTGCGCGTATTGTTTGCGGTATCTATAATTTCTATCAACAAACTTTTCTTTTCTATAAAATGATTTCACTTCATTTCCGTATCGGTAACCACGTTTCTTAAAACTTTCGTGAAATATTTCATTATTTTCATTTTTTTTTTATATTACTTCCGTCTATTTTTCTCGTGCTCGTTAAATTATAATATTTTCCGTGTTTTGTTATTTCATTTTCATCTTTTGATTTGGTCCGGCGAGTTGAGTCACTTTTATCTGTTTTCACCGCGCGTGCTAAATTTATCTTGAAATTATTTTCTGAATTATTTTTATTCATAATACCAATCATTTCGCTTTCTGCATGTGAACTATTTCCTTTTGATACTTTTTCGCTTCATTGTATGAATTGACAACATATACAGAGGTGTCGGTAACAGTGTCGCGAATTCAATAGTTTTTTCCCATCTCAAAAAATGCCCAACGCGCCTAAAGAAGTTTTCACTTCAAAAAAACTATAAGGTGAGCTCGGATAACTGGACCAAGGAGATAACTGGACCAAGGAGGTAACTGGGCCATAGGCTATTTTATAATAAACCGTTGGTTTCATTTAAGTTTTAGCGGTTGACAACATTGCAGAATCATCTGCACTTCTTAAAACAACGCGTGTGATGCCTTTGCTGCGATAGGTTGCAGGAAATTTATTATTATTATTATTATTATTATTATTATTTTAAAACAACGTTGATTCTGTTGAACTTCCTCGGCTTTTTATCAAAATACAGTAAGTACTAACTTTTATTAAACAGTATTTTTGTTTATATATATAAAGATTAAGCATTAAAAACATTAATATTATTAATTATCCATACATATTTACTTCATGTTTCAAATATAAAGCTGGTGTTCCAGTCACTCCATAAATTTTTCAAGAATGGGGTAACTGGATCCCGCAGGGCCCAGTTATCCCACCAGTTAAAAATAACATTTTTGGAGTTGCTCTTACTACAGAAAATTAATTTTTCCATTGTTTTTTGTTTGCAATAAAGAAAATTATATAATACCTACAGTTTTTTAACTGAGTACACGTTTATGTATGAGTTTTTGTTTATAAAAAACTACTATGAGATAAGTAAGTACTTAACTTACTCGTTTGTTCCTGACTCGTTTGTTCCTTGTTTCATCCTGAAATACCCATGCAACTTTTATACCTATTACTTACACTAAAGTATATAAGTAATACTTACTTAATTCTTATGATTTTTGTATAAATAAATTTAATAATTACACATTTGGTGCTTTTTTTAAACACCTAGACAGAAAAAAAGATTCCCTTACAACACTCTTTAGTTGATATATAATTTACATGATCTGCTTGGCTTAAATTTTTTAAGCACACTTTTGGAAACAGGCCCTGATACCCCAACTTAAACAAAATGAACGAGTGTGGAACACAGACCTATCTGGTCCAGTTGCTCCATTTGGTCCGTGGAGAAGTGAAATGAAATATATATATATATTTTAATTTTTAGACATTAAGGTGCAATTTTTAAAATTTCTGTTTGATAGAGTGAACCTCATTGAACACATTTACAAAGGTTCAGACTTTAAATTCAAAATGAACATTTGCTTCTGTAAGCTGAATTGTCAAAAACTCCAGAGTCAGGATGTAAAATCGTGGCCCAGTTGTCCCAGGTAACCTTACATGATACGATGACTGTCTTAAAAGCTTCAAGTATACCTTAACTAGTATATACCTTAACACCATGCTCACAAATGACAGTAAATGACTATAAGTAAAAAAAAAAAAAAAGACCTGCAAACAGACAGACAAACATATCATTTGTAAATTCAAATGATCTTGAAAGAAAAGTAGAAACGAATTGTACAACCTCCTTCGTCGTAAGTCGTTTAAAATAAAATGAAAGGAAGTAACGGAATCATCATATTGGTAAGAATTTCTGTTCTTTTACGCCGCAAATCCGTAGCTTCGCCAACAGTGCGCAAGAACTCTCATGTGTATTAAAACTTTTAGTTACTCGTTGACATGTGCTCGGTATGATATGTGATACTTAGTAACATGTTTATGTCACTTTTGACGTGTTAGCACGCAAAAAAAAATTTCTGGTTAGTTTTTCTTTTCTTTTTTTTTTTACGCAAGTATTACTACGTCTTATTTTTAATTAAACAATTTTAGTTGGCCCAATCTTAAAAATATCCAATATAAATGATGTCACTTCTCGCAGAAAATGTTTAACCATGCATACCTTATCTTGAATAGGTTACTTCATTCAATAACGTACAAAATTATCGTTTCGTTTGAGTTTGATAACATGGGATGTTTTAAATTTGAGAAGAAAGGGTTTCATCTTTTATCCAAACATACTCAATTCGATATGAGTGCATCGATTTACTCATTTTTGAGTACTTCTTTTTTTTTTTCAGTGTAAAATTTAGTTTAGGATGAAAACGCATAAAACAACTGAAAATGCATTTCCAGCAATTATTGCTCACAGACGATAATGTATGTATTTTGTGTGGCTCTGTAAAAGAACATTGAATATTACATGACCCATTTTCTGCATGGAAAATGTTATTGAACATCTCAATAACGGATGTCAATATCATAAAGCACACATCAAGCCATTACTGGCCTAAGGAACAATGGTGCAATAGAGTTGTTTTGTGTGTATCTGAAACCTGCGTTATAGTTTTGGTTGGTTGGTTGGTTGGTTGATTTATGACGGCCGATTATCTACTCGAGGGATATAGGCCCTAGGGGGGGGAGTACCCTCCGTGAGGGGTCTTTCTAAGGGATCCTAACCCGTATTTTTGGCAAGGTTCAAAGAAAACCACGGAAAACTCTGAGCGGTTAGGTCGACGAGCGTGACAGAGGTTTGAACCCAGTACCTCCCGCCTACCAGCTTTGAGAGCAGAACCTTTCGGTCACTGGTGGGGCCCGTTATAGTTTTGAAAGTGCTGAAATCTTATTCACAGGTCGTCAACTTTGCTAGGATTTTAATACTTAAATATTTATGTATGCACAGAGTATTTCAGCATAATGTTAACAGGTAGTAGATAACACTACAACAAACAGTCTTTGTGTAGGAACCCAGGCTCACAATCTACCTATTCAGTCTAAAAAAACAACTTTACTCTAATTTGAGACCATATTTATCGTCATAACTTTAAAAATAATTAAGATATTTTCATGATATTTACAATACAAGAGAATTAACTTCATGTGTGAAAAATGAGATGAAATCACGAAATTGCATAGAAGTACACAGTAATTTGGTCTGTGATCCGTATGCAATGGTAGCTACATTCCGAAAAGTAATTCATCTTATTTATCGCTAGTTGGATTCGGATGATGCCACATTAAATGAAATAATATCACGAGATGTGGTGGAAGTGGCCACAGCATCTAATTTGCATTGAATCAGATGATCCACTATGTGGAATATAGTTGACATTACATGCGATACACCGACCAAATTATTGTGTACTTTTAGCACTTTTAGTGATTTCATCGCATTTTGCACACAAGAAATTACTTCTGTTGTAAATATCGTTAAAATAATTTCAATATTATTAAAGTTACGACCTAAAATTTCGGTTTAGATTGAACTGAAGAACCCTGTATATTTGACTAAATAGGTAGATTGCGACACCGAATTCCTGTACAAAAATTGTTTGTTATAGTGTGATCTACCACCTCTTAAAGTTTGTAAACATTATGCTGAAACATTATGTATATATATTAGAAATATTTAGTCAATTAGACGGCCAAAAACCATCATCTAGAAAAAGTATAAAAAAAAAAAAACAGAAATTAAAACTTTTAATTTTCTGGTGAGAAACTTGAAAAATACTCATGCATTCCATGATCATACGTTTAACAGTGGAGATGGAAGTTTGAGGCTTGAGTAGAATTCCTACTCCATTCTAAATTCTTGTTCGCTCATCAAGCTAGCAAAGGATTATTAAATGTACGTCAAGATCATAAATCTTCTCGATGATGTGGAATGTAGTGTAGAAAAGTACTAAAAATGGCTGAAAAAATACTAAAAAGAGACTTCATTTTTATTGAAGAAAAAGTGCTATAAAAGCTAAATTTTTGTCAAAAATACTAAAAACATTCTAAAATAAATGAATATCGGATGCATATAAGAAGAAGTTATATTATAATTTCCTGTTCTTATTAAGAAAATGTAGTCGTTAAGTGAGATTTCGATTGCATTGCATTCCAGTAGTTAACTAAATTTCAGAAAGCCAGAAGTATGTCGTTTTATTCTTTAGGGAAGTAGGGTATGTGCCAGTAATGGACACCCTTAAGGAATTTCTTTAAAAATTATTTTTTAATTAATAGTTATAATTGTTATATTCCACATTTTTTAATATTACATTAATCTACCAACAATATTTAACCATGATCATAGTCACAATCCCAATGTGAATCGAAATTTAATTGTAAATAACAGAAATAAATCAAAACACCCTAAATTCCAGTAAAGGACACCCCACAAAAAGTAATAGATTAATTGATATTATGATTGCATTTAAAACTATTTAAACAAAGCATATTAATGAAATAAAAAAAGCTGAATTTTTATTGGTTATTTTTTTATAAACCAAAAACGTTGAAGGTGTGGCCCATTACTGGAAGGCGGTCCATTACTGGCACATCTACCCTATCTAATAATTAAATATCAGGAGTCGGGTTGGGTTGGTTGAGTTATGACGGCCGATCTACACGAGGGATATAGGCCCTGGGGAGGAGTGCCCTCCGTGGGGGGTCTTTCTGAAGGATCCTAACCCGTATTTACGGCAAGAAAAACGGCAAGGTTCGGCAAGGAATTACGGCAAGGTTCGAAGAAAACCACGGAAAACTCGGAACGGTTCGGTCGACGAGCGCGACAGGGGTTTGAACCGAGCACCTCCCGTCTACCACCTTTGAGAGCAGGACCTCTCATCAGCCACTGGTGGGGCCTATCAGGAGTCGGTAAAACTACTTTTATTTTGTAGAGAACTACAATCACAACTTTCGTGTACTACATATACACTGAAAAAAAAATGTTGATTTTACGGTATAATACTGCATCCCAGCTGCCAGTATTATATCGTAAAATGAACATTTTTTTTTTTGCAGTGTAGTGTACTACATTTTACCGAAAATCTAGTTAACTACAACTATTTATAGTAAGCGACTACAGACTACTTTTAAAAAGTAGTCATTACTATGCTACGTTCAGAATTTGTCAAAGGATTCAAACTACCACTCAAAATTGAGGACACGGGTTAATTAACACAGTGCCCCCTCTTTATATTGTAATCAGCTGGTATACAATCAAATAAATGTGATATAACCGAAGGCATTAAAAAAATAAGAAAGATAACATATAAGAAAATGTTTTGTGTTGGTCCCCAAAGAAATATACGTAATAAAATAAACATTTATATATATATAGTTACATAAAAATACAGTTAAACTACAGCTTATTCATATTTTTGGGGTAGACAAAAACAGAGCTATATCTCTGAATAAGCGATATAACGAGGATGTACAGAACATATTTATGCATAACCATACGCTGCATAAATTTTATTTACTATTATAGTAATTTGTCGCTGACATTTGCAAATTTTTGTGCCATTTTGCATAAAGGAGAAGAAGAGCACCCCGCCCCCCTTCTACCTGAAATAGCCTTCAAGTACTACAAACTTGTAGCGTGCTACTTCTGACCACTGAATATAATAATTAAGAAAATGTCAAAATTAATAATAGCACTAATAAAATAATTTGATAATAAGTAAACGGTTTAATAGTCCAATAAGAATTGCTTTAAGGCTCGTTATCATCAGCCAGACTGCAAATTTACTTCTCCAATGTTAATCCTATGGCATGGAATGCATTCGTATCTTTCAAAATTTTCATCAGAAAATAAAAATTTTAACTTTTTTTCTGTACTAGAGGGTTCTGTATCCTACGAGCTATGCTCGTCAACCCCTGTTCGGATACCGCAGGCTGTACAAACATGCTAATTTTCTCTGTTTGAAAAAGGTTACCGAAGATTGAATTATAATTATACGAATACGACCAGTGGCAATCTTCTGTAATGAAGTTTCCATTCAACTAAGTTAATTCTTTTAAATAAGACGTTTTAAATGTATAGTTCTGAATATGACGTAATTTTCACCAAACTTTTTTTCCTCTCTTTTTAATATTAACGTGAAAATACAGTTTTTTGATTGAAAGGAAATATTATTATTTGCGCTGTTTCAAAATTTGCAACAATAGGTAAAAAGAGTTTTTCGAAATAAATAAATTTCTTGTGTAAATATATATTTTTAATTGAAACTGTTTGGAAATATTATTATTTGAGCATTTAAAATATGGCGCAAGTTCTCTCATTTACTGCTTTTGACACGTAATAATTTAATTATTACTTTAAAGTTTTATCTCTGTTTTTAATATTCGTGTGCAATTATAATTTTAATGACGAAATTTTCCCCATTTATTGCTTTTAACACATGATCATTTATTTATTATGTTAAAGTTTTATTTCTGTTTTTAATAGTTACATGTAATTAGTACATTTTTTAATTGAAAGGAAATATTATTCTTTGCGCTGTTTTACAAAATGGCAACAGTATAAAAAAGGGCCTTTTCGAAATATGAAATAAATCTTAATTAAAATAATTAAATTTTGAATAAAAAATTGAAGAAAAAACCCCCTTAAAAGATTAGTCAAATAAAAAAATAAAATAATTACATACTGCAAACCGCAAGCTTATCAACTATATCCCTGCAAAATATAATAAAATTTCTACACATAATTTTTGTTCCTATAAAACTTTTTTAACACATCTATTTTGACTGACTTCAACATTAAATATCAGTTAAAATATTTCTTAGATTTAAAAACTGGCTGTTTCAGCATGGTTATCGAACATTTCTGTGTAAAACTACCAATTTTCATATTTTTTATATGCAATAGCTTTCTTAATATTAGCTGAGAAAGACCTCCGGGTACAAAAAATTAATTTACAGCAGTGGCAGCTGTGGTTACTTTATTTTTATTTTGTTTTATTTTATTTATTTTTTATTTATTTTTAGAATAGAAAGATAGTTTTCTTAAAAGATGCTTCTCTCCTTCTCACTTTGCAAAACATTTCTAACATATATAATTATTTTTATTTTAAGTTTTAAAATCTTATTCACAGCTCGACAACTTCAAAAATATTTTAATACCTCTATTGAATCTTCAATATTAATATACTGATAGTTTAATATCAATATTCATTCGTTTTAAAACATATTATCAATACTATGGACGAGGTTTGTAGTTAGGCTTACCTATCTTGTTGTTGTTATTCGGAGATTCAATTACTTAAACGTGCTCGGGAAAATGTATTATCGAATAAGTCAATAATCACAAAAATTAGATAGATGACAGAAACATATATTAAAACACCACCACAAATTCAAAACATAATATTTTCGCGCATATCTTTTACATCAACAGATCAATCATAAATATATAAACATCTCATAGTCACATTCATGTTCTTAGAATTCTAACAAAAATCGTTCGTCAACAAAGACAAAAAAACTATCGTCTGCGCTGACGTAAATCAAAACGTATCAAGGCGTAAATCAAAACGATTACAATTAAATGGAAAACCATGGAAGCAGTGATAAACGCAACAACCTCAAATATAAAGTTAAATAAATATTTTGCTATGGGAATAGCATAAAAAAATCTTTTAAAAAGAGTACAAATTAAAATAAAATTACATTTTTTTTTGATGAAAAATGTGAAAAATACTAATGCATTCCAAGCATCCAAGCACGTACGATTAACATTAAAAGAAGTGAATTTGCGAACTGACTGATAACGAGACTTAACACGAATGAAACATAGCTGAAACATTGCAATTCAGTGCATCCGACTCACATTTAGGCATACATAAAAAAATTTAAGAAACTCAACCCTATATATAAGGTGTAATTTAAAAACAAAAAAACGTTAAAAAAAAAAACTAAACTTAGCTGGAAATAAAAGTAAAAAATGTTAAAACTTTTTTTTTTATAAGCATTTGATTTTTATCCAAAAATCACGCCTAATATCATGACTGCAATGCATGTAGTTAAAAAAAAATTCCGTTTTAATACGCTGATTTGCGTGGGCCCCGGTTATTGAAGATTCACCACTTTTATTTACCCTTCATAGAAAGCGTAAACTGATGAATATATTAAAAGTATGAAATTTTTGCTTTGTTTCTTTTTTGCAATAAGGCAACAGGCAAAAATAAAAAAAGCATTATTTAATCTGTTTAATCAGGATTTCTAAATTGTTTGCTCAACATATAATCATAATTTAATTAATGTTAAAATATTAAATGATAAAAAATACTTGTTTTTTTAATGTATTGCACTTTTTTTAAATTTATATTTTCGACTTTTTACTGTTCAAAATATTTCGTTGTCACAGTTTCACAGCCAAACTGGATATTCACTTATTTTGGCGTATAATGAATTCCATTGCTTTTGTAACTCACAAACAGTTGTAACCATAAAAAGTCTTTGGAGATTCATCACCCGCGCCAGGCTAACGGAAAAAATGCCTTAAAATTAATTTATTAATTTATAATTAAATTTTAAAAATATTAAAATGTTGTATTGTCATCGGAAACAAACCCGCGTACATTATTTTCAAAGTTGTAGTCTATCAGGAAGCGAGTAAAAAATCGGTTACAGAGTAAAAAATCGATCCGATTTTACAAACTAAAACAAAGTTAGGTTAAATCAGTAAAAATCAATTGAACACTTTTAAAATAGAGATTTAAAAGTCAACCCCTCCTTTCCGTGTGTTTTAGCACTTTCTTTAAAAGAAAGACCGAAAAACACGTCAGTGCCAAAAGAAAATTTGTTAGAGCTAATTTGATGAAAAAAGGTTAAATTTAGCTTCTTTAGGTGTCAGCTGGCAAAATTGGAATCTGAACAAGAAGCTGTCAGTTTAGAAGATGCTTTCGTCATAATTGCAGACATAAGTCTTTTCTTTTTTCCTTACATCGAGAGACGATTAAAAGTAAGAAGCCTTAGTAGCTTGGAGTTCTGAGTGCATCACCTTGATCCTTTACTATCAAGATGATCCTTATTATGATCCATCTGGATGATCTTGCCGAACAGAAGTAATTTTTAAAATTTTACATTACGATTACGATTTCGGATTCAGATTCAGTTATTGTTATTATTTTCACATTCCAGTGTTTTATCCGAGGCTAACGAAAAAGACAGGCTACCGCGGTATATTCCACTTATCCTTTTTTACAGACCGCTAGAGTGACGTAATGCTCTTTTCGTACACATTCATTGGTGCATTCGAGCATCACGTGACTCCGGCGGTCTGTAAAAAAAGATACGCGTAAAGCACCGCGGTAGCCTTTCTTTTTCGTTAGCCTCGGTTTTATCTTAGAGATACTACTTATTATAATAAAGAGAGGAGAAAAATGTGTGATTTTTCTGATAATCCCAATGGTTTTATCACTGCACATCAATTACTATAATAATATTATTATAAGATTAGTTTTTCAGTATCACTATTGCACATTATCTTAATAAATCTCATTCTCCATGTTGCTTTCACTGTTTCGCCCATATCTTTTTTATTTTTATGATGTCAAATTAGTTGTATGATTGGCGGTAGTTATTTACTAAATGCTAGATTGTTTTTTTTTTTTCTACTAGAGGGCTCTGCTTTCTACGAGTTACACTTGTCAACCCTCGTCCAGATCTCACAACCTCTAAAAGCACGTCAATTGGCTGTGTTTTAAAAATATTATCTGTTTAAAGAAGATTACATGATATTACCACGACTAGCAGCAATATTCAATAATCGGTTTGCTATTTATTTTCCTTTGACAGGGATTTCTTTTTGGTTCATAAATGCTTTTCTCACGCAATAGCTTAATTATTTTAAAGTTTCTTTCTTTTTTAAAATTCCCGTATGCATATATTTCTCAATTGAAAAGTGTTTGTAAACATTATTATTTGGGCTTTTTAAAATATGGCAACAGTATGAACGAAGAAGAACGAAAAATCATGCGTCAAGCATAGATTATGAAACACTTTCAAACACAGCCAGAAAACTTTAACTAAACTTCACCGGTAAATAAGGTGAAAGAAGATATGTAAGTAAACAGTATGGGAAGCATACAACACATTCAAAAATACAGTTTTCGAAATTACCTTCCAGTGTCAAAAAGTAGTCGAATTATTTTGTGCAGCACTGTATATGATCATTAGATGTAAATATACAGCATAATGAAATGTAGTTCAGTTAGAATATTCACATTTAGCAGTTTTCACCAATCAATGGAAATGCACTCGAAATCTTTTGTACAGCCCTGTATATTATCTGAAGACTTTTGAGCACACCACTTATTAAGCTAAAAGGCAACTTAAAACTCACTCGCAGCAATTACCAAACGTAAACGACAATGCATCTTTTTCTTTGCGTAGCCCTGTATATGAATTTATTTATATTCCTCGAATTTCTATTTGTCTACTAAATATAGTTCAGCAGCAAAATGCGTAACACAGTTAAAAACTATCCTTAAGACATTCACTGCCATTGTCTGTAATACTTACGAATATCCTTGTGTAGCCCTGTATATGATCAACCGAGTTTATAAACACACACGTTCTATGAAAAAATTTAGTTTTAAACTTAAAAACGCAAACCAAAGTTGAAAACGCCCTTATCAGACATAAACTGTATAAATTTCGCACATCTACTGTATCCGATATCTTTTGTGTGTCCATGTAAATAAACGCAATGCACACCACGCTTTCAAGAGAGGAATTTATAGTGCATTCTAGTAATGCATGTAATTTTCATTATGTTTGAAATAGCGAAATATCACTAAATTACACTGCAAACGTTTTTTCCCCATAGAACAATGTGTAAGAGAACTCTTTTGTTTGACCCTGTAAATGAATAATAAATGCTTTGCACCCCATATTCTACAAAGAGCATGTTTTAATGCGCTTCATAATTATACATCAGTTTCATCATGTTTCAAATGGTGTAGCATCATGAAAATGCGCTTGAAATGATTATTTATCATTGACTGTAATGTAACGGAATACTCTTGACTATTCCCTGTAAAAATACTATAAGTGCCACACACTTCTGTTGAAATAGGGAACATGCTATAGTAAACGACAATAACATACAAAAATTTCAGGGCAATCCAAGTATATTTACGCGAGTTAGAGCACGGGCAGACGGCCAGACAAACCGAATTCATAAACACTTTTCAACTAGGTTGGAAAGTGTTACAAAGGTTATTTCAAACTATGAATTAAATCTTTATTCAGATAAAGAAATAGAAATTTGAAAAAAAAAAGTAAAACATTAGATAAATTTAAAAATTACTGCACACTGAACATTACATTCTAATCAAATAAGTTCCTGCAAAACGTGGTTAAATTGCTATGCATGGTTTTTGATCCTATAAAACTTTTTTAACGGAAATATTTTGACCGATTTTAACATTAAATAGAGCTTAAAATAATTATTAGATTTAAAAACTGTCTGCTTAAGCTTGTTTGTCATATATTTTCTCTATAAAATTACCAGTTTTCCTGTTTTTATATGCAATAGCTTTTGATCCAAGCCAAGAAAGTTAAAAGACCTCAATAAACTCACACATAATAATATAACAGAGGTATTTTTCCTAAAGCGACAGAGTTGCTTATTGATTTTAGTTGCCGTAAAAATAAATAATATGTATATTTAATAAGGTCCACTCATAGTTCGGACCCACCATGCCGCGAGGTTCTGCTCTAAAAGTTGGAAAGCAGGAGGTGCTGGGTTCGAACCCATGTCGCGCTCGTCGGTCTAACCGTTCGGAGATTTCCGTGGTTTTTTTTTTTTTTTTTTTTTTTTTTTTTTTAACCTGTGTAACGCTGCGTAAATGTGGGTTTTTTAAAAATTCTTCTTTTAACTTCGAAAATAGATTGTTTTTAGAGATAGAGAACCCTTTTCGGAATCATGGATGATTCGAAAAAGGTTATTGCACATTTTTGTTCGTGGTTATATGATATTTTCATAGATTAAGAAACATTTGTCTTTTTTTACAGTGTATTGTTCCAAACTACGCCCACTAAATTACTCCAACTGGCATGCAATAAGCATATACCAGAGTAATAACTTAAAGAACAGTCACTTCAAATCATCAGTTTTATTTTTTTCTTAATTTTTTCCCCCTTTGGTGTACGAACACATTGATCAATAAAAAGCAAAATAGACTGATTGATGATATAGAAACCCTTTTCAATACTTTGAAAAGTGATAATTAAGATTTCAATTCACTCACGGAAGCATGTTAACAAACAAGTTGTCATATATTGAAGCAAGTGTCTAAAAGTGCTGAATCTGAGGAAATTTTCACGGCAGCTAGTTACCAAGAAAATAAATAGATGTCACCTAGGTAACGACATGTTCCATCCTTATTTCTTTCTAAAAATATTCATTTAAAAAAAGTCAACTTCTTTATATTTAGTTAAATAAGTGGATTTATAGTTTTCGGGAAGTTTTAACTATTCCAAGTATTATTCATATGTCAAGTTGTAACAGTGCTTGGCATTTTTATATTCCAAAAGTTACTCAAAAGAATGTTGCTATCTATTTACTGAAATTGCACAATAAATTGCTATTTAATTTTTGCTTATATTTTTTCTAACACGTTCATATTATATTACCAGTGAAATATTTTATATATTTGTTAGATTTTGCCAAAGTACATGTTTAATATAGTTTTTGTACATAAATATCCACACACACACGCACGCGCGCACCAAAAAAAAAAAAAAAAAAAAAAAAAAAAAAAGAAAAAAATGGAAAGAAAGAAAAAGAAAAACAATGGAATATAAACTGGCTCCCAGTTTCTTTTAAAAAATGAACAAAACAAATTAAAATAATAATAATAAAAAAATAAAGATACATAAAATGAAAGTATGTTACTTAAAAAGATTTTTTTTTTTAAATAAATTAAAACAGATTTTTTTTCGAAAAATTTATGCATTAAAACCTATAAATTTTTTAACAGAAATCGATTTCTTAGAAGCTGCAACGATTACAAATAAGTTTAATATTTAAGAATTCCTAATTTTAAACCTTCATAATTTCTAAACTACTTTACTAAATGACTTCTCCTTTGGTATCCTAAAGTAAAATGTATATTAAAAAAACAAAAACAAATATGATGTTAAAATTAGATGTTCGTATTGAAAATTTCAACGTTTATTATGAATTCAGTATGAAGAAGTCCCCCACCCTCCCCCCTCCCCCCTCAAGCTTATTTTTTAAGCATAAGTTGAACGAACACATAATTTCCAATCAAATTACTATTTCTGTTTGTTTGTTTGTTTGTTTTTTTGTTCTGGGACAATTTGGTGATTAAAATGCAGTACATTTTCACAACCATAGCTCTCTGAATATAAGTTACGAGTAATGTCGATACGATTCCGATATCGTTGGTTTCTAATGGAAGAAGATTTCATGTGCACTTGCCTGTTCTTCCACTAATGAACCAGCACAAAGCCGTGTACTTAGCATCTTCACTCACTGTAAACACCGTTATTTGAAGGCTTGGCGCTTGGCATAATGAATGGGAGTTATACATTTAAGTTAGATCGTAATATTTTTTTTTCTACCAGGAAATCTACCTTTTTTCAAAAGTGCCTCTTAACATGTTCATGCACTAAGCTCTTCAATTAGCATAGCGTTTAAAAATGTTAATTTTTTCCCGGAAGAAATTTTGTAAATAAAACTTTTTACATTAAATTGCTTATAATATTCATATAATAACTAGCTGTTACCCGTGACTTCGTTCACGTAACATTAAAAAAGAATAAATGCATTAATTTAGCAAAACATTTCACTTGATAATTAACAACATATTAGGAGACCATACGGTATTTCTTTGCTATAGGGGCCTTGACATATCCCAGTCTTAAAAAAGTGAAATTTCATGCCAAATAATATATACAATCGCGAAAATGAAACTGCAACTAATGAAAAAAGAACGAAAAATCATGCGCCAAGCATAGATTATGCAACACTTTCCAACGCTTCCAAAATAATTTTACAAATCATTACCGTTTAATAAGCTGAAAGATAACATCTAAGTACACAATTTGGAAAACGGATAACATATTTAAAAACGTAATTTCAGGAATTTCCAACATATACAATATTCGGAAAATATCCAAATACTTTTATTCAGCCCTGTATAGGATCTATAGATTTGTATATATACTACATAGGATGATAAATTTTAGTTTAGTTAGGAAACGCATAGCACAGTTTAAAATTCTCCTTCTGAAGTTTCTGTCCATAAACGTGTTCGCGAACTTTTGTGCTACCCTGTATATGAAATACAGAATTTATACACACCCAGTAATAGACAAAAAGTGAGTTCAATTTAAAATCGCGTTCAGCAACTTAAAACGCACTTCCAGGAATTATTGTTAACAAACAGTAGAGAATTCTTTTGTGTGTCCCTATAAATGAACGATGACTGCTATAAACACAATATTCTGTAGTAAGCCTCTTGTAATGCACCTTAGTGATATATATAAATTTCAATGCGTTAAAAATAGTGAAGCATTATTTAATTAAACCGCGCAGACGATTTTTCTCCATAGACGTAATGTAACAGAATTCTTTTGACTGTCCCTGTAAAGTAACTATAGGTGCTATGCACAACCTTTTCCATATTAAGCTCCTTCTAATGCACCTTAGTGATATATATAAATTTCAATGCGTTTCAAATAGTGAAACATTATTTAAATAAACCGCAAATTGTTTTCCCCCATAGACCGCAATGTAACGGAATTCTTTTGAGTGTCCCTGTAAAAAACTATAAGTGCTACACACTTCCGTTGAAATAGGGAACATGCTATAGAAAACGACAATAACATATAAAAATTGCAGAGCAATCCGAGCATATTTACGGGAGTTAGAGCACGGCCAGACGGCCAGACGGCCATACGGCAGACAAACCGAAGTCATAAACACTTTTCAACTAGGTTGGAAAGTGTTAAAAAGGAGGACCCAGTAAAATCGTGAAAATCGAGGAGTTCCTTTTCGTAAAACGAAAAACAACACTGGCAGAATTCTTCTACACAACAGTGCATTTTAGGTGGTATTTGGTGTACAATTTGTATATGTGTGCATTGCTAAATGGGCATTATTATATTGTATATTTGCATAGACATATGTTATATATTTCTTACTACATTATCTTGTTTATGTATATATTAAATTAAGTGTTTCACGCTAAGTGGTGTAAATAGTGAACAAACTGCTTGTGGATTTTATACATTGATAGATATTTCACAAAGATATAACAATCTGATGCGATTCTAAAATGTAAATAAAGGTTGCTAGAAAGTACTTTAAATTCTGCCCAATTTAACCTCGATATTTTCTCTATCGCGTCAAGAACACTATTAGCAAATAAATACGGACGACACAAATCTGATTATCTAAATTTACATATTTTTGTTAGTATATATAGGATTATTTTAATTTATTTCATGCGCTTGAAATTTTTTACGCTTTCTCTAGGGTTAGGTGTCGAATAAATGTACTTTCTTGTTATTTTATTTTGTCATTTCAATTTACTCTATTTTCCATTCATTCCATTTATGGATATTGATTTAATTTACCTATTCGTGTCAAAGAATATTCTTTAAAGTTATTATCAGGATTAGGATAGGATACGATTAGGGTTACGATTAGGAATAAAAATTGAACGACAATGGCATGACCGATTCAGGTTTAAAGTATGAACCATCATGAAGCAATAAGAAAATTAGAAAATTATCGGCTAATAGTTTTTAATATGCTTTACAGTCATAGTTGGCATCAAAGGTGAGCGGGGAAATGATCATCTAAAATACCATTAAGTGTTTACCACGCAAAAAACAAATCTGGTTACAACAATGTATTTAATTTTGCGCCAAATTTCACTTGATAAAAAAAGAAAAAAGAAAAAGCAAATTGACTATGGACATTATTACAGACCCCTAACCTTGTTATTCTCGAAATTTTCTACCTATATGTAAAAAAAATTCTACTAAATAGAACGCGCTTTCACGTTTATAATGTTATGAATTGGCACGATCGGCTTGTTCAAGTTTACACAATTCGGCTGGAAGAAAAGATTCATTACTTTTTGATTTCTTCTTTGCTTTTGCATTACGTGAATTTGTTGGTAAAATCGATTTTCTTTTCGATAACATTGTTGTTTTTTAAGTTTAAAAAATATAGTAATTTTACTTAAACATTGCTTTAAAATCTATGCAATTTTTTTTATCCTACAAGACTTTACAAAAATCTATTATGAAACAACATTAAAAAAAGCTATATTTAAAAACGACAACAAAGTTTTTCCTATTTTAAAACTAAAAGAAATGTAAAATTAAATTCCGGTTCGAAATGACGATTTACAAATGTGTTTCGATTGTGGGAAAATGATAGAGGAAAAATGCTGTTACTTCGACACAATCATATTAAATCTTTAGCTTTTATGAGAAAAGCAACTTTCTTTTAAAAATTATAGTTATTTTTATTAAGATTTTCTGATTTTCGAAAATATGGTATCTTTATGTTAGACGTGTGCAGACGATAAATCGCCAACCTATCCCATCATTCGTATTGAATTCATTAAAAATATAAATCTTTCACTCATTTCATTTAAAACACAGATCTTTAATTTACAACACATACATTTAAAATACATATATTACGTACATTTAAAATAATTCCTTTCATGCGAAAAAGAGAAAGAAAAAAAAAGAGAAATTAATCACAAATAATTTGATAACACAAGATCATTTTATTTCAACATCAAAACAAATCTGTTTTATTTTTCTATATATGACATCATATTCGCTTGTTTTCCATACTTACTCGTATTTATGCACTTTGTATTATTATCAAAGATTTGAAAACGCACGTTTTGTTTTTAATATGACATCATTTCATATTCTGTTTAATTCTTAAATAATTCATTTTCATTTTTCACGTGGAAATTTTTCACTTGAAAATAAATTGTTGATTAAAAATTATTACTCAGGGGTTTTATTTTATATTGGCAACGATAAAGTATTAGCAACGGTAAAATAAATTTTACCATTTTAAAAAAAGCTGCAAAACCGGGCCCTTTGGGCCAAACCAATCAAACCAACCAACCATTTTAAAATATACGAAAAAATGTCCATTTATTCTCTATGGAAATAATGAAATTTTGAATTATTAAGAAAAATATTGAAGTAAAATAAACAAAAACCATTCTATGTTCATTTGAGGGTTATAATCAACTTATACGCAAAGATACTGGATAATTAAATGCTTCATTTTGACGCTGGCTTCAGCCTAACATTTGCACACAATCAGATTTATAATATTACTAGCTGTTACCCGTGACTTCGTTCACGTGACATTAAAAAAAGAATAAATGCATTAATTTAGTAAAACATTTCACTTGATAATTAACAACATATATAATTAACCAAAGCTTTATCACATTTTATAGGAGACCATACGGTATTTCTTTGCTATAGGGGCCTTGACATAACCCAGTCTTAAAAAAGTGAAAATTCATGCCAAATAATATATACAATCGCGAAAATGAAACTGCAACTAATGAAAAAAGGAGGACCAAGTAAATTCGTGAAAATCGAGGAATTTCTCTTCGTAAAACGGAAAACAACACTGGCAGAATTCTTCTATACAACAGTGCATTTTAGGTGGTATTTGGTGTACAATTTGTATATGTGTGCATTGCTAAATGGGCATTATTATATTGTTTATTTGCATAGACATATGTTATATATTTCTTACTACATTATCTTGTTTATGTATATATTAAATTAAGTGCTTCACGCTAAGTGGTGTAAATAGTGAACAAACTGCTTGTGGATTTTATACATTGATAGATATTTCACAAAGATATAACAATCTGATGCGATTCTACAATGTAAATAAAGGTTGCTAGAAAGTACTTTAAATTCTGCCCAATTTAACCTCGATATTTTCTCTATTGCGTCAAGAACATTATAAGCAAATAAATACCGACGAGACAAATCTGATGATCTAAATTTACATATTTTTGTTAGTATATATAGGATTATTTTGATTTATTTCATGCGCTTGGAATTTTTTACGCTTTCTCTAGAGTTAGGTGTCGAATAAATGTACTTTCTTGTTATTTTATTTTGCCATTTCTATTTATTCTATTTTCCATTCATTCCATTTATGGATATTGATTTAATTTACATATTCGTGTCAAAGAATATTCTTTAAAGTTGTTATCAGGATTAGGATAGGATACGATTAGGGTTAGGATTAGGAATAAAAATTGAACGACAATGGCATGGCCGTTTCAGGTTTAAAGTATGAACCAGGAAGTCTATTTACATCATGAAGCAATAAGAAAATTAGAAAATTATCGGCTAATATTTTTTTAATATGTTTTACAGTCATAGTTGGCATCAAAGGTGAGCGGGGAAATGATCATCTAAAATACCATTAAGTGTTTACCATGCAAAAAACAAATCTGGTTACAACAATGTATTTAATTTTGCGCCAAATTTCACTTGATAAAAAAAAAAAAAAAAAAAAAGCAAATTGACTATGGACCTAATTACCCCTAGCCTTCCTATTCTCGGAAATGTTCTACCTATATGTAAAAAAAATTCTACTATATAGACCGCGCTTTCACGTTTATAATGTTATGAATTGGCACGATCGGCTTGTTCAAGTTTACACAATTCGGCTGGAAGAAAAGATTCATTACTTTTTGATTTCTTCTTTGCTTTTGCATTACGCGAATTTGTTGGTAAAATCGATTTTCTTTTCGATAACATTGTTGTTTTTTAAGTTAAAAAAATATTGTAATTTTACTTAAACATTGCTTTAAAATCTATGCAATTTTTCTTATCCTACAAGACATTACAAAAATCTATTACGAAACAACTTTAAAAAAAGCTATATTTAAAAAAGACAACAAAGTTTTTCCTATTTTAAAACTAAAAGAAATGTAAAATTAAATTCCGGTTCGAAACGACGATTTACAAATGTGTTTCGATTGTGGGAAAATGATAGAGGAAAAATGTTGTTACTCCGACACAATCATATTAAATCTTTAGCTTGTATGAGAAAATCAACTTTCTTTTAAAAAAATATAGTTATTTTTATTAAGAATTTCTGAGTTTCGATACAGATAATTTTGCGATGCATATCATTGACATTTCCCATCCAATATATTTTTTTTAACTTTTTAAAATTTAAATTAAAAATATGGTATCTTTATGTTAGCCGTGTGCAGACGATAAATCGAAAACCTATCCCATCATTCCTATTGAATTCATTAAAAATATAAATCTTTCACTCATTTCATTTAAATCACAGAACTTTAATTTACAACACATACATTTAAAATACATATATTACATACATTTAAAATAATTCCTTTCATGTGGAAAAAAAAAAAAAAAAAAAGAGAAATTAATCACAAATAATTTGAAAACCCAAGATATTTTTATTTCAACATCAAAACAAATTTGTTTTATTTTTCTATATATGACATCATATTCGCTTGCTTTCCATACTTACTCGTATTTATGCACTTTGTATTATTATGAAATATTTGAAAACGCACGTTTTATTTTTAATATGACATCATTTCATATTCTATTTAATTCTTAAATAATTCATTTCCTTTTCATTTTTCACGTGGAAAATTTTCACTTGAAAATAAATTGTTGATTAAAAATTATTACTCAGTGGTTTTATTTTAAATTGGCAACCATAAAGTATTAGCAACGATAAAATAAATTGAAATTGACATTTTAAAAAAAGCTGCAAAACCGGGCACCAAACCAACCAACCATTTTAAAATATACGAAAAAATGTCCATTTATTCTGTATGAAAATAATGAAATTTTTAATTTTTAAGAAAAATATTGAAATAAAATAAACAAAAACCAGCCTATATTCACTTGAGGGTTAGAATCAACTTATATGCAAAGATACAGGATAATTAAATGCTTCATTTTGACGCTGGCTTCAGCCTAACATTTGCACACAATCAGATTTATAATATTATTAGGATTAGGATAGGATTAGGATTAGGATTAGGATAGCAATAAGTAACTTTTTAAAATACTGTAATTTGAATCAACTACCAGGAATGTATTTTCTGAACTATCGACAAAACTGCCATATTGTGATGAAGTGTACCGAACATGACAATTTAATTTTCATGAGTTGTATAACACCAGTCGTCTCCAAAATCCTCCCTAAAAAATAATAGTTGATACTTATAGATTTCATGTCGCTATATAAAAATATGGCAATGAAATAACTGTATCACGTACCATTTTTTAAATGAGTGGGCTTGTTTTTAAAATTTACGTATTTTATGTTTCCCTAAAACATGAGAGGAAATCGCGTATGTAATAAAGTACATATAATAACACATAAATGACTATAGATAAAACATTAGCCGCGATACAGTGGCAAAGGAAATGAAAATATGTTAGTGAATATTACTGGACACGAAAGGGAGAGAGACATCAAAAGAACAATGCACAAAACAAATGTGCACAAAACAGATTCTCATGATATGTTTTATTTAAGACAGTGAAAATACCTTTTTCATGTTTTGAATTTTATCTAGCTAGCACTATATACTATCTAGCACTTTTTTTATAACAGGCTTCGCCAAGCTGTACTTTGGTTGTTTCTCCAAACGAACCTTGAATCAAAGGAAATATATAGGCGAATTTGATCTTGCGTTTTAAAGCCATATGGGCAATTTACTTGGAATGCCCTTCCGTATTGCTGAAAATGATACGAACGCCATAGTGCTATTATATTTTCTAATGTGTCAGACAAAATTTGTGCTGTTAAGGACAAACTATTTTAGTTGATCATTTACATGTAGGATTTGGTAAAAAACGGTAGAACAATATGCAATATACGAAAACCATCCCTGAAAAATTAACAATTCAAATCTCATCAAAATTCGTCTGGTAAACTTTAAAAAAAAATTAATTTTTCCTTATTGGGTTCACCTGATTATAGAACTTTACCCCATAATTCTATAACTAAGCAATCGTAGAACGATATGTTATATTTTAAAACATTCCCTCAAAATTTTTCTAACTAGCAGTGCAAGTTTTATTGAAATCCATTCATCAGAATATTTTAAAAAGGCTAATCTTTCATAAGAGGGTTCATCTTTTACCAATAATTATGTAACTAAGCAACGTAGAACGGAACGATACGTTAGTTACCAAAACTTCCCTAAAAAATTATCTAAATAGTTCAAGTCCTATCAAAATCCATTCAGCAGAACTTAAACTAATAAGTAGCCGGAACGAAATTCCTCTCTGTATTTTATATATACAAGGTGTCTGAAAAGTCTGGAAACGGTCGAATAACTCAAGAAATATACATCAGATTTAAAAACGGAAAATATGTGTTCAATATTTTTGAAAAATCTATTTAAGGATATCAAAGTTGACCCCCCTCTTAACTCTGCCCCCAGGGGGGAAAGGGGGACAACTTTGAAATCTTAAATAATAACCTTCCCTTTTTTATTGCAGATTCGGATTCTACGGGAAAAAATACGTAACTTTTGTATTTAACATTTTCCTCAGAAAATCGTAGATGGCGCTGTAATCGAGTAAAATGCATTGAGAATCGGAAACTTTCAATTAACTCGCAAAATATACATCGGATTGAAAAAAGGGAAAAATACGTGTCCAATATTTTAGAAAAATCTATTTAGGGATATCAAAGTTGCTATTTTTCTAAAATATTGAACACGAATTTTTCCGTTTTATAATCCGATATATATTTCTCGAGTTATTCGACCGTTTCCAGACTTTTCAATCGAAACGATTCACACTGCATTTTACTCGATTTCAGCACCATCTGCGATTTTCCGAAGAAAATGTAAACACAAAAGGTGTGTGGTATCCAAATCTGGTATAAAAAAGGGTGTTACCATTTAAAATTTTAAAGTTTCCCCCCTTTTCCTCCAGGAGTAAGAGTTGAGGGGGGGGGGCAATTTTGATATCCCGAAATAGATTTTTCAAAAAATATTGAACATGCATTTTTCCATTTTTCAATCCGATGTATATTTCTCGAGTTACTCGACCGTTTCCAGACTTTTCAATGGGAACGATTCTCAGTATATTTTACTCGATTACAACGCCATCTACGATTTTCTGAAGAAAATGCTAAATACAAAAGCTACGTATTTTTTCCCGTAGAATCCGAATCTGCAATAAAAAAGGGGGTTATCATTTAAAATTTCAAAGTTGCCCCCCTTTCCCCCCAGGGGACAGAGTTGGAGGGGGCAACTTTGATATCCATAAATAGATTTTTCAAAAATATTGAGCTCATATTTTCCATTTTTCAATCCGATGTATATTCCTCGAGTTATTCGACCGTTTCCCGATTTTTCGGACACCCTGTATATAGTTGATTGTAAATTGATAGAACAATCTTTCATTATTTCTGACTATTATAAATCTGTTTCTGTGAAAAAATAGTACGTGCTAAAACACTTTCGATGCCATATTTAGATTTAGGAATAGCAGATATATATAGTTTACATATTTGTTTTGAAGGGAAGCAAAATTTTTATTTTTTAGCTGACCAGTGTAATCTACTTATAATAAAATCCTTATAATAAAAGGCAAGAAAGTGTCTGTAACCATTCCGGGTGGGACCACTCTGGTCTGCGAATCGACTGTAGTTAAACGCCATGTTAGGCTTAATGAAAAACCTATGCTAACATATGACAGCTAAATGATATCTTCTACTTGAAGTCATGTGTGTTCAACATATTTTCCCTATAAAACATGTATATCATATCATATTATAATGTTTTAAGTCCTTAATTAAAAATCCAGATTAAACGTCGGAATCCCAGATATAAACAAACGGACACTGTTGCGAACAATATTGTTTTGGCGCCATCTACCGGCTTTAAAATGTACTTTTCTACAATACAAACCTTTGAATAATAAAATCTTCATGCTGTTTGCTTGTATGACGTCTTATGAAAATGGAACGCAGATCAACAATCCGTCATTTTTGACGGGGTTATATACTAGTCTTCAATAAAATAGAACTATAATGTTTCTGGAGTACACTTTTTTTTTTACTCTATCTTTTCTTCTTTAGGTGAAAAATTGCGTCGGGAGTTAAAATGAATAGGGTAATGCAAATGAGCTAAAAAAAATGCCTGTGAAGTAACTGATAAATGATGTTTCTATCTCAGCAATTTCTCCGCAGTTTTTATTCGCATTTCATGAAAGCGAAACCTTTAGATAGGGAATAAAAAAAAATTCCGCTTTCTACTAAAGAGTTGAAACTTTTGTAAATGAAATTTATTGCATTATCTGGCATCGTAAAACGCTAACAAATTGGGTGACAAAAAATTTCAACGAAAAAGATGCATTAAGTAACATAACAGAGACGGATCTTGCACGCTTCTAGTTCCAAAAAAAGATGCCTAATAAAAACAAGTGTACTTTGCTAAGTAATGGAACCATCAGATTATTTTATTTGACAGCAACGAACTTCAGAAGTATGTTAAAAAGGTCAAAGCGGAGATTTTACAGAGATGTTTTCGTTCAAGATGAACACCTTTTTCAAACACAAAACAGACGCTATATTTTTCACATCAGTGGAGTATCGTTCTTACGTTTCTCATTTAGTATTTTTTTCACTTATACGTTTTTGAAAATTGATCCGTTTTATTGTTATGTATCCTAATAATAAAGAATTTAGTTTAAAATAACGGTAATTTCTTATTTTCATTCATTCATATGTTTTTTTTTTTTTTTCGAATTTGAAATTATACTTTTCCGGCTTCCTATGAAACTAGTCGTTGAGGGCCACCGTAATACTTACCCATCATGGATGTGGATAACATAAAATATGAAAATAAAGCATGTGTAAACTATTTATAAAATGCATTGTGATTCGAATAAAATCGTGACTTGATGACTAATAAACTGTAAATGCTCTATTACTGAATTGAGTAAAAGAAACATCCTTATATATCCAAAATTGATAATTGTATTAACTAACGGTTTACTGCGTCCGATTAAGCGTCTCATTTCCAATTAAAATATATCTTTGAATTGAAATTTGAATGAAATACAGGGTCATGAAAAATCGAAAAGTGTGGAAAATAGGATTACAAATATCTCGGCAACTCATTATCCGATCGACTTTATTCTTTATGCAAAACTTACATTTTTTTATTATCTTTTACATTCACTCCTTAAAGGGTCTCAGGAGTCTTACTTTTCCTCCGAAGATGCAAGTTTGCATCATGTCACATTTTATTTTATTTCTGATTTCATATAACACATAATAAAATGGAATTTGTACCACTAATAGGTCAATGTCTGCTTGATTCAACATAATTATTTCATTGTTGTACAGTTCATATTTAATTATTTAAAAAAGTTTAAAATTAAAAAAAAACGTTAAAAAACTTTTTTGCCTGGTATACACTGCGCGCAAGGTTGTAGAAAAAATATTGCTTTTAAAATAACAAACAAAACTGATAATGATGTAAAATTTACATATCTTGAACTTATACTTCAATTTGAAGCAATTAAAATTTAACTAGATGGAACCCGTCAAAACTTGACGCAAAAAATACTATAACAATATCAGTAAAATAAGCTTCCTTATTATTTATGAAGGGGTGCGCATAAAACAGTCTTTCAAATATTTTATTTCAATTTTTTCCCCCAATCAAATACAGTACTATTTCCGATGCAAACTCCAAACAAACAATCCGTAAATAACTGTGAAATGCAAATCAGTTTGACATTACCACCATATTCCCCACGGCAAGAAAAAAAATTCATGCACCTATGAAGTATATACAAATAGTATATTCCTACGTTCATATCATATTCAGTAAATAACAGAACATAGTAAATAAAGCACACATCTCCCCCCCCCCCCCACTGTGATAATGCAATCGAATGAGCTCCTATGCGCATGTGCATTGCATCTGCTCAAAAGCACCGTCGAAATTCGACGTTAAAAAAGTTTTAAAATGATTAAATTAAAAGTTTTAAAATGACCTCTTTAATCATTGTTCGTTTCAAATCCATATCTTCTAAAACGCATCCATTGTTTTAAGCTAATCAATTTTTATGCAAAGATTAAGAAGTTTTTTACAGTAATAAATCTATCTGCAGATGAGGGAGATTTTTAATGTTTTCAAGTGTAATTTATTTGTATGGTTTCTTCGGTTCCTTGACATAATCAGGATGATTATCCCTTTTCCATCACAGTCGGGGATATTTTTCTTCTTATACAGTTGGCAAATGTAAAAAAATAAAAAAATGCAATTCCTAGCATATCCTGATATCTGATGGAACATATTCATCAGCGAATTCAACATATCAATTTTATGTTCAACATAAACTAAAAATAGTCTTCTTTTTTTTTTTTTTTTTTTCCCTGACAGATTTTTGTTTAGCGCCAAAATGTTCTATCTTATGGATAATCTGATCGTATGATTTATCACTTTTTTTTTTAATTATTATTATTATTCACTTTTTATGATGGTTAGGGAAATCTATTTTCAATTGTAGCAATTTTCCCAGGGGCTATTTTACATTATTGAAGTAAACTGGTGGTCATTGATAAGATAGAATTGAAAAACTTTTCATGCTTGAAAATTATTTAAAAAGTCGTTAAATTAATCGGCAGTTTTCAAATAAATTTCAATCGAAAGCTAATTTTTTTCTAATTGATGATGTAAGAATTGAAATTGTAAAATGTAGTAAAAAATAGAAATTTGTAGTACTTCGAAGTGATGTAAGCGCGATGAAAGCTAAAGCGATAGCGCCTTTGTGTTCACAACTGTTGTACATTTCTAAAAATTGCCACTGTATTTTGGCTGGCGTCCAAAAGTGGAAAAACATTATTTGACATCGAAAGAGAAATTCACAGTGAAAGAAATAGGACTTTGCGCTAATAAGGAACTGTTAAATGAACTTATAATAAATCTACCAAAATAATTCCTATGAAATATTAGTCTTACATTGTTTATTCTAGCTAAAAATACAATCATTATTTCAATATTTTTTCTACCATAACACTATTTTTAATAACTTTAAATTTCTTGAAATCCTTTACTTTTGTGATTTTTTTTTATTAAAAAAGGAAATCTTCTATCCTATAATTAAAAAAAAAGCAATTGGTAACATGTAATCAAGGTACGCAATCAAGATGAAGAAATCAATGACGACTCCAATTCTAATCTTTATAATTATGAATGCAAAAATCAGTAAAATTATGTCATGTTAACGCAATCATATACATTTTTCTCTTTAGTTTTATCCATGTTAAAATGCACTTCAAGCTAAGCATAACGTCATTTTCAGCGGCGCAAACTTTTCACACGTACTTCATATACCTTACATTAATGCTTAAACGCCATGCACACAAATATAAATATATTTTGTATTTAATTGTAATGAAAAAATGGCATCAATCAACAAAGTTATAATGCATAATGATAAAATAAACCCAATGGACAATATTCCCGTGACGTCACAATAAATATGAATTTTTATTCGCTTATAAAACACGCGGATAAGTATTTTTACCAAAATTTAACTTGCAAATTAACAAATTCGGCCTTAAAACCGCATGCTTTTAATATTTATTATTTCTCTTTTATTCAACCACAGAGTTTAGAAAATAAACTCTGTGCTTCGGAACAGTAGGCGTTATCCGATTATGACGTCATTAGTAGACGTAAAAGTTTAATTGAAAATTACTGTTAATTAATTAAATTTTCGAACAAACGAATGCACGATAACAAATCTGTGTCCAAATAGCTTTCATTTAAAAAAAGAATGATGTAATTTGATTCAGTAGTTTGTTCTCACGGATTGTCGAAAGAAATCGCTTAGCGTTTTAAATATATAGATTTGTTTTTAAATTTCAATTTACATTGTAAAATGTTTAAAAAATAAATTTTTTTGTTGAAGAAATGCCAATTAAAAAAAAATTAATTTTTAATTGCTTGAAATTGAAGTATAAGTTCAAGATACATCAATTTTACATCATTACCAGTTTTGTTTGTTATTTTTGAAACAATATTTTTTCAACAACCTTGCGCGCAGTGGATACCAGGCAAAAAAGTTTTTTTACTTTTTTTTAATTTTAAACTTTTTTTAAATAATTAAATAGGAACTGTACAACATTGAAATAATTATGTTGAATCAAGCAGACATTGACCTATTAGTGGTAAAAATTCCATTTTATTATGTGTTATATGAAATCAGAAATAAAATAAAATGTGACATGATGCAAACTTGCGTCTTCGGAGGAAAAGTAAGACTCCTGAGACCCCTTAACATAAACGATTTCGAAAATTTTTATACACCTTTTATCAGAACGAATATTTCGAGAGTTCGAAAAAACATAGTTCTGGATAATCGAGGTTGCTGAAATTCAATAAGCTTCTTCCCATTATTACATACTAAGTACATACCAAATTTCAAGTCCCTATCTCAATTTGTTCGGGAGATAGAGCGTTTACAGACACGCACACAGACAGACGAACGGCAATTTTTTTTTTCTAAAAATATGTTTAGCGGAATCTCCAGTGTCTGAAACGTGTAAATCCGTCATTTTTTTTCCGATTTTCAAAATGATTACAAGACTTACCCTATATTACGTAGGATGAGTAAGTAAAATTACTCTTTTGTCAACAAGATAGCTCCCAAAATAGTAGTGGCATTAACACCAAAATTTGATTGGCGTCGATAATGACATAATCTGGTCAGGGAATGAAATTCAAGAATATTTGTTAACCCTAACGCCCCAAAAACTTTCATGTTTCACACAGAGATGACATTGGGCTTATTTACTTTTATTCGAAAAATTATCTAATTTTTGCAACTCTCATGCATTTTAACCTCATTTTTGCTCGCAACTTTAGGACGTCAACGTTACTGATGCACACATTTGTCAGTTTTGATACAGATTAACTTTTAGAACTTTTATTTCTAACGTATGTATAACGACCACTTTTTTTTTTTTTTTTTTTGAAAGCACGAACTGGTAAGCAGCAAGATTGGACTTTACATTCTTTGTAACTTCCAAATTGATCTAAATTGGTTTGAATTTTAAATTTAAAAAGAAACAAAGAAAAGAAATCGAACACGAATTTGTCCCAAATTCATGCTTGCCTCAAGATGAAAAAAATCATAGTTTCGACCCTAATCCTACACTGCAAAAAATAATTGTTGATTTTGCAGTATAAAACTGGCACCCAACTGCCAGTATTATACCGTAAAATTAACAGTATTAAACAGTAAAATAAGCAGTAATACGCTGCCGTGCAAGCAGTAATACGCTGCCGCGCTTTTACGGTATAATACTGGCAGCTGGGTGCCAGTTTTATACTGCAAAATCAACAATTATTTTTTGCAGTGTACTTATGATATTAACTGTGCTATTCTTCTTTTGTTATCTTACTATTACCTCTTACTATTATCTTTTAATTACCTATTTCTAACACTTTCCAACATAGTTGAAAAGTGTTTATGAACTTCGGCTTATCTGTATGTCTGTCTGTCCGTGCTTTAACTCGCGTAAATATATTCGGATTGTCATGCAATTGATATATGTTTTTGAGGTTTACTATGGCATGTTCGGCATTGAAAATGAAGTATGTAGCACTTATAGTTCTTTTACAGGGACACTCAAAAGAATTCCATTGCATTACGGTCTATGGGGAAAAAACCATTTGAGGTTTATTTTAATGCTGTTACACAATTTCAAACATATTGAGATTGATATATATAACTGAGGTGAACTATAAGAGGCGTACTAGAGAATATGGTGTGCATAGCACTGATAGTTCCTTTACAGGGACATTCAAAAGAATCCCGTTACATTACGGTGTATGGAGAAAAATCGTTTGGGGTTTGTTTTAATAACGTTTCACTATTTCAAACATATTGAAATTGATATATATCACTAAGATACATTACGAGAGGCTTACTATAGAATATTACATTTATAGCATTCATTGTTAATTTACAGGGACACCCAAAATAATTCGATACTGTCTGTTAACGATAATTGCTGAAAGTGTGTTTTCAGTTGCTGTACACGTTTTTAAATTTAACTCATTCTTTGTCTATTACTTGGTGTGTATAAATTCTAAAGATCATATACAGGGCAGCACAAAAATCCTCGAATGCATTTCCGTTTATTGGTGGAAATTCCTTAAGGGGAATTTTAAACTGTGCTACGCATTTCCTAACTGAACTAAAACTTATCATTCTATGTAGTATACATAGAAATCTATAGATCATATACAAGACAGCACAAAAGAATTCGGCTATTTTTCCAAATATTGTTGGTAATTCCTGAAACTCAGTTTTTAAATGTGTTATGCATTTTCCAAATTGTTTATTTATATCTCCTCTTTCATTTTATTAAATGGTAAATATATGTAAAATTATTTTGGAAGTGTTGGAAAGTGTTTCATAATCTATGCTTGTTGCGTGATTTTCGTTCGTGTTACATTATTATATAAGTTTGTTTCAGCCCGCCGAACTTCCCAAACATATATTTCGGTCTGCGAAAAAAAAAAAAAAAATGTTGAGTATACCTCGTCTTAGGGGACAATCTCCTGTTATCCTTTGCATCTACAGAAAAACAATCTAAAAAAGTAATCAGGAAAATTGTATAAAATTTTACTTGCTTTATATAAATTTACTTTATTTTTTATTTAGATTTTCCATATATATATATATATTTTCTGTTGTTAATTGAATGATTTTTCCCTGCAATATTTTTATTTTTATAAATTTATGAATAAAACCTCTTTTTCTTTTAAAATTCTATGTAGATTAAAAAAAATATATATATGCATAAACTAAATAAGTTTTCGAGCTGATTTGATCGAAAGAACTCAAACAAAATATAAAAATTAGATGTTACTATTTGAAGAATGAAAGTTAGTACAATATTTAATATATAAATTAATTTCGAAGCATAATTTATGCGTAGCATTTAATATAGTAAATATTATTTCCAGTTAACTGCTACCTATAATATTTTTCTTTGCGATTAACTTCAGCAAAATTAGTAGGAAGTGTCCCTTTTTTTTCAGAGATTGTATGTACAGGGTGGTTATAATATAAGTATCTGTATTTGGAGCTGTCTGTAGCTTGAAGGAATGAAACCAAAATCGGTACACTTACTATTCGAGAAGGGGGAAGAAGAATGGAGCAATAAAAAAATGAATTGCAATAATCACCGACAGGTGGCGCTTTTGAGTGTGAAATGTAATGTGTAATATTGTGTACCATGCAGGTGTCGCAAACCTGAATGACTTTACCGCATATCACAACATGTGCGAAACATCACTCCTGATGCGTTACATTCCGCAGTTGAGCACGTCATGCACCGCCTGGATTGTGTCCTCCAACACAGTGGCGATGTGGAACCTGAAAATGATCGGCACAGCCATGCGAAAGCGTAACCCCATTTGCTGTGACATTTTCCAATAAATTAAGTGTGTCATCCGGTTTGACGCCTTAATTCTTTGTTCTTGTATTACACATTACATTTCACACTCGGTAGCGCCATCTGTCGGAGATTATTGCATTTTTTTTTTTCTTTTTTTACTGTTCTATTCTTCTTCCCCCTTCTCAAATAGTAAGTGTACCGATTTTGGTTTCATTCGTGTTATTCTTTCCAGCTACAGACAGCTCCAAATACAGATACTTATATTATAACCACCCTGTATATTCGAACCTTTTAAAATTTGTGAAAAACATAAAAAAGTTCAAACACGTAAAAAAAAACATCGCAAACGCTCTAAATTTTAAAACATAGAAATGACTAGTGAAACATCAAATATTTTGTTTACAAGGAAAAGATGTAGACAGTTATATGATTTGTAACTTTCCAACTGAGTGAAAGTGTTCAGACCACTTTTTCATTCAGTTGGAAAATTACAAATCATATAATTAATTTACCAGTTAAAATAATTGTGTTGAATTATGTAAGTATAGACAGTTAACCGGTTTTTAATTCTCCGAAGAGGGTAAAAGGATAAAACATTTTTTTTATCAATTGGTGACATTTGCCGTTTCAATCTCACGTAAATGTTATATAGGCAGAGTGGTCGATCTTTCGAATTTTTTAATACCGCTATTTTCTAATCGAAATATTCACTCTATTTAATGCAAAAATGCTGTGATTAAATAAGGCAAATATACTTGTTCGAAAAAGCTGTATTCTAATTACGAAGCGTTGGTAGCTCTGCAGAAGAAACAAGTATTTATAAAATAATATCAGGAATAGCAGAGAAATAAAAGAAATACCAGAAGGACCCTTGCGAAGCTTTCGCACTGCAATCTTTGAGATTATTTCCTGGTACGTTTTAGCGCTAATTTTTAATTACCTGTTTTTTTTTTTTTTTAATTCAATCACCGCGTTTTAACGAAATGCAGCTGTACTTTCTCAGAAACTTGTTCAAGAACTTTTCGAATACCTCATTCATCGTTGTATGTTTTGTATGTGCATAGAAAAAAGGATGTTGACAAATGAAGTAATATATATTATGATTGCTTGTGCGAATAGATTGCCAGAAAATATTTTGCCAAATCTTCTTCTCTCGCCAAGGTTATTTCTCTAGGTTTCCAAGACCTGTATACTGAAAAAAAAAAAAAAGAATTATAAAAAAATTTAAACACTGAATCAGATGTTTGGGGAATTTATATGCCAGCATGGCACAGATGTCATATACTCACCACACTGGCACGATTTTTACCCCGCCAATTTGGCGAAAATTTTGTTTTTGAATATTAGTTACAAATAGCATACAAGAATAGCACGTGATATTTTATTTCAATATAAAAGTAAAATAACGTAATAAATGAAATAGCTTCTATTATTTTAAAAAAGGAAATAAAAATAAAAATAAATAAATGATAGTTTCATATAAATAAATGTGGATATACATAATAACAATAATTTATAGAATTAAAATATGAAATAAAGTAAATAAACAACGTTTAAAAAGTAAATAAACAAAGTAAACAAACAAAAGTAAATAAACAAAATTTTCGCCAAATTAGCGGGGGAAAAATCGTGCCAATGTGGTGCGTATATGACATCATTGCCGAAAGCGTTTCCTCAGATTTTGCAAAACTATTAAAAAAATGTCTTAAATACGTAAATCAATATTTGGTACACCACTTTTTTGAAAGCCTATGGGAACTTAAACATGGGGCGTTAAAACTTTGTGGTCCAGCAGCCATTTAAGTGACACCAGACTTCGCTGGCATATTAACAGCTTAATGAAATATTAAAAAATAAATATTTGCAATTTTTGTAAATCCTAATGAAATGTATATTTCCGTAATGCTCCGATTCCGATACAGTACGCATATAAACAGCCATGATTAAACACAGAAAACAAATAAACAATAGGTGACGCACGCGTAAAAATTAAATTAAAAACCCGATTAAAAGCTCTATATTTTTTCAAAAAGCACGCGCAAGAAATAAATTAACAATCATATTTTAATTGCATTATAGGATGACGTCATACGATAATGCAGTATTTTACTTTTGTGGCAACACTGATTTCAGAAAACCTTTCATTTCATTTATGAAATCAATGTCGATTTAATTTTTAATTAACAGCAATTTTTAATCGAAAAACATGTTTAAAAAAAATGTAAGTGTACTATGTCAGAAGCCGGCTCAAAAACCTTTCATATGGTATCTCATTCGTTGTTCTGCGTTTCATATTTTCTGAGAAAAAGGGATGTTGACAGGAGAAATAATATATATGATTATTTATTAAAGTTTTTCTTTCTTTGTTAAATAATAGATATTATTATTTTAAATCAATTTTTAAATTAGCTTTTTAAGAAATTTTGATTATAGATTTAAAATAACATATATCTCATATAGACATTGAAATTTAATACACATCCCTGGAGTCTTTTCCTGTCCTTTTTTCCCTGTAATTTCTTCATTATCAATAAAAACTAAAAAAAAAATATATATATGAGAAAGACTTTATCCAGTGTGTAATTATAAACATACATCACGAGAAATATTGGGGATAAAAAGAAGACTTTATTTAATGAAAATTATTTTTCCTTGTAAAAAATGTTGTATGAAAAATTCTAGTTTCTGGTAAAGGTAAAATGCATGATAAAATGATACGCGAAATAACTTTTTTCGTCATTTATTTTCATGTTTTTTAGATTATATGGAGGAATAGCAAAGGGGGATAAAGGATGTAGTAAATTTTTCCTGTGCATCGTTAACAAGAATAAAATAGATAAGGGAGGTAATTGAACATTTTCTCCAAATTTAAAATAAAAACATACGTTTTTAGCCAAACTAGAAGGACTTTTTTCCGCAGGTAATATTTTTTTGTCAAGAATAAAAATGTTAAATATATATATATATATATATATATATATATATATTTAAATAGAAAGAAAACCAAATTGACACTTAAATAACCAAGCATATAATTTATATTTAAAAAAAAATAATTTTAGAAAACTAAATAATAATAATAATAATAATAACAAGCTGCAAGAAATTAGTGTAAAAAAATTAAATCGCGTATATATATATATATATATATATATATATATATATATATATATATATATATATATATATATATATATATATATATATATATATATACCGACCAGCGCAGCGGGCGTAGCTTGCTAGTTACGCCCGCTGCGCTGGTCGGTTTCTACAAATGAACCTTGAATCAAACAAAATATATCGTTTAATTTGACCTAGTATTTGAAAGAAATCTGTATATTTACCTGGAATATCCTTCCACATTACTGAAAAATGACGCCATTGCGCTATTATATTTTCTAATGTGCAGTCAAAATTTAGGCTGTTAAGCACCAACTATTTCATTTGGTAATTTACAGCTAGTGTTTGCTAAAGAACGATAATACTATATGCAATATATTAAAACAATCACTAAAAATTATCGAACTAACAATGCAAACAAATTAAATAACAAAAGCCATCCAGTAGAAGTTTTTATAAAGGCTAATCTTTGATAATCGGGTTCATCTGATTATATAACTTTTCCACATAATTCTAAAACTAACATAGAACGATATGAAATATACTAAACCATCCTTAAAAACTATCTACTTAACAATGCAAATCGCCAAAAATACGCCCAGTAAAAACTTTCTAAAAGGCTAATCTTTCGGAATCGGGTTCACCTGACTATATAACCTTCACACTTAACTGTTTGACTAAGTAACGTAGAACAATATGTAGTACACTAAAACCATTCCTGAAATAGCATCTAACTAACAATACAAACTAACAATACAATTATCATCAAAATCCGTCCAGTAGAACTTTTTCAGAAGGCTAATCTTTCATAACCGGAATCAAATATTAAAAAGGCTAATATTTGATAAAAAAAATTTCACCCGATTTTCGAATTTCCCCCTATAATTCTAGAACTAAGCAACGTAAAATGATATGTTATATTGATGGTGAGAAATACCACCATCTAGATCTAAACTAGCACACACTATAAAAAAAAAGTATTTGTTTTTTTTTCTGCAGATTAGCAGAGTATTTGGTATCATTTTAATCAGTGAACAGTGAACAATACAAATTAAAGATCCATTTTAGGATCAGCGCATACAGGTAGATAATTGTGGAACAAAGTGAACCACGGCAGTCAAGAAAATATTTGTTTTTCCGTTCCCACGAATGATTTAACTACACCTAATAAAAATGTCACGGAGAAAATTGTCAGAACAATAATATGACACATTTATTTATGAGAGCTTAAATAGGCACGAAGACCTCCCAAGTCAAAGCATCTTTACCTCCCAGACACAGCACGGCGTCAAGAGGAATCGCTATTGTACCGACTGGCCTATGAAACACTCAAGGGGAGTACCAAATTTCTCCCGCCTGCCAATGGTCATCTCTCTAAAATCAGAGGTATGGCCGAAACATGCAAATTTTCAAGAAGTTAAAATGTATAAGGCCTTAATTTTATGTGAAAAGGGAAAAATGATTCCATCCCTTTTTTTTTCTCCACGAAAAGAATGTGATTTTTTTTTAGAGTTCAGATTCAAAAAAGATGGAAAAGTAGAAGGTTGACTGCTCTCTAACAAAAAACAGATTTTGAGTGTGTGTGCCAATAGATGGAAATGTATGCGCTAAGAAAAAGCGAAAACGCGTCAGCCATCACCTCCTGCTGTCAACGTTATCTAGTAATATAAGGTAACAAACAATCTTCCTTCACCATTGTTCCATTTTATTTAATTAAGCTATATTCTTTTAATAATACGAACTTACGTGTGTATGAAGATCCTACCCCGATCTAAACATAAAAAGGCTAATAAAAAAAATACTTCTAGGGTATGGAACTCTGCCTTTCAAAATCGAATTTGTTAATTCAGTAAGATAAACTGTAATTCTCAGAAAATAAATGTTGAGAATACAGTTCTCAACTAGGATTGAAAATGTTTTTTTTTTTTTTTTAAACATTTATGTTTGTTTTCTAATGAAATGCTTATAACTATCTTGTAAATAAACTCAATTTTAGTCAGTTTTCCTTTTGTTTACTTAATTTACTGAATTAATATTAATTCTTTTATTTTAGGAAATGTTTTCTTCAATATTACAATCTAGGTTTTAAAATAAGCCATTATTTATTTAATGTTACATAACTCTCTGCAGGTAACCTTTGATGATTGTAATTGGCTCAAAGAGGATCCGAACTTCAAAAATAATTCACAACGCAACTTTTTCTTTTCTATAATTAATTGATAATTTGTCTAATAAAATTTTCTAAGTATAAATTATCATATCAGATCCTTAGAGTCATAGGTGCAAAATAAATACTATACGTCTCGGTTAATTTAAAATACTCATATTAATCAATAAACAGCAATATAGTGGTAAATCCTATGCAGTCAGACTTAAATTCAAATAATTTAATTGATCACTCTGTAGCATTCCATCATAGGGTTTACAGAATTAGAAGTGGTACCGTTACCTCTTTCTAAATTATTTTAATATATTAATTTAATTTTAGAAATAGAACTTTAGGTTATTGTATAATTTTTTTTAAATATAAAAATATATATGCAATATTAAGACTGCAAAAAAAATTTTTTTTTTGCTAACATAAATGTTCTTAATTTTAAAATTCTTTTGAAAATTTTTTTTTCTCTTTTCAACAACTAATAAAAAAAAAATTAAGCATTCATTGGGGAATCTTCATATACACTCTGTAACATGCATATACTTGGCAATTCTTTTTGGGTACCTCACTAAATATATAATGATATATTAAATAATAATAAGTGTTATTGGATTGATTTGTATTAACAAAGAATTGAAAATATGACTTGTGTTACATATACTGCAACAGCAGCAAATATAAAATAAATACATAATAATGCTCAAATATTGAAATGACATATATTATATATACTTGTTTTCAACAACTGTTGTAAAAATAATAATAATAATAATAATAATAATAACAATATATATATATATAATTAATTTCTCGAACAGTGCATAACAATTCACCATTGGGTATCTTTTATTTTATGTTAAACAATTTTTTTTTTGCTCTCTCTCTATTTTATGATTTTTGTACTTTAATTGGATGAATAAGCGTAAAAGTCAAAGAATTAGTAGAATAGATACTGGTGTCAAAACTAGACAACAATTACGCGAATTAAATAATCAAACTGTAGACACTAATATTATTTGTAATAATAAGAATAATAATAATAAGAAAAAAAAGAAAGAGAAGAAAATTATAAATTCTGAAAAAGCTACTCCTAAAATTACTACAATGGACACCCCAAATGCAGATAGCCTAATTAATCTGATTCCATACTATGATGGAAAAAAGGAAGCAAATATTAACCATTTTTTCTTACAATTTGACAATCTCATCAATAAAACTGAATTGAATAATGATTCTAAATTAACTATATTAAAGGCGAAAATTGTAGGACCTGCTAAAGATAAATTGATGAGGGATCAAAATTTGTTCGTGGAACAGAACTTAGAAACCTTTAAAACAAAGTTAAAACAATTATTCGAACCCAAAACCACATTTCTAGAAGCGCAAAAGAAATTTTGCAATCTCAAACAAAAACCGGAACAAAACATGAACGAATTTATATTAGAATTTAATGCGGCAGCAGACCTTTATCTAAAAAAAAGTGGGCAAGATATAGGAGCTAACAACAGCTCTACATTCATGGAAATGATCAAATTATCTCAGTTTTTGGAATCAATTCGTAGTGATTTAAGTCTGGAAGTAAGAAAAAACTCTCCGCCGGACTTTAAAACAGCGTGCAACATAGCTTTAAAATTAGAGGAGGCTTATTCACATGTCAATTTAAAGGACATAAACAACATTTCCAAAACTAAAGATTCTGATTTGTTAAATGAACTGCTTAAACTCAATGTAGAAAGTGCAGAGAATATAAAATTATTAACCGCGGAATTAAATAACATAAAATTAAAGGTAAATGCCACTAACAATGATACAACTAGGTTTTGCAAGTAGTGTAAATCCACATCCCATACGAACCCACATTGTTGGTTTTACAAGGGCAACGAACAAAACAGCAGTAATTACGTGGACGAAAATAAAAAAATTCCTGAGAATATTCAAATCGAAAAACCAAATTTTTATCAAGGGGGAAACCAACAAGCTCAGGGAAACTTTCAGCAAACCCCAAATTACACGCACCAAAACTTCAACCCTATGCAATATTCTGCTCCTCAGTACATGTACTATGCACCACCCCAACCCCACCAACAATTTATGCCGATATCATATCCCAGTTTCGGAAATTATGGAGGCAATTTCAACGAACAGCGATCATATGACCAGCGAAGAAATTATAGAGGGCATAGAGGGGGCTACAAGCAAAATAATTATAAAAAACATGATTATACAAAAAAAAATAATTCACAGCAGACATTTGAAAACAATAAACAAAATAAAGATCATGATCAGAATTCTAGTAACAATAAGGGAAACTAAAGTCGGGACTTACATTCTCAAATACAAGGCACCCGCGTAAGTCTCACTGCGGGTCTAAAAAAAATAACAAAATTATTGCTAGTGTCAAAAGTAATGACAATTCTCAACTTCCGATTATTACTTTTGAAATTAATGGTGTTAAGATTAATGCTTTGACAGACAGTGGGGCGGCAGTAACTTTGGCATCACCTATATTGTTCGAACAATTAAAGAATGCACACGTAAAATATAAAAATCTCTGTAACCAGGTAAAAATTCAAACATTAACAAATTCGACAATCTCTTTTAAGCAATGCATTAAATTAACTTTCAAATTGGAAAACGTTTTTGTATCGGGGGCATTCTATGTTACAACTCAAGATTTTGGTCGGAACTACAATATGCTATTGGGATTCGATTTCCTCAAAACAAACAATATTATCCTAGATTTTGAAGATAAAACCATGAAATTAAAAAACAAAAACATTGCACTTCAATTTCTAGAAAATGAACCTCAAAGTCTGATAAGTAACTTAACTGCTAACTCTAATGAGAATCAAAATAAAGAAACAATACGCAAAAAGAAAAAAAACGCATCTCGCACAAAAATTTTGTTACAGCAAAACTAACACAGACAACGGAGTTACTACCAGGCAAAAAAAAATTTTTGCATTACTATTAGATCCAGATAAATTCGCGACTACAAATACAATACTCTTGGAACCGATTAAACATAATATGAAAATTCATTATAAAACATCAATTCATGAAATTGCCAAGGATAATAAAATTCATATAATAATCACTAACAAATCACAACAAAAATTAATTTTAACAAAGGGAATGAACATTGGCAAAATTTCTAAACATTTTGAAATAAAATCAGTTGACACTGAGGGTCAGGAAGTAACGAAGCAGGTAGTGCACATTAATAATCTGAATTTAGAGCAAGTTCGTGAACGGAGAAAAGCAGAACTTAGATCAGACGACTTTAATTTACAACATTTAGACTCGGACACAGCAGAAAAATTAAAAAAAAATACTTCTAAATAATGCACATGCCTTTTCTAAGAATTACGATACACTCGGACAATCTTCATTAGTCGTCCCAAGATTTAATTTAATACATAATTATCCTCTGCAGACTAAACCATACAAAACTGCACACAATGTTAAAGAGTATGCTAAAAAAGAAATTGAAAAACTTTTGAGAGCAAATATCATTCGTAAATCAAACTCTGATTACGCTTTCCCTGTTATTTTCGTTAAAAAAAATCTTTGCAGAAAAACAAACAGGCTAATGAAGTTAAATATCGTATGGCGGTCGATTATAGACTTTTAAATGAAATACTTCAAAATTATGCGTACCCCATACCCGAAATTAAAGAGATTCTGCGGAGAATGAGTGGAAAAAAATATTATACAGTACTGGATCTACACAGTCCATTTTTCCAAATAAATTTACGTGAAGAAGACACTGAAAAAATAGCTTTCATAACGGAGCACGGTAAATTCACCTTTTTAAGATTGCCTTTCAGAACGCGCCTCAGTACTGCGGTGTTTGCAGAATTAATTGATAAAGTGTTGGGCCACTTTAATGAAGATCAAGTCGCGTATTTTATTGACGATGTGATCCTAGCAGCCGACTCACTCGAAGAAATGTTAGATCTGTTAGACAAAGTCCTTAAAGCTTTTATTGAAAATAATTTAACTATTGAGCCTACTAAAATACAAGTCTGTATGTCAGAAATCGAATTTCTCGGTTTCACCCTAAACAGCGAAGGATACTCTCCTTCAAAAAGAAACATAGATAAAATTCAAAATTTAGTTAAACCTAAAAATAAGAAGGGAGTTAAATCTCTACTTGGTCTTTCGAATTATTTTAGATCGCTTATTAAAGACTATTCTAAAATAGTTGACCCATTAATTAATCTTACTAAAGACAAAGTGAAATTTAAATGGTCTGACATAGAAGAAAATGCTTTCAAAGAAATCCAAGCAGCGATAGTCAAAAATCCCACATTAAAACCCCCGGATTTCTCAAAAGATTTCATTTTAATCACAGACGCTTCTAAAACAGCTATTTCTGGAATTTTAGCACAGGAATACGACGGAGAACAGCTGCCAATTGAACATTTTGGGCGAAAATTAAGGGATCCCGAAAAGAACTACCCCAGTTTCAAACTCGAACTACTGGCGGTTCATGAAGCGGTGATGTATTTCAAGCATATTCTCGCAGGGAGAAAATTTAATATTTATACAGACTCCAAAGCGCTAACGTATTTTTTAAATTTGGAAAAGCAACCAGACATTGTAGCAAGGTGGTTGGACAATTTGTCCTCTTTTAATTACTCTTTTCAGCATATCGAGGGATCTAAAAATCCTGCTGATTATGTTTCGAGGAACATTAATAATATAATTTCAAGAGAAAAATTGCAAAATTCATTGTTTACGGTAAACAAAGCTCTATCAGATGAAAACATTAAACTACAACAATTAGAAGACGAAAAATTGAATAAAATAATAAACAAAATTAAAACTGACAAACAAAACAAAACCACTAAGAAATTCACTCTCAATCAAAAAGAAATATTAATATTAAAGCCAGGCTCTGATACAAATGAACTATTAATTGCTCCGGATAAACTTAAAGCTGAAATAATACAGGAAGCTCATAAACCACATTTCGGATTTTTTAAAACTTATCAAATAATAAAAGCTAGATTCTACTGGCACGGGATGTACAGGGATGTAAAGAATTATTGTACTAAATGTATACCATGTAACACGACTAAACAACATCAAACTATTAAAGTTCCCACACAAAAAATAATCAAAGATAAAGAAATCGGATCAGTTTTGCATATAGATTTAATTGGTTTGCTTCCAATGACGCTACGCAAAAATAAATTTGTATTTATGATTATTGATTCCACATCAAGATTCTTGGAGGCTGTACCGGTTCGCAATTGTGAATCACAAACACTTCTAAATGTATTGAATCGTTATTTTAGTAATTTCGGATTGGCGCGATCCATAAAATTGGATAATGGCCGGTATTTTCACTCCGATTTATTCAAAGAATACATGGATTCTCTTAACATAGACCTAGATTTTACGTCCGTGAATAATCCACGCAGTAATGGGCTCTGTGAGAGAACTAATAAAATATTAAAAAATTCAATTGTTGCCATGTGTAAAAACTCTCTGGAATGGGATACCAGGATTGATTTTTTTAAAATTAATTATAACAGCACACCGCACAGAGCTACGGGTTTTTCTCCGGCACTTCTATTTTTTGGTAGGGAAGTAAGAACCCCTTTTTCCATACACTTGCCCGACCAAGACATAATTGTCAAAACCTATGTTAAAAATAGAGTCCAACATATTGAGGAAATAAAGAAACTAGCTTTACAAAACCAAAAAAAAATTATGGCAGAGTACATCGACAGTACCCCAGTCCAAAAAGTAAAATTTCTACAAACGGGACAAGAATGCTACTTAAAAGTCGTGGGTAAACCAGGCGTACTTCAGCCAAAATTCTTGGGACCATTTGAGGTGGTAAGGAAGCTTAGGAATAACAATTACCTATTAAAGGAAATTGCATTCCCAGATAAAGCGACTATTAAACGCCATATAAATAAGTTGTTTTCACCAACGAAAGTGGAATCACAGACTATACACATAAATTCCTAGATAGGGAAGCGAGAAATTTTTTTCTCTTTTATTGCTGTCGAGGCAATATGTATATATTTATTTTAATTTTTTATTGTTTATAGATGTCTTATTTTTCTTTAGTTTAGTACACATTTTATAATTTTCCATTATTGTTTATTTACAATACATTGAGGACAGGTTACTATTAAAAAAAAAAGATCGTTTAGGGAGGATACTGCAAGTTTTTTTCTTTGCTACACAGTGTACTACTGAGGGATTTGGCTCGTCAGAGGGAGTTATGAACAAACATGCACGTTAAATAAATAAAAAATAATAATAATTACGGTAAAAATAAAAACAGAGGCAGCCTTGCCATGGTGTCACCCTTTCAAACCCATTTTATACTAATTTATATAACAAAACAAAAATTTTTTTAATATATAACCTTACCCCCCTCTACTAAAAATGAAAATAAAAGTCTTTATATGTAGCACAAAACATATAACTAATCGATTTAAAATTACAAGTCAACATCTATTCACTCGGCGACACAAATATAAATAATAATAATACAACATTTTATATTGACCAATATTTATAATAATTCGTCCTTTGCTTAAAGCCACGGATTGACGAATCCACTTGAATTATTATAACAAAAAAAATTGGTCAGATTTTACAAAATTATTTTAGTTTAATATTTATGATATAATCTATAACTTGGTTAGAACAACGCGTTTCAATTTTAATTTTAGAATAATTGTACGATTTCATATTATAAAACAAACAAGTAAAAAAAATTATTAGTTGTCCCTAAGGATTAACATTTCAGATAATTTAATTACAAAAAAAAAAATTAAAAATACCATTGAACGTTTCAATTATTACAAAACATAAATTGGATGTTTAATTTATACTTTAAATATTTAGGTAATTTACTCCATACTAAAAAAAAATTAATAATAATAATAGGTGTTGTATACATGTCAATGATCATTTCAGCAATTTATTGGATGTTAAAGTAGATAGTCTCAATTTCGCAGGCGAAATTGAGACTATTTGCGCAGAGCATCTAATAATGCATTTAGCTGAGATATTTCTAATTAACTAAATTTCCAAACTTTACAAAAAAAAAAAAAAAAAAAAAAAAGAATTTGTTTAATCTTTTTTTTTTTCTAACTATTATATGTAATATTTTATAAAAAAAAAATAAGAGAAAAGAAAAGCGAACGCTCGCTTTCCATTCCTTAAATATGTATATTTACACGTTAATATATTTAAAAATAATAATAGGCAGAAGAATAAATAATTAAATAAACACTTTACTCTTGCATTTGCATGCACATTTTCGTTTGTGCAAAGCAATGCTTGTTCTCGCTAACTTAAATCGTAACTACAAAATCATTTATTACCAAAAAAAAAAATAATAATATTATAATACATTAAGTTTTATATACATAATATAAATAATTAAATAAATATATAAATTGACGAGAAGATAGTGCGATGCAAACGGATTTGACCACGTTACCACGTGTACCGATTTTTTTTATAGAAACTATTTTTTGTAATTAAGCAGATATACAGATTTAATTATTACATACCCTGGTTATATATATAATCAATCCAAGCCGGGTATACACGACTTTTTTGATAACCACTCAGTATAATTTTTATATATATAAAAAAAGAAAACAGCCGTAATTCGCGATGACTACACTTCACAAATTTCACGTGCAATCAACTCATTTCACTGTAACCCCTTTTTGTAGAGTCGAAAATCCGGGAGTTTAGTAATCATACACCTTAGGGATAGCAACGATCGCTAGTACATGCATTTCGCAAATCTTCCCTTGTGTACACCTGGATACGAAAGTAAAAAAAAAAAAAAAAAAAAGGGGGTCATTTTTCCACAGGTGAGCTTAGTAGCTGTCATTCGAAATCCTTCCCCTTAGCACTTTGATGGATCGATAGGAAAGAGAGGAGATTTTTTCTTCTTTTTTTTTCTTCGTTCTCTTTCAACCTTGTTCATTCTAGGAGCCGGGCAGTGAAATTGTACTTGTTTTGATTTTACCAATGAATAGTTAAAATTTTGGTAGCAAAGGAAAGAAGAAAATTAATTTTTTAGACCTGTTTCTTTTATGAAAATATATTATTATTGAAAATATCTTTCATTCAGAAAAGTCATCCTTTTATAAGATCCCAAAACAAAATTGTTTTAGTAAGAATGATAAGATTTTTTTTCACATAACATTTTCTTTATGTATATTATATAAAATAAAATAAAGATGTTTGCCTTTTTGCTCAAGAGAGACATTTCATGCGAGATTATGTATATCTATTTTCTCTCTATGTTTTTAATATAATATATATATATATTTTTTTTAATTTATGGTATTAATTATACCATGCATACAGTTTACTGATTATATTGAGTATTTGTTTTAAATGATTCTGTAAATTGTGTTTCAACGTATGGGTACCTAATTAGCCTGTAATAATTAAAATAAAAGATTTGCCAATGTATATGTATGTAATAACTAAAATATAAGAGTGGAAAAGAAAATTAATTTTTTTCTTTCCTCTCTCGGGCATTTTATTTTATTATTTGGCTTATTCAAATTTTCATGCTTTATTTGGATTTGGACCTATTAAAACTTAAAATTTTAATAAATTTTTTTTGGAACAATGGAAATTAAAACCAACTACACATGATAACTTGCTGAAGAAGTCATGTCTTTCATCAGATTCTTCAACAGTGAACTTTTGAATACGCTTTATTTCAAAAATGTGGAGAACTTTTTCTGGTTTTGCTAATTTCATTCATTCGGAACTACAATCCCACGTTCTTAGACTATTCTATTTGAACATTTTCAGTTTTGATCTTCAATACAATACTACGATGGACTTTTATCAAGTACCTTGTGGCTACATATGTGTTTAAAAAAAAAAAAAAAAAAAGATACTGTTGTCCTTTTTTTCCCCTAATGTCGGGGGAAGAGATGATGGTGAGAAATACCACCATCTAGATCTAAACTAGCACACACTATAAAAAAAAAGTATTTGGTTTTTTTTCTGCATATTAGCAGAGTATTTGGTATCATTTTAATCAGTGAACAGTGAACAATACAAATTAAAGATCCATTTTAGGATCAGCGCATACAGGTAGATAATTGTGGAACAAAGTGAACCACGGCAGTCAAGAAAATATTTGTTTTTCCGTTCCCACGAATGATTTAACTACACCTAATAAAAATGTCACGGAGAAAATTGTCAGAACAATAATATGACACATTTATTTATGAGAGCTTAAATAGGCACGAAGACCTCCCAAGTCAAAGCATCTTTACCTCCCAGACACAGCACGGCGTCAAGAGGAATCGCTATTGTACCCACTGGCCTATGAAACACTCAAGGGGAGTACCAAATTTCTCCCGCCTGCCAATGGTCATCTCTCTAAAATCAGAGGTATGACCGAAACATGCAAATTTTCAAGAAGTTAAAATGTATAAGGCCTTAATTTTATGTGAAAAGGGAAAAATGATTCCATCCCTTTTTTTTTCTCCACGAAAAGAATGTGATTTTTTTTGAGAGTTCAGATTCAAAAAAGATGGAAAAGTAGAAGTTGACTGCTCTCTAACAAAAAACAGATTTTGAGTGTGTGTGCCAATAGATGGAAATGTATGCGCTAAGAAAAAGCGAAAACGCGTCAGCCATCACCTCCTGCTGTCAACGTTATCTAGTAATATAAGGTAACAAACAATCTTCCTTCACCATTGTTCCATTTTATTTAATTAAGCTATATTCTTTTAATAATACGAACTTACGTGTGTATGAAGATCCTACCCCGATCTAAAGATAAAAAGGCTAATAAAAAAAAAATACTTCTAGGGTATGGAACTCTGCCTTTCAAAATCGAATTTGTTAATTCAGTAAGATAAACTGTAATTCTCAGAAAATAAATGTTGAGAATACAGTTCTCAACTAGGATTGAATATGTTTTTTTTTTTTTTAAAACATTTATGTTTGTTTTCTAATGAAATGCTTATAACTATCTTGTAAATAAACTCAATTTTATATTCAATTAATTTTAGTCAGTTTTCCTTTTGTTTACTTAATTTACTGAATTAATATTAATTCTTTTATTTTAGGAAATGTTTTCTTTAATATTACAATCTAGGTTTTAAAATAAGCCATTATTTATTTAATGTTACATAACTCTCTGCAGGTAACCTTTGATGATTGTAATTGGCTCAAAGAGGATCCGAACTTCAAAAATAATTCACAACGCAACTTTTTCTTTTCTATAATTAATTGATAATTTGTCTAATAAAATTTTCTAAGTATAAATTATCATATCAGATCCTTAGAGTCATAGGTGCAAAATAAATACTATACGTCTCGGATAATTTAAAATACTCATATTAGTCAATAAACAGCAATATAGTGGTAAATCCTATGCAGTCAGACTTAAATTCAAATAATTTAATTGATCACTCTGTAGCATTCCATCATATATAATAAAACTTTTTCTACAAAATTATCTAACTAACGGTGTAGATTTCATCGAAATCCATTCTGCAGAATCTTTTAAAAAGGCTAATCTTTCATAATCGGATTGATCTAATTATAGAACTTCCCATAATAATTCTATAACTAAGCTACGTAGAACGATATGTTATACAATAAAACCTTCCGTGAAAAATTATCTATCTTACAGTTTAAGTTCTACGAAAATCCATTCAGCAGAACTCGAGTTATAAGCAGCCGGAACGAAATTTCATTGTAAATAGAAGTATATTGCTATAAATATAGTTTACATTTGAATAAAAAAAAGGTACTTTTTGGTTAGCCGGGCGCCAGTGATATATGTACATCTATAAATATATATGTATATACATATGTATATATGTGTATAAGTGTATGTATATGTATATGTGTAGATATATGTGTATATATGTGTGTGTACGTATATATGCCCGGCTAACCAAAAAGTACAAAAAAAATATTGCAAAAATGATGTCGTACACTTGAAAAAACATCTTTTGGTTTAAAATCTTTCATCAAAACTGTTTTTCGTTTTTTTTCTTTCTCTTTCTTTCTTTTTTTTTTAAAAAATAAAATTAGTAACAGTTTTTTTTTTCGAGATGTATAGCCATTTTAATTCTTTCTGCAACAAAAAAACACCTTTTGGCTTAAAATAAAATTATTTGGGGTCAAAAGTAAAATCAAATCGCCAAAAATAAAAGATAAACCGCCAAATATTTTTTCAATAGCAATCTTTCCAATTGGATAATTTTTTAAGCATTGCGAATACTCCCAATCATGTTTAAATTAAATATTTTCGTTTTATAATATTATCTATCATCAAATAGTCCAGGCATTAGGGATAAAAAAGAGCAAATAAAGGAAAGTTTTAGTGTAGTTTTTTTTTTTTTTTTTTTTTTTTTTTTGGGGGGGGGGGGGGTACCTTTATGTTTTTTGGGTAGCTGAATACGAATCCGAGGTTTTCCAACAAAAATTTTTCCTGGAAATACGTGTTTTTTACAAAAAACGTGTAAAAAAACGGACTTTTCTGCGTTTTTCAAAATAATTCCGAAAATGTGCATTTTACGTGAAAGTCAGCAGTATATGAATTAAAGAGAATAAAATTTCCTATATTTTATGTACTGAAAGTTTTTTCCTATGATCAATGGTTTAGCCGTGAGAGTGCCGCAAAAAAGGGTGTTAAAAACACATTCGTCTCACTATAACCGTACAGCAAGACCAGGAAACTTTCCCCAGCAGCTGCAATCATCTCTTGAGTAGCATTAGAGTCTTTAAATACTCTAACAGCGTCAGCAACATCTGAATATTTCACAAGAGTTTTGAGGAACTTCATTTTTCCTTGCATAAATGGTGCTGACGTTGTATCACACCCGCCTATAGCATGTAGGAAGAGGATGTTTTCCGCAACCGTTGAACTCACAGCATTAATTGGAGAAAATATCACTGGAGAAACAGTGTCCTTTCCAGGTTTTAAAAATAAAACGTTTTCAGCCCTGTCTATCAAAGCTATCGCAGCTATCAAAATGACCAAGAGGTCTATATCCTCACCAACTATAATCACTGTCTCATTTGATGGAGCCAAAGACAAAGCAGTGTTTATAATCAAGGTGTCTGCGTCTTCTTTTGCTTGCTTGCATGTAATATCTGCTGATAAGAACTTATCACTCATCATAGATATTAACCGACCCTTGTTTTTTGGGTTAGCAAGAAACTTTTCTTTGCAAATGGTAGGTATCATTGTACTGTCAAACAATATATCCGTTGAAGAATGTTTCCTTGCTCGTTTCATATGCTCAGCAGGTTTTGTACCACCTTGTAAGTCATCAGGGTAGCCATCAAAGACAACTACTGCCTGCGGTTGGTACCGTGACTGTACGTACTCAACGTATTTATCGCAGATTGCTGAAAAAGGCTGATTCTTAGGCCAAACAACCCTATGCAATAGAAAAACCCCCATCAATGACGAATTGAATTCTGCCGTTGAACCGCTTGTTTGTTAGGGCTTTGAATGCCTTGTAGAGAGTAGATTTGGTTCCTTTTCTTAAACCATTGTCGAATAGGGATAAGGAATAAGGGCCTAGATCGTACGTCAAAAACTCCCCAAGGTCTTCATCCGAATGCTTTGCAACCGAAATTCATTGGAACATTTTAGTATCATTAATAGTCAACGTTTGCTTAAAATGGTTAATTTTCATATTATATCGATACAGGGCCATAATTCCCGTTTTTTACAGTTTTTCCTCTTTTATCCACTTCCAATGTTACCGCCTCTTAGAATACGAGCATTCCGGAGGAGAAGCACCCTCGACTCATGAGAGTAGCTGGATCTGCCCCATTACTCCTACCTTCCCCTGGTGTCGGATCCGCACTTTTCCTCTACCTCAAAAGCATAAAATATAGTTAAACATATAATCTTTAGTAACATTAAGAGTTAACATTTGCGTAAAATGATTAGTTTCTACATTACATTGACATACAATACCGTAATTCCCGTTTTTTTTTTTACAGTTTTTTGTTTTTAACACCCATTTTTGAGGCACTCTCACGGCTAAACTATTGATCAGAGAAAAAAACTTTCAGTACATAAAATGTAGGAAATTTTATTCTCTTTAACTCATATACTGCCGACTTTCATGTAAAATGCATAATTTTGGAATTATTTTGAAAAAACGGAGAAAAGTCCGTTTTTTACACGTTTTTTGTAATAAAAAACGTATTTCCCGGAAAAAATTTTGTTGGAAAACCTCGGATTCGTGTTCAGCGACCCAAAAAACATAAAGGGACCTCCCCAAAAAAAACTACACCAAAACTTTCCTTTATTTTCTACCAAATGACTGGACTAAAAACTGTTTTTCATCTTTTTTTATCTTTCTTTTTTTCTTTCTTTTCTTTTCTTAATAAAATTAGCACAGTTTTTTCTTTTATTTTTCGAGAGGTATAACCTTTTCAATTCTTTCTGCAACAATAAAGATCGCCAAAAAATTAGTAATGGTAACCTTTTCGGCCAAAATAACAGAACTTTCTATCATAATTCTATAACTAATGTACGTAGAACAATGTGTTATATATACTAAAACCTTTCCTGAAAAATTATCTATCGAACAGTGCAAGTTCCATCAAAATCCATTCAGCGGAACTCGAGTTATAAAGGAACGGAACGAAATTTCCGTTTGTCTTTTATATATATAGTATAGATAACATCTTTCATATGGTTAATAAAATTCAAAATATCTTTCAAAAGCTTTTTATTTGTCTTGTGTATCATTGCAATTTGTTCACTATCAGTAAAAATAAATAAATAAATATATATATATATAATGAAAATTTTAGTTAATATATGTAATTATAAACGCACAAGACGAAAATCATTGGCAATAAAAGTACCATTAAATACAAGTTATGTTCCTTATAAACAATTTGCTCTGGAAATTCGCCCCTCGTCTAAAGGTGAAATGCATCAGGTAAAATGGCGCGTTATATATATATGTAAAAGATTTTTAAAGATTATAAAATCTAGCTAACCATTTTTATATATTGAGTAATATATAAGATACCAGTTAAAATTAATAAATATGATTTCAAAAAGAATATATGCTATTCAAAGTGGAAATTATAAAAAGTATAATATAAAAATATATATGTACATTCAAAATTATATGCGCAAATGCAGCAAAATTATTTGAATGCAAATATAATGGAATCTGAAGTAATTTGAGCTTAAAGATTCTGCACCAAATATTTCAAAATAAGTCACTATCTTTCAATTTAATTTTTTTCTTCTTTTTCTGGATATTATTCATAACGATTATGAGTTCATTTTTCACATTTTTAATTTATATTCCCCCATTTGTATATGATGTAGGGGAGATGGGGGATGAATGGGACATTTTCACAAAAATATTTATTTTAAATATTTTATATAAATTATTATCAATATTATATATCACATGTCAAACTTTAAGTGTTTGATTACATCTTATGCACAATATTTGTTCAAGATTATTATTATACAGATATATAAATCAAATTTAAAAAAAACGTTCTTCTATGTCCCAATCATCCCCACAGCAGGGATGAATGGGACACAAACATTTTCCTCCCCGTATTCAATGTTAAAGACTAAAAGCTGAACAAAAATGCCACCTTGGCAAAAGCTGAGAGATTATAAATTGTAATATGACCTCCAGGATTATTTGTTAGTCTCTGTGTTAGTTAGATCTTGGACTCATCTCAGCTTTCCCTTAAAAGGCCCATAAACGGTGGACTGAAGACGATGGCTAGAAAGAGGATGCAATGTTAAAATAATAATTACAATAAAGTATTAATTTATCAACCTATATAATATTATTTAGTTAATACAAAATTTTCAGTATCCTCTAGGGACGAATGAAGCAATCCCATTCATCCCCAATTGAAATGTCCCAATCAACCCCATGATGCATATATTCAATTGTCAGCTATTTTGTCTCAGAAATTATTTTGTCACAATGGTTAATATGCATTCATTTTAATTACCAATATTATTATCCTTATTATATTATAGCCTTTAAATAAAAAACTACAACATATCTTAATTGTTTATATTGCATAAGATATTTAAGTAAGTTAAAATGTAAAAAATATTATTTTTAAGCAGAGTTTTCAGGAAATGCAAATTTGAAGAAAACTAAAAACAGCCATGTGCTCTTGCTTTTGGTTCTGAAGCACACTATGATAGTGAAATCTATGAGGATAGGAATCAACTAAAAAAAAAAATGTTTATTGCCTGAAATATTTAGAGCGTCCCATCCATCCCTTGTCCCATTCATCCCCCATCTCCCCTATCTGTGTTGTCTTATAATGGTTTTATATACATATATTATCATTTATTTTCCTTTTTAAGCTTTATGGAAAAATAGGAAAATGGGATAAAGGGTGTAGGAACATGTCTAACAGGCAATTTCTCCTTATACTTCGTTAAAAGTTATAACATAGACAGGGGCGGTAATTGAATATTTTCTTCAAATTTAAAACAATTATACATATTTAAGTAAAAAAAAAAAAAAAAAAAAAAAAAAAGAATTTCTTTCGCAGATAATGTTTTTTGTCAAATATATAAATTATTTAGAGAAAAAAAATTGAAATTGATATATCGTAATATTTACAACTTATTTTAATCTGTCAAAATTATTTTACATTTTACAAGCATAAAAAATAAAAACGGTAACTGAAAGGCAAAAGACAGGGGGAGCTATATGGAGAGAGAACCATTTCATCGAAGAAAAAGTTTTGTATAATTAAGGAAAATTGTCAATAAGGTTGTAGCAGCAGTACTATTATTTAATGATGTCTTACAAAAAGAAAAACGAGATGATATAAATAAAAAAATGTATGTGGCAGCAAATCAGATTAAGAGTAAATTTAATAAAAAATTCCCTATTTAGTTTTAAAATAGCTCGAGGACCAGCTTAAAACAAACAATCAAACCAATAAAGTTCGCTATTAAAATTATTTTAACAAAATTAATAAAATAAAATGCCAAAAATTTATAATTTTTAAATCATTTGTTAAAAAATATCGTATTATTATTATTATTATTATTATTATTATTATTATTATTTTGTATATTTAAAATGACATATACCACTTGGACAATTATTTTCAAATTATCTTTAAATTGCTTTTACATGCCTTCTATCAATACAGTGTTTTCTTTCTCAGTAATAATTAAACGAATATAATGAAGACTTATTCAATATGTAATTAAAAACGTACATCACAAAAAAAACGTTGGCAAAAAGAAAAAAGGTTTTATTTAATGAAACTTGTTTATCCTCAGAACATTCTTGAAAACTTAATGTTTCTTCTAAAAATAAAATGCATAAGGTAAAATGACACGGAAAATATTTTTTCCTCATTTATTTCCATTGTTAGGTTTAATAGGGGAATAGGAAAATGGGATGTAGGGACATGACTAACGTCAAACTCACCCCATGCATGTTTAATGAAAAAAAAAAATAGATAAGGGTGGTAACTGAATACTTTTTTCAAATTAAACAAGAACGAAAAATCATGTGTCAAGCATAGATTATGAAACACTTTTCCATCACTTTCAGAATACTTTAACAAAACTTTACCGAGTTAAAAAGGTGAAAGTTGATATCTAAGTAAACAATTTAGAAAACGTATAAAAAATTTCAAAACCCAATTTCAGCAATTACCATCAATATTCGGAAAAATATCAGAATTCTTTTGTGTAACCTTGTATATGAGCTATAGATTTTTAAATATACTACATAGTATGGTAAAAATTAGATCAGTTAGGAAACGCATCACGCAGTTAAAAATTCCCCTTCAGCAATTTCCTTTGAAGAAACCGAAATGTATTCGATATCTTTGCTGCCTTGTATATGATCTGTAGTATTTATACACACCAAGTATAATGTGTAAAAAATGAGTTAAATTTAAAAACGCGTACCACAACTGAAAACGCACCTCCAGCAATTATTGTTCATAGACAGTACTGTAATCGAATTCTTTTGTGTGTCCGTGTAAATGAACGATACATTCTATGCATACCATATTCTATACTAAGCATCTTGTAGTGCACCTCAATGATACATATCAGTTTCATTATTTTTAAAACAGTGTAACATATTTTGAATTTTCCTGTAAATTAATTATAAAAGCTACGCACTTCATTTTCAATACCGAACATGCCATAATAAATCTCAATAACATGTATCAATTGCATGGAAATTTGAATATACAGGATGTCCCAAAAGTCTCCGTACAACTTCAAAAATTTATTACAAAAAAATAATAATAGGCCTACAGCAAAAATAATTACAACAGTACATAGAGTAACTTAAAAAGTTTTTTTTCTAATAACCTTAGTATACTTCTACGTGAGATCCTTTCGTTGCATGAAGAATATCAAGTCGATATTCCAATTCCATCCACGTGCTTTTCAGCATGCTAACATCAACAGTAGTTACAACTGTTTGATGAAATCTGAACAAAAGTTAATAGCCTCATGGAATTGAAACAAAAGTTCCAAATAGCAGTAGCTACTGTTGATGTTAGCATGGAAAACGTTCGTGGATTGAATTGGAATATCGTCTTGATATTCATCGTTCTACGAAAGGATCTCATGTTGAAATTTACTAAGGCAGTAGAAAAAAAACTTTTTAAGTTACTCTATGCACTGTTGTAATTATTTTTGCTGTAGGCCTATTATTTTTGTTGTAATAAATTTTTGAAGTTGTACGGAGACTTTTGGGACACCCTGTATTTACACGAGTTAGAGCACGGACAGACAGCAGACAAAGATACAAACCGAATTCATAAACACTTTTCAACTGTGTTGGAAAGTGTTAAAAAACATATAGAGTACATACAAAATGAATAAAATACATTTTTAGACAAAACATAAGAATTTTTCTTATGCACACAATATTTTTTGACAAATATGAAATTACTTCGAAAAATGCATTTTGATTGAAAAAGATATTATTATACAGGAAACATTTAAAATAATTTTCAGAAAAGAGAGAGAGAGAGAAAAAAAAGAATGAATGAATGAATTCAATTAATAAGAATGGCCATGAAAAAAAAAAAAGAGTTTGCTGTTCAATTCAGAAATGGTTTAAAAAAGCTTTAGCAGATGTACTGTTTTTTAATAACATTTCTTATAAAAAGATACAACATAAAAATTGAAAATCTCCTTAATCTCCTTTAAAAATCTTTTAAAGAAGATTAAGGATACATTTAATTTTTTTTTTTTTAATCGCGTAAAACAAAAATCATTGCATATTTAAAATAATATCTCTCGCATGGGCAATAAAATTAAAAACATCTTTTAAAAGCTTTTTAAGAATCAATAAAAACTATATATAGGCAAAAGGCTTTATTTAAGGAAAATTGTTTTTCCTTAAAATGTTGTACGAAAAATTCTAGTTGCTTCTAAAGGTAAAATGCATACAGCAAAATGACACGTAATTTTTTTTTCTTTCGCATTTATTTTTATTTTTAGATTTTATGGGGGAGTATAGGAAAGTGGGGTAAAGTATGGAGGAATATGTATAACATCAAACTTCTCCCCATATTTCGCTAATAAGAATAAAATAGATAAGGCGATAACTGAATATTTTCTTCAAATTTAGAATAAAAAACATACATTTTCAGGCAAAACGAAAATCCTTTTTTTTTTTTTTTTTTTTAACAAATATGAAAAATATTTAGAGAAAAAATTTTGATAGAAAAATATGTGTCATAATATTTAAATAAAATTTCGGAAGAGGCAGGGGGAAAGAGAAAATATGAGTGCATGGATGAATGAATTTTATAATAATAAGAATTGCCACCCAAGAAAATTTTGCTCTTCAATAAGGAAAAGTATCAAACGGCTGTAGTGAGTGTGCTGTTTTTCCATATTTTTTCGTAAAAAAAAGATTACATAAATTCTGAAAATATTCTTAATATCCTTTAAAAATCTTTTAAAAGATATTTAGTGGTAGATTCAATGATTTTTTTAATTATATTTTCTAAATTTTTGATTGTATTCTTAATATAATATCTCTCACATAGACAATAGAATTGAAAATACCTTTAAAACGCTTTTACTTATTTTGTATCAGTGCAGTTTTATCAATATCAGTGAAAACTGAAACAACAATAACATAATGATTAAAAACATAAGATATCATTTTATTTAATATATAATTATAAACGCACGCCACGAAAAACATTGGCTTTATTTAATGCAAGCTATTTTTCCTTATCAAGAATTTGCTCGGAAAATCAATGTTTCTTCTAAAAGTAAAATGAATAAGGTAAAATGACACGTAATACAATTTTTTTTGTCTCATTTATTTTCATTTTTATGTTTTATGGGGGATTAGGAAAATGGGATAAAGGTTGACGGAACATGTCTAACATCCAATTTCTCCCTATACGTCGTTAACAGGAATAATATTGATAAGGATGGAAACTGAATCTTTTCTTGAAATATAAAATTAAAAGCATATATATATATATATATATATATATATATATATATATATCAATAATTTAAAAAAAATCACCCATTTCAAAATTTCACCTTTTCTTTATTTGTTAATTTATGGATACATTTCATTAAAAATTTGAGTTTCATCTTTCAGATTTTTAATTTTCTTTTCATTTTTCCCTCCAATATGTATTATATTCTCTTTATTTTAAATTCTATTCATTTATTTTTTCTCTACATATTTATGGATATTATTCAAACAGGTACGTGTTCATATTTCATTTTTAATATCCCCCCCCAATTTTTGTATGATGTTCCTGTGATGTTATTTAATGGTTATATATATATATATATATATAAACGAGTTTAAAATACTGAATTACAACCTAAAGATTTGGTAGTTAATTTCTTTGCAGTATGTTCTAATATTGATTAAAATTTATAATTTCTCAAAAAAAAAAAAAAAAAAAAAAAAAAAAAAAAGAAAGAGGAAATAAATGTAATTATTTCATAATTTTATATACTTTTGTTTTTTTAAATATTTTAATTAATATATGCTTTTTACAAATTATTAAATTTATAAATTGTAAAACTATCTTCTTTTTCCTTTCACATAGATGGTGCTGCAAAAAAAATATGCATTGACATATTGTAGTCAATATTTGATTATCATTAAATATCGTACCATTTTCTCTCTTTTTATTTATTTATTTTTGTACTGTAAATATATTAATTTCAAAATTCCTTTCATTATTATCATCATTATTAAGATTGTATATTATTTTAAAATGAGATAAAAATAATTTATAGGTGTATATGAATTATTTTTAAATTTGTAAAAATAGTTTATTTTATTAACTGTCTATGTAACGGTTATATGCAACGTGGATTTGTAACGGATAACGTGGTTTTTGATAGCTAAAATGTCACTGGTGCGGTATGTTTTTACTGCTATTTCTCTTTTTGTTTAACAATTGTTATTAAATACGTTTTTGTATTTAATAATGCTCCTTATTCATTGATTTTTGCACATATCAGGTTCAGTTACTCAATATTTGTCCATTTTAATTCAATTTTCTTTAAATTTGACTCTGTAATTGATCGGGCAGCTTGAGTTAATAAATTCGGCTCATGGCCATTAATTCAAACAGAAATCAATTACGTTTTACTTATATCAGTGGAATATTGCCCTTGAAAGAGTGTTCCACTATATAAGTTTCCAATTGCTTCTTGTAATAATTTTCACTTTCTGCTCATTGGATTTTTTCTCTACATATCTTTAAGTATTTTTTTCTACTTATTTTAATTTTGAGAATCTTAAATTTTTGGATATATATGTATGTATTGTATTGTTATTATCGATATATCTATTGTCGATTATTTATGTGGTTATGTGGTTGAATGGTTTTTATTTATTATGTATATATATATATATGTATGTATATATATATATACATACATATATATACGTATTCTACATATACGTATATATATATATATATATATATATATATATATATATATGTGTGTGTGTGTGTGTGGGTGGGTGTGTGTGTGTATGTATATATATATTAAGGATTTACAGATTATATTACAAGGCAGATTATTTTTTTACAAGTTTGAAAAAGTTATTTTTAGAGTAAAAAAAAAAAAAAAAGTCATAGAAATTGATGTGTCGTAACATTTAAAATAACATTCGGATTTTGGTAGATATATGTACTACAGATGAGTGCGGGCTCTATTTACCGAAAGTACGCAGTAGAACACTGTTAATAGCAGGACTTTATAAGTTTGATAAAATGTGGTAGCCAGGGAAAAAAAAAATTCTAGTCAAAAGTAGAAAATATTTATCCCCTCCCCCTACCCTTCCGCTGCCATTGATTTAAAAAACAAAACAAAAAAAAAAGGTTTTTTTTTTAAAATTAATTGAGAAAAACTATAAGAAACTTAGTTTAGAATTATTAGTGATATTGTTTAGAATGCTGAACCACATTAGTACTAAACCAGTAGTATGTTAATTGCTTGAACTTTTAATTAAGTTTTATAAATTTACATCAAATGAATTACTTATAATCACTTATGTTATTATTCTTTAAAATGAATGTGATAGATTAACCGGTTTTAATTCCAAACACAAAAATCGGATTTGAAACGTACAAAAAAACTTGATAATTTTTTAGCATTGTATCCAATTTTATATGGCACAAAGGCTGGACTGACACTATTTTTTACTATTTTATTGAAACCTCCCTACCCACCCACATTCTAATCACGTGGCATGCTAGTTAGCTAGAGAGGAAAATAATGGCATTTTATGTGCATGAGATGGAAAATACCTTTTAAACTTCTTCTTTGTATTAAAAGTACGACAAAAGAGGATGAAGAATGTTTTGCGTGCCCGAGTAGGGGAGAGAAAAGTATTATGCTCATTTCTTAGGTCAATTTTTGTATAAAAGAAAAAAAAAAGAAAAGGCCAGATTAAATAACTCGGTCGCCAGTGGTGACCTGGCGACCGCATTTGTCGAGCACTGGTTAATAGCATTTTAAATTTGTTTCTAGATTCATTTTCTCATTTAAAAATATCTTCTTACTTAAAAATAAGCATTAATTATAAATACTTCCTCATGTTGACATTTAGTGATTTTCATGTCCCCTAAAATCTGTTTAAAATCGAAAATTTATTATTTATACCCAACCACTAGCAAATATCGACAAAAGTCACAATTATTTTTCTTTTAAAATATCAGTGTACAACTATGGCAGAAAGCCGTGAGTTCTATACCAGGGGACGCATTCTGTTCTAAACAAACCTCTTTCCAAACGAAAATCCGGCATGTGTCCCCACTGTCTATGACACCATCTAGCAGGAGTGTTGTGCACGCGCTGCAAAATCTTATAGTTCCATTTTCTACCGCCAGTAGGCGTCAAATCTGTATCTTAATTAGTTATATATATCTTAATTAGTTCGTATTAAGTTGAATGAACCAATTCTTATTGAAAAAGGACCCATGAAACCCGAGAAAATAATTTCCCCTGGTGATAAATGTTAAAAAATAGTGATAAACAAGGGCTGAAAAAATGACACAGAAGTTTATTTAGTACTTGGGGTACCTGAGAAGAATGTTAGAAAAGGTTTTTGTTTGAATAGGACATTTATTGAAAAAGTTCTTAAATGGGAAGCAGGGAGGGTTGGGTTGGGTTGGGTTGATTATTGACGGCCAATTATCGACACTAGGGATATAGGCCCGGGGGGAGTGCCCTCCGTGGGGGTCTTTCTAAGGGAACCTAATCCGTATTTACGCATGGAGAAAATCCACGGCTCGAAAGAAAACCACGAAAACTCCGAGCGATTAGGCCGACGGGCGCGATTGGGATCGAACCCAGCACCTCTCGTCTACCAGCTTCGAGAGCACAACCTCTCAGCCACTGGTGGGGCTGGGAAGCAGGGAGGAAAGAGGAAGTTTCGATCAGAGCATTAACGCGATATTTAAATTACGACCGGACAATACCCCCTCCCCCTTCAAAATTAAACCAACGACCTTTAGCATTAACAATTATCGTTAACTTTTGCAACAGAAGCAAAATTACGTTTTTTTTTTTGTTTTTTTTAAATACAAATACAGTAAGTTATCGTTGCCAATTTTTGAAATCAAATACATAAATAACTTCACGTCCATGAAAAAACTCTAAAAATCGCATAAAACAAATCACGAAAAATTAAAAAATTGCTGTTCGAATTCGAAATAATTTTTATTAAAAAGAGAACAAAATTTACTATATGGAAGTTGCTATCAGCTGATAACCTTTTCATCCGCTAATTACAAATGTCCAGTTGACTTCCAGCCATGTCTACAATTCTCTCAGCTACCAATCACAACTGCCCTCCAACGGTGTTTGACTTCCAATGGACGATTTGTGACGTCATTGAAAAAAAAACGTTGAAAAATATGAAAAACGTTATTAAAAATGAAATTTAAAAAAAATACCAAAAAGTCCAAATTAGGATAATTAATAACCCACTCTTCCCTTTTAAATTCGCGATTTTTTATCTTAAAAGAATTATCAACCCTCTCCAAGCTAAAAAGAGAAAAAAAAATGACGATTTTGGAGATAACTGAGACCGAAATGAAAGCAACCCACGAACCAATCAAGCATGCTTGAGAAAATTTCTTAGTGGCGAAGCAAAAAAATCGCACCAAATTCAAAAATCGCTGTACGATTTTCGAATAAACTATTGAAAAGAAAACTTACTATATTAAGCTAAAAGATTGGGGGGGGGGGGCTAAAAGATTGGATTATCCCGCCCCCTGAGAGGAGGGATAAAATGTGATTCAGAATAAAAAAATTTAAATTTATAATTATTTTCTTTCAAACTGTAAATTTTCTAAAAAATAAAAATAAAAATAAATGTAAATGTAGTTTTAAAAAACTAAAAAAATATTAATTTTAGCCATATTTAAAAATTGAAGTATTTTCTATAAAAATAATGCTTTTTGCATATTTTTTTCATTTTTGAGTAAAAAAACAGAATAAATAATAATTTGTTTTCAGGTTTAACAAAAAATTATTTTAAAAACTTTAATGAATTAAAAAAAAAAGAAAGTAATGTGTACTTTTCTACGAGAGTCATATTTTAAAAAATTAATGAATTAAAAAAAAGTTATTTTTAATAAGTAGTTTTTACTACGAGAATCATATTTTCAAAGTTTAAGGAATTTTTTTCAAAAAAAGTCATTTTTAATGAATACTTTTTACTACCAGAATCCTATTTTCAAAATTTAATGATTTTTTAAGTCCTTTTTAATAAGTACTTTTTATTACCAGAATCATATTTTCAAAATTTAATGATTTTTTAATTTATTTTTAATGAGTACATTTTATTATCAGAATCATATTTCCAAAGTTTAATGATTTTTTTTTAAATTCATTTTTAATGAGTGTTTAGTACTACGAAAATCATATTTTCAAAACTTAATACAAAAAAATTTAAGTCATTTTAGTATGTCATTTTTATATCGAGAATCCTATTTTGAAAATTTAATGAATTAAAGAAAAGGGTCAATTTTACTGAGTCTTTTTTCTTACGAGAATCATATTTTCAAAATTTAAGGAATTTTTTTTAAAGTCATTTTGAATGAGCACCTTTTTCTGCGAGAATCATTTTTTTTAATGTTTTTTTTAATGAGTAATTTTTACTACGAGATTCCTATTTTCAAAATTTAAGGATTTTTTTAAAGTAATTTTTGATGAGTACTTTTTTACTGCGAGAATCATATTTTCAAAATTTATGAATTTTTTTTTGGTCATTTTTAATGAGTGCTTTTTACTACAAGAACCACATTTCAAAATTTACTGAATTTTAAAAATAGTCCTTTTTAATGAGTACTTTTTACTATGAGAATAACATTTTGAAGATTTAATGATTTTTTTTAAAGTTAATTTTAATGAGTCCTTTTTGCTACGAGATCCATTTTATCAAAATTTAATGAATTAAAAAAATAATTTTTAATGAGTGTTTTTTGCTACGAGAGTCATATTTTCACAGTTTTCTCGCTTAAAAAAAAAAAAAAAAGAAAAAATATCTTGAAAAAAGTTTAAACAATATACAATTGAAAATAAATGTAAGAAGTTTCATAACATTATATTTAATAGAAATTTAGATATATCTATCTAAACGTTACGAATCTTGAAAAAATATACTCTAAGATAAAGGGATTTAAAACTTTAAGGACTATTTAGGGATAGCCACAGACAGTAGAACGTAAAAAGATTTATTATTATTATTATTATTATTATTATTATTATTTTCATCTTGTGATCTAACTATTGTATTTACATGTGGTTTGCGTCAATTTATTCTAAGAGTTTTAGAGAAATTTTCAAGATAAAAAAGTAAAAAGTGTAATATTTTTGAGATTTCTGTGTCCCAGATCAGCTTAAACCACAAATTTTTAAATAACTCAAAGATACTCTATTACTGGATTATACGAGATTACTGAACTCTTAGTTTAGATATGGTCTTTGTGTCACGAAACCCAAAGTACGAAAGCCAAATGATCCAATAAAATGCCTCCTCTTGAAAGGAATTCGACGAGAATTATATCATACAGACAATGAAAAATAATAGGCGAAAGCATGCTATTGCCACTTGTAGCAAGCGGTCTAAGTGTCAAAACGGCAGTGAATTTCTGCCTACAGTTTTATTGGCCGTAAAAGCTAATTCCTCTACACACACTGCAGTTTCCTGTCACCAAAGAATTATGTTACTGACATGAAAAAAAAGTCTATAAAGAAGGCATTTCTCAGCATTTTTAGATCTGAACAACTCCTAAACACTTTGGGATTGAAAAAAAAAGTCAATTGAACTCAGCTTTCATTCATTGTCATCCAGAGGAGTTAACGGAGATGAATATGGTCTAATCCTTGATTAAATATTGGATTATGTATTAAATGCATTAACATATATTTATTCGTGCACTCTTCGCTTTCACCGTATTTTTTGTATCATAATTTTTTAAGATATTTTACAGAAAAGAAAAATAAAATCCCACAGTTTTTTCATAAAAAAACCGTGAAATGCTTAAAATAATGGAATCAGATTTCGTTATCCAATATGTAACAATGTGGACATTTTGAAACGTGTTTTAAAGTGAAGTTTCTTTTTGTTTGTTAGATTTGTTTTACTATATTAGAAACGTTCAAGAAAGTATAACAGGGGGAGATTTTGTTAAACATTGGCCAGCTTTGTCCATATTTCTGCTGGAGGGGTACCCTCAGAGAGGACTTTTGGAGAGAAAGTGACCCATCGTTGCCGGATAAGGGAAAACCGGAAAGCCTTAGGCAGGTCGCACACTGAGGCGTCACGAGCACAGAGTTCGCGTTGGCATCGAATCCGCGAATATCGGCTCAAACTGCTCATTTTAAGGCGAACACTATGCCAATCACTGGCTTGAGTGTGCCTCAGAATGTATAGCAAGCATAAGTAGCTGCTTTGTTTCATCAACTTTGCAATACACTACTTCATGTTGAAGTACAGTACAACCCCAATTTAACGATTACTTCCATTTAACGATTCATCTTTACTATGGTCAAGATTCATCTTTATTTATTTCCATGTTTTATAGTCACCGTTTTAAAGATACTTTTCCTGAATTTAACGATAACTTTTATATATTTCAAATAGTTTAACACTTAACTGCTGTTAGCGGTCTCACAGACCGCTGCTTTTTTCAATTTTCAAAGTTTAACTTCCAGTTTTCAGTTTAACTATAAATTCTAGAGAAATTCTGCTTCATTTGAAGCCATTCATTACTATGATTGTCATTTCTTTGCTTAATCTAAATTCTAATATAAGAAAAACTAGTTAAAATAAATAATTGTTAAAAAAGAAGAAAAAACTGTTTATTTTTGGGTTTTTTAATTTTAAAGCACAAAAAGTACGAAAAATATGCGAGTAATTTCAATATTTACTCTACTTCTTATTTTTAATATTCCAGTTTAAATTTTATATTAAACATATTAAATGTCTATGAAATTAATAGATTTGATTTTTAATTAAAATTCATGGATTTGATTTTAAAATGTGGTGAAAGTTTGTCTGAAGTATTCGTAAAATTCGGTAATAGTTCCAATGCGGGCCTCCCACCATAAGCCTGATAAAATAAAATCTGCTTAGACAAAAGCGTACAGGAAATTCCGTTTTAAATAGGTTTTTTTCGTCTTAAAAGGTATAAATGCATGGGATTTTTTTGGCTAGACCATGATTTTTTCTCCGTTTACAGCAGAATTCCGTTATAAACAGACTTACTGAATTAGAAAATAAATAGATTGGATAGTACTTTTATATTCTTACAATTTTATTATTTTTCTTTTACAGTATTTACAGTAATATTGCCGCTTATGATGCATTGGTACACCTTTTCATAAAAGGATTTTAAAGAGAAATTTAAAATATTGAAAATATAATTAAATTTTAATTCAATTCATCAGTTAAGGATTTATTGCCAGACGCTATTGCTACTTTTGTTATTGTGTTTTACAATTCAGAAAATATTTGTTCTATGAAACATAAATAAATAAATGCATGCATCTTTGCTATGTGCGTTCTGCTGATTTTTAATAAAACCTGGATTTTGTTCCGAACGTAAAATGCCTCCTGAACACCCTTCCCCCGCCTCCTAGCCAGTGTGTAAAGACGTTCAAGCAACTTCTGACTTTTGAATTTTATTATTTGTTAGTTATTTTAATTAAATTTTTTATATAAAAAATACCAGTCTACTTTTTCTGGTATTTATTTAAAAACCAGCACCGAGCTGGGCCAACTAGAAGACCTGGGCCCTGGAAATTTGTACTGGCTCTATCCCCCTCCCTCCCCCCATCCGTACGGGCCTGCGACGCGACAATTCAAACTTTAATCCTAGTATAGATGAAGCACACTAACCTATTTTAAAGCTATTTTATTTACAACGTTCTCAATATTTGTCTCCAATTCTGCTCCACAAAGAAAATATTTTAAAATGAACGTCAACGCCAACTTATCAAAATGACCAAGATGTTGTTGACCTATAAATTCCAAAAAACATGTGCTAAAAATAGTTCAAAAATGCTTTTAAATATATTACTTTTAAATGCTAAAGGTGTAAAATTAACAACTATAATATAAATTAAAATAACTTTTATTAGTTGTTTTACATGTTTCGACTCTTCTGAGTCATTTTCAAAAACAAAATGAGAATATTCTAAAGCTGCACGGGCTTTGAAGTTATTATTTACATGTACTTTTTAAAAAATTACGCACGTTATCTATTATTTTTTACTTGATTGTTTATTTTCATATCTTTGAGCATGGAGTAATTCTAGCCACAGTTTAGGTAAATTAAAAGATGTCGCATCGTTACATATTTGAATATTCTCATTTTGTTTTTGAAAATGACTCAGAAGAGTCGAAACATGTAAAACAACTAATAAAAGTTATTTTAATTTATATTATAGTTGTTAATTTTACACCTTTAGCATTTAAAAGTAATATACTATTACAAGGTGTTATATTTTATTATATTGCTTTTAAATATTTAAAATAAAAAGTCAGAAAAAAGAAGATCTTAAAAAGAAGATCTAAAAAAAAAAAAAAAAAAAAAAAGGAAAACAAATAAAGAAAAATAAAAACTGAAAAAGCTTGAAAACGACATTTTTTTAATACTTGAATATTTAATTTTTAAATTTAAAACGGTTAAGACTTCCCTAAAGAACCTGTTCTAGAAGATAACGCAAGAGGATTTCTTAAAAATCTTTGTATAAAGTTCTTAGCTTGTACTCTGTACTGATACAAGATAAAAACTTCAAAGGAATCTTTTGACCACTTCTCAACCCTGCAGATCCTTTCAAAAATAAATTTTGAAAATGCTCTTTAATTCTATTGAAAAATAGCAGGAAGGTTAGAGGAGTTGAAGAGAGCTGAAAGTGAAATAAGAACCGCTTTTTACTTTGAGAAGCAGACAATGCAATATAATGTATGAAGGACTATTGGACACAGAGAACTTTTCCGGATTCCTTAACCCGGAGGTTTATAGCAGGTAAAAACTCCAAGTTCCGGGAGGGATTTTGTTACAATGCAATTATAATGCAATACAATTACATACAATACAAATAGTTACATTTCGTACAATAAGACAATTACTACATAGGGGCTTTTACAATAAAACAATAGTAATTTGCTTACACGTGGATAGATTATCAGATGAAAATTACATGAATCCATTAATACTTAACAGTATAAGTAATCGCTAATAGAAAAAACCCAACACAGATAGAATTAATTAAAAAGTAGAAATATTTCGTTATTTTTTATAAATAAGAATTAATAGGTGAATATTAGCGGCATGTTAATTATTCTACAAAAGAATAGTAACCCATTTAATATTCTGTATTTTTCTTTTCCTCTTTTAACCATGTTTGGTTTTATAATGGAAAAAGTTTTGTTCTACTGTGATTGTGTGGTTATACTTGTTGTAAAATGCCATTAGAGGAGAATTTTCATGCATATTATGGAGTGTATCGCATAGCCATAGTATGACTAAAAGTTTTTTGGGAGGGGGGAGGGGGCACGTTTTAATTTTTGTGATGGGGCTTAGTGTATTAAAAGACGAAATGTTTATGATAAATAAAAGAATATAGAATAGACGGACTGATAATAGTTAGGCAGATATTGCGTAATGTAAAATGCCTTCAGAAAAGAATGGAAAGAATGCTCAAATTCTCGTTACTGTACATGGTAAAAACAAAAAAACCTTACCCAGTCATCCCGTTTGAACCGCACAAATTTGAAACCGCATCTATCAGCACCAATTTACTAATTTTCTACAAAGCAAACATGATGCTATTGCTTAAATTTAACACCGAGCCGAGAAGATAGGTATAAAAATGAAGAAATGAAAAAAGAAAAAAAGAAAACGGCTTAACAGATTGTACAAGTACAATGCTACACTAATTGTACCATTTCCTAAAAAAAATGGGCGTTTATAAAGTTGGGGGTGGGGGGTTGAGAGGTGGCACTCTGCGGCCCAGCGACTATGGAAATTCCATTCACAGTTATCGAATGTTAATTTATAAACTTTAAAAAGAAAACTGAGGAAACTGTCATGGCATGTAAGAAAGCAAACTGACAGTATTTTCTGCGCATTTTGATTTAGCTGAAATTTTTGGAATCAAGTTGTAAGTTAAAGAAAATTTTGAAAAAATTACCAATGTGAATTATTTATGAAGGCTTTCTTCGGTTTTCTGAATGGCTTCCTGGAAGTATCAGCTTTCGATTTTTTTCAGTTCGAGAATGAGATCCTATTAAAAAAAAAAAAAAAAATCTTTTATTTCTTAAAAAGGTCCAAAATAATCTAAAATAATTAACTAAAATTTTAATGTTTTAAAAATGGAAAAAAAGTCCTGAAAACCCTAAAACTATACTTTGAAAGAGCAAAAACGTCCAAAAAGTCAAGAAAAGAAAAAAGCCACCAATAGAGACCTTTTTAATGGAATTTTTGTAAAAGGGCAATTGTTTGGTAACAAAATTACGATTCAGAGCAAATTTGTAAAATTTTATTGGAATTACATAAAGATAATTATTTTTTACAAGTTTTGTTTTCTGCAAGTACAATTAATGCACACTGAAAAATCAAAATAAACACATACCACAATTAATATATATATGAAAATAATTTTTTAATTTTTTTAAATGCTTGGTAACGGAATTACAATAAATGGATTTCATACAATTCTGTTACCAAGCATTTAAAAATTTCCAAATAATATGCTTATATATTTTTTAATTGTTAAAAGAGTTTATTTTGATTTCTCAGTGTGCACGAATTGTGCTTGCAGAAAACCAAACTTGAAGAGAAAAAAAAACTTCCACTAAAAATTTACAAATTTACCTTAACTTGTAATTCCGTTACCAAATAATTGCCCAAAAGAGAATATTAAACATAAAGCCATTCGAAATTCCGTAATACACTGATAGATTTAAAGCTATCAAATCAAGAGCGGGAGATTTATCCTGCTGCATCCATTATCCGACATGACTGATTGAATGTATTTGCACAATGTCCTTTTAAAAAGAAAAGATGTATGCGTGATCTAATGCACCCTAATAAATCTAGCTCTAAATTGCTTGCTTGAAAAATGGCTTGGGTTCTCTTAATTTTGTAGAGAAAAGTAGAGTTTCTCCGATATTTGGTTAACTTTAGAACTTTATGGATCTTTTGATGATTGAAGAACTGAAAAGTAAACAGCGAAGCCGAAATCTCGAACTCTTTAAAGGTAAAACTCAGTAAGTATTTTATAATTATCGACGTTGAGTAAATATGCAAAATTTGAAATATACTAAATCAATAAAAGGGCCAAACAGAAGATTTCGACGAATTTTGAGAAGTTAAACAAAACATGTTTAAATACTTTGTACTTTCTTATAGCAAAGATATGAGTTACTTATATATATTAATTACTGTTCGAGGCTAATGTTTAGTATATCAATATGTGAAGTCTCGTGATAAGTCGGAAATTTATTTGTTCTTATTCATCCATACATATTAGTGATGAGTTCAAGCCCGAAACATTTTGTATTATCAGAGGCCGAGCCCACCCGAGTTCGATATCGAAAGTACGCAGTAGAAAAATTTTAACAGCATTTTAAAATTGTTTCAAGATTAATTTTTCATTCGAATTTCTCTTCTTACATAGAAATAATTATTCATTATAAATACACCATCGTGTCAACGTTTCGAGATTTCCATGTACCTGAAAATCTGTTTAAAACAGAAAATTTGTGACTTATACCATACCCAACCACTGTCAGAAATCTGCAAAAGTCGCAATTTTTATTCTTTTAACATATCATTGTACAAATATGGCAAAAATCTCTTTCCCAGTAATTTTAGAAAAGTACTTCCAATTGAAAGAGAAGATAAATAAGAGATACACCCCACGGCTTCTTTATGTTACTAACAATGACAGTGCCAAGGCTTCATAATCAGAATATTTTCTTTATCTATCCCTTCAATTCCATTTCAAACTGATTTTTAAATGATTGTAAAACACTTTAAGAAACTTAGACTACATTCTTGTTTTTCAAACAGTACTTTTTTTTTTCCTTTTTAGGGTTTCGTTCATCTGACGAAACCTTATTCCTCTCACTCCTCTGTTTGTCTGTCTGTCTGTCTCAGAGTTCGTACTCGGAAATTGCATAATTTAGAGACTGAAATTTTACTTACTTATAGCTGAATACCTCCGATCACACGACAAATCATAAGATTTTGAAAAAGTCATATTATTTTAATTAAATGAATTAATTTAATGACATCCTATAATTTCTGCGACTATCTTAGATCTTAAAACATAACCTTAATTTCAACCTTTTTCACGTAGGCTAGATGGTTTAGTGGTAGCGGGTTTTCATCTTAATCCAAAGGTTCCGAGTTCTATTCTCGACGACGGAAGTTGAAATTTTAGATTTTTATATTCCATTGTCCGATGGATTTAATTTAAAGATCTGTCGTGTATTTTTGCCATTTAAAGGGTTTCGTTTACAGGTGGTTTTTATGAGTATACTTTTACTTTCGGAACTGGTTCCGAAAGGGAAAGTATTCTTATAAAAAAACCTGGAACCAAAATCGAAAAAGCAAAAATCGGACTTTCTAGTGATCAACCGGAGCTATTCAAGGCCAAAAAAAAAAAAAAAAATCATTTAAAATATTTAAATGCAAACGAGATATTAAAAAAAATTTCTCCTATAGGATTAACATTAGAGAGCAGGTGTTTTCGCTTGAGTGAAGTTCATAATTTTACTGTTAGGAATATATTGTAACGTTGTTTTAGACAGACTTATCTAGCTTTATGTGAAATGCAATGCTATCACGAGATGTGCTGGAAATAGTGTTGTCAGGTCTCCTTATTTACGAGGGAAATCCCGATTTTCAGGACCTGTCTCGCGAAAACCTTGCGCAGGACGCTTAAAATGATCCAATTTATTCAAAATGCTCATAATTTTTTAAAACTTTATCGCGTTCAGGCTATTACTCTGGATTGAATAATTAAATGAATTCTTAATTGAACTGACCTGTCCCGTGGGGCTATGGTGGTATTTTTCGGTCACTATATGAGTATCTCCTAAAGTATAAATTACGTTAAATATGATATAATTATGTAATGCCTGTTACATTATCCACAAAATTCTATTTGGTAAAAATCTCAAGTACTCTGATGCAGTGACAGGATTATGTCCTCATAGTAATTCTTTCCTTTGTAATAACTTTAAAAATGTTCCCAGTATCTAAATGAAAGTGTATTATAATGTTTTTGTCAAATCTGTAACTAGGTAAATAGAAAATTGAAAAATCCCTTTTAAGAATAATTCATGACATGAGCTACTACAAAATACTATGTAATCTAAGTTGTAAAAAAATATCTATTTCATTCTTGGTATGTTATCGTTGTATTGTAACATGTTATATAAGTGTATAGTATTGTTAATTTGTTGTTGTCGTTATAGTGTTTTGTTTTGTGTGGTTATACATTGTTGGCATACGTAGCTAATTGTCAATTCAATATAAACGTGACCGATTTTCATAAATATGGTTTAATGAATCAATTCTTTTCGCGTACGCTAGATGACGTGTTTCTCTAAACCCAAAAGTTCCGGGTTCTGATCTCGACAACGGAAGTTAAAATTTTCGATTTTTACATTTCATTGTCCGATGGAATTAATTAAAAGAACTTTCTTTTTTTTTGCCATTTTAAAGGTTTTTTTTTAAATCTAAAATTAAATCATGTAATTAACCCTGCTTTTCAGATATACAAGCATGTGCTTGTTACAATTATGAAAAACAGTTTTTGTATATGTTTAATTTGATTTAAAAAATAGCTTGCTCCTGTTATCATTTTATTATTAAATTTAATGGGGCTGCCATCTATGTTCTAATTGATAAAGTGTATTGATAAATGATAAAGATAATTTAATTAATGATTTGGATTTATTAATTAAAGGATAAAGTGTTTTTTGAAAGGAATATTAAATGAAACTCTTTGTGCGATCTTCGATCACACTTACCCACTTGTTTTTCTTTTTTTATGCAAGAGATGTCAGACACTTTGTATATTTTCAGTATATTTCCAAAGATAAATATTATGCTGATGTAGTGTTATACAATACTGACCCAATATATTGACAAGATTTACCAATTATTGCATTGATGTTGTTTCATTCTTTGAATTCTTGTATTTCTTCCTTTAGGATACGATGTGTAATTTCTTAATAATAAGTAAATTGGAAGAAGAAAAATTCTAAAATACACATTGTTTACAAGCATGCATTTTCGAGCAAACTTTAGTTACTTCTTCGAGTTTATGCAACTTTTCCTTTATCCAATACAGCCTTGATAAAGCGTCCTTGGTTGTAGAAAGACGAGATTTTGTCAGGAAAGAAAAAAAAAAATAATAACACGTGAATTATTCTTGTTTGGTATATGTGTTCTATCATCAGACAGGGGTGATCAGATAGGAACTTCAAGTGCCTCTTTGTATCTCCAGTTTAGTGTGAAATTAGATAATCAGTTAAAGCTTCAGCGACATTAGAGGTGCACGGACAGGCTATTAGGTTACAAAATTTTCCTTTTTTATTTGTTCAATACAACAAGTGTTTTGTTGAAGAACTGCCAGACTTTGATTTTGAACTTATCGTCTGCCGAAAATCTAAAGAAATAATGGAAGCATCAGCAAATTTAATGTCGAAAGTTAAAACCTAAATATTTTGCGTCATATTTCTTCGCACATATTGTCTTTCACGTTAGGAATTGTGCAGAAAAAATGGACCCTCCACCCTCCCCTATTATTTTATCACCAAATTATCGCAGAGGTACCAAAAAAGGTACGATTCGACAGGTTTGGTTTGGTATGAAAGGCGCTACGGTCATATTTTGCACACGAGTGCTAAATAGACCAGGATTTTCATTTAAAGTGGAATCCAACCTACTTTAAACACCTATGCCTAAGTCGAGATTGGAACCCAGTACCATTTATCTAGTAGTCAGTGCCCTAACCACTAGACAAGCAGGTGGACAGGGAATTGTTTATACTTTTTCGAAATATAAATAATCGTAATATTATTAAATAGGGGTCGTCTACATATTAAAATGTCCTTCCGGACTGTACCGGGAGGAAAAGGTAGCTTTCATACTCCATGATTTTAAACATTCAACTCCTTTTACTCAAACATCCGAAGCTAAAATGCTTGGAACCCGATTATAGAAGATTCAATCCTGGTTTTCGTTAATACACTGCGTATTTGAATGCGAATTTCAGCATGAGAGTTGCAGCATAACAAAAATCAGGTTGTTTCAAAATGTCAGCCACCCTAGAATTAAAACTGCCATATCTCAGCTATATTTTAAGGTAAAGCCAAAACAAAAAATGTTCCGGAATCCTTGTATCATGATCTAACACTTAACGAAACAACTTTTCAATTTATATATATATTTTTATAAATCTTTTTGAATTAAAAAAATTTAACTGGCCACCAATTTGAAACAAGAAGGCGCATGAAGCTGGCCAACGAACACGGTTGAAACCTTGGTATGTTCTGTATATATGATCAGTCCCATTCATATCGATTCATAAATACGAGAGTAAAACAAATATCAGATTGTTTCAAAATGTCAGCCAACCTAGAATTTCAAACTGCCATATCTGAGCCATTTTTTAAGATATAGCCAAAACAAAAAATGTTCCATAATCCTTGTAACACATTCTAACGCTTAACGAAAACAATTTTTTCAATTTATAATTTTTTTGTACATATTTTTGAATTAAAAAAAATTAACTGGCTGCCATTTTGAAACAAGATGGCGGATGAAGCTGGCCAACGAACTCGGTCGAGACCTTGGTATACACATACTCAGTCTCATCCAAATCGGTTTATAAATAAGAGAGTTACAGCATGACAAATATCAGATATATATATATAAATCAACATTTGAACGGGGGGTGGTTTAGAGGTCTGGAGGTCATGATCGGTGAAAGTATACCAACATTTTTTGGAATTGCTTTCCTCCGAACAGCTGCAATAGGTAGCTTTTTGTATTGAAAGCTACCTAAAATTGTACCAACTTTAATTTGTCAAATGACAACACTCCCTTTTGACACTTTTTTTAGTTCATTGGATCAAAGCTGATCGGAAAAAGGTAAGGCCTTTTTTCTTAAATCTCCATAGAGTTATGCGATGTCAAAGTTTGAGGATGCTATAGTCTAAATAATCTTCGCATTAATTTAAAAAAAGTTACACATTCCTGTAAATATTTTGTTATCTACCACTAATATTGTTGAAACCATTGATTATCTTTTGTTTTAGATAAACTGCCTCATATGTATTATCGTACGTGTTTCCATTTTCTTAACATATCTCGCAGATTTACATTTCTAATTTGATATATGGTTCCCATTCACATTGGTCATTTCCTTCAATTTTATAGATTACAGCTATGCAATTTTTGTAAGGATCTTATTACAGTAAAGGAAACATTTTTCTAATTGACCATTTTGTCTAGAAGAATCGTATAACAATTTTAAAAATACAACTTTAAAAAAAATATTGGAATGACTATTTCATTAACATAATTTTGCTTCCTACCTCATTTTGAACACTTTTGTAATTTACATTGCCTACTAACCTCCAACAAGTAAAACATTAAACGCATTTCAACCTTTTGGGACACCCTGTATTTAAAAATGCATTTGTTTTTAATCTACCCCAGATTAGGAAAAGGGAGCAATAACGAAAATTGATTTCATATATTAAATATCAAATTAATTGTCTACCGCTATTATGTCTACCGTTCAGATTATAATTCAAACACTCCAAGAATTAACCAATCTATCAGTCAGGCAATTTTCCACGGACACACACATGTGTATGTATAGACAAGTGTTACAACAAAACACACATGTATTAAATCTCCAGGAAGCCTTAAAACTCTTGTATCTACTACGCAGATTTTACTTAAAAGCGCAAAGTGTGGAGAATGTAAATAATTTATTGTGTGAAATGTTTGAATAAAGAACAAATTTTCAAAAGTTACTATAATGTACACTTTAGTTAGCCGTAAAACATAATTTAAAATGAATAGTGGGAAACATACTTTAATGCAGGTTCTTTAAAAATGTTGATAAATCACTTTTTGGAAGATAAAATTGAGTCGAATACGTCTTTGAAGATTTTGACAAACTTTAATGAAAAGGAGAGGAAAAGTAGAAAAAAATATGAAGATGGGTGGTGCCTTAATCATCGTAGGCCGACATTATACATGTTTGCAGGCAAGCAGTCAGAGAAGGAATGCCTATACTCCTACTCATAGGCCGTAATTTCTACGTTTTCCTTTTCTGCCATCCTAAATTTGGCGAGAGTACATGAATCATAAAATATCCGTTAAAAAGAACATATGGTTGACTGTTTGAACTTATAGCCAAACTAGCAATTTAACAATATTAAATATCGCCAATAATTACGTTACAGGAGGATTTTCACAACCCCATGAGAAATTCATGGATAGACACAATAAGACGTAGTAATTGCTGCATATCCTTTATTATTCAGAAAGAAACAACTGCATAATGAAAAATATATAAGGAACATGAAAAAGAGCAGAGTTAATTTTGTAGCCGGGATAATTCTTTTCATTTTTTTAAATCTGATTTAAGCGTTTAATCGCGCGTGAGGACAGATGAGAATTTGCGTGGGAGCATTTAACAGTAGAAAATTGACTTATTTCTTTTATTTGTTTGGAATAGAAACGCAAAGAGTTTAAATAAAATTTAGTAAAACTTTAATCAATGAATTATAGAAAGGGAAATTTATTAAAGTAAAAACAGCTAATTTAAAACTATATGTGATTTCACATCACAGTTACTTTTCATAAATATTTCTTATTTACTCACTGCGAAATTTTACTACAATAATAGTTGCTAAACGTGGAAAAATGCTAATTAACATCACTTGTTTTTTTTTTTTGAGAAATCTTTCATACCTCCCATTTGAGGAATCGGATACTTAATTCAACTATCAGAACAGTCAGCAAAAATGACTGATATATGGCATGGCTCTCTTAGATCCAAAGACACACCAGTGGCTCAAAGGTTCTGCTATCAAAGCTAGTAAACAAGAGGTACACTGTAAAAAATTTTCGTAAAATTTCCGTAGATGTACCGTAAATAAACAGTACTTGTACCGTTTTCACTCTTTACGGTATATGAGTACCGTACTTCCAAGGTATATTAAACGTAAAAAACCGTATCTGTGCCATTTCGATTATAAACGGTATTTATACAGTAAAATGATTGCTTTTCAGTAAAAAATCGCTATTTATACCGTAAAATAATTATTTTTCAGTAAGGAAAAAGCTGGTAGCCCCGACTCGGTGTACGGCAACCCCTGAAGTGATGCTCTTGCTCTTGTTACGTAATGCATGTAGGCCTGGGGAGAAGGGGGAGTGCAGCCGGTACATATACCGTCCAGTTAAATTACGGTATATATACTGGTCACAAAGTTGCCAGTATATGTACCGTAATTTTTGGCAAATTTTTTTTACAGTGTACTCGGTAAGGGAATTACCCACCCCTCGTCCTATATTCAGGCCTCGACTTATATACTATCTGGGGCCCTGGAGCAAGCCTTATTCTGTACATAGAAAATTTACTTGAATCATGCTGAAGGGACTAAACTTCATACACAAATTGCGTACTAGGTATTATTCACATCTGTATATTGGGTATCATAAGAAAGGTTATCACAACTTTAAAAGATGATCACAACTTTAAAAGATGATCACAACTTTAAAAGAAGATCACAACTTTAAGAGATGATAGAATACACCATTTTTTTTGTATAGGAATATAAGGGATCATGTAAGCAGTTGAAATGTAAATGCAAGACTTTCGGCCATTCTCCGGTATTTGTCATAATGTTATAAGGATGTCATACGATATCTAAAAGAAAAATGCCCTCAGTTGGCCATCATTAATGGTTTTAATTTCCCTTGTTGCGAGGATAATGTAAATAATAAATTTCTTTTGAAAACAATGGACTACTAAGTTGCCACGATAAAATTTTAATCACAAGCTTTCTGATGATGTAATTGTTTTTTTTTGTTTGGGGGGGGGGGGGAGGGCATGGAGTACGGAAGCAGAGGTGGAGAGACTCTTTGAAAAGGTAAGAATTTTGGTCATTTTGGCCATCTTTTAACATTTGGCATACCTTTAACGAAAATCCTGCGTACGCCCATGGGGACCCCCTCAAATGGGGGAACCCGCATGCCTATATATTAGTTAGCCCTGCCTATACTCCTCGCGTAGGTAATCAGCCATAATAAACAACACCAATGCTTCTTAGTTCCAAAAGCAAGGAAGGAATTTGATACATCAAATCATTTTAAGTGTTCTTGTTCTGGCAATACATTAAACCCAATGAACCCTAATATAAAAGAAAATATATCAACAAAGCCATTTACGGCAGATTTATTAGATTCAAGAAGCTCATAACTTTATCTATCCGACTGTTTTATCATTTTTGAGGTTGAGAACCTTTGAAGGATTTTGTCAGTTCTATCTCAAAAGGTTATTTGAATAGACAAGCTGTTGTTTATGAATAAAAAAACTGTGCAAAGGTTCAATTCCACCCCTTTTTCTGGGAAAAATTAGTGTTATTATTTTTCATTAAGTTGTCAAAGGTTTCTTAAAATCTATTTGCGATCATCGTTGTAGTAATCGGTCATAGATTAAAGGAAATATATAGAGTACTATTGTTTTCATTTAATCAATCAACGGATCAATAATCAACACGAACAGTGTCAGACGGGTATAATCACCAGGGATAACATTTGATAAGATTATTGTTTTGATTTTATTAAATTACTCTACTTATAAATGACTGCAATGAGCATTTAAATCTCACACGTCAATGGGAAATTTCAAATGTTCTGACATGAGTTTTCTTGGAAGAAAGTGATGGATTTTTAACTGACTTCCAACAAATGAGGTTATAGGATTAGTTTGCATGTGTGTGGGTATTTAGCACGCTTATATATACAATGTATGTCCATGTATAACTTTTGAATGGATGCTGCATTTATCATAATTATTATTTTTTTCTCTGCTGGAAAGGGCAGGTTTCGATGGGGTTCCCGTATCGATTTCATCAGGATCCAAAAATGTTAAGTTTGTCTGCCTCATTTTATTTTGATTTTTTCCAATTTGTAAGCTTTAATTTTCGTGAAAATTAGTCAATCATTTCGAAATCGGAATATGTTGCTAAAATATGCTGTGCTATTGTACATTTTAAAGAATAGTAGTACTTTTTTTTTAAATAGTCGGTAGATTTAGGTACATTCCATTACAAAAAGAAAAAAATCTACTTATTGCAGCCGTCCAGAGGAAAACAATTTCAGAAAATTTCTGTATATTTGCAGTGATCATATATTTATATATCTGATTTCTTTTGTCATAATGTATCATTCGTATTTATGAACCGATCTGGATGTGACTAAGCATGTGTACAGAACTTACTAAGACCTCGGCCGAGTTCGTTTGCTAGCTTCACCCGCTATCTTATTTCAAAATAGCGACCTCTTAAAAACTTTCAAATTAAAAAAAAGTACTAAAAAGATATAACAAAAGTAAAATTACAGAAACTTTAATGGACAACATTCGAACATCCTCCTTCTAGATCAAACTTATAATTTCCGGACAGCATTTGTTTGGAAAAGAAGCTTTAGGAAATGAAAGATTTTCTTCAGACGGAGAAGTCAACGAAATTTTGTGCACTTGTAGTCATACTCATACACGTCCTAATCTGTTTTCTGATACAAGAATTAGAAAAATAACTTTCAATATGTTGACAGAAGAGTGTAAGATGTTAAAGAATACTATGCAGTAAAATAACACTAGTATAATTTTGATAAATAATGTATGAAAAATAAACTTAAAAAAAAAGTCTCGCTTATATTTGATTCACCCTCGTATGTACCATTCATTAACAGACATTATCTTTCACTTTGGTAGAAAAGTGAAACAACAAGCGCCTGAAGCAAATTTAAGCATTTTCAACATTCTTCTTTTAATTTATTTATTTTTGTAATAGCATCCTGAATAAAATGTCAATGTATCGGGACCCGAGGCTAACGAAAAAGAAAGGCTACCGCGGTGCTTTACGCATACCTCTTTTTACAGACCGCGGGAGTCACGTGATGCTCGAATGCACCAATGCAGGTGAACGAAAAGAGCAGCACGTCACTCTAGCGGTCTGTAAAAAAAGATAAGTGAAATGCACCGCGCTAGCCTGTCTTTTTCGTTAGCCTCGATCGGGACCAACATGTCGTCATAGTCGTCATGTGGCGTGGAAGACGAGATTTATCCAAGTTAGAACTCCTATAATAGAGGCTGACGCATCCTCGCAGATTTGGTACCCGAATTGCAGCCCAGTCGAAAAACCAAGCTAATCAGAACCGGTTCAGACAATCAGAACCGAGTCTTAGGCAACCCCAACTCCGGCTGCGGTAGATTGATGCTTTAGCTGTGTACCAATAATGCGAAACAAAATGGATATGCGTCAGCTCCTATTATAGGAGTCTTAATCCAAGTCACTGTGACGTAGATATCCCCCGTTTTGTCATGAGTTGAAAATGGCTATGAAAAATTACATTGATTTTACAGTAAAGCCACGAAATTACGGTCACGGTATGACAATAATAATGTTCATGTTTATGGTCATGAGAATAACAATGAGACAAAAAAAATCACACAGTAGTATCACAGAAAATGCTCACATTTTGACCACCATTGTGACTGTGACTTCTAATCATTTAGGTCGTCATAGTGACGTCATTTAGAAACGCTGTGCTATTACACTTACAATAATTTCTTATTTAATTTACTTAGTTATCTTTATCTTAATATATCATTTTAGATTTTGTTTGCTCATAAATTTATTTACTTCATAAAGTTTTTAAATTCCTATCTTGTGGGGAAAACGGTGAGGGTATTCTGCCGTAGTGGGGATTGTTAAATGGAAGCTGCAACTCGCCTTGTCCAGCGACTTTGGGATTTCTTCAGCCGTCTTGGTTGACCAGGGGCATTAAAGCAGAACAACACAGATTAAAAGATTTTTAACCCTACCAAACATGCATACAAAATGAATATATTTTCACTAATAATAATTAACAGCGAGTTAAAAATTGTGGAAGTTTATTATATTTTGTCGAAAATCAATTGTTTTCAAAACATATTTAGAATATAATTGCATTTAAAAAACTTTTATGTCCATTCTAATGTTTACAAATGTAAATTATGTGATTTTCAAGCGGATATTTTGTTAACACTATAGGGATTCTGTAACTTCGATGTGGAGAAAGTTGATAAGCGAAAATAACGAAGAGATACGTTGATATGGGCAATTAACGGAAGAGCGTCTCCCAGGGGAACACATCAAAGCACGTGACTGGCGTTCATGAATCTTCTCTCAGATTTCCCGAAGGAGGTTTTAAATTTTTGTATGAAACAGGAACAGATGCGAGATAGTAATATGAATCAAATATATTGCTTAAAAAGCTTTTAAGAAATTTCTGCAAAATTTAATAATTTCAATAAAAGAAAACTGCGAATAATTTTAACCACTTTTGTGACAAAACCCAGTGGGGGTATTTTTGGCACAATATTAGTTAAATTTTAGCAAAATATCAGGCTAGTTTTATGCATAAACGTTGTAATATGGAAGCCTTTTGACAATATTTTATTTTTAGATATTATGTAATATTGGGATATATTTTAGAATTATATAGACAACAGAGATTTGTTCAATATTCATAAAATTTCATTTTTTTCATATTTTTGTCAAAATTTTATTTTTTTATATTTTTATCAAAATTTTAATTTTTATGACTCAGGAAATATTTCTAATGTAAATCTAATGATGTTCCAGTGTTTTAATGTTTTAGAATTACCTGTTATACCTGTTTGTCTTTTCAATATACTACTAATGTTGTACCAATATTACCATGGTATTCTGAATGTTTCGAAATCAATGCCAATATTTCCGCAAAACTGATATTACATTTTGTATATTTCCAACATAAAGAAAAAAAATACTATTGCGAAAAAAGATCAGAAAATATTCATCTGCAATTAATGGGGATTTAACTATCCATATTATTGCCGAAACGTCAGTTGAGGCTTACTGTGGAGACCCGAAAAGTTTTTGGTTTCTGTCTGTCTGTCTGTATGTCTGTCTGTTCCGCGATAACTGCCGCAAAAATGATCCGATTAGTTTGATTTTTAGTAGGTATGTTGGTGAGGTACACGGAATTAGCTGTATAGTTTTTAGTTACATTTGGTTCATTCGTTCGGAAAATATAAAACATTTCTTTTTAGGTCATAATGCTTTCCTATGGGAATTCAGACGATTTTGAAAATTTTCATCCATTGAAATAAAATGGCGCATTTGATTAATGTATTTAATGTGTAAGTTATGAAGGCTAAAATTTATCAAGTCAGATCTTAAATTATTCAAATTAATTTGAAATTTTGTTAATACATTCGTCAGATTTTTTAAATTATGTGTACAATGTTTGGTGCAATTTTATACATCTGTTCTAATAATATAATACACTTTATTCTATCATTTTTTGCAAATTTTAAAATGTATTTATTTTTATTTTCCTCTTTAATTTAATCGTAACCTAGCAACTACATTTTAAAGAATATCAAAATAATAAAATTCAAATAACTCAAACTATTTTGCTACAATATTTTATTCGCAAAATAAAATAGTTTTGAGTGATTTTAATATTTTATTGAAATAAATGAGAATTTATTTTGAAACAAGTTACCTTTTAACTACTATAGAATGATAACCGAAACATTTTTACATGAGATATTCATTTTCGGGAAGAGATATGGATTTTTCGTGGTTCAAAATTAGTATTACTTTTAAAATAGGATATAATATCTCGAACAACGAGATGGTTAATCTAAAGAAATTAGCGTAGTAAAACGCATCCATACAGCCTGAAATAGCACAATTACTGGAAACTGAGATCATAAAATGCTATCACAAAAAATACATTATAGCGCCAAAGCAAGGTTGCTATTTAGTGAATTGGCAGTGGGCACGATTATGAATGATTACCCAATAAGTTTAAAAGTTTCCAAATAAGCCTATTTTGGGGAGATTTTAGTATGCTATTGCCATCGAATTAGATCAGGATGTACTTAGGTCAAATAAATATTGTACAATGACCATCAAAACTGTTTTTCCGAAACAAAAATTGTAATAATACTAGATTTCTGAAATAGATAAGTGAAATATATAGTAGATTCAGTTTACATTTCCATAAGTTACTTTTGTACATGAGATATTATTCAACGTATCAATCAGATACGAGTGTTTCGTGATTGGTAAATATTGCTATTTAGGTATTAGGATAACATGAAATTATTTTCGAAATTTTTGCTTATCGTAATAAAACCACTGTGCAGAACGAAATGGAAGATATACTAGAATAATTCACACAAATAATAGGAAATCACGAATAAAAATTTAATAAGATTACGGAGGGTTCAGTGGGGTTGAGCCCCCCACCCCCCACACCCCCCCCTGAAGAAATGTATTTTTTTTAATCTAAAAAATAGAATAAGAAATTCATAAGAATGTCAGAATATTATTGCATAAACCGTGTTTAATTTAACGTTTAAGTTCTGAAACCTTCGAATTATTTTATATGCATATAAATATATATGTAGTAATTTAAATAATTTAATTTGCGGATTGTAAGATATTAAATATTATGAAAAGTGAGTTTAAAAAACATTGACTTTCAGAGCTGACGTTGAGGCTCCTGATCTGCAGATTTACTAGTTTATTATTATTACAGAAACAATTGTAATATAAATATATTTTAATTCAGATGGGAAATACAAATAAAGGTAAAACATTTGAAAATGTACAATTGTTTGAAATATTAAAACTCAGTTGGAACTTTCGAAATGCCACGAAAGAAAAATGATGCCACTTATGAAACGTCAATAATCGGAAAATAAAACAAGGAAGGGATGCAATCACGCATAGATTATAAAACGCTTTCAAACACTAATATCAGAATCAGAATATTGTTACGATTTCTTTTTCATACGATAAAAAAGATATCTAACTAAACAATTAAGAAACACATTACACAGTTAAAAATCAATTTTAAACAGTTATCACCCATAGATGATAATATATTCGAATTCGTTTCTGCAGCTCTGTGTATGATCTATATATTTTTTGGTACTTTTATGTTAGCTGGGCGCAAGCGATACACACACACACACACACATATATATATACATATATATACATTTGTATATATGTACATATACACATATACATATGTATAAATATGTGTGTATATCTATATATTCATATATATATAATCACTGGCGCCCGGTTAACATATAAGTACCAATTTTTATCATACCACAAAGTATTCTAAAATTTAATTATGTTGGGAAATGCGCAATACAACTGAAATCTCTTTCCATAGGCAATTACTATCTAAAGATGGCAATATATCCATATCATTTTGTGTAATCCTGTATACGAATTTATCCCCGGATGAGGTATATTAAAAATCAGGATACGCGTATTTAAATAAGATGAAGCTTACACAAAAAAATACGGAGTTTTTAATTTGAATTACACTACCTGAAAGTTTTATATAAATACTAGCTGTTACCCGTGACTTCGTTCACGTAACATTAAAAAAAGAATAAATGCATTAACTTAGTAAAACATTTCACTTGATAATTAACAACATATATAATTAACCAAAGCTTTATCACATTTTATAGGAGACCATACGGTATTTCTTTGCTATAGGGGCCTTGACATAACCCAGTCTTAAAAAAGTGAAATTTCATGCCCAATAATATATACAATCGCGAAAATGAAACCGCAACTAATGAAAAAAGGAGGACCAAGTAAAATCGTGAAAATCGAGGAATTCCTCTTCGTAAAACGAAAAACAACACTGGCAGAATTCTTCTATACAACAGTGCATTTTAGGTGGTATTTGGTGTACAATTTGTATATGTGTGCATTGCTAAATGGGCATTATTATATTGTTTATTTGCATAGACATATGTTATATATTTCTTACTACATTATCTTGTTTATGTATATATTAAATTAAGTGCTTCACGCTAAGAGGTGTAAATAGTGAACAAACTGCTTGTGGATTTTATAAATTGATAGATATTTCACAAAGATATAACAATCTGATGCGATTCTAAAATGTAAATAAAGGTTGCTAGAAAGTACTTTAAATTCTGCCCAATTTAACCTCGATATTTTCTCTATCGCGTCAAGAACACTATAAGCAAATAAATACCGACGACACAAATCTGATAATCTAAATTTACATATTTTTGTTAATATATATAGGATTATTTTGATTTATTTCATGCGCTTGAAATTTTTTACGCTTTCTCTAGGGTTAGGTGTCGAATAAATGTACTTTCTTGTTATTTTATTTTGCCATTTCTATTTATTCTATTTTCTATTCATTCCATTTATGGATATTGATTTCATTTACATATTCGTGTCAAAGAATATTCCTTAAAGTTATTATCAGGATTAGGATAGGATTCGATTAGGGTTAGGATTAGGAATAAAAATTGAACGACAATGGCATGACCGATTCAGGTTTAAAGTATGAACCAGGAAGTCTATTTACATCATGAAGCAATAAGAAAATTAGAAAATTATCGGCTAATATTTTTTAATATGTTTTACAGTCATAGTTGGCATCAAAGGTGAGCGGGGAAATGATCATCTAAAATATCATTAAGTGTTTACCAAGCAAAACACAAATCTGGTTACAACAATGTATTTCATTTTGCGCCAAATTTCACTTGATAAAAAAAAAAAATCAAATTGACTATGGACCTAATTACAGACCCCTAACCTTCCTATTCTCACAAATGTTCTACCTATATGTAAAAAAAATTCTACTGTATAGAACGCGCTTTCACGTTTATAATGTTATGAATTGGCACGATCGGCTTGTTCAAGTTTACACAATTCAGCTGGAAGAAAAGATTCATTACTTTTTTATTTCTTCTTTGCTTTTGCATTACGCGAATTTGTTGGTAAAATCGATTTTCTTTTCGATAACATTGTTGTTTTTTAAGTTTAAAAAATATTGTAATTTTACTTAAACATTGCTTTAAAATCTATGCAATTTTTCTTATCCTGCAAGACTTTACAAAAATCTATTATGAAACAACTTTAAAAAAAGCTATATTAAAAAAAAAAAAAGTTTTTCCTATTTTAAAACTAAAAGAAATGTAAAATTAAATTCCGGTTCGAAACGACGATTTACAAATAATGTGTTTTCGATTGTGGGAAAATGATAGAGGAAAAATGCTGTTACTTCGACACAATCATATTAAATCTTTAGCTTTTATGAGAAAAGCAACTTTCTTTTAAAAAATATAGTTATTTTTATTAAGATTTTCTGATTTTCGATACGGATAATTTTGCGATGCATATCATTGATATTTGCCATCCAATTTTTTTTTTTTTTTTTTTTTTTTACTTTTATAATTTAAATTAAAAATATGGTATCTTTATGTTAGCCGTGTGCAGACGATAAATCGCCAACCTATTCCATCATTCGTATTGAATTTATTAAAAATATAAATCTTTCACTCATTTCATTTAAAACACAGAACTTTAATTTACAACACATACATTTAAAATACATATATTACGTACATTTAAAATAATTCCTTTCATGTGAAAAAGAAAAAGAAAAAAAAAAGAAATTAATCACAAATAATTTGATAACCCAAGATCATTTTATTTCAACATCAAAACAAATCTGTTTTATTTTTCTATATGTGACATCATATTCGCTTGCTTTCCATACTTACTCGTATTTATGCACTTTGTATTATTATCAAATATTTGAAAACGCACGTTTTATTTCTAATATGACATCATTTCATATTCTGTTTGATTCTTAAATAATTCATTTCCTTTTCATTTTTCACGTGGAAAATTTTCACTTGAAAATAAATTGTTGATTAAAAATTATTACTCAGGTGTTTTATTTTATATTGGCAACGATAATGTATTAGCAACGGTAAAATAAATTTAACCATTTTAAAAAAAGCTGCAAAACCGGGCCCTTTGGGCCAAACCAACCAAACCAACCAACCATTGTAAAATATACGAAAAAATGTCCATTTATTCTGTATGAAAATAATGAAAATTTTAATTTTTGAGAAAAATATTGAAATAAAATAAACGAAAAACAGCCTATATTCATTTGAGGGTTATAATCAACTTATATGCAAAGATACAGGATAATTAAATGCTTCATTTTGACGCTGGCTTCAGCCTAACATTTGCACACAATCAGATTTATAATATTATTAGGATAAAGAAAAAGTATTCTGTGATGACTGGAGTGCAATGTCTATCAAAAAGTGCCTTTTTAAGCCCCGTTTCAATAATAACTTTAACATAAAAAAAATAATAATGCGTATTAGGCAGTTATTTGTTTTGAATGTAAAAATAAAAGGAGACATTTAAAGTCTATTCAGTAAAATCTGCTAACGCGGAATTGAAAAATACCTCTAAACTTCTATTTTAGACAAGTTTCTGTTTTAGAAAACACACTATTCCTATAACTGAGTTGCATATTTCTCATCATAACCATGGATTTTTCCGTTTAAGCCCGGTTTTCCTTATACACAAGCTACATTTACACAAGTTTTGCGATACTATTTTTGCAGCTTAGGAATTAGCCATTCTCAAAAATTTTCCCTTTTCCATAAATAAATATAAAAGTAAAATTAATTAAAAAAAAGAAACACTCTTTTATACGAATTCAATTTTATCTTAAAAATCACGCCGAATGTCAATAATCACGACTGCAATTATTGTTGTCAGCAAAAAATTCCGTTGCAGTACCTAAATTTGGCATAGATCCCCATATTAGAAAAGTCACCGCTTTGATTTACGCTTGGTAGAAAGCGCAAACTAGTGAACTTATAAAAAATTATTTTTTTTGTTCTTTTTTTTAAAGATAAGGCAAAAGGAAGGATGAAAAGATATTATTTCAACTATCTAATCAGGATTTCTAAATTGTTTTCTCAGCGTATAACCATAACATAATGATTATTAAGTATATTTGAAGTATATTGAATTATAAAGTATATTTTTAAAGCAAATTATTACATTCTTTATTTTTTATTTATATTTTCTACTTGTTTGTTTTAAAAACATCCCGTAGTCGCATTTTCACAGCCAGTTGGCCTATTTTGGCGAGCATGATTTGGTGCATCATTAACTCCATTGTTGTTGTAACTCGTATACAGTTGTTATCACAAACAATATTTAGGGATTTATCACCTGCGGCCAGCAAACGGTAAAATATAGTAAAATTAATTAATTAAATTATAATTAAGTTCTAAAAATTTTAAAACATTTTATTGTTCTCAGAAACACACACTGTACATAGTTTTTATAATTCTAGTGTTATTACACTGAGAAAAAATGACACTTTTAAATCTGAGTAAATCGATGTTTTCATTTTGTTATGAAACTTTTTGTTTCAAATAGGACAACCCAATGCTTTTAATTCTGAAATACCAGAAATACTCAGAATATTGAAACATGGACGTACTCAAAACTGAGCACATAGAGATCAGTTCATACTCATTTTTGAAACATGGACATACTCGAAAATGAATTGAATCAGTTCAAACTCATTTTTGAAACATGGAAATATTCAAAAATGAGCACATAGAAGTCAGTTCATACACATTTTTGAAACAGGGACATACTCAAATATGAGTACATGATATATTATTCTTAGTGTGTGCATGTTTTCAGAAATGAGTATACTATACATGTTTCAAACTTGAGTAATTTTAATTCCGAGACATTTTGACTATGCGACATACTCAGATTTGAGTATTTTTTGCTCAGTTTTGAAAATGTAGATTTTAGAATGCAAGAAGTAAGTAAAAATCAATTAAAAAATTCCATCTTTTCATACAAAACGCAAGTTAAGTTATTATAAAAGAGTGTAAAAATAACAATCGCTTCTGAATTTTTTTTTTATAAAATGAGTCAGTGAAGTTAAGACAAGAGGTTATCCTAGACAATGAAAATTAATTGTTTTGGCTTTTCTAAAGTAACACTTATGAACTTAATTGCTAGGAAGTGGTATACATTGCATTAGAAGACAACCGCCACAATTGTCACACTTTTTTTCGTGAATTCGTCAACAACGAAGCAGAAGATCTGGCTTTCGAACGATGCAAACTGACACTCCAAAGAGATAAGTTCGTTTATTCGAGGAGTCTTCATTTCATAGTAGTAGCAATGCAGCGTCGTGAGAACCCCCAAACATATATCTTCACACCATGCAAAACACAGTAAATTCAGTTTAAAATTGGATGCCTCCAATCTTTCTTCTTACGATGCACAAACATTTAAACTTGCATCCTTTCGTTGTATGTATACAAGGTGTCCTCTCTTATTACATTGAAAAAAAAAAGTGTTGATTTTACAGTATAATACTGGCACTCCAGCTGCCAGTATTATACCGTAAAATTAACAGTAATAAACAGTAAAATAAGCAGTAATATGCTACCGCGCATGCGCGGCATAAGGGTATACTGCTTATTGTACTGTTTATGTATAGGGTGCCAGTATTATACTGTAAAAAGCAACACTCTTTTTTTTTTTTTTTTTTTGCAGTGTAGTTGTCGAATAGTTAATTCGTAAACCGTTAATTCTAGATGTAAAGCCCTAATTGCAAAATATTTGAAATATTATTTCCTATCATCGTCATTGATGTAAAAATAGTTATTATTGTAAAAGTTATGAAATTGAAAATTTTATATGGTCACTGGGGTCCTACGAATTATAATTAGAAATAACCTTTTCCATGCTCCATGTCCATTCTATGCTGTATCATAACTCGATAAGTTTCATCGTACAAAAATGTAACTTTTATATCAATAGAATGGTGGTATTATACACAGTAATTGAAATAACTTTTCAACAGTTTAAAAGCAACGAACAACATTTATTTATTCTTTTTATAAATATACCAATCAACCATCAGACATTATCACGTAAAGGACAACTCACGTATCTGTTTTTAGTCACTTTACTATAAAAAATGCTAATTTCCATTTCTCAAAAAAAAAAAAAAAAAAAAAAAAAAAAAAAAAAAAAAAAACTTTAATTCTGTGTAAAAAAAATATATATTTATCATCACTCTGGAGAAAACATAACTTGATCACTTTATAAAAACATAGGTTTATCCTGATGTCTATAAGAAATTGTGGATTATATATTCTTTGTGGATGGACATTCTATACATATGAACTTGTAAAAACTTATAAAGTTCATTCTCGGACCTCTTCTATTTTTTATTTTTAAATACTGTGTCTTTATCCCTTAAAAAACCTTAATAAATACCTGCTGTAGACATACAGATACGCAGGTATATACAGCAGGTATTTATTAATGTTTTTAAGGGATGAAAACACGGGATTAAAAAATAAAAAATGTAAGAGGTCCGAGAAGAATTTTATAACTTTTAACAAGTTCAACTGTCGTCTTTTAAAGCCAGCCGAACGGCAGCTGTTCATTTGAATTTTACTGCCTAACTTTTTTTTAATTGTTCCCCTTTCACAAACCTATGAGTACAATTAACCCATTTGCTTTATTAGCGTGCGTTTAAGGAATTTCTTTTTTATTCAGAAATTTCGAATTTATACCAGAAATTATGAATACTAATTTTTGCTTTATACCCAGTAATTGAATGTATATTTAAACGTGATTTTTTAGCGAAGTTTTTGAAAGCTATTTTTAGTAGATATTTTTCACAAAAATGTGATCTCTAAAAAGAAGGATATTTTTTTTTCTTTTATCAAAACCAGTAATCTTCAAACGCATTTATCAGTTAATAGTTTAATATTAATTAATTTACGGTTATACGTTGAGAAATCAATTTAGAAATCTTAAAAAACTAGTTTAAATAATGTTTCATTATCTCTTTCCTGTTTCCCTATCTTAAAAACGAAACAGAGCAAAAATTGTATATTTTTAAATAAATTCACTAGCTTCTGCTTTCTACCAAAAATAAAAATAGCAGGGAGTTTTCAATAATCGAATTTGGTGCCCACACCAAAATAATGTATTCTAACGGTATTTTTGGGGAAAAATAATGAATTGTAGTACTGAAATTAGGAGTGATTTTCACGATAAGAATTGAATGTTCACAGTAAAAAATGCTAAATGTTTCTTAATCTACGAAAATATAATATAATCACGACTAAATGTATAATATAAATTCATCCTTGTTAACCATGATTCTGAAAAGTGTTCCTTTATCTTTAGAAACCTCAGACATCAATGGAATTTCAAGATTTAAAGAATCATTTATAAACACAAAATTTATCTTGCTGCCTGTAATTTTCGAAACGTTTACGAGTAGCTTTTAAAGTGTATTAATCAGTTTTCTAAGCCCTGAATATAGTTTTTTTCCCGATGCTATCAACTCTCAAGTAAACATTTTCATGTTCAACAAATATGTTTAACCGGCAAACATGCAAAATTAACAGCGTTAACATTACATTAAAATTAAGATTATTTCTTTATTCTTTCATGTATAAATTAACTTATGCAGCTGAAAACGTTTACTTGAGAATGGATGACATTCGAAAAACAGGTATTCCAGGCTGAGGAAACTAATTAATATACTATAAAAACTATTCGGAAACATTTCTGAAAAATACGGGCAGCAAAAAATACTTTGCTTTTATAAATAATTCTTTAAATTTTGAAAATGTATTGGTTTTTGGGGATTCAAAAGACAACGGAACACGCTGTTCGGAATTTCGGATAACTCGGAAGATTATATTATATTTTCGTTCGTGGTTATAGTATATTTTCATACAATAAGAAACATTGGTCATTTTTTACAGTGTTTATAAAGAGTTTAAAAAAAAATAAATTTTTAAATTTTTATATTTATTTTAAATCTTGTTTCTCCTCAAGTTTGTAATTTCATGAGGTTCAATAAAGCTTATTTTCGGTCCTCCGGATGTGACGTCATACTTTTTTGCCGTATTTTTCTCAAAAACTATACGTTTTAGAGGTATATGGTTCTTTGGACACTTTTCACATACTGATGTGAGCGAGGATTCTTTATAAATAAATTACATTTTCTGCCACTTGCGTCATAAAAAAGTTAACATTTTATTGAAAAAAAATGAATGAATAGTTTAATAATTAATTTTCTTCTTTACACTACTTAAGTAGTAATAATAAAAAAAAAAATTGTACATATTTTTTTATATAAAATAAATTTTGCATAAAAAGGTTACAGTACATAAACAAAGAAATGTTTTAAAAAGGCAATATGTTTATATTTGAACGTGTTTTTTAGCGAAGTTTTGGGAAGCTATTTTTAGTAGATATATTTTTCACAAAGATGTGAACTCTAAAAAGAAGCATATTTTTCTTTCTTTTATCAAAACCAGTAGTCTTACAAAAATGTTACTCTAGTTACACTTCAATGAAAATTAACAAAGTAGTGAAAAACATCTCTATTTATATAAGCAAAAGAAAAAAAAAAGAAAAAACATGAAAAACTAGACGACTTGGTCTTGAAAGCAAAGATGTTCTTTTAGTTTTAATGGTACTTGATACCTCTCTCGCATTATTAAAAAATAAATCAAGATAAATAAAATAAGGAAAATTTTTCTACCTTTAAAATGTAGATATATATCATGTACCTTTCTTTTCTCAAAAATTTATGCATTAACTATAAAAAATGTCTAAAAGCTGTTATTATTATTATTATTATCACCAAGTAACATACAGACATTCCTTTTTGAAAAGAAAGAAATCAAAACATTTTCTGTCTACTTCAACATATTTGGTTTTGTTAAAATAAATTTGCACAATAAAATTGTAGTATTTCGTGAAAATTGGAGTAAAAGATCAATATTACTTTAATCTTTTGGCCAATTTTGTAAAGTATTCCGTTAATATTGGGATATTTACATTTTGAAAATGAATATAACATATTAAAAAAAAAAATGAAATTTATGATTTTAAAACAATATATATTTTTTTTTTACCGTTAGAAAAGTATAAAATGTATATCTGCATTTATATATAACGTATCAAAAGTTACACAATATTAATGAGAATTTTAATATATGAATGTTTATAATGAAATGCAAATATCAGTGCAAATAATGAAAACTTTCCACTACTTTCAAAATGCTGTTTTTAACATTTCTTTCAGGGAAATATGGTAAATCCTTTGAAAACGGAATCGTAAGGGATCGGAAAAAGCTTCGTTTTAAACAGTATTTTGTTATAAACAAGTTCTGTTTTCAAATGTTTTGTTGTATTTTCATTCTAAATATTTTCATAGTGCATATACAAATCTATAGATAACATACAGGGCTGCACAGAAGAATTCTTATACTTTTCGAACTATGGATAGTAATTCCTGAAATTGTCTTTTCAAATGTGTTATGCGTTTTCCAAATTGTCTACTTGGAAAATAATTTTTATCTTATTAAACGGTGAAGGTTTGATACGGTATTCTGAATGTGTTGGAAAATGTTTCATAATCTATGCTTGACGTAAGATTTTTCTTTGTTGTTTACACCTAATTTCTTTTCTTTCTTTTTTTTTTTCAGAACTTTTATTTAAAAAAAAATCTATGTTTCTGGGAAAAAACCCATTTTCTTTACTTGCGGCTGCAATCACCGTTTTTCGGTCTGGCATGTGTTAAGAAATTCTTAATTTGAATCACATGTTACTATAAATATACTCAAATATAACATCCATGACTTTTACTGTTATAACATTTGTATATTTCCGCCGCGCACTGCTGCATATAAAATGTGCATTTTCTATTCTACCGTGACATTTTCTTTCACCAACGATGATAAGAAAGACGCCGCTGCAGTTGTAAACAAAACCATAAGGCCGTTTTTTTTAGATGGCGTAGTCTTAAATCTTGGCTAAATTGTTGCTAATTCGCAGAAACTTTGACGTAATTTATTGCCTATTTTGGCAAAACGTTATCTCCTTCTCTGAAGTAAAGCTATTTTTTCTAGATTGAATAGGGAATGATAGGTCAATTAAGATATTCAAATGAATGCATATTAATTTGAAAGAAAGATAAGAAAAAGTTTTCTTTTTTAAGAATATTTGCTCTTTAAAAGTGATATTTAAAGAGCTTCCGCACATATAAGTTTTAAAAAATAATTGTTAATAACTATTTGTGTTGTCTCTAGTTTTTTATCAGTCAAATTCGCCATTTCATTTTGCGGTGCATTTATTGCCAACTTCAGAAGAAAGGAAATTCACAAATTGACAGAGGAACGCTTGATTTAGTTCTGTGATGTTCACTACAAAAAAATTGTTGATTTTACTGTATAATACGGGTCTCCCAGCTGCCAATATTATACCGAAAAATTAACAGTAATAAACAGTAAAATAAGAATTAACAGTAATAAACAATATTTCTTCTAGCGCGCATGCGCGGTAGTATATTACTGCTTATTTTACTGTTTATTACTCTTAATTTTACGGTATAATACTGGCAGGTAGGGTGCCAGTATTATACTGTAAAATCAACATTTTTTTTTTTTTTTTTTTTTTTTTTTTTTTTCCCCAGTGTTGAATTATTAGTATTGGATTCAGACATTTTCCTCCGGAAAGGAATTTTTGAACTCTGGAGGGGGGGGGATTTGGAGTACCTAGGGGGAGGAAATTTGCACCTTTAGACAACACAACATTACCAAATACAAAATTTCAGATCTTCAAGGAGGGATTTTGATATTCAGTGGATAGGGGATTTCCCTGCGGGCCATACCCCCTGAATTCATCACTGGCCATAGAATTTGTTACGTTAGTTTTTAATGTTTAAAATCATACATATGTATATGCTTTATTAAATAATTAAACTCCCTGATGAAACAACACAAACAACGTAAAATTTATACTTTCGTAGAATGTGGTAAATACGAGAAAAGAAAATGTTAAAAACGTACCTTTGTAGCAATGCATGTACTAAGATATGCGACGTGCTGAGCCTGAGTCCAAGCCCGGGTCCAAAACGGGCTTGATTTTTATACAAGTTTTTGGGTTCGGGCTCAAAGTGAAAATCTTACATATGCACAAATTAAAAAAAAGAAAAAAAATTGCTATTTGAGAAACAAGGATGTAGTCTAAGTTTTTTAAAGTGCTTTGCAATTCTTTAAAAGTCAGTTTGGAAGGGAATTGAATTGTTATTGATGGTATATAAGGAGGAATCTACCCTATATATATAAAATCCTAATGAAACGAATTTGTGAAACGATTTTATGAAACGAATTTATGAAACGATTTTATGAAACGACTGATTATGTTTCACGGCTATTTTTAATAAAATATTAAACGCTTGATGGTGAAATTAATACCAACTGTCCATAAAAATCCGCGGATGTCAAAACTGGTAATAGATTTTTGAAATTGGAATTAGTTTTCGAGATATTAATTTTTTTCTAATTTTAATGACATTTCTGTAATGATGGCAACTAATTACTCAGTTTTTTTGTGACAAAAAAGGGAAAAAAATCGAAAAGGATCCCGATAGGGATTATTGATTTATTTTTATTCGTCATTTTCAAATTGAAATTGAATTTATCTTTTATTTCAATCAATAATGAAGACAAGATTGTGATTAAATTATGTTTTTCATGAAAATTTGAAAAAAAAAAATCACATTTCTATCGTCAGGATTCAATCGTCTCTGTCAGCATTTAATTTAATTTATAAACTGAAAATATTTTGAATAAATTCGTCCAAATGACGTCATTTATGTTTTAACAATTTATTTAATATAAAGAAGCCATTTATCTATTTTTATGTACAAAAAGAGGTAAATTGAAAGACAATTATAAATAAATTGTATGTATACATATAAATACATGTATAAACAAGCATAAAAATTCGGTGCTTTTCCAGTATATGGGGCCTTGACGAAACAGAGAAAATAGCCTTGGCGGAAAAGGAAAATTTGGCAACATACTTTCTGTCAACTTATTCACTTTGTCATTTCATATACAGAAGCATTTTTTCAATATTTATATAATTTGTTTAGCGTAAAATGTCATTTATCCTATTTTATATGTAATCAGAAGTAATTTGTATAGAAAAAACAATAATAATATACGTATATTAAAATACGCATATAAACAAAAAAAATCGTCGAGTTTGTTTCCATGGCTGTTTATGTCATTTGGCACCAAATCTCACTTTCTGATGCCCGAATTGCGCCAAGCTTTTTAAAAAAGCGTCAAGACCCCTATAATAGAAAAGCACCAAAAGTTCACTGGGTTTCTTTTCATAACTTTTGGTAACAAATATATGTATATTAACGAATCTATTCGTTTTTTAAACTCGAATTACGCCAAACCTAAAAGCAAAGGATCCTATACTGGAAAAGTACACGATTTTCTTATGGACACTATTCAAGTGACATAACATGGTGTAAAATTATCGTGGATAGCAAATTTGTTTAAATATCTCATCAATTGATGCCAAATAAATGCAGGCATGCATGCACAAAATATTTAATTAATTTTGTATGATAAATAATTATTAGAAAATTCGTATATACATATTAATTAAAATAAATAATTTACATATTTAAAATAACATGAAAATATGCATGATGGAGAGAAAATTAAAACCTGTTACTGAAAATGTCTATAACATAGTACTTTTCAATACCGTGGTTCTTAATGTTATTCACAAGCAGATGGAATTTTTCTCATCCTTAAATGCAAAGGAAGAATAGAATACAGATCGTTTTTATAAAAGTCCGAGAGGTAGCCACAATTTAGACCTAACCATTTTATACAAGCTGGTTTTTCAAGGTGTAATTGATTTTACTTATCAATCCCGAAAACAGTCGTCAGTGGTCGCAACAGCTGTGTATGAGGCCATGATAATAAAAAAATGCCCCATTAAAACGTTAAAAGCATGGCAACCCAATTACAGATTTACCAATATTTTTAAAACAAAGCACGCTGTCATGTTTTTAGAGGCCTCGAAGTCTGAGCGGGGGTTGGCGAGCGTAGCTCGCAGGGGGTAGGCCCCCTAGTATATATATATATATATATATATATATATATATATATGTTCTATCTGATTATGAAGCCTTTGCACAGTCAGTGTTAGTAACATAAAGAATCCGCCTTGCCCATCCTCGTATTCTATTTGAAGTTCCGTTTGAAGTTTCTGTTTTCAAGAATTACTGGAAAACAGAAATCAATTCTTTCTTCCATATTTGTAAAACGATAGTTTAAAAAAAAATATGGATTGTGTGTTCTGGGCATATTTCTGACAGTGGCTAGGTATAAATAACAAATATGTATTTTCAAACAGTTTTTCAGGGGCATGAAAATCACGAAACGTTATCATGAAGGAGTAAAGGATTAATACTTATTTATATAAGAGGAGATTTTCAAATAAGAAAATCAATCTTGGAACAATTTTTAAAATTTTATTAACAATTTTATTACGGTCAACTTTCGTTATCGGGATCGGGCTGTGATAAGATAAAATTTCTCGGGCTCAGGCGGGCTGGGATTTCAAATCATCGGGCTCGAGCTCCTAAAAAAGAATCCTCTCATCTCTAGTATGTACGTATGTGTCAATGTGCATATGTAGAAACAAATGTACGACTATGGATTACTTGTACTTATACTTATGTATTTCTCAGTTCTAATTTAATTCAAAGCAATTTCATGAAAAATTAAAAATCGAGTTTCGAACAATCCATTTTATAAAGATTAGAATTGAAAAAAAAAATCATCTTGAGCTAAAGCCGTCTAAAAAATGATTTAGACATTATAGTCATAATAATATTTGTACAAGATATTAGTAAATGAGGTTTGAAATCTCGATGCAGTGTATATGACAACTATACATTACAAATTTTATATTTTTTTTTCCTATATTAAAAAGCGATATGATTTTTTTGAGAGATAACAAAAAGCTTCGTTCGCTCCTTTTGGATCGATTAATTATGTGTAGCAAATTTTGTGAGTTTTTTTTTTAAATCTCTGCCTTCTCATATATTGCGGGTTTTCACACTCGAGTAATTCCCCCTCTGCCCTCCCCTCCTGTAGCATGTCATATTTTCTACAACTATTAATTTAAAGCTAATTTTATGCAAAAAAATAAATAAATAAATAAATATAAATAAATAAAATAAATAAATAAATAAATAAATAAATAAATAAATAATGTTATATACGATCGATTAACTGATTAAATATTATAAAATCCTTGAGATCTTACATGCTTTTCATTTTCATTTCAACCTGTTGAAATTCATAGACAAAGAAAAAAAGAAAAATCATACCTTAAGTATAGATTATGAAACACTTTCCAATATATTCGGAATATTGTAACAAAACTTCACCGTTTAATAAGGTGAAAGATGGTATCTAAGTAAACAAGGTCAAGGTCAAACCGGGTGGGGAGGCCTACCTTTCAGCTTAAGCTCAACTAGCCCCACCCATACCTAAGTAAACAATATGGAAAACTCATATCACATATGAAAACCCAATATCAGTATTTACCATCTATTATCGGTAAATTATCCGAATTCTTATGTGCAGCCTTGTATATGATTTTTAGATTTGTATATGTTTAGTATAATAAAATTTAGTCTAGTGAAGCAACGCATAATATACAGTTTGAAATTCCCATTCAGTGATTTTCGTCAATCAGCGGAAATGTAATCGAATTATTTTGTACAGATCTCTATAAGATCTATAGAATTTATACACTCCAAGTAATATGCAAAAAAAAAAAAAAAAATTAAAATTTAATAACACATAGAACAACTTAAAACGCATTTCCGGCAATTATTGCTCTTAGACAGTATTGTAACTTAATTCTTTTGTGTGCCCCTGTAAATGAAAGATAAATGTTATGCACACTATATTTTATAGTAAGCGTATTGTAGTGCACCTCAGTGATTTATGTCAATTTAAATATGTTTGAAATAGAGTTATGTCATTAAAATACATCGCAAATGATTTTTCCCGATAGACCATAATGTAAAGGAATTCTTTAGAATATCCCTCTAAAGTCTAAAACGAACTATGAATTCTACACACTTCATTTCCATTATCGAATATGATTACTATTTGATTACTATGTGATTACTGTTTGATTATGAATACTATTAAACCCCAATAAATATATCAATTACATGGCAATCCGAGTATACTTTCGCGCGTTAGAGCACGGTCAGACAACGATGTTGAAAAAGGGAAAATATACCTAATTATACTTAAATAAAAATACATATTTTTAATTAACTTCATCGTGTTGCTTGAAATTTAATGCTTACCGAATTGTTTTCATGTTTTAGATATGACGTCACATGTTAACCTCCCTTTCTCCTATTGTCACACTGTGTCACACTTTGTGCAGCCTCCCTAACCACCACACCTCTTGAACTGTGACGTAACTTATGGATGACTCTTTTTCCGTCTTGCTTTCAAGGAAAGAATTTTCACACAAACGATTAAAATCTTTGATGACGACTCCCTTAAATTACCAACAGCGGTTGTAAATTCTTTTTCAGTACCCGGCATTATACTGTCTGCATAATTTAAGCAATTTTTAGATTTATGACTGCAATTTGGTTGCTTTCTAAAATTAAGCATAACAAATTATTTTTTCTTTATCTTTTATTGTAGAGTACATATTTAGAAACAAAGGAATGTTTCGCTCAAGTTAAGAAAGTTAAAAGGAATTTATTTGCAACCTGAAACAGTCAGAGTAAGTAACATTGTATATTTAAAATTATTTATACTTGAAAATATGAGGAAGCTGTTAAAAAAAAATGGCAGAAAGATGGAGCGGAAGAATTGTTTATGTAATCATTTTGAATGAAAGCATTTTATTTTTGGCCAACAAAAGGGGGGGGGGGAAAAAGAAAAAGAAAAAAAAGAAATTCTTTCATTTAGTTTTGTTGGATTTTTGTCAATATTTTTAAAAAGGGTTTCAAGCATATTTTCCAAAAAGCGTTCAGCATGTCGAATATTTTTAAGTGCAATTTATGTTGAGCAATCTGCGCAGTTGTTTCAAATACATATTTAATGGGTGGGACCCGCCAGTAAATATTTCACGAAATATCATTGTCCTAGTAGTGAAAGGTTTTCAAACCTGAAAAACCACGAAAAGGCTAACATGATATGTAAATAATCTTTGAGCACATCCATGTGTCGTTAGCACTTTCCAACGTATACAGTGTGTGTCAAAATTTTCCGTACTGATCCTATAAACAAAAAAATAAGAACTGAATTTTGAACTATGTTTATTCGAAGTAATCCCAATACAACACACTTTTGTCCCAGTACACAACAAACTTTTTACAACGACTGTAATACTCATCAAAACACGTCTGGAACTGCTCCTTTGCAATGTGAATCAAATAGTGAATCGCTGTCGCTTGAGGTGGTCCCTTTTAGGTGCAATTTCAACTTGGGGAGCAGGGAATAGTCACAGGGGCGATACATCTGGGAAGTAAGGAGGAGGATTGAGCACGACGACCCCTTTAGAAGACAGAAACTTCCGCAACAATGATAGAAGTGTGTGGTGGTGTGTTGTCGTGCAAGAACAACAACTGCCTTGTACCGAGGACGAACTCTGCGTACTCGGGCCCTAAAACGCTCCAACATTTCCAAATAGAAACGTCCAGTAACAGTAGTACCTTCAATTTTATGTTCGTTCGTTCTTCGACATTCGAGAGCTCAGACATGATCACGTTACACTGTTACAACAAATCGGTTGCACTTAGCATCACACAACAGATTTCAACGTGAAATTGTACAGCTTTACAATACGAAGTGTAGTCGTGCTTTCGACATCATCTGTGGACACGCAGCGCCATTTATTGGCTGGTAATTTAACAGGTCGCGAAATTTTGGACGGACTTCGTAATTTAAAAGTATTTGGCCTCGTTTTATTTGTCTGTCGTTTGTCCGCCTCTAGCTCTCATAAATAAGCTTAGTCTGGTATTAATATATGTTATTGAGGTTTAGTATGAGGTTAGGTATGTTCTCTATTGAATATGAAATGTGTAGCAGCTATAGTTCGTTTACATTACATTATCATTCAAAATAATTCAGATACATTATGGTCTACAAGCGATAAATATTTGAAGTACATTTTATTGATGTTATGTTGCACGGCTTCGAACATTACGAAATTTCTAGGCATTGCTGATGTGCACTGAAAAATATTTCCTGTAGAAAATTATGTGGATGACATTTATTGCAGTGTGTCGACAGTAATTGTTTGAAGCAGGCTTTATGAAATCATTGTGATACGTTATTAAAATTCGCGACATAGTAAGTACATCCTTATTAAACAAAATAGCTGATGCAACATTTAATGTTCTTTTACAACAGAAATATATATATATATGTACCATAGCGTGACTATAGCAGTTTCTGAAATATCATCACTAGTACATGTCAGCAATGTATGATTTTACTCTCTTGTTTCATGCATAATACTCATCGTGAATTTTCAAATTATTTCTAAAAGTACTACATATGTATATTTTCCTGGAAAAAAAAAGAAAAAAATTAACTACCCCATGCTATTTTATCACCAAATTATCACAAATTTGCATCTTCCTGCCACGAGAGTTACCATTTGGCAGGGAATTCTGTCTACTTATGAATATGAGCACAATTTTTGAAATAAGAATCATCTACATACTTACAGACCGGGAGGCGGCAGCACAGACAATCACCTCATCGAGTTCACGGCTGGAATTCCAGAATTAGTTCAACTCGATTCGCATATTAAAGCGCAATCGGTCTGCCAAGTCGTATCTTGGTGGAAAACAAACTTAAAACCCGATTTTAGCGGTTGGCTCGTAGGTTAACCATTGTGCATTCCTGCTCCCAGTCCTCCATGTTTTCATACCTTTGGGTGCAGGAAAACACAATGGTAAACCTACGAGTCAACCGCTAAAATCGGGTTTTAAGGTGTTTTCTACCAAGATATGACTTGGCAGCACAGGCAGCACAGACAATCACCTCGTCGAGTTCACGTCTGAAATTCCAGAATTAGTTAAAACTTGATTCGCATATTAAAACGCAATCGGTCTGCCAAGTCATATCTTGGTGGAAAACACCTTAAAACCCGATTTTAGTGGTTGACTCGTAGGTTTACCATTGTGTTTTCCTGCACCCAAAAGTATGAAAACGTGGAGGACTGAGAGCAGGAAAGCACAATGGTAAACCTACGAGCCAACCGCTAAAATCAGGTTTTCGGGTGTTTTCTACAAAGATATGACGGCAGACCGATTGCGTTTTAATATGCGAATCAAGTTTTAACTAATTCTGGAATTTTAGCCGTGTACTCGATGAGGTGATCGTCTGTGATGCCGCCTCCCGGTCTATTAACAAAAACGAAAAATCATCCGTCAAGCATAGATTATGAAACACTTTCCAACACATCCAGAAAGCTAACACAACTTCACCGTTAAATAAGGTGAAAGAAGATATGTAAGTAAACAGTTTAGAATACATATACCACATTGAAAAATACAGTTTTCGAAACTACTTTACATTATCAAAAAAGTAGTTGTATTATTTTGTGCAGCCCTGTATATGATCTATAGATTTGAATATATACTACATATCATGATAAAATTTAGTTCAGATAGAAAATTCCCATTTAGCCATTTTCGCCAATCGATGGAAATGCACTCGAAATCTTTTATACAGCCCTGTATATTATCTAAAGACTTTTGTACACACCACACATTAAGCTAAAAGGTAAAAAACGCATAAGGCAACTTAAAATTCACTTCCAGCAATTACCAACCGTAAACGACAATGTATCTTCTTCTTTCCAAAGCCCTGTATATGAATTTATTTATATTTCACAAACTTCTATCAGTCTACTAAATATAGTTCAGCATAAAAATGTGTAATACAATTAAAAACTACCCTTAAGCAATTCACACCCATAGTCTGTAATACTTACGAATTTCCTTGCATAGCCCTGTATATGATAAACCGAGTTTATATACACGCCACGTACTATGAAAAAAATTAGTTAAACTTAAAAACGCAAACCAAACTTAAAATAGCACTTATCACACATAGACTGTAATTATCGCACGCATCCGATATATTTTGTGTGTCCCTGTAAATGAACGATAAACGCAATGCACAACATACTTTTAAGCGAGCAATTTACAGTGCACCTCAGTAATGCATATAATTTTCATTATGTTTGAAACAGTGAAACACCATTCAATTACGCTGTAAACGGTATTTCCCCGTAGAACAATGTGCAACAGAATTATTTTGTTTGACCCTGTAAAAGAATAATAAATGCTTTGCACCCCATGTTTTACAAAAAACATGTTTTAATGCGCTTCATAATTCTATATCAATTTCACCATGCTTCACATGCTGTAGTAAACGACAATAACATACAAAAATTTCAGGGCAATCTGAGTATATTTACCCGAGTTAGACCACGGCCAGGCGACAGACAAACCGAAGTCATAAACACTTTTCAACTAGGTTGGAAAGTGTTAAAAATTGTACCAACTTGAATTTTCAAAAAGTGACATTCAATTTTGACACCAAATTTCAATTCATTCCGCCAAGGCAGTACGGAAAAAAATTCAAAAAATTTTCTTAAATCTTCATAGAATTATAAAGGAAAATGCGTTAGGAGTTTATCCATAAATTTTGAAACATAAAATTAAGATACTACGAGGAAAAATACACAAAACACACAATTAGTCATCAGAAAAATTATTCAAGAATTTTACATTTAAAATTAACTCCTATTATATAAAGAAAGTACAATAAAATTTTTTTGGGTATTTCCTTTTTTTTTTATAAATGCTTTGATAACACCAGAAAGCTTAGACCGCCGGAAAGTAAAATTTCGCTACATGTTGAGAACTAATGATTGGAATAAGATGTAAATATACATGTGTAATTATTACAGATGTAAATATATATATTTTTTTATGATTGTGATTATTTTTATGTAAAAATTAATGCAGGTCATAACTCATATTTTTTAATATGAATTTATTAATAATTTTCGTAATTAAAAATTAGTTTTTGAATCGAAAACCAGCCCGTAATATGTTTGGGTCTATTCAATGTATCTCATTAAAAATAAAAATTCAATTGGATGAATTTTTTGGGGAAGATATAAATTAAAATTTGTCATGTTGATTTAACATCAGCATCCTGGAACTTTTACCTCTTCTATAATGATTCAAGAAAAAGTGTAAAATCTATGCGTTTTTCCGGGCTTCCTTTATCCAAGGAACTCATACATGTTGTCAAAAGAGGGTGTTATCATTAGAAAATTCACATTTGGTACAATTCTTAATATATAGAAGACCCCTATTTCGAAAATTGAATTGATGTCTGGAAGAAAGGCTTGTGTTGCAAATTTTGGAAAGTCAGGTTTTTTTTTTGTTGGAACAGAGTTTATGTGGAATGATTGACGATTACTCAGTGTTAAAAAAATGTCATTTCATAATATACAAGTTTATTTACTTTAAATAAAAAATTAAAACAGTAAACTAAACATAATATGAATACCTTCCTTACCCCCTAAGTAGTTTTTTATTACACGTCAATGCTCAGCATGAAGAGAAAAGTGGAAGGTAATTAAGATCGGAAGAAGAGCGTATGCTGCACCATACATTAATATACAAGATTGGACACTATCATAGAGCGTAATGGTAACGCAGTGACGATCGCAGCGCCTGTTATGTAGTGACAATGGGGAAGAAACTTCTCAAACTCGGAATATTTCTGCTTTTGAACGTCATCTTGCGTCATGATCTTTCACTTTTTAAATGTGACATGTTTATGTTTTCCATTTTGTAGAAAAAGCGAAAACGAAAACTTTGAATTCCGATTTATATGCAGACAAGGTTCTGCCTGACATATTTTAACATATTTAGAAATACTAAAAAAGTTTTGAAAAGAAATGTTGTTTCAAGAATAATAAAAGAGAGTATAAAAATGAAGCGGCTTAAAAGAAACGTAAACCACGCGCCAATGATCAGTTTGGAGAGAATCGTCTGTGTCGAAGAGAAAAGTATAGATATTAGAAAAAAGAGCACCAACAGATTTCATATGCATAGGTAAATTTCGGAAGCTTCTTAGTTTTTCCCCGTTATCACTAGTGACGCTACCATTGCTGCCATTACGGATTTTGCCTTAACTGTCCTATCTTGTGTGGTTAATTTATGTGCTGCACTAGGTGCCTCAGGACATCGCTAATTAATGACAGTTATTTCCTCATTTATGTAAAATTTTTAATTTATTACTAGTAAATCTGCAGATCAGGAGCCTCAACGTCAGCTCAAGTCACTGTTTTTTAATCTCAATTTTCATATTATTTAGCATCTTACAATCCGCAATTTAATTTTTTTCTATTGCATACAGTATTTATAGGCATATAAAATTCTTCGGAGGTTTCAGAAATTAGAAACGTTAAATTAAACACGGTTTATGCAATGATATTCTGAAATTCTTATGAACTTCTTATTCATGCAACTTTTTAGATTAAAAAAAAATCTTGTGTTAAAATAAATTCTTCATTTATGTCAATAGAATACAAAAATAATTTATTTTGCTAATAAATTATTGGAACAAAATAGTGCGAGTTACTTCAATTTTATTATTTTTATCTTCTTTGAAATATCGTTGCTAGGCAACTGATAAATTAAAGAGCAAAGTAAAAAGAAATGCATTTTAAAATTTGTACAAAATATGAAAATAAAAGTTTTATATTTCCGGAACAGATGCAAAAAAATTTCCAATAACTTAAACAATTAATATCTCAATTCTAATAAATGTATCGACAATTTTTCAAAATTATTGGGTATACAAAAACCTCCATATCGAAAATCAACATACATAATTTTACGTTGAAATCCATTATTCAAATATGCGATTTCCATTTCAGATAAAAATGAAATTTGAAAATCGTCTGCAGTCCCATAGGAACGCATTATGACCTAAAAAAAATGTTTTATATTTTTCGAACGAATGAACCAAATGTAACTAAAAACTATACAGCTAATTACGGGTACCTCACCAACATACCTACCAAAAATCCACCTAATCGGATCATTTTTACGGCAGTTATCGCGGAACAGACAGACAAACAGACAAACAGACGGAAACCAAAAACTTTTCGCGTCTCCACAGTGAGCCTTCACTGACGTTTTGGCAATTACAGACACTCATTCAATTGTATTCATATTTGGAAAGTAGACACAATTCTTAGTCTCACGGTACCTCTTGCATCTCTATAAGATAATATAGTGATAAAATAATATGGGGGAATCACTTTTTTTTTCAAGGACTATACATTAAAAGTTGCATTTAATGACTGCATTTACCGATTACTATTTTTTTTTTTTTTTTTTTATCAGTAGCTTGTACAATCGGCGTAATCATTTAATCATCCCGTAATTATTATCTATTAAAAAATAATCAGCTATTAGTGATCGCCGCATGTAATCGCAATTATCTTATCGTTATAAAATCAAAATGGCAACTGGTTAATGCTTTACTATATTTGTATATAGATTTTATAGATTTTCTTTCCAGTATCAAGGAAAAAGAAATCAAACGTGTTTGGAAGCAGCAGGTGTATCTATACAATTCGGAGTCCTTTTCAAAAACAAACTTTTGTAGAAAAAGAAATGTTTGTTCAAGGCAGAAAAAGAGGGCTAGTGCACCTGGTCCTGGCAAATAAAAGCAAAACAGATCTAAAAATTTATTTGATTGCCTCAATGTGAAATAGTATTAAATATATATAAATATTTCTTTTTTCACTTTCATAAAAATGCATATTATAAATGATTTCCAAATATTCAAAAAACATTTGTAAGCAAAATAAATAAATAAATAAAATCTGATATATGTCATGAAAATGAAATAAAAATAAATCTATTTGAATTTGCTTTAGTTTGTGCTTTTCAACCGAAAAAAAAATGTCAATGTAGCAAAGTTATATACATAATATATCTTATAAATCAAAAAATACACTGCAAAGAAAATTGTTGATTTTACTGTATAATACAGGCACCCCAGCCGCCAGTATTATACCGTAAAATTAACAGTAATAAACAGTAAAATAAGCAGTAATACGTAAAAGTAACAGTAATAAACAGTAAAATAAACAGTAATACGCTACCGCAGTGTTTACTGCTTATTTTACTGTTTATTACTGTTAATTTTACGGTATAATACAGGCAGCTGGGGTGCCAGTATTATACTGTAAAATCAACATTTTTTTTCCAGTGTAGCTTACAAGTTTGTATAATAAAAATGACCGAATCTCTTATTTAAATATGGCATGTAGTAACAGTTTACATTAATTGCTGTAGTAAAAAATATATACAAATATAAGAAAACATCTTAATAAATAAAACCTACCAGGAAATCTCAACATATTAAGAATCGTAAACATATTTTAAAGATATATGATGCCAAACAAAAAAATTAAATATAAAAAAAGGAATTAATCGTAAATTGGAATTAAATGGAATACAGAAATATATTTACATTAAAAAGATGTTGATTATTATAATTTACAGTGTATTTGCATATTTACATGGGGGGGGGGGGAGTGCATCGGATGTTGAAAGAGGAGAACTGCACACCCTTCCTAAAACATTGAAAATATTTTTGGTTACTTTTGGCTAATTTTAATCATTTGGCATCTTCTTAACAAAAATCTTGATTACGAGCATCTCTTCTTCAAATTGGGGGGGGGGGGCAACTGCCCCGAAGGCCCTGCATTCGTCAGGCCCTGAGTTTAGTTACTATTGTTTTTGTCGTCTCATGAAGTTTTGTTTCTTTTTTACCCTACCCTCCATATTCACCCCCATTTTACGGTACTTGTACTTGAATATAATAATTGTTTCATCGTCTTCATCCCGATATCCAATATCAGCGAAAAGACCTCGTATAATAATCAAACAGAGACAATTTAATTTTATAAAGCTCCAGTATTGTTTTCACTCCCTGTTCCAACAGAACGCTCTGCATGCAAATTGATCTTAATCTTCTGGATTTTCGATGCTTTTAACATCCAATGAATCCGTAATGAAGTCAATTTCCCTTTTCGCACTGCTCCAGACAATGGACTCGCCTCTCCAGTTACAGACGAGAATTATCGTTCCCCAGTCTCACTTTACATACAGATTTATTTTACTGAGTGGCACAGAACAATGACGCGTTTCTATATGTATAACTCTTAGATAGCGTTAGAGATGCATAAAAGTTGTCTTAAAAACTATTTAATGTATTTTTTTTCACAATGCAGTTTGCTATTAGAAATTGTTTTACTAAATTGTAAATTCGAATTATAGTTCTTATAAAAATATGAAATTGAAAAGTATATTTTAACTTATGTTTTAATTACGTTTGTTTTAATTTTATATTTATTTTAGAAATTAAAAATACACAAAAGTGTTTTTTTTTTAAAATATAATTTTGCTTCATGATGGAAATAATTTTATTATAATTTATAAAAGTGAATAACTACGAATCCCTTGATTCATGTTTTTGCTAATTCAACTGATTGTTTTTAGGAGATTAAATATATTGACTCTATGTTAGAGAATTTTGTACATTTCAGTTAAATTCTGGGACTGCTTAATATTTTATATTTACTGCACTAACATTATGCAGTTTAACTAAGTATTTTTATTTAAATTAACATTATTTTTTTAAATTCCTACTAAACGATTGTAATCTCTGCACAAAATGGCTATTATAGTGCCACATTAAAAAAAACGGGGAGTGGGTGCAGGAGTAGGCAAACGTGTGTTAACCATAGGATGTATGAATATATCGATCATCGTATTACCATAACATTCAGTCAGGTACGAAATGCCCCTCTTAGGGTTAAAAACTATTCAAATTTCTGGTTGCAACGTCCTTTATTGTTGACTTAATTGAAAAAAAAAAAAAAAAAACTGATGGAAGAAATAGTTTCAATTAGATTACTCAATTGTAAGTAGTTTATTTGAAATTTAAGCATAATTTCAGATTTATCCGCGTTCACTTTTTAGATAATGTGCTAATCATCAAATTGAAGTTAGAAACTGTTATAAGTAAATTATTCGTTTATTGTAACTAAAATTACACAGCTTTCAGAATTTAATGCTGTGAATATTTAATGATTATATGTTGTAAATATATATATATATATATATATATATATATATATATATAAGGATCGGTGCTATTTTATGCCCTATGTGTGAGTTTCTACCCCACCCTTCCCCAACCTATGCAGGCTGAAACAGATTCGTGAATGGTTACGAGATTTTTTTTTACTATGTTTTGATTTCCGAAATCATTTTACAATAACACTAGGGGGCCTACCCCCTACGAGCTACGCTCGCCAACCCCCGCTTAGACTTCGAGGCCTCTAAAAACATGACAATGTGCTTTATTTTAAAAATATTGGTAAATCTGTAATTGAGTTGCCGTGCTTTTAACGTTTTAATGGGGCATTTTTTTTATTATCATGGCCTCATCCACAGCTGTTGCGACAACTGACGACTGTTTTCGGGATTGATAAGTGAAATCAATTACACCTTGAAAACCAGCTTGTATAAAATGGTTAGGTTTAAATTGTGGCTACTTATCGGACTTTTATAACAACGATCTGTATTCTATTCTTCCTTTGCGTTTATGGATGAGAAAAATTCCATCTGCTTGTGAATAACATTAAGAACCACGGTATTGAAAAGTACTATGTTACAGACATTTTCAGTAACAGGTTTTAATTTTCTCTCTATTTTAGTGCACCATCATGCATATTTTCATGTTATTTTAAATATGTAAATTATTTATTTTAATTAATATGTAGATACGAATTTTCTAATAATTATTTATCATACAAAATTAAATAAATATTTTGTGCACGCATGCCTGCATTTATTCGGCATCAATCAAAGCCATTAAATAATCAAAAAGGGATAGATTCGTTAATATTCATAGATTTGTTGCCAAAAGTTATAAAAACAAACCCAATGAACTTTTGGTGCTTTTCTATTATAGGGGTCTTGACGTTTTTTTTAAAAGCTTGGCGGATATACCAAGCAGGATAGAAAACCAAGCAGGATATTTTATTCTCCTTCCGTTCAGTTGGGCAATTATTATTTTATATATTCGTTTCAAATATCCGAATTAGTGATTTTATAAATTCGTTTAATTAAATTTTACAAAAAAATAACAAAATGATATCAATAAATAATAATTACTATTAATTCCTTTTCCCCCCTTTCTTTTGCGTTTACATAAATGACGTCCTTTGGACGAATTTATTCAAAATATTTTCAGTTCATAAATTAAATTAAATGCTGACAGACGATTGAATCCTAACGATAGAAATGTGATTTTTGTTTTCAAATTTTCCTGAAAAACATATTTAATCACAATCTTGTCTTCATTATCAATTGAAATAAAAGATAAATCCAATTTCAATTTGAAAATGACGAATAAAAAGAAATCAATAATCCCTATCGGGATCTTTTTCAATTTTTTCCCCTTTTTTGTCACAAAAAAAAACTGAGTAATTAGTTGCCATCATTACAGAAATGTCATTAAAATTAGAAAAAAAATTAATATCTCGAAAACTAATTCCAATTTCAAAATTCTATTACCAGTTTTGACATCCGCGGATTTTTATGGACAATTAGTATTAATTTCACAATCAAGCGTTTAATATTTTATTAAAAATTACCCTGAAACATAATCAGCCGTTTAATCAGTCGTTTCATAAAATCGTTTCATAAAATCGTTTCATAAAATCGTTTCACAAATTCGTTTCATTAGGATTTTATATATATAGGGTAGATAGATTTGTTTATATTTTTCTTTCATTACTTATAAAATGGACTCGTTTAAATTTATGCCTAATATTAGATTAGTCTATCTTGGCAGAAACACACATTTAAACAAGGAAAGGAAAAAAAACAAAAAAAAAAACAAGTGGGTAAGTGTGATCGAAGATCGCACAAAGGGTTTCGTTTAATATTTCTTTCAAAACACTTTATCCCTTTTTTAATAAATTCAAAAAAATTTCATAAAAAAAAAAAAAAAATAAAAGTCATGTTTTTTATAAAGTAAAAATTTACCGGTCTATTTTTCTCGTTTTTTCGAAAATCTGAACAGGTCCGATAGCGGGCAAAGCCCGTTATTATACTCTGTTGTAATAATATCTGTCATGTGGACTAAATGCGATATTTAAAAAAAAATCAATTTCAAAATGAAACATGTTGTATAGAGACCTTCAAAATGTTAGACGTCAGATTAATTTTCTTTTTAATTCTCTAATGACGTCATATTAAGCTGCTTTCTGTATTTACACATACTCATACTCCTAGTATTATTGAGAAATGTTCGAAAATTTCCGTTTTATTACCAATATGGTGTCATATTATTTTTTGTTTCAATTGGTGAAACTTTTTATTTCATTTTCATTTTTCACGTGGAAATCTTTCAATAGAAAGTTAATTATTGTAGAAATAATTTTATTATGGGTTTTTAATTGTTGGCAACTGCTATAACAAAAAATGTTTAAATTTAATAGGAAAAGGCTGTTAGATTTTTGGGTTTTTTATCTCTGTATATTAAAACAATACGATTCTTTCAAATTTTATTAATTTGAGCTTCATAGTAGGTATTTAGCTATAAGTACACAAAATTTCATGACTGTAAGTTATGTAGTTTCTGAGAACCGGCTCTATGACAGACAGACAACGAAGTGGGACAAATAGGGTTTCGTGAGATGAACGAAACCCTAAAAAGCTGCAGTATTTTCTGATAAATTTGTGAATGCATTTAAAAAAAAAATAATTTTTTGCCTTTCTTGTCTTGTTTATACTTTCTCATATATGTTTTTGCATTGGAAATAATAATAAAAAAAAATCTTTTAAATACAATTTAAAACAAAGCATCTTAAAAAAGAAATCATTTCTAAACACAAAACATTTAATTCAGAAGAAAAAGAAGGGGGAGGATAAAAAAAAAAGAAAAAAAAAAAGAAATATCGACAGTCGAGATTGTTTTAATAAAATACAATCAATAATAAAATGTAATTCCGTGTATATTTGGATGCAACGTACTTTTTAACTAATTTAACTGAACTTGATATAAATTTTATGTTCAACATAAAATGAAAATCTGTCTTTTCTTTGACAGATTTTAGTTTAAAGTGCCAAAATTCAATATCTTATGATTAATTTTTCTATTTTTTTCTTTTTAATTTGCTCTGGTAAATCAATCATTAATTGTGGTAACTCTGTCACCGATTTAAATTACTGTAGCAAACACATGTTCCTTATATATTACATTAGTATACCAATTCCATCAGCCAGCATATACTGTCTGGGGAGCAACACTTGTATAGCAGTATCTTCTTATATTATTTTTGCTTTAAACCATACTATTTTTTGATTTTCTAAAAACTTTTAATACTGTCATTAAATACATTCATTATCAGCATTCAATTAAGAACATACTTTTCAAATGAAATAAATAAATAAATAAAAACTAGACAAATTTGAAAATAAAAATTACTTCGAGCTGATGAAGTCTCGGAAAGAAGTGAAAACATTTTTCGAGGAAGCAACATGATGTGGGAGTATCTGTAAGGGAGTTTAGTGATTTTTGCAGAAGAATAGAAGCACAGGACTTGGAAATTCAAATTTCAAATTAGGGGGGGGGGTCAGTATAAGAATTTTTACAGACTTTTTGATGGATAATATGTATGAATATATCTTATAACAGTCTAGATTTTTTTTTAAAGTGACTAAACTATATTTTTAATTGAATACTGATAATGTATGTTTTTAATGACAGTATTAAAAGTTTTTAGAAAAAGAAAAATAGTATGTTTTAAACTAAAACTAATATAAAAAAGATACTGTTATACTAGGATTGCTCTCAACAAAATATATGCTAATGCCTGATAGAATTGGTATACTAATGTAATATATAATTATAATACAGGAAATAAGGAAATACGATTTTTTTTTTATCAACTATCTGCAAATGTTCCTTGTTGAGTTAGATTAAAAAAAAAATGCTTGGAAATAATTTAAAAAGTCATTGAATTCAGTAATAATAATCAAACAAATTTCATTCGAAAGGTTTTTCCTATGATTTAAAAATTGAAATTATGCGTTTTTTAAAAGCGATGTATGGGAAATTAAAATAGAAATCGATTTTTGACAGTTGTCCGAAAAATGAACAACACATTTCTGACGATAACAGAAAGATGCACAGTGAAAGAAATAGGAATTAGTCGCTTGAAATAAAATTCAAAATAAAGTATCACAAAAGAGAAAAAATAAAAGAAAGAAAGAAAGAAAATATTTTTTTCTAAATAATCAAATGTTCAGTTCAGCAAAAGAAAAAAAAAAAAGAAGAGAAAGAAATATTGGCAGTCGAGATTGTTTTCTTTCGATGTAAAGAGCACCGCATCCTTCTAACCTTCTCAGAGAATTGCTTTTTATGTACTGTTTGCGGAGCCTCGGTCCATTTCACGGTTGGCAGAAAGCGAGGCACGTGAGACAAATTTGTAATTTCTCTTCATCCTCCCTTTTTTTGTGCTTTTCTGGCTTAAACTTAAGCCCCTCTCCCTACGCTCCCTAGTCAGACGCCGTTTAAGTGGGACAAAAACACCAAAGAGGGTTATCGCAAGCTGGGTGATCGTTAGCCTATATCTTGGCGGACAAAACAGCTATTTGAATCTTAGTGTTATAAGATTTTACATTGAATGTATTTTAACATGTAAATCTATTATTCAAGCTCGATTAGGTAATTTTATTACATTTTTTTAAACTGATTTGTAACTCTTTCATGTGCGATTGTGTTTCTGTAATGTGAAAAAACTCACCAGACAATAAATTATTTGAAATCAAATTCAAAATAAAATATCTCAAAAACTTTTTTTCTAAATAATTAAATGTTTAGTTCAGTAAAGAAAAAAAGAAGTGGTAGAAATATTGGCAGTCGAGATTGTTTTCTTCCGATGTAAAGAGCATCGCAATCCTTCTAACCTTCTTTTTATGTACTGTTTGTGGAGCATCAGCCCATTTCACGGTTGGCAGAAGGCGAGGCACGTGAGACAAATTTGTAATTTCTCTCCATCCTCCTTTTTTTGTGCTTTTCTGGCTTAAACTAAGCCCCTCTCCCTACGCTCCCTCGCCAGACGCGGTTTAAGTGGGACAAAAACACCACAGAGGGTTGTCGCAAAATGGGTGATCGTTTGGCCTGTATCTTGGCGGACAAAACAGCTATTTGAATCTTAGTGCTATACGATTTTACACTGAATGCATTTTAATATATGTAATCTATAAGTCAAGCTCGATTAAGTAATTTTATTACTTTTTTTTTTAATCCGATTTCTTTACTCTTTCGGAGGTCACTAATTGTGTTCTTATAATCTGAAATCCTCTGTCGCCAGACTTTTTGAATAAAATTTCCTTTAAAAATAAATAAATGCATTTTTTTTTTCATAAAAGTTATAAAAGCGAAATTTTCTGTAAAAAATCCTGATACAAATTTTGTATAAAATTAAGTAGTATAAATGATATACCTCTGCACTTCAAGAGGTTAAAGAATGTTTCCTTGTCGGATTCAATTTTTAAAGTTTTTTTTAACGCTGTACTCAAATTCAAACTCCCGGATTTCTGCTGCATTTACAGTCATTGTTATTCGTTAATTCATGAAACACACGTAAATTCATATTTTTATTCGGATAACAATAATTCGGATAAATCGAATAGCGTTTCTCTTTTTCCGGCAAAGGAAAAATATTGTTTAGAATATGTTTTTAAAGCTGAAGTTTAAGGCGATTTTAGTAATCGGGGAACAATTGATTAGAACTCAAGATTTATACATTTATAAGGAAAATATAAAAAACGCCGTTCAGTTCTTGGGAACTTAAATAGTAATGTCTGTAAAGTTCATGCATATACTTCCAAACATGAGTTTGTGAATTTGTTAGAATATAACAGGAAAAAAATAGAACACCCGTAATAGTATCTTTAAGAACTTAAAAATTTTTATACCTCATCTTGGCATTGGATTTTCAAAATAAATTAGTATAAATAAATTACTATTCGACCACAATTTGTTGACATGTGAGTCCTTGAAATTTATATGTCCATTGGTTGATTATGGTGACTAGAATCTAGTTTTTCATTAAATAATACGTTTAATCCATAGATGGCATCTTTGTCATAAATGCCAATGCCATATGGCATATGTTAACCCTTCCTCCTCTTTCGCCGTCCTATAGTCAACTTTTCCACACGTAGTTGCCTTTTTGTCATAGTACAGTATAATCGGAGAGTACTATATAATCTATTACAGCAAAATAGGTATCCAGTAATATCGGATGATGTCTGAAAGAAGATTTTAAAAGTCAAGCCCTTTTTAAATCGAAACACATTCTTATTGCACTTAAATATCATTAGCTTTTATTTTTCCACACGGTAAAAAATACCCCACGCTACATTATATAATACAAGAAAAAGTACTTAAAATAATCCGTATTATTTTTCCCAGATGAAATTATTGTAAAATTATTAAATAAATTTAATAAATTTCAGTTCATTTCGCTCCTTGAAGATGGTCGCGGTTGCCGGCCGAAAGTACTTGGAGGGTTTTTAAACAATTTAAACATCTTTTAACATCTATTTGTGTCTGTTAAATGTCACCTGTTAAGTAACAGTGGGATTTATTGAATCTCATATTGACATTTATGAAAAAAAAAAAAGATGAAAATTTGCATTTCGCTCTGTGTGTTTTGATTCAGTTCTACACTGCAAATAAAGACAAATGTTCATTAATCAACGAAAATGTAATATAATCACGTACGAAAATATACAATTACCTCTTCCGAGTTACCCACGATTCCAAAAAGAGAAAAAGAAAAGAAACCTCCTAAATCTATATATTTTAGAGATTTACAGAATCATGTATAGAAACAAAGTTTCTTTTGCTGCCACGAATTTTCGGAAACGTTTCCGAGTAGTTTTTCTAATGTATTAATCAGTTTTCTTAAACCCTAATATCGGTATTTAGAATGCTACCCATTCTCAATTAAACATTTTCCCCTGCGTAACTGACTTTATACATGCAAGAGTAACAAAATAATAGTTATTTCAATATTAATGTTAGTACTGTTAATTTGTAATGTTTGCCTGTAAAACATGTTTGTCAAACATAAAAATGTTTATGCGATAGTCCCTTAACAACCAATATTTCGGTTTGAGAATGTTGACTAATACACTACACAAAGTACTCGGAAATGTTTCCGAATTGCAGTGGCATGAAAAGAAACTATTTTTATAAAAGTTCTTTAAATTCCGAAAATATATGGTTTCTGATGTTTCTAAAGCTTTTCGGAATCGTGGGTAACTCGAAAGAAGTTATTGTATGTTTTTATTTGTTGTTATGTTATATCTTCTTAAATTAAAGAACACCAGAGGGCCCGTGCGAGGATTTCGCACTGAAATCTAATATTTTTTATAGGTATACACTTCTCTATTATCCCGTCGACCACTTTTCATAACAAAACACTATCGCCAAACTGTAAGATTAAACGCCAAAAATGCAGTCCCATTTACTTGATGTCAGAAGCATTATACGTGTTTGTTATGTCATCAAGTGGTTTTTAATTCGACATTTGCCTGTATGTTTCATTATGTTTTACTGATTTATTAGTTATTTCATTCATTAAAATAAGAATTGTGTCCTTAAATTCTTATATTTTATTTATTTCTTTATTTTGATATTCCAATGGCAACGTTCTCCCGTTTATTTGGCGATAGTTTTTTGTTATGAAAAGTGGTCGACGGGATAATAGAGAAGTACCATTTTTTATCAATATGTAATATTTATTAGATGCAGGTTTAAACTTCTAAAGAAAAAGTAAGGATAAAAATATATGCAAACAACATTTAGTTTTCAGTCAAGCCAGAATATCATCTAATTTATTCCATCAAAGTTAGACTAAAAACTGATCCAAGATTTCAAAAGGCACGCTAGAGAAAAAAAAAATTAACAATCGTATTTTGACTGCATTAGAGGATGACGTCATCTGCTTCGGGAAAAACGTGGGACATAGAAATATAAATCTAAACATTTCAATTTCAATTTCGCTTTTTAATCATAAATATAAAATAAACCCGTGCGGTGTTTTTTATAATAATTACTGAGCATCATATAAAGTGGTACTTTACTTTTGTGGCAACAATAATTTGAAGAAAACCTTTCATTTCTTTTAAGAAAACAATGCCGATTTAATTTTCAATTTTCAGCAAATTTTAATCAAAAACATGTTTTAACGAAACGTTAAGTGTGCTATGTCAGAAGCTTATTCAAAATCCTTTCATATGCTATCTCATTCGTCGTTCTGCGTTTCGTATTTTCTGCGAAAAAGGGATGTTGACAGGAGAAATAATATATATATGATTTGTCATTTTTTACAGTGTATTGCCAGTAATGATTTCCAAGTAGAAATAATTATTATGCACATGTCATACAATCAGTCGAGTTCTATTTAAAAGATCTTTGAAAATATTCAAATTTCTTAATAAAATTGCAATATCTGCCGTTTTTAAAGAACAAAAATATGTGGATGCAAAACACTTCATTCTAAGTTTATTTAAAAATTCAATTGGAAACTGAAAGATTTCATTTTATTCTTTTTTCGTTTTTCCCTTTTTCCTGATTTAGTTCAACGTGCTATGAACTGGAATATAAAACAAATGAACTTTTCTAATGTATCTTCTAATCTTGTACTCGATTTTTAAAATTTTTCAATTCCATTTATAGATCTCACAATCTCGCAATATTGTTGCTAATTCTCGCCAACTGGCTCACCATCCTCTGATAAAGGGATTTAACACTAAATCCTCCACAGTCGAATGCGGTTTCATCATACGACAAAACCCGCAATTTTTAGATACGGGAATTACCGACGGGGATTTTTGTGCGATGCAGAAATGTGAGCTCCCTCACCTCCCTCTAAATTATGAAGTCTAAAATGTCATTTTTTATAATTTAGGGGCTTTAGAGTGCGCGATACAGCGTCACTTGTCAAGAAAATTACTTGGAGAGAAATTACTTTTATTTTATCGCATGTATATTCAACTGGTTTTTTGCATATCGGTCACTTAAAAAGGCTTAGTACATCAGGAAAGGTTTTTTATTATTAATAACTTTAAAAAAATATTTTTACTATAATTAAAGGAATTTTGAAAACAAATAATCTAATGTAAATAAATTAATTTTGAAATATTTTTCAAGAAATAGTCAATTTTTTCCTACCAAATTTAAAATGATGCTCTTATTTTATTATTTGTTCTTTTTTGTCCCTTTTTTTATATGAAGTCAGTAGAAATATTATAGTTAACAAATTGAAAAATTGAATTCAATTAAATGACAGTCAATTTGAACTAGAACTATATTAAAAGAAAAAAGTGTGTGTGTGAGAGAGAAATTATGAATAATCATAAGATTATTTTTAAGAAGTTGCAAATATTGAAACTTTTGTAGATACTGCAACTCCAAATATTTCAACTTCTACAAATCCACTCCCAAATAATCCTCCATGATAGTAATCCACATCACCAACTAATCCAAATAATTCACCAAATAATCACCTAATAATCAACCACCAAATAATCCACCTTCATAATAATCAACACCACCAAATAATCTAAATAATCCACCAAATAATCAACCACAACCGCCAACCATCATACAATCCTCTAAATCCTCCTCCAAATATTCCACATTTTCCCAAATGTTCCAACTTCTCCCAAATATTGCAACTCCTTTTGTTGCAATACTGCAAGCATTGCAACTTTAAGGAGTTGCAATTACAAACTCCAATAGTTAAATCTTTTACCTGGCATGGAATGTCGAACTAGAAAAAAGAAGAAATCAAGGAATTTCAAGAATATTTGACAAAATCTTAGTAATTTTTAAGGTAAAACATGAGAGCGCACGAGAAAAAACTGGCATAAATGCTTTTAATTTTTTTTCAGCAACAGCAGGAAATGGAACAGGCGACTGTAAAGATGTCGCAAAATCTGCCGAAAGAAAAATCTTAGTCTTTCCCACCAATATACAAATCTAAACAAGTGGGTAAGTGTGATCAAAGATCGCACAAATTGTTTTGTTTAATATTCCTTTCAAACACTTTATCCCTTCTTTAATAAATCCAAATAAATTTCATTTACAAAAAAAAAAAAAAAAAGGCATGTTTTTTATAAAGTTTAAATTTACCGATCTATTTTTCTCGTCTTTTCGAATATCTGAACCGTTCCGATAGCGGCAGAAGCCCGCGCTATTATATCTGTCATAATAATATCTGTCATGTGGACTAAATTCGATATTAAAAAGAAAAAAAAATCAAAATTAAACATGTTGTATAGAGACAGAACTTCAAAATGTTAAAATATGCCAATATTTCCATAATCGGGATTTATCATGAATCAATACGTTCCTCAACCTCATATGACGTTATAATCACTTGCTGATATAATATCTACTGCCTTTCTCTACTACTCATATTGATACTCTCTTTGTATTATTCTCAAACATTTGAAAAAGTCCGTTAAACTTCCAATATGACGTCAGATTCATTTTCTTTTTAATTCTCTAATGACGTCATATTAAGCTGTTTTCTGTATTTACACATACTCATACTCCTTGTATTATTGAGAAATGTTTGTAAAAAATGTTTGAAACATGACGTCATATTAATCTTTTTTTCAATTGGTTAAACTTTTTATTTCATTTATATTTTTCACGTGGAAATCTTTCAATAGAAAATTAAATATTTTAGAAAGAATTTTATTGTGGATTTTTAATTGTTGGCAACTGCTATAACGAAAAATGTTTGAATTTAATAGGAAAAGGCTATAAATAATATAATACAATCACTTGTTAACTTTAAATTAATGTCCAATAATGCTTAAAGTGATAAAAAAACATAACACAGAATATTTAAAATACCCTTTTTAATGTAAAGGGACATTATTGGACATTAATTTAAAGGAAAAGGCTGTTAGATTTTTGTTTTTTTATCTCGCTACATTAAAATAATACGATTTTTTCAAATTTTATGATTTTGAGCTTCATAGTAGGTATTCAGCTATAAGTACACAAAATTTTATGTCTGTAAGTTATATAGTTTCTGAGAACCGGCTCTGTGACGGACAGACAACGAAGCGGGACTAATAGGGTATCGTGAGATGAACGAAACCTTAAAAAGAGGCTAAATATAGGGTTATAGTGATTGAAGAATTAATAAATGTAGCTTTTTACCCTGTATTTATTTACAAGTAGTAAAATTAAAATTGTGTTTCTTATTACTTCAATTTCTATGAAATATTCTCAACTATTCTCCTCCTATAAGAATATTTTACAGAGGAACATTAAAATAATCTTGAATCACTACTCTATTCCAAACAATATAAACCAGCATTTGAACTCTCCCAGCATTTTCTTGCGGAAAGTTTGAATAATCGACGCAGTTTTTAAATTTTTTATTTAACTTAACTTGGTTCATGTATGTAAAGATGGAATTTTGTAGTCGCTATTTCACTCACTTCCAGATATGCTAAAATTGTAAAAAATTATGTACAAAGGTGTGTTTCCGATGACAATACATCATTTTAATATTTGTAGAACTTAATTTTAAGGCATTTTTCCATTAAGGCACAGGTGATAAAACGCCAAATGTTTTTTAAACTCCTACTATATTAGCTCACACTCTCTCTATATATATCTTGTTCAAATTTTCAATCGTTAATAAAATATTTTCTAGTCATCCACTCAAGTTCAAATAAATTTTTTTTAAACTTGTAATGGATGACACTTTATGAGTTTTTTCAAATATTAATTCATTAATTAAATTTAATTAATTAATTTTAGTTTTAAACGGGAGAAAAAAAAATCCCTCCCATTGTTTTCATAAATGAAATGAAAGATTTATCTCAAATGAGTGATGCCACAGAAATAAAATACGATGATTATAAAATAATGTTCAATAAAGATAACGTGGGACATTAATGCTGCACGGGTTTATTTGATATATTTATGATTAAAAAGTAGGAATTGACTTAATTTTTTTTTATATTACTTGTTATCGTTACAATTGTATACAAGTTACAGCAACAATGGAGTTAATGATGCGCGAAATACACTTTTGCTAAAATACGTCAACTGGCTGTGAAACTGCTGCATTGAAATATTTTAAACACTGAAAAGTAGAAAATAAAAACTAAAGAAACTAGTCGGATGTGCCAATCCCAAAACTTTCTTCTATTTCACACAGGTTTCGCATACACTAAAAAGAATCAGCACCAATTTACATCAAGACCTAACTGAATCTAAAGTTTTATTAAATTCCGTGCATTAGTTCTTGAGATATGACTATTGCTAAAATCGTGTAAATCCTGCCAAATGTAGCATAGCAGCGTCACCTGTTGGCAGATTTAGACCAAAACCTAATCAACAAGAACTTATGTCAATGTCTAACTGAATCTGAATTTTGATGAAAGTCCGTGCATTAGTTCTTGAGATATAGTTATCGTGATACTAATAAAAAAGTGCTATAGCAGCGCCACCTATTGGGATATCTACTACAAAATGTAATCAGCGTCTATTTATGTGAAGGTCTAACTAAATCTGAAGTTTGATGAAAATAAGAGCATTAGTTCTTGATATAGAGTTATTGCGGAAATCGCGTATAATGCAGTATAGCTGCGCCACCTATTGGGCGATTTTCATCAAAAACTAATCAGCACCAATTTATATCAAGGACTAATTGAATATAAAGTTTTATTAAATTTCGTGCGTTAATTCTTAAGATAGAGCGCCCAAAATTTCTTTGTCACATACAGACAGACAGATAGTCACAGACTCACAGACAGACATTTTCTAAAAACAGTCAAATCGTATGCAAGACTTTCTAAAACGTAAAAATCCGTCGAAAACCGGAACTCGAAAATTTTCTTGAATCCAATGTTTTCTTCTTGTAAAGATAGAAGAAAATAGTAGATATGCGACTTTTGGCAGATTTCTGCGAGTGGTTGAGTATAAATAACAAATTTGCTATTTGAAAGAGATTTTCGCAGGCATGAAAATCACGAAACGTTGTCATGAGGGAATATTTAGGATTAATACTTATTTCTATGCAAAAAGAGATTTTCAAATAAAAAAAAGTAATCTTGAAACATTTTTTTTTTTAAATGCATTAATAATTTTCAACTATTTTCGGTACTTGGTTCGGGCTCTGATGACACAATTGTTTTCGGGCTAGGATTTTTTATATTCCAAAAAAAGAGCTCGAACTCATCTCTAGTACTGACACCTTTTAGGTTTCGCACTTCTTCACACTTTTTTAGTTTTCTCCCGGAATATTGGTTTTTAGTAGGTTATCAATTCTCAATTAAACATTTCCAGCGGCGTAATTGAATTTATACATGCAAGAGTAACAAAATAATTAATTTTTAAATTAATGTTAATGCTGTTAATTTATCCTGTTTGTCTCTAAAGCATGTTTGTTGAACATGAAAACGTTCACTTGAGAATGGTTAGCATCGGAAAATTCTATATTTCGGATCGAGAAAACTTATTAATACACTAATAAAAACTAAACGTTTTTGAAAGTCAGGGGCAGGAGAAGAAACTTTGGTTTTATAAATCATATATGCTAATACGAGCAAATCTTGTGTGTGTGTGGTTATATGTATGCAAATTTTATTTTAAAAACGGCTCTAACGATTTTGACGAAATTTTGTATCCTACCGTTTTGGGGCACCAGAAAACCATTGGGTTAGGTCACGTGTTCGAGATTTTGCAATTAGTGGCTCATTTTGGTCATGGGTCATTATGGGTCACGGTATTTTTATCTTAAAAACGATTCAGACGATTCCAATTAAATTTTGTATCCTACGGTTTTGGGGCTCGAGAAAGTCATTGGGCTAGGTCACATGCTGGAGAAAATCAGATTAGTGGGTCATTTTTGGGTCACTGCGGGTCAAGCTAATTTTATCAAAAAACAGCTCAGACTATTTAGACTAAATTTTTCATCCTATGGTTTTCGGGCACGAGAAGACTGTTGGGCTAGGTCACATGTTCGAGAAAATTCGATTAGTGGGTCATTTAAGTCATGAGTCATTATGGGTCAAGCTATTTTTATATTAAAAACGGCTCAGAGGATTTGAAGTAATTTAGTAGCCTACAATTTTAGGGAACAAGAAGACTATTGGGCTAGGTCACATTTTCGAGAAATTTCGATTAGTGAATCATTTTGGTCATGGGTCATTATGGATCAAGCTATTTTTATCTTAAAAACGTCTCAGAGGATTTGAACTAAATTTTGTATCTTAGGGTTTTTGGGCACGAGAAAATCATTGGGATAGGTCACATGCTCGAGAAAATCCAATTAGTGGGTCATTTTTTGGGTCACTCTGGATCAAGCTAATTTTATCTAAAAAACGGCTCAGACTATTTTAACTAAATTTTATATCCTATGGATTTCGGGCACGAGAATATAATTGGGCTTGTTTACATGTTCGAGAAAATTTTATTAGTAGGTCATTTTGGTTACGTATATTTTAACTCAAATCTAATTTTGACCAAGCATAGCTCGGTCTTCTTTGCTCGTATTTCTTATCTCGACATCATATTGCTTGCTGGAGTTTCTAAAATATAAAGAACGCTTTTCAGTATCTTGAGTAACACGGAAGAGGTTACTGTGTATTTTCGTCAATGGTTATATTATATTTTCGTAGATTAAGAAACTTGTGTCTTTTTTTACAGTGTACAGACTTCTAAAAATAATATAAGTGCTAAAAATAATAAAATGTTGTATTGTCATTGGAAATACACTTTTGAATGTAATTCTAGCATATCAGTAACGTAAAAAAATTGATTGCCAAATTCCATCTTTACACACATGAGCCAAGCTAAGTTAGATAAAAGAGTGTAATAAAAGCATATTTACACACACATATATATATTACATTCGTTATTTTTACTTTCTTCTATCTTAAGAAGAAAGTACTGGATTTATGAAAATTTTCGACGGATTTATACGTTTTAGAAGGTCCTGAACACGATTCGACTGTTTTTAGAAAATGTTTGTCTGTGAGTATGTGAATCTGTCTATCTGTCTCTCTGTCTGTCTGTATGTGACGAAAGTTTTTTGGGTGCTCTATCTCAAGAACTAATGCACGAAAATTAATAAAACTTTAACATAAGTTGTTGCTGATTAGGTTTTGGTCTAAATCTCCCAACAGGTTGCACTGCTATGCTACATTTGGCAGGATTTACATGATTTTAGCAATAGTCATATCTCATGAACTAATGTACGGAATTTAATAAAACTTTAAATTCAGTTAGACCTTGATATAAATTGGTGCTGATTCTGTTTAGGGTATGGGAAACATGTGTGTGAGATAGAAGCAAGTTTTGGGATTGGCACACCCGACTAGTTCTTTTAAAATACCATTGTACATCTACAGTAGAAAGATCGAGTTCTCTGTTCCAGTAATTCTAGAAAAGGATTTCAAACAGAAAGCGAGGAGAGACAACAGATATTCTACGGCTCCTTTATGTTACTAACAATGACTCTGCAAAGGTTTCAGAATGATATAGAATATTTATCCCTATATACCATCAATAACAATTCAATTCCCTTTCAAATTCACTTTTAAAGGATTTAAAACCCCCTTAAGAGCCTACGCTAGTCACGCGAAGGAACACTCAAGCTAATGTTAAGTCTATGGGAAGGTTCTTGGCAGATTTCTCGCTCGCATTTTAATATTTTTAAATGATTTTTTTGCATAGACTAGCTGAAGTCGATCTCTAACGTTGTTAGTTTTTACTTTTTTAATTTTGGTTACAGTTTTTTTATAAACGGACATTTTCAGTTATTGAACCGGTGGGAATCTTTTCTGAAAATAAAAGTACCTTAATATAAAAAAACTGGAACCAAAATCGAAACAGTAAAAGCTAACAACGTTAGAGATCAGCCTCAGCTATTCTATGCAAAAAGAATCATTTAAAAATATTAAAATGCGAGCGAGAAATCTGCCAAGAACCTTCCCATAGACTTAACATTAACGTTCGAGTTTCTTCGGATGACTAGCTTAGGCTCTTAAAGAAACTTAGACTAACATTCTTGTTTTCAACCTCGCAGAAATCTGCCAAAAGTCACATATCTTATTCTTTTAAAATACCATTTTACATCTACAGCAGAAAGATCGAGTTCTGTTTTGAAGTAATTCTAGAAAAAGATTTCAAACATAAAGCGAGGATAGAGAAGATATATTCTACGGCTTCTTTATGTTACCAACACTGACTTTGCAAAGGTTTCAGAATGATATCGAATATGTATCCTTATATACCATCAATAACAATTCAATTCCTTTTCAAATTGAATTTTAAAGGATTGAAAAACCCTTAAAGAAACTTAGACTAACATTCTTGTTTCTCAAATAGCAACTTTTTTTCTTCAGTTTGTGAATAAATAAAACGTTCACTTTGAGCCCGAACCCAAATGCTGGAATAAAAATTGAGCCCGAGCCCGTTTCAGTCTCAAACTCGGGCTCTGGCTGAGCCCGTCTCATCTGTTGTGAGTATGCCACTTTGGAAAACTTGGGCTAAAGGATCACATGTAAAACTCTATTGATCGTTTTTTTTAAATATAAAATATGACCAGTTTACTCGTTTTTATTAACTATTGGAAAAATGGTTGTTGTTTTCGGTCGAGAATGGACCTCTTGACGTCGTCATTTTATTGACGTCGTCACTTTATTTTTTTAAGCGTTTTTAACGAAATTCTGGAACTTTAGAAGAATTTTAAAGAAATTCTGTAATTTTAGAAGAATATTTCTTTGAATAGGCAATAGAAAGGCATAAAATCGTTACAAAATTGTTAAAGTTACAAAAGGATAGATTCAAATTATCAGATATGAAAAAAAAAGTCGAATTCAAAAATTGACGTCGGATGAGGAATCGTCTTACAATTTTTTTGTTTCTGCTTTCATTAATCTATTCTAAATTTGGTACTTTCGTGTTATAGTAGCCCCCGAGGATGAATCGCCAAGTGACCAAGATTTATCGCCAAATTAAAAAGCATGTATGACATTATAATAATATATGATATGTATATATAACACTTTTGTTCCTGTTTTCATTAATATATTGTAAATTTGGTACTTTCGTGTTATAGCGGCCCCGAAGGATTAATCGCCAAGCGACCTTTATAAAAGCTTTCCGATGGTCTTGGCGAAATCATAATTGCAACCTTGGTATAATCATAATTGTGGGGGCTACTATAACAGAAAAGTACGGTATTTTTTTTTAAGCTTTCGGAACATTTTTCCAATGGTTATTATAATTTGTTAAATTATAATTTTTTTATATATATCTTCTTTATTTACATGCATTATCTTTTTTGTACATTAAAGCGTGCCACTCTATATTTGTTTTACATTAGAAAGCTGATAACGTTATTTTCCCATTGGGGAAAGAAAAACACTGTTTTATTTTTTCTGAATACCTAGAATGCTAATAAGCGAAAACAATTATCCCTAATGAATAGAAATTTGTTATCATTATAAGAATTTCTAAGAAATAAGATAAACTCACTAAACTTCTTTTTCACAAAATGAATATTACGTGAATTTAGAGAACGCAGCGAAAATTTGAAATAACTTTATTTTAAAAAATTCCATTTTGTGAAAGATTTAAGAAAGATTAAGCATTAGAAATATTAAGCTATAAGAATTTAAGAATTTCCAGTTGCATATAACTAAAAATTTTTCCACTAAATTACAAATAAGCTATTAGAGATATAATTTTTTTTTAGAGAAGCACTACGCTAATGCTGTCAATACAGCATTATAAAGTAAAAATATATTTTATTTAATCCCAGGCGCGCAAAGAAGATTACATAAAAATCACTTAACGTACTTAAAGATTTAAGGCATTTCGTTCTTCTAGATTTAAAAGCATTTTTATCTCCTCAGAAGATTAAGCTATAAAAAGAAAATCTTTTTTCATATGCTTAACCTTTTTTCTACTTGTATTTCAGAGCAAATATTTATGTTTTACGATTAAATATCTTAGTAACAACGATAACGATTTTTGTTAATATAGTATCTTTTCTAATATTTCGTGCGAATTCAAACTGATGTTCTATTTTAGGTAGCTTCTATTGTAAGAAACTAAATATTGCAGCCGTCCGCAGGAAAGTGATTCCGGAAGAATTAGGTATATTTTCACCGATCATACCCCCCCCCCCCCCTCAACTCCAAAACCACCCTCCGTCCAGATGTTGATTTATATATATATATATATATATATATATACGATTCTTTTGTCATATAATAGCACTTGTATTTATGAACCTATTTGGCTGTGATTAAGTACGTGAACAAGACTTACCAAGGTCTCGACCGAGTTCGTTGGGCAGCTTCATCTGCCATCTTTTCTCAAAATAATGGCCTCTTAAAGATTTCAAATTTTTTTTAAAAAATGCCCAAAAAATTAAAAGTTCAAAAGGTTTTCCATTAACTATTCGGTCATGATACAAGCATTTTTTGCTTCGCCTCTATATCTTAAAAAAGGCTGATGTCAGTTTACAATTCTAGGATGGCTCACATTTTGAAACAAGACTATAAATTTAAAAAAAGTCCTTCCGGCCTGTACCGGCAGGAAAAGGTAGCTTTCCTATATTTTCGTTTTATAATTTTAGCTAATGTTACTTGATAGCAGCAAGCTAAAATGCAAAGAATCCGATTACAGAAGATTAGTTAATACTGAATTTGAATAAGAAATTCAACATATTAGTCAACTACAGCCACGTTGGCTTCATTTATGGAGACTTAATTTTGGTCGCCAAATTTGGTGATATTTCGCCAAGTGTCGCCACGCCCACCCAAGAGAAATATCGCCAAATTTAGCGACAAAAATAGGTCGCCATAAATGAAGCCAACTTGTCAATAGTTGACTAATTTTTTGAAATTCTCATTCAAATTCAATATTGACGAAAACTGGGATTCTTCTATACTCATGTTTCACGCATTTTACCTTTGTGTGTTTGAGTAAAATTAGCTTAATTCTTGAAAACAAATAATAGGGAAGCTACGTTTTCTTCCTGTACAGACCGGAAGTATTTTTTAAATTCGGAAATGCAGGATTATTGTGTAGTGGTATCATGAGTTGATTTGTTTTGTCATGAGTTTGGATTTTTGTTTTTCGTCTTGTACGTATGCTTATTTGCACTTCGTGCGAGGTCCTGATCACGACCTAGACCTAATAAGCATATGTCTATAGGGCCCCAAGATTTCGTTGGGCCGAAAGAAATTACAGAGTTTTAATTAAAAAAGCTTAAATTTTTTGTATGTATGCGTGGATACATGATTAGTAATTTCCTTTGTTAATTGGAATGAGCGAAACTCTTTTATGTCAATTCCGATATTTTTTGTGACGCTACCCCTCCTAAATTTTTTGGGCGATGAACATCAAAATTAATTCACTTATATCTGCCATGACCGGCATGGTTCGCGTAAATAATTCTAAGCCAAATCATGTCCATCATTAATAATTATAAATCGTAAATGCCGTGTAATATTTAACGATAGTAGTGGGAAAACTACAGTTCTGACTCAGGAGGTGGAGGGTGTGGAGGGATGAGGTGGAGGGATGAGGCGGAGGGATGAGGTGGAGGGATGAGGTGGAGGGATGAGGGGGAGGGATGAGGTGGAGGGATGAGGCACCGACCCTCCGATCGCCCCCGCAACGCACCCTAGCAGGAAAAATGGAAATTGTGAAAAAAAGGGTTAATTTTCTACTGTAACACGAGGGGTGAAAATAAAAACTCTAAGAAAAGTTAAATGGACAAGATTATCATACTATAAGATGAATATTGATTTTATATACTGATTTTGAATGACAAACACCTTAATGAGTATCACTAATTAAGCGAAACAATGGAAAAATATCAACTTTAACGAAAAAAGCAGATTTCTTAAGAATTTTTCAACTATAAGATGACGATATAAACTTATATGAAGAAATTTAAACTTACATTTTAGTTTTTGAACAATGGACACCTTAACGAGAATAATAATTAAGCAAAATAAAATAACAATTTTAACGAAACTGCTGATTTCTTATGAATTTTTCAACTATAACATGAGAATATCAAACTATAAGATGGATTTTAAACTTATATTATAGTTTCTGAACAATGGACACCTTAATGAGTATAATAATTAAGCAAAAGAAAATATTACTTTTAACGAAAATGATGATTTCCTATGAATTTTTTCAACTATAAGATGTGGATATCAAATCATAAGCCGTAGAATAAACATATATAATTATTTTAAATGACGAACATTTTAATGAGTATTACTAATTAGACGAAACAATTGAAAAATATCAATTGTAAGGTATAAAGCTGATTTTTTAAGAATTTTTCAAGTATAAGATGAGAATATCAACTTATAAGTGGAAATTACACTTATATTTTTTAGTTTTTCAACCGTAATACACAGAAAATATTCAAAATTTGAATGAATTTTATACCTAATCAATTGATTTTCCGCACAATAATAGGAGTTTTAACAACCATTATCTAATTTTACTGTGTATACTTGATTTAATTCTGTTTAGACGTACGTAATATAATCTTTTTATATCATTTAGACTTGAAATAAGAACCATATTTAAATAAAAACCAGTTGTTTATTTATTCTTAATACGCAAACTTTTTTTTCTTTCCTAAAATGTAGCATTTCTGAGGAGGGATAATAATTCCACCCCACATTCTAAGGAAAAAGGGAGCATAACAATGACCGTCTAGGTCACAACTTTTACTATAATATAAATATTATTCGCTATCAATGTTTACAAAAAATCCATGTTGGGAGATAGATATGAGTTATATTTAATAAAGTTTACCTTCCTCCATCTTCTACACGATGCTAACAATTATACAAAACAAAAGAAATACCGATTTTTAACGAAAAAGGGTGAATTTTAATGAATTTTTACACAAGTTTTCGGTATTATTGTACACTAACAGGTATGATTTTATTTCTTATGTGATTACAATACAGAGAAAAGTATTCACCTTTAGATTACTTTTCGTGAAATATTTAACAGTAATTATATAAACTCCTGTTTACATCACTAATTTACATTTGAAAATAAGGATTTATAGGATAAAATATATAATCTTAACTTATACTTAGTAAATTTTACGCAATTCCAATGATTTTATACCGTGTTTTTCACGAGTTTTATATTAATTAGTAATTGTATATTAATTAACTTTGAATATTTTCTATGATATGGTTAATCCATTTTTATCACAGAAATACCAGTACCTAAAATTTCACTTAAACACATATTCTAAGTATTAATATTCACTTATAACTTTACTTTTAGTTATACTTTTACTTGAAACCATGTGAACTTGTAGAACCCTGCTTACGCATATGGAGTTTAGTACATCACACTGTTATCTAAATGAATATGAATACCTTATTGTTTTAAATTTTCCAATTTTAACAGAATATGCACGAATATAAACTTTAATTTTATCTAAACATTTTATTTCAAATAGCCTAGTTTATGAAAACGATACATATTACCAAATATTAGACAACATTTTAACATGAACTTAGATACTGATCACATACCTATTTTAGCATAATTTATTAGCATACATAGCATTTCTTCCATTTCTTTCAGAAATATACATATAAAATTATGGATTTACCGAGTATATATCCAATTTTAGCTTTCACTTACCAATTTTTTACACCATTTCAATGATTTCAATCTATTTTATATCACAGAAACGAAAAAATAATTGAATACAGACGCGAGTAAATAATATTTGTATTGTATTTTCCATTCAAAGATTTGAAACTCAAGTTAAAATTTATGTTATAAGTATTGATATCCACTTTTAGTTATACTTTTACTTGAAACCATATGAACTTGTAGAACCTTGCTTACGCATATGAGTTTAGTACACACTGTTATTTAAATGAATATGAATACCTTATTGTTTTAAATTTTCCAATTTTAACAGAATATGCACGAATATAAACTTTAAGTTTATCTAAACATTTTATTTCAAATACCATAGTTTATGAAAACGATACATATTACCAAATATTAGACATTTTAACATAAACTTAGATACTGATCACATACCTATTTTAGCATAACTTATTAACATGCAATAGCATTTTATCCATTCCTTTCAGAAATATACATATAAATATAAGGATTTAACGAGTAAATATCCAATTTTAGCTTGCATTTAGTGATTTTTTACACCATTCCAATGATTTCGAGCTATTTTATATCACAGAAACGGAAACATATTTGAACATAAACGCCTGTAAAATAATATTTGAACTGTGTTTCCTATTCAAAAATTCAAATCTCAAATTAAAATTTATGTTCTATCACTTATCAACTATTTATCACACATAACTTTTACCATAAAAACATCCTAGAAATTTAATATACGTTAAATGAAAATAATAAATTGTAAGTACCTAAAAATATCAAACACAAAATCTATTAATCAAAACTTAAAAAATTAAAAAAAATTAAAAGTTTTTACGAAGTTAAAAAAAAAATTACAAATGAAAAAAAATTTACAAAAAAAAAAAAAAAAAAAAAACTACAAATGAAAAAAAAAATTTACAAATGAAAAAAAAATTTACAAATGAAAAAAAATTAAAAAATTAAAAACAAAATTTTTACAAAAAAAAAGTTTAAAAAAAATATTTTACAAAAAAAAAAAGTTTTTTACATTAAAAAAAGAAAAAAAAAATTACAAAGGTTTAATATATTACAAATAGTACCCATTTTTTACAAATTTTTTTAAAAATTAGAAGTTTAATTGCTATTATTACCACTATCACTTCTCAGAATTTAGCAGCCTAGACTTTTGTACACTATATATTTTTAATACTATAAAGAAAATTTCAACTGCAATTGTACCAACACTATTATTAAGTTCGCATAAACCAAATTTTATACTGTATTTAGCGAATTTCCAATTAACATCTTCCGTGTAGAGTAACTTTTTCCTCTAACATTTGAAATCGTGTATATCTGCTACTTTCATATTTATAATTAATATTTCAGAATTAAGACCATACTAACCATTTTAATATAAGACCATATTTAAGCAAGATTCCATGATAAAGCTTACTATACTGATTATTTTTATTTAGTACACATGCGCAGTTTTGTCACATGATCACTTTAACTGATAAAATTCGGAAAAGTGATGCAGAGGTTCTCATTTCCCAAGTCAAATTCTTGCAGATGACTATTCAGATGACTGTGTATGTATAGCTCCAGTAAATTTCCTGATTTTAACCCAGTTGGGGAAAAAATTTCTCTGTTAACGAATAAAGTAAGTTGTACTATATCATTGTAAAACATCAATAAATGATTATTTATCTATTAAATCTTTTCTAAGTATATAATTATATTTCTTTTATTGTATAGATGTTACACCAAGATGAATCAAAACAGCAGAAACTCTCTTTACCAGAAATGGATACCCCGGATGATTCGTCGTCAACACATATAGAGTTAAAGAATAATATACATGTGAGTACTTATATGTGATATATTAGAATACATATATTAAACGTAATTAGAGTGAATTTACAATAAAATATTGTACCAGATGTTCTATAAAATGTGATGTTTTTTCGTCTATAGAGTTAGAAGGAATTCTAAATATATGCATTTATTTCTCTTGCAGATGTGTTCCACTTGTAACAAATACTTTTCAAGTAAATGGAATTTAAAAGAACATATACAAATCCATACTAGTGAAAAACCATATACTTGTAATCATCGTCAAAAATCATCTACAAGAAAGCGTGAATTATCTTTTACTAGAAAATACAGACCATCAGTTCATATGAAAACACATCCTGTTAAAAAATTGTTTCAGTGTGAAAAGTGTGAGAAAATATTCGTTATTCGTAATAAACTGAATAGACATATGACTGTTATGTTGAACTTGTCGAAGACAGTATCCCAAATCATATTGCAGATGGATATTCAAAAATTAACCAGTAATTTGAAGAATTTAGCAGTCAAAGATCAGATTGGATACTTCGAAAAATTGACTGTATAGAACATAAACCAACATAACATTTACCCAAACTACTCATGCAGCATTATTGATTTGACATATGATATCCAAAAAGTGAAATTTGTAAAGAAAAATCCAAAGTGTTGTAAAGAATTTTATTGATATAATTGATAAAATGTATTGAAGAGAAATTGATATAAGTGTAGACAATATTCACAATGTATTGTTTAAATACCCATAATAATAAAAAATGTATCTATACACATCTGTGTTTATTTTTATAAAACATATTTCATTGTTAAAATACATTGTATGATTTTTAACACGAAATTTCTACATGACAGTAAATAACTAATTTTGCTTTACGTAAGACTTGAGATTTATCATAACTTGTTCAACGAAACAACATTTTCCCCAATGAATATACAGTTTACACACATACATATGAAAATCAACTTTTGATAATACTATACATCAGATTAATGAAAAATATATAAAATTCATTAAAAAAAATGTTTTTACAAATAAAAAATAAAAAAAATTTTACAAATTTTAAAAAAAAGTTTTTTTACAATTAAAAAAAAGTTTTTACAAATTAAAAAAAAAGTTTTTACATATATAAAAAAAGTTTCTACAAAGTTAAAAAAAAAAGTTTTTACAAACTAAAAAAAAAGTTATAAAAAAAGTTTACAAAACTAAAAAGAAATAATAATAAATATTTCAAGTTTTTCTAAAAATATTTACATATTAACAAAAATTTACTCAAAAGTCAGAACCAGACCTATGTCTAACATAGCATTTTTTCGACTTCAGTTGTTAAAATCATAGTGTTAGCGCTGTGAAAATACAAAATAATACCTTCAAATGGTAATCTATCTTGGATCCAATATATGGTATATTAAGAATCATTTGTGATTTCGACAAATTAAATATGCATGAGAAAACCATTAATGTATCAGCAACTGATGGAACTCATTTTGCTGATGTTATATCAATCTATAAATCTGAAAGTTACCGACAGTAACATTAACCAAAAACTAACAGATAGAGATGCTTTAAGGGTGTTGACATTACAGACAGATACAAGAAACAATTTATATCAGACTTAATCAAATAAGAAAGCTTCAGAGTTTCCTTCAGATTTACCTACTGAAGTGTAGATAACTGAAAACATATCCATCAGTTCAGAAGTGACTAATATAACAGCAAAGCATACAGATAATGGGTATCGCGGACTTTTAGTTTATGTTATCACTTCAAGTGATGAATACTGCTGATTTCGGATAGATATGCATACAAGTAAATTATATGATGAGTCGAAAATGAACCGAGAATTCATATCGGAGTATAACTTAAACATGTGTATTGCTTATGACTTGAAAAATTCAAGACATTCTACAACGACTGATTTCAAATTACACAACCAATAAAATATTTACCTTCAAGGAAAGAAAATGAAACCCCATTCAACTGTTTCAGATATCCAAGTTGATCACGTGATCGATGTTGAACAGCAGGATCAGGCCTAAATCTAACATCCCATTTTTTCTCGATTTCGATTGTTTAAAGTGTTATTTTAAAGAGTAGTATAATGGTTGCCTAACCATTGTACATTTCTTTAAAATAAGAACTTTAAACAACCGAAATCGAGAAAAAATGGGATGTTAGATTTAGGCCTGATCCTGCTGTTCAACATCGATCACGTGATCAACTTGGATATCTGAAACAGTTGAATGGGGTTTCATTTTCTTTCCTTGAAGGTAAATATTTTATTGGTTGTGTAATTTGAAATCAGTCGTTGTAGAATGTCTTGAATTTTTCAAGTCATAAGCAATACACATGTTTAAGTTATACTCCGATATGAATTCTCGGTTCATTTTCGACTCATCATATAATTTACTTGTATGCATATCTATCCGAAATCAGCAGTATTCATCACTTGAAGTGATAACATAAACTAAAAGTCCGCGATACCCATTATCTGTATGCTTTGCTGTTATATTAGTCACTTCTGAACTGATGGATATGTTTTCAGTTATCTACACTTCAGTAGGTAAATCTGAAGGAAACTCTGAAGCTTTCTTATTTGATTAAGACTGATATAAATTGTTTCTTGTATCTGTCTGTAATGTCAACACCCTTAAAGCATCTCTATCTGTTAGTTTTTGGTTAATGTTACTGTCGGTAACTTTCAGATTTATAGATTGATATAACATCAGCAAAATGAGTTCCATCAGTTGCTGATACATTAATGGTTTTCTCATGCATATTTAATTTGTCGAAATCACAAATGATTCTTAATATACCATATATTGGATCCAAGATAGATTACCATTTGAAGGTATTATTTTGTATTTTCACAGCGCTAACACTATGATTTTAACAACTGAAGTCGAAAAAATGCTATGTTAGACATAGGTCTGGTTCTGACTTTTGAGTAAATTTTTGTTAATATGTAAATATTTTTAGAAAAACTTGAAATATTTATTATTATTTCTTTTTAGTTTTGTAAACTTTTTTTATAACTTTTTTTTTAGTTTGTAAAAACTTTTTTTTTTAACTTTGTAGAAACTTTTTTTATATATGTAAAAACTTTTTTTTTAATTTGTAAAAACTTTTTTTTAATTGTAAAAAAACTTTTTTTTTAAATTTGTAAAATTTTTTTTATTTTTTATTTGTAAAAACATTTTTTTTAATGAATTTTATATATTTTTCATTAATCTGATGTATAGTATTATCAAAAGTTGATTTTCATATGTATGTGTGTAAACTGTATATTCATTGGGGAAAATGTTGTTTCGTTGAACAAGTTATGATAAATCTCAAGTCTTACGTAAAGCAAAATTAGTTATTTACTGTCATGTAGAAATTTCGTGTTAAAAATCATACAATGTATTTTAACAATGAAATATGTTTTATAAAAATAAACACAGATGTGTATAGATACATTTTTTATTATTATGGGTATTTAAACAATACATTGTGAATATTGTCTACACTTATATCAATTTCTCTTCAATACATTTTATCAATTATATCAATAAAATTCTTTACAACACTTTGGATTTTTCTTTACAAATTTCACTTTTTGGATATCATATGTCAAATCAATAATGCTGCATGAGTAGTTTGGGTAAATGTTATGTTGGTTTATGTTCTATACAGTCAATTTTTCGAAGTATCCAATCTGATCTTTGACTGCTAAATTCTTCAAATTACTGGTTAATTTTTGAATATCCATCTGCAATATGATTTGGGATACTGTCTTCGACAAGTTCAACATAACAGTCATATGTCTATTCAGTTTATTACGAATAACGAATATTTTCTCACACTTTTCACACTGAAACAATTTTTTAACAGGATGTGTTTTCATATGAACTGATGGTCTGTATTTTCTAGTAAAAGATAATTCACGCTTTCTTGTAGATGATTTTTGACGATGATTACAAGTATATGGTTTTTCACTAGTATGGATTTGTATATGTTCTTTTAAATTCCATTTACTTGAAAAGTATTTGTTACAAGTGGAACACATCTGCAAGAGAAATAAATGCATATATTTAGAATTCCTTCTAACTCTATAGACGAAAAAACATCACATTTTATAGAACATCTGGTACAATATTTTATTGTAAATTCACTCTAATTACGTTTAATATATGTATTCTAATATATCACATATAAGTACTCACATGTATATTATTCTTTAACTCTATATGTGTTGACGACGAATCATCCGGGGTATCCATTTCTGGTAAAGAGAGTTTCTGCTGTTTTGATTCATCTTGGTGTAACATCTACACTGTTAAAAATAATCTGAAATTCACGGGTATTTTTTTCCTGAATTTCACAGAAAAAGTCCCTTTTTGCGATAAAAGGGTATTTTCCGTTAAAAAAACAGAAATTTTTCTCATATTTCCTGAAAACAACAGAACGGACGGAGACGAAAGGGGCTAACGGATATATTCCGTTATCTGCTGCATGTTAAAAAAAATTTTTTTTTTTAACTGACATGTTGCTGCACAGAAAAACTGAAAATTCAATAAATTAAAATTTCGAGTTTATTTAAAACAACAAAATAGTGCTTTGGAATTAAAAAAAGTAACAATTTTCCCATTAAGATTGGGAAAATTGTTACTTTTAAAATTATTTGCAATTTATTTTTTAAAGATATAAGAAAATATTTGCACTTAAAATAAATTCTAAACAAACAGATTAAAAAATATACATTAAGTAAAATATATAATAAGTTAAATTAAGTAAAAAAAAAAAAAAAAAAAAACGATTTTAATTAAAAAAAAAAAAAAAAATAATAATAATGCTTTCGAATAAAAAAAAATAATAATAATAACAGTTTTCTCATTCATTTAAAATTATTCGAAATTTATTTTTTAAAGTAATAAAAAGCACTCGCACTGAAAATATATTCTAAGCGAACACATTTTAAAAATATATTCTAAGCGAACACATTTTAAAAATATATAATAGTTGAAAAAAAAATCGATTTTCTCAAAAAAGCAAACATTTTTTATCGAATTTATTTCTAAATATAACATTCATATTTTACATCTAACAATCAAATTAAGAATATATATAATCCATATTTTAATCCTCTATTAATATTACAATTTTAAAACATGAACATCATCTCATAACGAAATCTCCCCGCTATTAACTTCAAAATTACCAAGCTTCCAAGTTCTAAGCCGCCATTTTGAAAAACCCCATATCATCCTTTAAAACTGCTACTCTAACAAGCGCCCACTGGTCTAACGGGCAAGACACTTGACTCGAGACGTGGTCATCCCTGGTTCAAACCCGATGTCGGCTGGAAAATATTCTTCAAGTATATCAGATCGTAAATACTCCCACAATAGTCATAGTCGACAGATGGCAGCACATGTAGAGAGGTAATTTTTTTAAAGCCGAGTGTATTTTTTACGGATAATTTCCTTTCCTGCCAGTGCTGCCAGGTATATTTCCGTGATTTCTGAGATCGTTAACGGAAAGTTACCGCTTCTGCAAACGGAGTTTGTCCTTCTTTTATCTTTCAAAACGGAAAATCTACTAACGGAACGGAAAAAGTCCGGCTACTTTGCTGCCAGTAGTTTTACCGTGAATTTGAGGATTTATTTTTAACAGTGTATACAATAAAAGAAATATAATTATATACTTAGAAAAGATTTAATAGATAAATAATCATTTATTGATGTTTTACAATGATATAGTACAACTTACTTTATTCGTTAACAGAGAAATTTTTTCCCCAACTGGGTTAAAATCAGGAAATTTACTGGAGCTATACATACACAGTCATCTGAATAGTCATCTGCAAGAATTTGACTTGGGAAATGAGAACCTCTGCATCACTTTTCCAAATTTTATCAGTTAAAGTGATCATGTGACAAAACTGCGCATGTGTACTAAATAAAAATAATCAGTATAGTAAGCTTTATCATGGAATCTTGCTTAAATATGGTCTTATATTAAAATGGTTAGTATGGTCTTAATTCTGAAATATTAATTATAAATATGAAAGTAGCAGATATACACGATTTCAAATGTTAGAGGAAAAAGTTACTCTACACGGAAGATGTTAATTGGAAATTCGCTAAATACAGTATAAAATTTGGTTTATGCGAACTTAATAATAGTGTTGGTACAATTGCAGTTGAAATTTTCTTTATAGTATTAAAAATATATAGTGTACAAAAGTCTAGGCTGCTAAATTCTGAGAAGTGATAGTGGTAATAATAGCAATTAAACTTCTAATTTTTAAAAAAATTTGTAAAAAATGGGTACTATTTGTAATATATTAAACCTTTGTAATTTTTTTTTTCTTTTTTTAATGTAAAAAACTTTTTTTTTTTGTAAAATATTTTTTTTAAACTTTTTTTTTGTAAAAATTTTGTTTTTAATTTTTTAATTTTTTTTCATTTGTAAATTTTTTTTCATTTGTAAATTTTTTTTTTCATTTGTAGTTTTTTTTTTTTTTTTTTTTTTTGTAAATTTTTTTTCATTTGTAATTTTTTTTTTAACTTCGTAAAAACTTTTAATTTTTTTTAATTTTTTAAGTTTTGATTAATAGATTTTGTGTTTGATATTTTTAGGTACTTACAATTTATTATTTTCATTTAACGTATATTAAATTTCTAGGATGTTTTTATGGTAAAAGTTATGTGTGATAAATAGTTGATAAGTGATAGAACATAAATTTTAATTTGAGATTTGAATTTTTGAATAGGAAACACAGTTCAAATATTATTTTACAGGCGTTTATGTTCAAATATGTTTCCGTTTCTGTGATATAAAATAGCTCGAAATCATTGGAATGGTGTAAAAAATCACTAAATGCAAGCTAAAATTGGATATTTACTCGTTAAATCCTTATATTTATATGTATATTTCTGAAAGGAATGGATAAAATGCTATTGCATGTTAATAAGTTATGCTAAAATAGGTATGTGATCAGTATCTAAGTTTATGTTAAAATGTCTAATATTTGGTAATATGTATCGTTTTCATAAACTATGGTATTTGAAATAAAATGTTTAGATAAACTTAAAGTTTATATTCGTGCATATTCTGTTAAAATTGGAAAATTTAAAACAATAAGGTATTCATATTCATTTAAATAACAGTGTGTACTAAACTCATATGCGTAAGCAAGGTTCTACAAGTTCATATGGTTTCAAGTAAAAGTATAACTAAAAGTGGATATCAATACTTATAACATAAATTTTAACTTGAGTTTCAAATCTTTGAATGGAAAATACAATACAAATATTATTTACTCGCGTCTGTATTCAATTATTTTTTCGTTTCTGTGATATAAAATAGATTGAAATCATTGAAATGGTGTAAAAAATTGGTAAGTGAAAGCTAAAATTGGATATATACTCGGTAAATCCATAATTTTATATGTATATTTCTGAAAGAAATGGAAGAAATGCTATGTATGCTAATAAATTATGCTAAAATAGGTATGTGATCAGTATCTAAGTTCATGTTAAAATGTTGTCTAATATTTGGTAATATGTATCGTTTTCATAAACTAGGCTATTTGAAATAAAATGTTTAGATAAAATTAAAGTTTATATTCGTGCATATTCTGTTAAAATTGGAAAATTTAAAACAATAAGGTATTCATATTCATTTAGATAACAGTGTGATGTACTAAACTCCATATGCGTAAGCAGGGTTCTACAAGTTCACATGGTTTCAAGTAAAAGTATAACTAAAAGTAAAGTTATAAGTGAATATTAATACTTAGAATATGTGTTTAAGTGAAATTTTAGGTACTGGTATTTCTGTGATAAAAATGGATTAACCATATCATAGAAAATATTCAAAGTTAATTAATATACAATTACTAATTAATATAAAACTCGTGAAAAACACGGTATAAAATCATTGGAATTGCGTAAAATTTACTAAGTATAAGTTAAGATTATATATTTTATCCTATAAATCCTTATTTTCAAATGTAAATTAGTGATGTAAACAGGAGTTTATATAATTACTGTTAAATATTTCACGAAAAGTAATCTAAAGGTGAATACTTTTCTCTGTATTGTAATCACATAAGAAATAAAATCATACCTGTTAGTGTACAATAATACCGAAAACTTGTGTAAAAATTCATTAAAATTCACCCTTTTTCGTTAAAAATCGGTATTTCTTTTGTTTTGTATAATTGTTAGCATCGTGTAGAAGATGGAGGAAGGTAAACTTTATTAAATATAACTCATATCTATCTCCCAACATGGATTTTTTGTAAACATTGATAGCGAATAATATTTATATTATAGTAAAAGTTGTGACCTAGACGGTCATTGTTATGCTCCCTTTTTCCTTAGAATGTGGGGTGGAATTATTATCCCTCCTCAGAAATGCTACATTTTAGGAAAGAAAAAAAAGTTTGCGTATTAAGAATAAATAAACAACTGGTTTTTATTTAAATATGGTTCTTATTTCAAGTCTAAATGATATAAAAAGATTATATTACGTACGTCTAAACAGAATTAAATCAAGTATACACAGTAAAATTAGATAATGGTTGTTAAAACTCCTATTATTGTGCGGAAAATCAATTGATTAGGTATAAAATTCATTCAAATTTTGAATATTTTCTGTGTATTACGGTTGAAAAACTAAAAAATATAAGTGTAATTTCCACTTATAAGTTGATATTCTCATCTTATACTTGAAAAATTCTTAAAAAATCAGCTTTATACCTTACAATTGATATTTTTCAATTGTTTCGTCTAATTAGTAATACTCATTAAAATGTTCGTCATTTAAAATAATTATATATGTTTATTCTACGGCTTATGATTTGATATCCACATCTTATAGTTGAAAAAATTCATAGGAAATCATCATTTTCGTTAAAAGTAATATTTTCTTTTGCTTAATTATTATACTCATTAAGGTGTCCATTGTTCAGAAACTATAATATAAGTTTAAAATCCATCTTATAGTTTGATATTCTCATGTTATAGTTGAAAAATTCATAAGAAATCAGCAGTTTCGTTAAAATTGTTATTTTATTTTGCTTAATTATTATTCTCGTTAAGGTGTCCATTGTTCAAAAACTAAAATGTAAGTTTAAATTTCTTCATATAAGTTTATATCGTCATCTTATAGTTGAAAAATTCTTAAGAAATCTGCTTTTTTCGTTAAAGTTGATATTTTTCCATTGTTTCGCTTAATTAGTGATACTCATTAAGGTGTTTGTCATTCAAAATCAGTATATAAAATCAATATTCATCTTATAGTATGATAATCTTGTCCATTTAACTTTTCTTAGAGTTTTTATTTTCACCCCTCGTGTTACAGTAGAAAATTAACCCTTTTTTTCACAATTTCCATTTTTCCTGCTAGGGTGCGTTGCGGGGGCGATCGGAGGGTCGGTGCCTCATCCCTCCACCTCATCCCTCCCCCTCATCCCTCCACCTCATCCCTCCACCTCATCCCTCCGCCTCATCCCTCCACCTCATCCCTCCACACCCTCCACCTCCTGAGTCAGAACTGTCGTTTTCCCACTACTAACGATAAAAACGTAAATTGCCCATGAGCGATATTTTACATTATTTCGAACATGTGAAGTTGCAACTTGGGATCTCATCTGCATGTTCTAATGCAGTTGAACAATGGTTGCATATGTTAAATAAAATATAGGGTGGTATTAACGTAAACTCTGATGTAATCGTATAGTTGTAAGAATATGTATGAATACGGTTGTCACGCAGAGTTCAAATTTTAAAATTCACTGTATTTCTATAAAATCCTACATTATCTTTATAATCTATAGCGGAATTTATAATTATTATAGTAAACAGAAATACTGTTTGATTGTTATAAGATGAGCTAATGTATATTCGTCAGCGATTGAGGAGGAGGTTCCTCTCAATTTTCTAGACACACTACATTGTACTCTGACATGACCTCCACTTGCCACCGATTGAGGAAGAGATGTCTCTTGATTTGACGTATGTTAGATACAGACACTCTACATTATACTCTGACATACTCTCACGAAATGCACGCGACAAAATCCCCTTGACATGCTACGGGATAAGCTTTGTGATGCTCCTTGCTGGCAGGAATAGCATCAACTCGCTATGAGGCAAGTTGAAGTATATTAGCAACCTGCATTTGCAACGAACCGATGCAGACGGAGGTTTCCGTCAATTTGCCGTGCGAGTGAGACAGAAATGGTGCATTTTACTATGGAAAGCGAGAAAAGCTCCGACAGTTCAGACAAGTAACGTGCAATTCTCTCTCTCTTTGATTTCATTTCTTTCCTGATATCATTCTATTCAGTATTTAAGTGTCCTACCTTGATAGTTTTGTAAAAAGAAGTGTACTATTTTACTTTGTGCTTGATTGTGCATATGAGCAGTGGTGTAGTCCTAGAAAAAAAAGTGGGGGGACGCTTATAAACGATGCATAATGGTCTTTGATACCCGGAGTAAACGTGATTTTGAATGAACCTAAAAAAGGTGACTGAGAAAAAAAGAAAGTTAATTTAGTTTAAATTTCTGCAAATGTAAATCCTTTAACTTGCAACAGGTTTGAAAAATTAAAAACTTTGACGACTGGTTTATTTATTTTATTTTTCTGGAATAGAATGTGGAATAGTTTTAGAATGCTTTAGTACATTTTCTCTCAACAAGAATTTTGATTAAAAGTTTGATTAATTATTCTGAAATTTTTAGTTTTGAAAATTGTTGGCGAACAAAATTACACTAGTTATCCATTAACAACACCAAGAAATGAAAGCGAGTTATTACCAATTGATTAGAAGAATGCATTTTTTCCTCCTTTCCAAGTAGCGTAAAATGTCTCTTTTTGGGAGTGTCCATTATGTAGGTCTTATTTTATACATATTTCAACCTGCAAAAATATTGTGGACATTCTTTTACAAAAGAGGGTCAACCCGAACCCGACTCGCAATACTCAAACCCAACCCGACACCGACCAAAACAATGAAAGTCCACCCAAAACGAACAAGAACCGCAACAAAAAAAAATTAGTCAACCCGACACGAACCCTAACCGCAACAAAAAAATTTAGCGACAACGCGACCAGATCCAAAACGCGGGTCGGGTCGGGTGCGGGTAAACCGACCCGATGCAGGACTCTAGTAGGGAGTGGCAAAGCTTTCTTTAAGTATACATGTTATTTAAACATATATACCATAAAATGTTTGTACAAAATTTTAAATAATTAATAATAATATTCCACAATATTTAAATATATATCTATATGTAAACGTCTATTAAATTAATAATATTTATAGTTATAAAATGGTTAAAAAATATCTATATATTTAAAACGCTAAGCGTTTTCTTTCGACAATCCGTGAGAACAAACTACTGCATCAAATTACATCATTCTTTTTTTAAATGAAAGGTATTTCGACACAGATTTGTTATCGTACATTCACATTCATTTGTTCGAAAATTTTATTAATTAGCCGTAATTTTAAATTAAACTTTTACATCTGCGTATGAGTTAAATAAAGTCGGCAATCTGATAACGCCCACTGTTGCGAGGCACAGAGTAACGAGAAACTATGTGGTTGCAAAAATAAAAGAGAAATAATAAATATTAAAAACATGTGGCTTTTAGGCCGAATTTTTTAATTTGCGAGTTAAATTTCGCTAAAAATATTTATCCGCGTGTTTTATCTATATTAATAAAATAAAGTTTCGCTCTGTGTGCGTGTTTGTTTGTCTGTCTGCGATGGCTAGCAAAATCTAGCCCACCTAGAAGTCTGAAAATTTAGGTGTGGATAGTCCAAGGTCTGGCCATGTGCACCTGAGTCTCAGAATTTTAATATTTTGACAATTAACCAAGATATTAATTAGATTCTCATTAACCATCGCTTCTAAATGACATCTTTTAAATCAAAATGGCAAAAGAAACGAACAGGCGCATTGGATTTGCAAGCGGAAATGAACGAATTCGAAATTATTTTACTAATTAGCGAATTTTAAGAAAACTAATTGAGATATCAATTTGAAAATTTCTGAGCACATGTAAAAAAAAATTCTGCATCTGACTACGTGATTTTTGAAAAATTCGGTCTGTAATTTTTCTTAATTTAGGCACATATATATATACATGGTGTTTATATACGCCCATTTGTATACATGGTGTTTACTGTTTAAGCATAAAAGTAACGTATACAAGGTACGTGTGAAAAGTTTGCACCTGTGAAAATGATGTTATGCTTAGCTTGAAATGCATTTTAACATTTATAAAACTAAAAAGAAAAATTTATATGATTGTGTCAACATGACGTAATTTTAACTAATTTTTCAATTTTTAATTTTAAAGAATAGAACTGGATCTTTTATTGGGTGCTTCATCTTGATTACATGCTACCAATTACTTTTTTTAAATTATAGGTTAGACGATTTCCTTTTTTAATAAAAAAATTCACAAAAGAAAAGGATTTCAGGAAAATTAAAATTATTAAAAATAGTATTATGGATAAAAAAAAAAAAGCTTGAAATAATGATTGTTTTTTTAGCTAGAATAAACAACGTAAGGCTAATTAATATTTTATAGAAACTATTTTGGTAGGTTTGTTATAAGTACATTTAACAGTTCCTTATTGGCGGCAAAGTCCTATTTCTTTCACTGTGAATTTCTCTTTTGATGTCAAAAAATGGTAGTCTACTTTTGGACGCCAGCCAAAATGCAGTGGCAATTTTTAGAAATGTATAATGTTTGTGATAACAAACAGCGCTATCGCTTTAGCTTTCATCGCACTTAAATATCACTTTTAAATACTACAAATTTAATTTTCTTACTACATTTTACAATTTTAATTCTTACATCATCAATTAGAAAAAAAAAATTAGCTTTCGATTGAAATTTATTTTTAAATTCCCGCCTAATTTAACGACTTTTTAAATAATTTTCAAGCATGAAATATTTTTCAATTCTATTTCAACAATGACCATCAGTTTGCTTTAACGAAATTGTGAATATCCTTAACTCGAGGTATATCGAGGTACTCGAGTACTCGAGGTATATACCTTCGTTCGTAAAATAGTCCCTGGGAAAGTTGGCACAATTGAAAATAGATTTCCCTAACCATCATGAAAAGTGAAATAATAATAATAATAATAAACCTGATAAATCTTAAGATCAGAAAAAAAAAACCTATTTTCAGTTTATGTTTAACATAAAATTGATATGTTGAATTCATTGATGTACATGTTGCATCAAAATATGCTAGGAATTGATTTTTTTTATTTTTTTAAAGATCCATTGGGTATTTAACTGTGTAAGAGGGAAAATATCCCCGACTGTGATGGATAATCATCCTGATTATATAAAGGGACCGAAGAAACGATACAAATGAATTACACTTGTAAACATTAAAAATCTCCCTCATCTGCAGATTGATTTATTATTGTAAAAACATTTCTTCATCTTTACACAAAAATTGATTATCTTAAAACAATGGATGCGTTTTAGAAGATATGGATTTGAAACAAACAATTATTAAAGGGGACATTTTAAAACTTTTAATTTAAACATTTTAAAACTTTTTTTTTAACGTCTTATTTCGAGGGTGCTTTTGGGCATTGGAGCTCATTCGGTTGCATTATCAGAGGGGGGGGGGGGAGAAAGATGTATGCTTTATTTACTGTGTTCTTTTGTTTACTGAATATGAGATGAACGTAGGAATATACTATTTGTATGATACTTCATAGGTCCATGAAATTTTCTTTCTTGCCGTGGAAAATTTGGCGGTAATGGCAAACTGATTTGCATTACACAGTTGTTTACTGATTGTTTGTTCGGAGTTTGCATCGGAAATAGTACTGTATTTCACTGGGGGGGGGGGGGGACTTTTAAAATAAAATATTTGAAAGACTGTTTCATACGCACCCCTTCTTAAATAATAAAGTAGCTTATTTTACTGATATAGTTATAGTATTTTTGTCCGTCAAGTTTGACGGGTTCCATCTAGTTTAATGTCAATTTCCTAAAAAACAAACTTTTAAGTACTTTATTTCAATCAATCTATATATTTAAAACGCTAAGCGTTTTCTTTCGACAGTCCGTGAGAACAAACTACTGCATCAAATTACACCATTCTTTTTTTTAATGAAAGATATTTGGGCACAGATTTGTTATCGTGCATTCGTTTGTTCGAAAATGTAATTAATTATCCGCAATTTCCAATTAAACTTTTACTTCTTCTTATGACGTCATACAGTCGACAATCTGATCTCGAGGCACAGAGTTTATTCTCTAAACTCTGTGGTTTGCCAATCTTTTGACATTAGCTAATATCAACTAGGTTTTAACATTGCAATATATTATCTTAAAAAAAGTAAACCTTAAAATTAGCTAAAATATAATCATAATGAAATATCTAAAGATAAACATATCAATACGAATAACAAATCTCACGTAAAATGTTGCAATTCAAATGACTCCAATTGAAACAAGATTTGGCGAGTTATCACTGACGCCCAGCTAACATAAAAGTACCTAATCTATTTAATTTATTTACACACATATTCAATTTTATTATAAAACACCAGGTTGCCGTACAAAGCAAAAATTGTCATTTAGGTGCCAAAAAGTAACATTAGCTAATAACAAATAACCAATATTTTAACATTGCAGTATAATGTCTTTAAAAACTTACTTAAAAATAGCTAAAATATAATCATGATGAAATTCGTAACCACAAACACTTCAATACAAATAACAAAATCTCAAGAATTGAATTGAAATCAAAATTGAAATCATTGAATTGAAAAGGTTGCAATTCAAATGATATCAATTGAAACAAGATTTGGCGAGTTATCATTGGCGCCCAGCTAACATAAAAGTACCGTATTGGGTATATATATATATATATATATATATATATATATATATATTTTTTTTTTTTTTTTTTTTTTTGCTGATCTTGGAAATATGCCTCATGGCTCAATGGCGTTTAATTAAGCAAAAAATCTTCTGTGAAAATTCTGAGAGTCAGACTAAATTTTTAATAGAAAAATTGGTACTTTTCGGTTAGCCGGGCGCCAATGATATATATACATGTATATATACACAAATATATATATACACATATATCTACACATACACATATATGTACATACATATTATATACACATATATGTATGAATATATATGAATATATATATACATATATATTTATATATGTGCATATATCACTGGCGCCCGGCTAACCGAAAAGTACCGAAAAATTATATATATATTTTTTGTAGCATATTTATGTATAGTGAAAACAATTCATATAGCATAAGCCTAAAAATTGTTTATTTTATATTTTCTAAGAAACATAATTGTAAGAAATTTTTTTAGGGAAGAGTTCCGTATCCTGTGCTGGTTTTTTTGGCGATAAGTGTTTGATGTGATTGTTGATTTGATGCGATCTTCAATTTTTGGAGTTGCATTTTTAACTACTGAAATTAACTTTATCTACGTGAGTCACACCCCTTTAGGCGCTATTGTTTATTTTTTGGCCAATCGTGCCAACCAGCACAGAATATGAAACTCTTCCCATACTACGTCAGTTAAAAATATGCACTTTTATATATATTAATAGTAAAAATTGAGGTACTACTCTATTATCCCGTCGACCACTTTTCATAACAAAAAACTATCGCCAAACTGTAACGCCAAATAAACGGGAGAACGTTGCCATTGGAATATCAAAATAAATAAATAAATAAAATATAAGAAATTAAAGACACAATTGTTATTTTAATTGATGAAATAACTAACAAATAAATAAAACATAATGAAAAACACACGAAAATGTCTAATTAAAGACCACTTGATGACATAACAAACACGTATAGCGCTTCTGACATCAAGTAAATGGGACTGCATTTTTGGCGTTTAATCTTACATTTTGGCGATAGTTTTTTGTCATGAAAAGTGGTCGACAGGATAATAGAGTACTACCAAAATGGATTTTCAATGCTTTTTGTAAGAGGATTTTTTTTGAAAAACCATGTTTGTCTAAAACTTTTCAACGCATATAGTCGCTAAAAGGTTAATAAAGTTTTAGAGTTTACACCTCTTGGGTGTACCGCAAGTGATAATAATTTTTATTTTCACACTTTATGAATTAGATTTTTTACATATAGCTGCAGAAATCCTGCACTGAGATAATTTTCAGAAATCAACACTTATTTTAAACATACCTATGGTTTTTTTTACATGCCCAAGCAATGCCGGGCTGGTAAAATATTCATATAAAATTTGTAATTCATATCAAATAGTTTGCCGTCAAGTTTTGACGGGTTCCATCTAGTTTAAATGTAAAATATTAACGAACTGAAAATATGAATGTATTTAAAATTTAAATATCCATTATTGAATTTGTTTTACAATATTTAACAACATTGTTAATTAATTATTGATAAATGCCTATAATTATTGATTGTTATAAAATAATAAAATATAAAAGCTGTATTATTTATGTTTCATTTTTATTTGAAACCTATACATACACATATATATATACGTTTGTTTGTTAGAAATGTGGTTCAATACACATATAATGAATAAATTAATTAGAAACGTAATTAGTTATTATTAAGTAATTATTAATTTTTGTTATTAATTAATTAATAATTATATGGAGTTATATATGTATTAATCAGGGTTTTTTTGCACTTTTGATTTCGGTTTCGGTTTTCGCCGAAAGTGGAAAGATCACAGAAATCCGGTTTCTGTTTCGGTCTTAAAAACCTGTTTCGGTCGATCTCTACTTGTAACCCACGTTAGTGATATATATCCATTTCAATATCTTCTAAAATAAAACCGTAAGTCATGTGACTGTCCTCAACAGTTCCGGGATGTCCGTTTCACTTTTTCATATGCCAAGCGGCCATTTTTATTCAAAATTATTTTTTCGAATAAACTGCATAAAAGTTACATTTTAAGAAAGATCGTTCAAAATAAATTAATATTTGAGAGATGACTTGCGTTCAATTATGTATATATTCTGCAATAACTTCAGTCGAAAGATTCGCAGTTCAAATTCTCTATTCATAAAAGTAAACAAAAAAAAGATTGATTCGTCGTGAACATTTAAAATATTAAATCATGGAGGTAATCATTCGCAAAGCAAGTTCTCCGCGAATGAATTTTTGGACCGCTGCCTCGCGTCAAAAAAATAATTCGCACCAGTGAGACAATCAAAGTTTACCATAATTATGTGCTATACAACTCAACTTTCGGACCTTTTCTTGACGTAAATTGAACTCATGTAATAATATTTAATGAATCAGATTTTTAGCATTTTTAAAATCGCTAATACAGCTTTTATTTATCGCGTGTACAAATTAGAAATGATACTTTGATTTTGAAATCAAATGTTTTGATTTATGATATTATTTCTTATTTATTTATTTATTTTCTCTTTTAAATGAAAAGTGTGAAGTATTTTAAATTTATGTAATATAAGCATTTTAGATTAAAGTTAAGTATTTTAAATGAAATGAGTGACAGGTTTATAATTTAAAATTAAATTAATTGTAGTATGAATGACGGTGATGGGAACGATATTTGGCGAATTATCATCTGCTCCCGGCTAACAAAAATACTCATAATTAAAAAAAAGAATAAAAATAAATAAATGATAGTTTGTTGTAAATAAATATTGATATACATATCAAAAATAATTTATAGAATTAAAATAAAAAATAAAAGTAAATAAACAACAATTTCCATAACAAAGTTTTCGCCAAATTGGCGCGTGAGGGGGGGGGGGGAATCGCGCCAACGTGCGTATGTGACATTTGTGCCCAAAAAATATGCGAAATGCTACCATGATCGCAAAAGTTCATGATTTGTCTATTAGAATCTTCCGATTTGGCGAAGGATTAAGGGAAAATTAAATTATGAATAAATGTAACGTGTTGCAATGTTTAACATACATTTAAGGGAGACCAAACTGGTCGCCAGTGGCGGCTAGTGTTAGAAATAGTGAAACATTATTAAAATAAACTGCAAACGATTTTTCATGTAATGTAACGGAATGTAACGAAATTCTTTTGAGTATCCCTGTAAAAGAATTATAAGTGCTATGCACACCACATTCTATAATTAGTGTCTTGTCTAGTCTCACCTCAGTGATATATATCAATTTCAATATATTTGAAATTGTGTAACATCATTAAAATAAACCGCAAATGATTTTTCGCCATAGACCTCAATGTAACGGAATTCTTTTGAGTGTCCCCGTAAAAAAACTATAAGCGCTACACATTTCATTTTCCATACCGAACATACCACAGTAAGCCTCAATAACATATATCAATTGCATGATGATCGGAGCATATTTATGCGAGTTAGAGGACAGACAAACCGAATTCATAAACACTTTTCAACTAGGTTGGAAAGTATTAAAAATATTCACTGAAGAATCATATGCCTGTGAAGCGAAGTTAAGAGAGCAAAATCCCACACAGCATTTTTAGGCAGATTTCGTAAGAAAAGCTACCTATTACATTCTCCCCTATGTTGGAATTTCTGGAAACTTTTTGTAGGATCTATGCCAATCATGACTCCAGAATCCACAACCCCCTCCAGTTCAAAACGTTATCTATCTATCTATATCACTTTTTTATGGACACGATAACTTCAGTAATTCTGCACAAATCTCTTCCAAACCGATACATAAAATCTCCGTCAAGTTCGTTAATGGGCAAAATCGAACCACGGGGGGGGGGGGGGGGGCTTTTTGTGAAAAAAATAAAAAACAATAACTTCTTAATTATGATACGTATCGAAATTTTATTATTTCTAGGAAAAGGGCCGAAAATTTATGTATGGCAGATTTTTGATATCATTAAAAAGGCCTCAAGGGGGCGGGGGAAATAGGGGTTTAAGAAGAAAAATATTTATAACATTGTCAATTCACAAAATATCAAATCCGCTTCAATTTATTATAAATCGTCTTAATGTTATTTACAACTTTTATAAAGACAAGTTCTTGATAGGACCAACCCTTACAGCAAAAATAAATAAGTAAAATAAATACATAAAAACAAAAATCTCCCTGCCGTCTCCGCCTACAGACACAGATAGATTTCGAAGTGGGCGGTCCCAACTGCCGCATCATGGCAAAATTCATTTCTTCTGCAATTCTCAATAAACAGGTGCCTCACGGTCTACGTCTTCGAAATCTACCTGTGCCTGTAAGCCGAGCCGTCAGGGATTTTTTATTGTGGGTGCTTATTCCTATTTTGGGCGCGAATTGCGCAATCCTGCACGCTATTTCAAATCCTGTCCCTCAAAGAAAATCCTCCCCCCCCCCCCCCCCCCCTCCAAAGAAACTCTTGAAATGGCGCCCCTGCAGTAAAATTTACAAAGAAGGAGTTGAAAGCAACTGAAAAAAAAGCTCCATTTTAGACAGGCCTCCGTCTTAGCAAGTATAATTGTATGGTGTTTTTTTTCCGTTTGAGAAAGAGTTCTCTTACAGACAGGTTTCGCATAGACAAGTTTTACTTTAATATTCAGAGGTGCACTATAGACTGGAAATTTTAATAGTCTTAAAAGATACATGAAAAAACGGTACCCGTCTATAACTGAAAACTTTCATATTCAATATTTTAAAATTTTACCTGCTAAGACAAAACCTGTCTAAAACGGAAATTATCATCTTTTTCTTGCGATTTCGTATTAGAAGTTTTTCAGTCTTTGTATCCATAATTCAGTAAAATTTTCTCATTCAACAGCCCTCCCCCCGCCCCCGAGCCACACCGTTGGCTATGACACCACCCTAAATAAACTTTGCTCCCCCCCCCCCCTCCCCGCCCCAACACAGTCTTAAAACAGAACCATATTGATCTTTCCAAAATATCTAACCTTATTATCAAAAATTCTTTACATAACATAGCATACAATGAACAAATATTATTGGTCAAAACTTGATAATTAAAAAGATACTTACAAATCTCGTGGATCGCATATTTTATCACCAATTGCTGTTATTATTTTGTATCTGTTTCTGTATGACTGCGTTTGGAAAAAAACATAAAACTTCCCAGGCTTGGCTGCCTATATTTTTTCTTTGCTATTGTCTGAATGTTCAAAATTGGATAATTTTGAAATTTTGATACAAAGAAAAAAAAAAGAATAACAACAAAATAGTACAAACTAAAAAAAGAGATACTGCAGAGATACTTGTTTGAACTCAAACTAATCCAATATTTCTAGTTGTTTTCCTAATCACCAATAGTGCAATAGTTTTTCCTAATCTTCTAATCAGGAAATAATTGTCTCTATGTGAATGATAAATGAAGATTTTAGGTAGAAAATAGGGAGATAATGGTTTATGAGGTTCTTGTACACCATCGGAAGTGGTCGGCCTGCATTGATGTCACCTGCTGTTGAATTACTCTGTACAGACTCCCTACGGTCCATGTCCATCCATCTGACGACCCATACGAACCAACGGTAGTGACAGCTATGACAATTACCATTACCCTGAATCTGTTTAAAAACGGGCCTTTTGTTAATTGTTAATTGCGTTTAAGAAAAGCATGTCCAGGCTTTCAGAATAGAAAAACTTGTGACATCTGGATATATTTTTCAATCTGAGACTGGTGGTGTATACAGACCTATTTTGGAGAGCTAGGGTGGTCTTTCACTTGGGAACAGGAGGAGGGATAATAGTTTTCCATTAAAGAATTCCAAGTAAAACGGATGTTTGTATCTGCAAAAACTAATGTTAACTGTATTTTACAACTGGTACAACAAGTTGACGGAACAAGTAAACATCCCTTTTTCCCCCAATTCCCTTGCATTTGTATTTTAATGCAAAAGAAAGATTTTTTTTAAAGAAATCCATTCCTTGCTTCCTAAAATAATTAATTTGTTAATGTGTTTCTTCTTTTAAACATTTAATAAATCAGAAAGGCTTGCGTCCGCTCGCGTCCTTAGCGTCCCCCTTGACGAAAAAAAGTAAGGGGACGCTTGTAATAAAATAAAAAAGTGGGGGGACGCCGTCCCACTGCGTCCCCCCTCGACTACACCACTGCATATGAGGGGGGGGGGGGAGGTCAGCTCGCTTGCTTCTGTTCTTTTTATGGCTCCGGATTGTGAAAAGAGTCTCTGTTCCTTGGAATCCAGAGTGTTAAGATAGGTACGCATGGCGGTGATTGTTAAGCAGGTGACCATTAACAATTATGAGTTTGCGGAATAATCCATTCTTGCAACATATATCACATTACACTCATTGTTTATGTAGTTTATTGTTTAAAAATCAGAAAAACTCAACAATGGTTTACTTTGTTCAATCTTAATTACAATAATTCACTGTATTGATATGAATTCCATATTATACAGAAACTGTAAATTTCTTATCTTTATTCTTTGAAACTAGTTCTGTAGTTTTCTTCCAAAACACCGTTTTCGTTTAAAAAACATGAAAAAGGGAGAATATCGTTTCCATGTACAAAATGAAGCTACATCATATGAAGTTCTGATATTAGATTTCGTAAACATATCAAGGTAAGCTAATTCTGTAAATGCATTTTCATGGAAAAATCTTCCATAATTTTGTACCTAAGTAGGTAATGTTTTATTTATTATACTTTATTGACAGAATAATTTTATGGTACATCCTTTTTAAGCATTTATTTTGAAAAATATGTTTATTCTCACACATGTATTTTTGGAATGATTTTGATTCATAATGGCGCCTTGTAAATATCACAGTGGAAGAGCGTTTATACATACAATTTAAAAATTTCCGTAAACTAATGATTAATTGATATTTTATTTTACATCCACTTCATTATTTCTCTAGAATATGATAGAATCACTATTAATGTATAAAGGTTTCGTTCAAACAATGGTAGAAAGTACGGCAATTTTCCATGAATATCGTAAAATTAAACTAATTTTATTTCTGTTCTGACCAATGAGAAAGTTTCATAACATAGTTAATGCTTCTCAAAAGTACTTTTCCTTTGTCTTAAAAAGCGAAACTTTCTGGCACATTCACATACTTAGTTTTACATGTAAAAGTGTGAAATTTCATGACATGACTAATGAAGGGATTTGTATTCTAATAATGTTTTACTTTATTGGAAAAGTGTGGTATATTTTGATTTATAATTGGTTGTTTTACGATGCCAACTTTCATGTACTGTCATACGCGATACTCACAAGGAAGGTCTCCAAAAGCGCAAACTCAGAAAATTAAAACAAAAGTATAGAATATTCTTCTCATGAGGCTATACGTTTATTAAAAAATTGCTGTGGAACCTCTATGTAACGTCCGAAAAACATTAAAATTTCTTCGAAAATTTCGTAAGTTCGTTCTTTTGAAAATGTCTTCGAAAATTTCGTGTTTTTGGCGTGTTTTTTTTCGTGTTTATCGCTGATTGGCGACACAACGAACTAAGGAAAAAAAAACGCTTTTATGATAAATGCTCTTTTAGGAAAAACTTTTTCTACTCTTAATGCTTAACTATAGTTTAAGGCAAGTTTAACTTAAATAAATACATTTTTATAACTACGGTTTTGCTATATACATTTACATGTTTATATAAAGAAAATTAAGGGTCGTATTCTACGGTTTAGAACAATATTTCAATTAATTAAAAATGCTTCAAACTAAAAATTAATGTCAGATTCTGAGTATTGCGATATTGTTAGTGTCAGAGACAACAAGAGAAATGTATGGTTGTCATGGAAACAATGACTTATTCAATATCGAAATGTACAATGAGAGCGTTTTTTATCGGACAGTTACTGTTAAAATACACATGAAACTTATCCAGTTGGCAAAACCGTGTAAAATTAACCAAATACACCAATATGCAACTTGTATATATATTACATAAGCTTATAGAAAAAATAACAAACAATTTAATCGTTTAAATTTAAATTTATAAAGTACTACGCATTTAAACACTCATTTAACCAATAATTTTCAAATGCATTAAAATCGCTTGTATTTGGCGAGGAAAAAGTATTGCTTTCCAAATCGAGTCTTTTTGTGCCAAATACTCAAACGTATTTTATTTTTAGACAGATTTTCTACTAGGATTCCGCAGCTAAACTTGACCGATTCTTTATTAACAATTTAATCGTTTAAGTTTAAAATCGTAAAATACTACGCATTTAAACACTCATTTAACCAATAATTTTCAAATGCATTAAAATCGCTTGCTTTGGCGAGGAAAAAGTATTGCTCTCCAAATCACGTCTTTTTGCTCCAAATATTCAAAAGTATTTTATTTTTAGACAGATTTTCTACTAGGATTCCGCAGCTAAACTTGAGTGATTCTTTATTAACAATTTAATCGTTTAAATTCATAAAATACTACGCATTTAAACACTCATTTAACCAATAATTTTCAAATGCATCAAAATCGCTTGCTTTGCCGAGAAAAAAGTATTGCTCTCCAAATCGCGTCTTTTTGCTCCAAATATTCAAAAATATTTTATTTTTAGACAGATTTTCTACTAGGATTCCGCAGCTAAACTTGAGTGATTCTTTATTAACAATTTAATCGTTTAAATTCATAAAATACTACGCATTTAAACACTCATTTAACCAATAATTTTCAAATGCATCAAAATCGCTTGCTTTGGCGAGAAAAAAGTATTGCTCTCCAAATCGCGTCTTTTTGCTCCAAATATTCAAAAGTATTTTATTTTTAGACAGATTTTCTACTAGGATTCCGCAGCTAAACTTGAGTGATTCTTTATTAACAATTTAGTCGTTTAAATTCGTAAAATACTACGCATTTAAACACTCATTTAACCAATAATTTTCAAATGCATCAAAATCGCTTGCTTTGGCGAGGAAAAAGTATTGCTCTCCAAATCGCGTCTTTTTGCTCCAAATATTCAAAAGTATTTTATTTTTAGACAGATTTTCTGCTTGGATTCCGCAGCTAAACTTGAGTGATTCTTTATTAACAATTTAATCGTTTAAATTCATAAAATACTACGCATTTAAACACTCATTTAACCAATAATTTTCAAATGCATCAAAATCGCTTGCTTTGGCGAGGAAAAAGTATTGCTCTCCAAATCGCGTCTTTTTGCTCCAAATATTCAAAAATAATTTATTTTTAGACAGATTTTCTACTAGGATTCCGCAGCTAAACTTGAGTGATTCTTTATTAACAATTTAGTCGTTTAAATTCATAAAATACTACGCATTTAAACACTCATTTAACCAATAATTTTCAAATGCATTAAAATCGCTTGCTTTGGCGAGGAAAAAGTATTGCTCTCCAAATCTCATCTTTTTGCGCCAAATATTCAAAAGTATTTTATTTTTAGACAGATTTTTTTACAAGGATTCCGCAGTTAAACTTGACTGATTCTGTAGCATTTTTTTCCCTAAATATTTCAAGTATGCTCTTTAAGGAGACCTTCCTTGTCAGATCAAAACGCCAACTTTAATATTATTTTATGAAAGATAATTTGCCTTCGTAAGAAAATAGAAAATGATATTCGATTTGTTTATGTTTGAACTAGCATGCTACGCCCGCTGCGCTGGGCCATTTTTCTAAATGTACCTTAAATCAAACGAAATGGCTTTGTATTTTAAAGGAATGTGGATCTTCACCTACAGATGCTAAACTTTGTAAATATTTTCAAACAACCTTGAATCAAACGAATTATATCAATGGATTAGAGCATGTATTTTAAAGCAATAGGGACGTTCACTTGAATTTTCCTTCAATATAAACGATAATGTAAACGATATGAACGACATTGCATTATATTATAGCATACATTGGACAAAATTTGGGCTAAAAGAAGCAACTCATTTAGTTGATCATTTATAGTAGAGTTTGGTAGGGAAATGAGGCCATTATGAGATTACGACAACAGGAACTAAAATGTTCTCTAGTCAACATACTACTAAAAGAGAAAGCATTACAATGATTGCATAGATTGACCATTGAACTTAAATAATGTTCGGGTGATTCATTTTCGTCTGTAAGTTCTTGAACTCCGTCCCTCTTTCTTGTCTTCATGTGAGATTCTGGTAACGTAAGTACAATCTCACTCTATGTTACGTTATATTTCGCAATATACGTCCTCTTCTGCCAAGTCTACTACGGTTTTTCATCTTTCAATTCCAGCAAATACAGTGAAAATTGTAATAAATTGTTTGCACATAAAGAACAGTGTTTAACTTTCACATTTAAAAAAATGGTGAAACATAAAAAAGTGAATTTTTAAAGCTGAATATGAATAAAATTAAAATGACGCCATTTTCACTGTCTTTCCATTTTTTTATACCAGTTGCAGTTGAGTCGTGTAACCGGTAATCTGTAAAAAAAAAAAAAAAAAAAAAAAACAATGATTAACTCTGGTCGAAGAATAAACCTCTAGTTTGTATCCAATAAAATCTTCCTAATATTCCATAATCTTGCCGATATCCAAGTTTGACGTCAAACATTAGAAGTGCTTGAAACTATATGGTTACTAATGTATCAGAGTTAGTTACAAAACGGAGTTATTTACGCGCCAAGCTATGTTCCATTAAATAATGTCAAATTACTTTTATTCAATTATAGATCTTTCATTAACAAAATTCCATACCTCAAATAACACTGACAATGATAAAGTTAGTTATGCAAAAGGTTTAGTAATATTATTTTTGGTGAATACTTAAACCGAAGATTTTTTTGCATTTCTCTAAAGAGCATAATAACACGCAGAAATAAATTCATTTCTCCTATGTTTAGCTGCTAGGGCTGTGTGTAGGTCGAAAAGGCTTTATAATGATCGAAAAATTATCTAATCAGAATTTCAGGTACTCGTTTTTTCATATTCAGCCTGAAATGATAAATCGACAAATATTATTTATTCCATTCGCCACCATTGACATTACAAAGTTTTTCCGTACATTGAACGCGCCAAAACATTGGCTGAGATGTTTTGTTCTCAAAGCTGGCATACGGGAAGTGCTGGGTTCAAACCCCTGTCGTGCTCGTTGACCTAACTGTTCGGAGTTTTTCGTGGTTTTCTTCGAACCTTGCCGTAAATACGGGTTAGGATCCCTTAGAAAGATCCCCATGGAGGGCACTCCTCCCAGGGTCTACATCCCTCGTGTAGATAATCGGCCGTCATAAAATCAACCAACCGTACATTGGAAGCATTGTCTTTTTTGGTAAAACTTTGCTTCAGAATGAAAAAACCCCATAAATTTAGCAATCGCTAATTTCAAAAGTCGCCTAATCTTCTGTAATCTGAATCGTCGTCCAGAGTAACCTTCAAACATTAACGAAACATCCAACAATATAGTAAAATGCCAACTGGCAGGTGACCGGAATACGGACTGTTAGTCCAATGTCTTTTAAAAACCTTCCTGAAAGAAGGGAAGACATGCAGAAAAAACTAAAAAGAAATGACGAATCAAAAAGAGCATCGAAAATTCATTTCAGCAAACAATTTTTATTGCAAAATGTAGCCTTTTATGATAGTAATAACGCATAAATGAACACATCTCCTTAAGAATATTCTTTGGTTCCTAACTGTTGAAACAGTGAATATTTCTATAAGTGAAATTGGCGATATATTAAGAAAATAATAAAATAAAAATAAAAGAATAGACAATATTCGCTGGTCTGAGTTCGAGGCTATAAAAATAATATGTTTGGTGAAAACAAACCGGCATGTTTCCGTAGTAAATTTTTAAATGTCTAAAATTTAATTATTTTACAATATGTGTTTGAGTGGCAGACATTCACTAAAATTTAAATATTTGATCCCATATTCATAACAATAACTGCTATTTATATAATTTGCATTTGAATATAAAAATTTACTCCAAGAAGATCTTGTATACACGAAAAAACACTATTATTGCTAATACCCCTCAAGCTTATGTCACGCTTATGCATTTTTGGCTTAAAATCACATTGCTTGGCGACAAAAGTAAAATCAAAACCGTAAATAAACAAATAACATGTAACTCATAAATGCAGTCATTTTTAAAATTACATCTGCTAGCTCCTCCTGTAAGACACATGATAGAGGAGTTATATATAAAAAAAATTAACAGAAAGAAAAAAAGGAAAAAAAAATTACTCATATTTTATTAAATCAAATTATCAGATGCATCTTTGTTAGCCTGACGCAAACGATAAATCGCCAAATATTGGCTTAATCTGAATTGCAATCTCATGCATTGCAAATATTTTTAAGCATTACAAACATTCCTTTGGGGTTTAAATTAAATATTATGCCTCATTAAAACAGTTTTTTTTCTTTCTTTTTCTTTTTTTTTGAGGGGAGGGGGTATTTTAAATAAAATTAATAACAGAATTGTTCTTTTATTTTTCTATGTGTTTGCATTATTTTCTGATATAGCCGTTTCAATTCTTTCGCCAACGATAATGGTCGCCAAAAAATGACCTAAGGTAACCTTATCGTCCAAAATAACAGAACTTTCCATCATAATTCTATAACTAATATACGTAGAACTATGTGTTATATACTAAAACCTTCCCTGAAAAATTATCTATCCAACAGTGCAAGTTCCATCAAATTCCATTCAGCAGAGTTCGAGTTATAAAAGAACGGAACGAAATTTCCGTTTGTGTTTTATATATATAGTAGATAGATAATGGAAAATTAGCGCTCTTACAAGTAAAATTACTTCGCGAATGTGTCAAATATTAGCAGTTTTGAATTTTAATGCAGTCTTAATTAACAGTTAAAAAATGCCTGCTTTTATTAATCAGTGATTGTTATAAACGGTAGCCATTGCATTTTATACATTTGACGAATATTTCTTTGTTGGAATAATTATGACACTACATGAATTGTTGATACATTTTATTCTTTAACAATAAAAGTTTTTCAAGAATAGTCTATTCTGTTTATTGTTTTCTTTATTCACAAAGTTAACCTTTTTTTTCTGCTATGCTTCACAGCAATCCCAGACGTCTAAGGTAATTACTTAAACGCCTTAATTTCGGAATGTAGTTTATGTAGTTTTCATTCCAAAGAACATTCTCATTCAAAAATAGGAAAATGTCGATGTCTTTATCAAAATAAATGTCATTGAAAAGAAGCTCGAATTGTGCATTTCAGAAACATAACTGGGAAAGCTATTTTTACAGATGAACTTTTCTTGGGGAAAACTTGCATATTTTTTCATCGTATCAAGTGATGTGTTATTTATTATGCTTATTTGATCTAGTAACTTAATTGGATATTCTTTGTAATCACTTTAAAAAAAAAAATGTATTTACTGTCATACATACCAAATTTGATTATCATTTGGAGGACTTTTAGTTATAATGATCCCTTGTAAATACCGCTTCGGTGAAGCGTAAGTGGTACTTTTGTATTATCTGCCACTGCCAGCTTTTATTAACCAAAGCTTTCATGTTATGGATATATTCATGAACTAGCTGAGCTACGCCCGTCTAGACGGTCGTTACTGAGGCCCTCAGAAAAAAGATAAACGCACGTGATTTAGTTTGAATTACTGTCTAAATACTGGAAAAAATACAAATTCGGCGTTTCATCGTATTATAAAAACGAAAGGCGTAATCTTATTACGTCATTTGATGAGAAACTAAAAGTTAGTTTGTAGAAGCACAAACAGTAGATTTTTATTATACGCAAACTATGCTTTAAACAAATTTTAATTAATTCGTTAAAAAGTAAATTCACAAAATACTTTAAAAGAAAAAAAAAACATTTTTTGTTTTTATACAGAATTTGCAAGCATTAAAAAAAAAGGACTTACTTAAATAGAGTATCTATATATTAATCGCTCAAATTCTAATAAGCATAAAATTATGCATAAAATAAATGTTTTTACGATATATGTCTATCTCGTTTGAAGTCACGCACAGCACTCTTCCCTGCCGACTTCATTCGATTTTTTTTTTTTTTTTTTTTTTTTTTTTTTTTTTTTTTACAGCAGATTACATCGTGAACGATTACTTCATTGTTTAATATTTTAAACGTTCACAATGAATGTTTTCTGTTTAGAAAATTTTCAGAAGTGTTAACATTGTTTATAATGATGATGTAACAATATTTGCCTGTAAGGTGCAACAATACAAAATTAACAGTCACAATGCACTCAACAACGGTACAAAAAAGTACAAACACCTGGCCCATACGAAAAAGTAAAGCGGGCATCCTGGACTTGTTGATGACAGTAAAATGCTTTGCACTTTTATTATATTGATGTATTTAAATATTCATCTACGTATGTGTGTACGTGTGCATTCATATGCATTCATTCACATATGCACACGCATTCACAATTATATATGTGTATGTATTCATTCATTATATCTGTGTATTTATTCATTATAGCTATTTTTTCATGTATTTTTAATTTCATTGTATGTCTGATAAAATTTTCAGGACATTCACATTTTTAGCCGATTTTCGAGGACACGCAGTCCAAGTAAGGTCACAAATATAAAACAATCGGTTATATATAAATATGTATTACAATATGTAATTGCCTTTATAGAAAAATAAAAAAACGCTTTCGATTCCAAATCCCTTCAGTATAAAAGCTAGAAAGTTTCATAACAAAATGTATCCATGTATATGTTAGAGAGGTTCGCATTATTAAGTGGGAAAAATATATATTTTTAAGAATAGGCTTAAGATATTTGCTATACAATATATGGTTGTTGATGCAACTAAGACTTTATACACATTGCTGTTGCATTTTATTACTTAACAATCAGAAACGTCTAACAATGGTCTACATTGTTCATTCATCAATGAGAATTTGCTCTGTTGTCTATTATATTCATAGCAATCTCATACGTGAACCGTAATTACTTGAACATAGTAAGTTTTGAAAATATCAGTGTGGTTATTGTTTTTTTAATAACAAAAACTTTTTGTCTGAAAAAAATGCGAATTGTCTTTGTGAAATTGAATGTACTTTACAAAAAGCTAAGATTGTGGATGTCAAAACCGATAAGATATATCTGCCAAAGCACCTTTCATGTTACAGAATTTTGCATCAAATTAGGTTATATTTTGTTTATTATGTTTTCGTAATCTAACAAATTTACGGCATCTTCGCTTTAATAAATTTTAAACACATAATTTACAGTCATACGCCAATTTGTATTGAATTTTGGAATGGTTTATATTTAAAATGGTCCCTTGTAAATATCACAGTGGAATAGCATTTATACATACACAGAAACCAAATAGATTCTTTTACAGAAATACATACAATCGGAAAAACTTCCATCTGTTGTGTATGCCAATAACTCAAGTCCTCTTAATGCCGGTATCTTGAAACCTCTTGTATTTAGGCTGATTAAACTATGCAGCTTTACCCTGTAAAGATTTTCCGGTTGTCAGTTTTCACAGTCCTATATTGACCATAGTCCTATATTTACCATAAATGTATAAAAGCCATTAATTAAAATATTTTTGATCAGCCCTGTATATGATCTATAGAAATTTTACACTCCACATGTTATACACAAAACATTGAAAACGCTCAACACAACTGAAAACCCATTTCAAAAAATTATTATTCGTAATAGGCTCTTTGATTTTTTTCTCCATTATATCATTTTTATCCAATATCATCTTCCCTTCTTTGATAGTTTTGTATGTTACTGTATCTACAAATGCTATATTACTACCATGTTACTATTAATAAAAGAGTGGTTTCTCTCTGCTTTTTAGGTCTCTGAATTGTGAAACAAGTGTTTGGTCCCGACTTTCTCTAACGGCGTGTTTCTTGGAATCATAGGATTAAAACAGGTAACACGCAATTATATCATTCTTTTATTATTTTTTTTTTTTTGCAATTTATCCTTTCTTTCAATTTTTGTTTATCCTAACTTGATAGTTTGTATGTTACTGGACACACAATTAGTACATAATTGTGCATCCACTCCAATAGTTTCCTTGTGCCGCTACCCCTCCTAAAATGTTCGGCCGATGACCATTAAATACAGCCCACTGATATCTGCCACAATTAGCACTGTTCACGTAAAACATTCTGAACCAATTCACGTTCATCATGAATAATTATAGATCATGAATGCTATATATTTAACGTTAAAAGTGTAAAGTGCTCGCGAGCGATTTTTTAAATTACTTAGTACGTGTGAAGTTTCGACCCAGGGTCTTTCCTCCATGTGTCAATAAAGTTGAACAATGTTGCATACGTTAAATAGAAAATAGGGTGGTATTAACGCAAACTCTGTCATCGCATAGTTGCAAGAATATACATGAACACTGTGGAAACGTTAAATTAAAAATATAAATGACGATAGATGTATTCAAGATAACTTTCATATTTTAATTACACATCTTGACTAAACATACAGCAAAATAGTTACACGGGCAAACTTATATTTACACACAAAAAAAAACAAAAAAAAAACAGATGTAATTTCGAATATTCACTCTTTTAATATTTTTCAGTGTCTTAAAAACAAAACGACGCTTTTTTCAAAACGAAGTTTTTGAGTCCATTAGCATCTCGGGGTTCCATTAGCGAAGGAAAAGTTTCAGTTTTAATTTATGAGTCACTGCGGAGTGAAATAGCATGAAGCTGGCCAGAAAATACTCCCCCCGTTGAGTTTGTCCTTGTTAAAACTCAACCATAGTCGAGGACAGGTTCATGAGGTCTATAAACGTTCTGGGGGTTCGAACTTTCCAGGTGCACCGCTCGGAATACTGCAGAAGAAAACAAGACTATCTATACCTTTTCCCCATATTTTGTCAGGTATGGACCAGCCAAATCAATTCCTGAGACTTGAAAAACTGCTGCTGCTCTAGTTCGATCTGCAGGGAGAAGGGGAAATGGCACTTCAGTATGTTTTACCTTTTTCTTCTTGTAGATAACACATTCGTTGATTATACTTCGTATCCCTTTTAAAATCCAAAATCTTTTTCTCAAAATAGTCAAGACAGTAGATGTTACAACATGCTTGCTCAATAAGCCTTTTCACTACTGCGTGTTTCGAAGGGAGAATCACTGGAGCAATAAAATCATATATTTCGTCTTCATTAGTAAGTCTTGATTTCAATCGCAATAGTCCATCATCATCTTTAAAGCTTGGAAAGAGATTTTCTTACCATTTTCATGAGAAAAGCATTCTGTCTGCGCAGCACGGAAAAGTACTTTCTGTGCACTCAATATTTCTTCTTCTGTAAGGAGTGCATGTTTTCGCAAATCACGAGCTTTGGGGTGAAATCGCACAATCCAAGCTACACTCTCACTAGTTTGGAAAATTTCAAGATTATTTTTGATAATTTAGAAACAATCGTCTTAAACTCTACATTGCCAGCAGAAACAACTGTCTTTCGTTTTTCTTGTTCACCTTCATTTTCATTAACATTGACAATTGATCTGGGCCATTGTTCTTTTGAATTATTTAACCATGACGGTTCTAGCCATCATTGGGCATTCAAAAGTTGCTTAACTCCACATCCTCTGGATGGAAGATCAGCGGAATTCAGCTCACCATGAATATGAAACAAATTTTCAGTCTCTGTGAGTTGTCTTATTTCTTTCACTCTATTAGAGACAAACATTGACCATTGTTCTTTTCATTTAATTCAACTAAGAACTGTTGAAGAATCGGTCCAAAGGTAGGCATCAGCGCTTTCAACTTCCACCTCTTATACATTTAAATAATCTTGCTCCAATAGTAGCTGACATTAACTCCAACCGTGGAATTGTTATCTTTTTCATTGGTGTTAACCGTGATTTGGCTTGCAGTGAATTGACATTCACCGTACCATCAGTGGACTCGCTTCTTAGAAAAATACAGGCGAAATAAGCATTTTGACTTGCATCAACAAAAGTGTGCAAGCTTAAATAGGATGCTTCTGTGGCACCGATCCATCTTGGAATTTTTACAGATTTCAAATCATGTAAATCTTTAAACCACTTAAGAAATTTCCTTTTAATGTCTTCGTTTACTTCTGCGTCCCATGGTTCCTTTGTTTTCCAAATAGCTTAAAGCAAGAGTTTAGGTTGTATTAACTCAGGAGACACAAATCCTAGAGGATCGAAGACTCTACTGATAAGGGACAAGATTTTTTGCTTAGTTATTTTTTCTGATCCGTTAAGATTCAAAATTTCTTAATCGATTTCAAGAGTATCGGAATTCTTATCCCATATTAAGCCCAATACAGATGTTTTGGAATCTACTGGAGGAAAAGTATCGCCGCTATTGTATGTAGTACTTTAAAAACATCTAAGATCAAATTTTGCTCTTTCCATTACTTCCGCAGATGTTTCTACAAAATAATCTAACTCTGAAGTATTGTGCACTCTTGTAACACACTTGTCTACATGAAAACGGTCACGCAATTTAACCACTCATTCTTTGGAGCATTCTCCTTTCAATTTATTCTTGTGACAAATGGTGATGAATAACTGCCATAAGAAGAAACGGCCAACTTCTAACCCCAAAAATACAACGAGTATGGCGGAGAATTCTTATAAAGCCATTATCATCATACCAAAGAAATCGTAAAAAATTTCTGTCATTCTGGTGTAAAGAGATCTGCAAAAAAGATCTTATATCAGAAATAACAATTTCATAAAGACGAAATCTGTCTAATATCAAAGGAATAGTTTCAATAAAATTAATTCTGTCTCTAAAAAATCATGCAATGAGAGGAAATTAGTTATCTTAGCCGAAGAATCAAAGACAGGCCTTATTTTCATAGAAGGCAGTGAGGAAGTTTCTTTTATTGTGGGACGATGAGGGAGATAATGAGCAACAGATAAGAATATCTGATTTTCACGAATTTCATCAATTAGTCCTTCATGAAGACATTCTTCAAAAAATTGATGGTATTTCTCTATATACCCAGTTTTCTCTAATTTCTTGGTAGTATCCATTTCCTCTTCCAATTCTCTATCTCTCATCGCTTTTTTTATATCGCCCATCCAGGTCTTTCGTAGTCTTCCTCGTTTCCTTTTTTTCTATAGCGTTTCTATAAAATCCTATCTATTTTTTTTATATTTCATAGCGGGGTTTATAATCCTTAGTAGTCAGAAACAGTGTCGAATTCCCATCAGGTCGGTTGAAGTATATTCCCGACCTTTATGTGCCACCGTTTGAGTAGGAGGTTTACCTCGATTTGCGTTATACGAGATACAGACACACTACATTGTACACTGACATACTCTCACGAAAGGCAAGCGTCAAAAGATTCCTTGACATGCTATAGGATAAGCTAATTACGCAACTTTGCCATGCTCTTTGTGGGCCGAAATAGCATCAACATGCTATCAGGTGAGTTGAAGTATATCCGAGACCTACAGTTGCACACCTAATCAGACTGAGATTTCCCTCGATTTGCTGTACCAGTAAGACAGATAGGCTACATTGTACAATCACATTCTACCTCCGATGGCAAGCGACAAAAGCTCCGACAATTAAAACCGGTAACGCGCAATTATATCAATATTTGAGTGTCCTCTCTTGATAGTTTTGTAAAAAGAAGTGTTTATTATTGTAAAAGAAATATTATTTTTTTTTGTATTCCATTGTGTAGATTAGATAGCTGAATTGAGAAAAGAGTGGCTGTGCCTTGGAATACAAAGAGTTGTGATAGGTAAAATGCCACAGATTCTTATAAATATGGTCATTACGCGTCATGAGTTTGAAGAATAATTCAGTGTTACAAAAAATATGACATTCCACTCATTGTTGATGCAGTTTATAATCGTTAACAATCAGAAAATGTCAACAATGGTTTGCTTTGTTCATTCTTAAATTACAATTTTTTACTCTTATTTTCCATATTATACAGCAATCTGTGTTTTTCTTGCTTTTAAAAAAAAATAGGTATAGAGTTTTCTCTTATAAGACAGTTTTCGTCTAAAAAAACGTAAAAGAAGGCGAATTTCATTTCTCAAATCCCACTGAAACTATTTTATATGGAGTTCCGATAGATTTCGTAAACATATCAAGGTAAGCTAATTCTATAAATTCACTTTTCATAGAGAAATCGTCTATAATTTTGTACCTAAGCAGGTGACATTTCATTTATTATGCTTTATTGATCGAATAACTTTATTGCACCTTAATTTTAAGCACTTATTTTGAAAAGTTTGTTTACTCTCGTACATGTATTTTGATTAACTTTTTAATGATTTTTATTCATAATGGTCCCTTGTAAATATTAGAGTGAAACAGCGTTTATACGTACAATGTTAAAATTTACCTTAAAATGATGATTAATTTATCATTTTTTTTACACCCACTCTACTAGAATATGATAGAAACACTATTAATTTATAAAGTTTTCGTTTGAACAATGGTAAAAAATACAATATAGTTAGGCAATTTTCTATGAATATAGTATAATGAAACTAATTTTATATGTGTCCTGACCAATAAGAAAATCTCATAATATAGTTATGGCTGCTTAAAAATATTTTTTCAACAACTAAAATAGTGAAACTTTCTGGTACATTCACAGACTTAGTTTTCTTAGCGTCAAATTTTATCATGACTTTTGAAGTGATTTGGATTAAAATTGTGTTTTTCCTTATGGGAAAAATCTGTTGCATTTTGATTTATAATTTATAGCTTTACGATGCAGAGATTTCTTATACTGTTCTACCACGATGCTCATATCAAAACATCAACTTTAACGTCATTTTCTGAAAGATCGTTTGACTTCATAAGAAAATGGAAAAGAATATTTAGTTTGTTTATATCTGATTAAGAATATCTGCAAATTTGGTGCTCTTACAAATAAAATTGCTTGCTAATGTGTCAAAAATAAACATTTTGAATTTTAACTCCGCTTCAATTAACAGTTAAAAAATTCCTGCCTTTATTAATCAGTGATTGTTATAAACGATAGCCATTACATGTTAATGAATTTGATGAATATTTCTTTATTGGAACAATTATCACACTACATGAAATGTTGATTTATTTTAATCTTTAAGAATCAAAATTTTTCAAATGTAATCTATTCTTTTTATTCTTAAATAACAATGATCATCTGTTTCTCCCATGTTTACACAGCAATCTCAGACGTGTAACGTAATTATTTAAACGCCTTAATTTCGGAATGTAGTTTATTTAGTTTTAGTTCCAAAGAACATTATCATTCAAAAAGAGGAGAATTTCAATGTCTTTATCAAAATAAATGTATTTTAAAAGGAACTCGAATTGTGAATTTCAGAAACATAACTGGGTAAGCTATTTTTACAGTTTCCACTGCTCTTGGGGAAAACTTGCATAATATTTCATCGTATCAAGTGATGTTTTATTTATTATGCTTATTTGATCTAGTAACTTAATTGGATATTATTTGTAATCACTTTTAAAAAAATGCATTTACTTTCATATGTACGAAATTTGATTATCATCTGGAATGGCTTTTAGTTATAATGATCTCTTGTAAATTCCATAGCGGCGGAGCGTAATTGGTACTTTTGTATTATCCGCCACTGCCCGCAATTATTAGCCAAAGACTTCATGTTATGCATATATTAAGTAAATATTCATGTACGTATGTGTGTATGCATGCATTCGTATGCATTTATTCACATATTCACATACATTCACATGTTTATGTATGTATGTATTCATTCATTATATCTATGTTTTCATGTATGTTTTATTAATTTCATTGTATGTGTGAACTAATTGTGAGGACATTCACATTTTTGGCCGATTTTCGAGGTCACGCAGTCAAGTAAGTTCGCAATTGAAAAACTATCGGTACGTAATACATTTATAGAACAATGGAAAAACGCTTTTGATTCCAAATCACTTCAGTATAATAGCTTGAAAGTTTCATAACAAAATGTCTCCATGTATGTGTTAGAGAAGTTCACGTTATTGAGCGGGAAAAGTATTTTTTTAAGAATAGCCTTAAGGGGATATTTGCTATATACAATATGTGATTGTTGATGCATTTAAGACGTTATATACATTGTTGTTGTATTTTATTACTTAACAATCAGAAACTTCCAATAAAGATCTATATTGTTCCATTGTTCATTCATAAATCAGAATTTTTTTCTGTTGGCTACTAATATTCACAGTGTAATATCATCCGGGAAACGTAATTACTTGAACATAGTAAATTTTGAAAATAACTGTAGTTTTTTTTTTCTTTTTTTTCTTTTAACTATGAAATCGTATTTGTGTGAAAAAACGCAAATTGTCTTTGTGAAGTAGAACGTATTTTACGAAAAGCTTTGCTTGTGGATAAAAAATATTTGGCTAAAGCACTTTTCTAGCAACTGTTGCAGAATTTTGTATCAAATTAGGTAATACATTATTTATTATGTTTAATGTAATCTACTAATAACTTTATTTCATCTTCGTTTTAATAATTTTTAAATGCATAATTTACTGTCATACGCCAAATTGGATTGGTTTGGAATGCCTTTTTTAAACTTAAAACTGTCCCTTGTAAACATCACTCTGGAAAAGCGTTTACATACTAAGGAACCAAATATGATCTTTTACAGAAATACATACAATCGGGAAAACGCACATCCGATGTATATGCCTATAATTAAAGTCCTCTTAATGCCGGCATCTTTAAATCTCTTGTATTTAGGCTGATTAAACTACAGCTTTACACTGAAAAGATTTTTGGGTTGTCTGTTTTCGCAGTCTTATATTGATTATAGTCTGAATATGTGGATGATTATGGGTTGCGATTTCACTACAACTAGCGAATGAATCATTTCAATTCACTTTCCTTCACTGCTCATTACATAACATTTTTTCATCTTACGACAACGCGCGAAATATATAAAATCCATTATTCGACTACTTTGGATCAGCCCTGTATATGATATATAAAAATTTTACACTCCACGTATTATACACAAAATTTAGTTAATGTAGAAAACGCTGAATACAATTGAAAACCCTCTTCAAAAAATTTTCATTCATAACAGGTAAATCTATCAGTCTGATTTTTTCCCCCCAATAAATGATTCTTTTCAAATATAATCTACCCTTCTTTGATAATTTTGAATGTTACTGTATATACAAATGCTATATTACAAGCATGCTACTTTGCAGAAAAGAGTGGTTGCCCCGTTTCACTCTGTTATTTATTTCTCTGAAATGTGAAAAGAGTGTTTGGTCCCGACTTTTTCTAACGGCGTGTTTCATGGAATCATAGGATTAAAATAGGTAACACGAAATTATATCACTCTTTTATTTGTTTTTCACAATTTAGGATTTCTTTCAAATTTTGTCTTCCCTACCTTGATATTTTTGTATGTTACGGGACACACAATTCGTAATTTCCCTCGTTGATAGGAATGAGCGAAGCATTTGTGAATCCACATCAATAGTTTCCTTGTGACGCTATCACTCCTAAATTTTCGGCAGATGACCATTAAAGAGAGACCACTCATATCTGCCACGATTGCCATGGTTCGCGTAACATATTCTGATCTAATTCACGTCCATCATGAATAATTATAGATCACGAATGCTATATATTTAACGCTAAAAGCGTAAATTGCTCGCGCGCGATTTTTTAAATTACTTCGAGTGTGTGAAGTTTCCCCCAGGGATCGCAACTCATGTGCCAATACATTTGAACAATGGTTACATACTTTAAATAAAAAATACGGTGGTATTAACGAGAATTCTGTCATCGCATTAGTTCCAAGAATATTGGATGAATACCGTTCTTACGCAGAGTTCAAATTTAAAATGCACAAAGCTTCTATAAAATCCAATATATATTTTTATATTCTGTAGCGGGGTTTATAATCCTTAGTAGTCAGAAATAGCGTCGAATTACCATCAGTTTGGTTGAATTCTATTCCCGACCTCTGCTTGCCACCGATTTAGAAGGATTTAGAAGGAGATTTCCCCCGATTTGCTTTATGTGAAATGCATATATACTATATTATATACTGACATACTCTCACGAAAGGCAAGCGTCAAAATTCCCCTTGACATACTATGGGATAAGCTAATTACGCATCTTCGCCGTGTTCCTAGCGGGCAGGAATAGCATCAAGATGCCATCAGGTGAGTTTGAAGTATATTCGCGACCTGCACTTGCACATCGATTCAGACGGAGGCTTCTCTCGATTTGCTGTGCCAGTAAGACAGATAGGCTACATTGTACAATCACATTCTACCTCCAATGGCAAACGACAAAAGCTCCAACAGTTAAGATCGGTAACGTGTTTTCTCTCTGAATTTATTTGCTCTCCTATCATCATTCTATTCAATATTCGAGTGCCTTCTCTTGATAGTTTTGTTAACAGAAGTGCATGTTATTGTAAAATAAATACTATTTTATTTTGTAATCTGCTGTGTATATGACTGGGGGTTATCCTGTTTTCTCTCCATTTTTCAGATCTCTGAATTGAGAAAAGAGTGTGTGTTCCTTGAAATCCAAAGGTTATGATAGGTAAAATGCATCTGATTCTTGCAATGTGGTCATTACACGTCATGCGTTTGAATAATAATTCATTGTTTCAACAAATATGACATTACACTCATTATTGATGCAGTTTGCTTTAAACAATCAGAAAATGTCAACAACGGTTTACTTTGTTCATTCTTAAATTACTATTTTTCACTGTTATTTTCCATATTATACAACAATGTTATACCTATGATTTTCTTACTTAAAAAAACATACTTATGTAGTTTAAAATCGTATAAAACCGTTTCCGTATGAAAACCATAAAAAAAGGAGATTTTCCTTTCCGAAATCTAAATGAAACAACTTCATATGGAGCTCTGATATCAGATTTCATAAACATATATGCACTTTTCATAGAAAAATCTCCTGTAATTTTGTATAGCTAAGCAGGTAATGTTTTATGTATTTTGCTTTATTCATCGAATAACTTCATGGTACTTTCTCTTTAAGAACTTGCTTTAAAAAGTATGTTTAGTCTAATACATGGATTTTGATTAACTTTTGGAATGATTTTTATTCATAATGGTCCCTTGTAAATATCACTATGAAAGAGTGTGTATACGTACACTGTTAAAATTTTCTGTAAAATAATTATTAATTTATTATTTGTTTTATACTCCCTTCACTATTTTAATAGAATATGGTAGACGCACTATTAATCTAAAAAGTTATCGCTTGAACAGTGGTAAAAAATATATAGTTCGGCAAATTTTCCCGGAATATAGTGAAATGAAACTAATTTTATATGTGTCTTGACCAATGAGAAAGTCTCATAATATAGTTACAGCTGTTTAAAAATATTTTTTCAACGACTAAAATAATGAAACTTTCTAGCACATTCACAGGCAGTTTTCTTAGCGTGAAATTTTATGCACGACTGTTGAAGTGATTTGGATTCAAATAGTGTTTTTCATTACTGGAAAAGTATGTTGTATTGATTTATAATTCATTGCTTTACGATGAAGAGCTTTCTTATACTGTTGTACCAAGATACTCATATCAAAACATTAACTTTAACGTCGTTTTCTGAAAGATCGTTAGGCTTCATAAGAAAATGGAAAATGCTATTCGATTTGTTTGTATCTGAATAAGAATATCTGCAAATTTGTGCTAGTACAAGTAAAATTACTTCGCAAATGTGTCAAAAATAGACATTTTGAATTTTAATGCCGCTTTAATTAACAGTTTAAAAATGTGTGCCCTTATTAATCAGTAATTATTATAAACGATAGCGATTGCATGTTAATTAATTTGAAGAATATTTTGTTGCTCGAACAAATATGACACTAAAGTAATTGTTGACACATTTTATTCTTTAACAATCAGAATTTTTCAACAATAATCTATTCCAATTATTCTTAGATCAGAATGATCCTCTGTTTCTCCCCTGTTACACAGCAATCCCAGATGTGTAACGTAATTACTTAAACGCCTTAATTTCGGAATGTAGTTTATGTATATTTTATTCCAAAGAGCATTCGCATTCAAAAAGAGGATAGTTTCTATGTCCTTATCAAAAGAAATTTCATCGAAAAGAAGCTCGATTTGTGCATTTCAGAAACGTAACTGGGTAAGCTATTTTTACAGATGCACTTTTCTTGGGGAAAACTTGCATAATTTATATCGTATCAAGTGATGTTTAATTTATTATGCTTATTTGATCTAGTAACTTAATTGGTTATTCTTTGTAATAGCTTTTAAAAATGCATTTACCAAATTTGCTTGTAATCTGGAATGGCTTTTAATTATAACGATCCATTTTAAATTCCATAGTGGCGGAGCGTAATTGGTACTTTTGTATTATCCGCCACTGCCAGCAATTATCAGCCAAAGATTTCATGTTATGCATATATTTCTGGATGTAAGTAAATATTCATGTACGTATATGTGTATGCATGCATTCTCATGTATATGTATGTATATATTCTTTCATTATATCTCTGTTTTCATCTATGTTTTATTAATTTCATTATATGCCTGATCGAATTGTGAGGACATTCACATTTTTGGCTGATTTTCGAGGTCACACAGTCAAGTAATGTCGCAATTGAAAAAATATCGCTTATCTATCGATATGTGATACATTTATAGAACAATGGAAAAACGCTTTCGATTGCAAATCACTTCAGTATAATAGCTTGAAAGTTTCATAACAAAATGTCTCCATGTATGTGTTAGAGAAGTTCACGTTATTGAGCGGGAAAAGTTTTTTTTTTTTTTTTTTTTTAAGAATAGCCTTAAGGGGATATTTGCTATATACAATATGTGATTGTTGATACAATTAAGACGTTATATATATTATTGTTGCATTTTATTACATAACAGTCAGAAACTTCCAATAAAGGTTTATATTGTTCCATTGTTTATTCATAAATCAGAATTTTTCTCTGTTTTCTACTATATTCACAATAATCTCATCCAGGAAACGCAATTACTTGAACATAGTAAATTTTGAAAATAACTGTAGTTTTTATTTATTTATTTATTTATTTTGTTAAATATGAAATCGTTTTTGTCTGAAAAACTCAAATTTTCTTTGGGAAATAGAACGTACTTTACAAAAAGCTATGCTTGTGGATGTCAAAAACATATACGGAGAAGATTATTTTGCTAAAGCACTTTTCTCGTAACTGTTAGAGAATTTTGTATCAAATCAGGTGACATTTTATTTATTATGTTTTTGTAATCCACTAAAAACTTTATGGCATCTTCGTTTTAATAATTTTTAAATGTATAATTTACTGTGATATGCCAATTTGGATTGGTTTTTGGAATAGGTTTTTTACACTTAAAACTGTCCCTTGTAAATATCACAATGGAATAACGTTTATACAGACTGAGGAACCAAATATAATCTTTTACAGAAATACATACAATCGGGAAAACGCACATCCGATGTATATGCCTATAATTAAAGAAGTCCTCTTAATGCCGGCATCTTTAAATCTCTTGTATTTAGACTGATTAAACTACAGCTTTACTCTGTAAAGATTTTTCGGTTGTCTGTTTTTGCAGTCCTATATTCACGATAATTAGAATAGGTGGGAGATTATGGGTTGTAATTTCGCTACAGATAGCGAATGAATAATATCCAATCATTTTACTCCACTGTTCATAACATTACATTTTTTCCATTATACGACAATGTGCGAAAAATATAAAATCCAGAAAAAGACTACTTTGGATCAGCCCTGTAAATAATATACAGAAATTTTACACAACACATATTATACACAAAATTTTGCAAACATTGAAAACTCTGAACACAACTGAAAACTCTCTTCAAAAAATTATTATTCGTAACAGGTAAATCTATCAGTCTTAGATTTTTTCCCGCATTATATCATGCTTTTCAAATACTATCTGCCGTTATGTGATAGTTTTGAATGCTACTGTATATACAAATGCTATATTAATAGCGAGCTACTTTGTAGAAAAGAGTGGTCGCCCCGTTTCTCTCTGCTATTTATGTCTCTGAATTGGGAAAAGAGTGTTGAGGCCCAACTTTATCTAACGGCGTGTTTCATGGAATCATAGGATTAAAACAGGTAACACGCTATTGTATCACTCTTTTAATCTTTTTTTCACAATTTATGATTTCTTTCTTATTTTGTCTTCCCTAACATGAAATTTTTGTATATTACTGGACACACAATTCGTAATTTCCCTTGTTGATCGGAATGAGCGTAGATTTTGTGCATCCATGCCAATAGTTTGACGCTACCCCCCCCCCCTACATTTTCGGCTGATAACCATTAAAGAGAGCCCATAGATATCTGCTACGATTGGTATGGTTCGCGTAATATATTCTAAGCCAATTAACGTCCATCATCAATAATTATAGATCATGAATGCTATATATTTAACGTTAAAAACGTAAATTTCTCAGAAGCGATTTTTTATATTACTTAATTATAATTACCACATGTGAACGTGTGAAATTTCGACCAGGGATCTTTACTTCACGTGCCAATACATTTGAACAATGGTTACATACTTTAAATAAAAAATATGGTGGTATTAAGGAGAATTCTGTCATCGCATTAGTTCCAAGAATATTAGATGAATACCGCTCTTACGCAGAGTTCATATTTAAAATGTACAGAGCTTCTATAAAATCCAACATATATCTTTATATTCTGTAGCGGGGTTTATCATCCTTAGTAATCCGAAATAGCGTCGAATTTCCATCAGGTTGTTTGAATTATATTCCCGACCTCTGCTTGCGACCGATTTAGAAGGAGATTTCCCCCAATTTGCCTTATGCGAAATAATTTACACTCACATACTTTTAAGAAAGGCAAGCGTCAGAATTTCCCTTCGCATGCTATGGGACAAGCTAATTACGCAACTTCGCCACGTTCCTTACGCGCAGGAATAGAAGAAATATACCATCAGATGAGTGGAAGTACATTCGGGACATGCACTTGCACACCGATTCAGACGGAGATTTCCCTCGATTTGCTGTGCTAGCAAGACAGATAGGCTACATTGCTCAATTACATTGTACCTCCAATGACAAGCGACAAAAGCTCCGACAATTAAGACCGGTAACATGCTTTCACTTTGAATTTTTTTGTTCTCCTGTTATCATTCTATTCAATATTTGAGCGCGCTCTCTTGATAGTTTTGTAAAAAGAAGTGCATGTTATTGTAAAATAAATAATACTTTATTTTGTATTCACTATGTATATGAGAGGGGGGGGGGGATGTTTTCTCTCCGCTTTTTAGTTCTCTGAACTGAAAAACGAATGTGAGTTCCTTCTAATCCAGAGGGTTATGATAGGTAAAATGCATCTGATTCTTATAAATGTGGTAATTATATGTCATGCAATTGAAGAATAATTTATTGTTACAACAGGTATGATATCACACTCATCATTGCTGATGCAAGTTTTTGTTTAACAATCAGAAAATGCCAACAATTATTTACATTGTGCATTCTGTTATTATGTCATGTGAGTGAGACAGACAAAATAGACTGCACACTTGTATACTAGCACGAGAGAGAAGTGAGAAAATATTTCAAAATTAAGATACGTAACACGTAATTTTTGTTTTTTAGATTATTTTTATCATTCTTTTAAAAAATTAGTTTGCTAGATATGTATGTTACTGTGTACACAAATACTATTTTATGTGTAATAGACAGACGTAATACATTGTACAGTGATATGTTACTTCGAAAGTCAACAAAAAAAAACGCTCTTTGACATGTTACGGGAAACGCGAATAACGCAAAAATAAATGTAAAAATTTTTCGCGAGCATTTTCATGCACTACTTAGAATAATGGAGAATTCGGCTACGGAACTCTGCTGCAGGTGCCAGTACAGTAGAAAAGTCATTAAACAAATATAAAAGTTCGGGTAGTATTAACAGCAAATATGCTTTCATACATTTGCAAGAAAATACATGAATACGGTTGTCACGAAGAGCGCAAATTTTGAAATTCAGAGAATTTCTATAAAATGAGTCTGATAAATTATGTGAACCTGTATTAATATTTGCAATTACCGTGAATATTTAAAAAGATCGTTTATATCATAAAATATGGAAGGTCGACGTTAAAACAAGGATGAGCAAGGCAGAACAAATCATCTGGACACGATAACGGTAGTGTGATAGGCTGACGTAATTAATTTTACAGTGATATTTTACTTCGAAAGTCAACAAAAAAACGCTCTTTGACATGGTATGGGAAACGCGATTTACGCAACCTCATCATACTCCTTGTGGGCAGGAACAGCGTACACTTGCCATCAGGTGAGTTGTAGAATATTCGCGACCTCCGCTTGTCATCGTTCGAAGCGGAGAGTTCCCTCGACATGTCATGTGGGTGAGACAGACAAAATAAATTGCATACTTTTATACTTACCACGGGAGGCAAGCGAGAAAAATTCTCAAAATTAGAATACGTAACATGTAATTCTTTTAATCTTAATTATTTTTATCATTCTATTTTAAAATTTGTTTGATTATATGTATGTTACTGTGTACACAAATACTATTTTATGTTGTATGTTACTGTGTATACGAGGGTCGCTGCCGCGTTTCATTCTGCTTTTTATGTATCTAAATTGTGAAAGGAGTGGGAGTTTGGACATGAATTTCTCCAACTGCGTGATTCATGGAATGCAATCGATTAAGACCGGTAACATGCATTTCTATCATTCTATAATTTTTCTTTTCACATTTTTTTATTCTTTTTAAATTTTGTGTTCTCTTCGTGAATAGTTTTGTATTTTAATGTATAAAATATTGCTATTATTTTTTATTGAAACAAATGAACTAAACTCTTTTGCGTCAAATCCTATAAAATCTTTCTGCTGCTACCCTTAAACTTTCAACAGCTGACCATCATGTTAGTTACAGTAATAGCTTTTATAACTAGAATTTTCTCGAAAGTAATATCTGAATAAAAACTTGTTCTTAAGGAAAAGTTACTCAACATAAATGCCGCAGATTTTACAATAAATGTAAAAATTTCCCGTGAGTGTTTTTATACTTTACTTAGAATACCAGAGGAAACGACTACGGAACTCTGCTCCATGTGCAGGAACAGTAGAACAGTTGTTACATACGCTATATAAAAGTTCGGGCTAACATGCTTTCATACACTTTCAACAATATACATGAATACTGTTGTCACGAAGACTGCAAATTTTGAAATTAAGAGAATTTCTATAAAATGATTCTGATAAATTATGCGAACGTATATTAATATTTGCAATTACCACGAATATTTAAAAGATCTTGTATATCATAAAATGTAGAGTGAAACATAGTAACTACGATTGGGTGGAATGTCGACGGCAAAACAATGATAAACAAGAAATAACAATTGATCTCGACACGATAACGGTAGTGTGATAGTCTAACGTAATTAATTTTACAGTGATATTTTACTTCGAAAATAAAAAAAAAAACGATCTTTGACATAATATGGGAAACGCGATTTACGCAACCTCGTCATGCTCCTTGTGGGCAGGAACAGCGTACACTTGCCATCAGGTGAGTTGTAGAATATTCGCGACCTCCGCTTGTCATCGTTTGAGGCGGAGAGTTCCCTCGACATGTCATGTGAGTGAGACAAATAAAATAAACTGCACACTTTTATACTACCACGAGAGGCAAGGGAGAAAAACTTTAAAAATTTTGATACGTAACACGTAATTATTTTAATTTTAATTATTTTTTTAATTAGATTGATGGATATGTATGTTACTGTGTACACAAATGCTATTTTATGTTGTATGTTACTGTGTATACGAGGGTCGCTGCCCCGTTTCATTCTGCTTTTTAGGTATCTAAATTGTGAAAGGAGTGGGAGTTTGGACATGAATTTCTCCAACTGCGTGATTCATGGAATGCAATCGATTAAGACAGGTAACATGCATTTCTATCATTCTATAATTTTTCTTTTCACATTTTTTCATTCTTTTTAAATTTTGTGTTCTCTTCGTGAATAGTTTTGTATTTTAATGTATAAAATATAGCTATTATTTTTTATTGAAACAAATGAACTAAACTCTTTTGCGTCAAATCCTATAAAATCTTTCTGCTGCTACCCCTAAACTTTCAACAGCTGACCATCATGTTAGTTACAGTAATAGCTTTTATAACTAGAATTTTCTCGAAAGTAATATCTGAATAAAAACTTGTTCTTAAGGAAAAGTTATTCAACATAAAAGCCGCAGATTGAACAATAAATGTAAAAATTTCCCGCGAGTGTTTTTATACTTTACTTAGAATAAAAGAGGAATCGACTACGGAACTCTGCTCCGTGTGCAGGTACAGTAGAACTGTCGTTACATACGCTATATAAAAGTTCGGGCTAACATGCTTTCATACACTTTCAACAATACACATGGATACTGTTGTCACGAAGACTGCAAATTTTGAAATTCAGAGAATTTCTATAAAATGATTCTGATAAATTATGCGAATGTGTATTAATATTTGCAATTACCATGAATATTTAAAAGATCTTGTATATCATAAATTATAGAGTGAAACATAGTATCTACAATTGGGTGGAAGGTCGACGGAAAACAATGATAAGCAAGGCAGAACAATTGATCTCGACACGATAACGGTACTATGATAGGCTGACGTAATTAATTTTACAGTGATATTTTACTTCGAAAGTCAACAAAAAAACGCTTATTGACATGCTATGGGAAACGCGATTTACGCAACCTCGTCATGCTCCTTGTGGGCAGGAACAGCTTGTAGAATATTCGGGACCTCCGCTTGTCATAATTTGATGCGGAGAGTTCCCTCGACATGTCATGTGAGTGAGACAAACAAAATAAACGGCACACTTTTATACTAACTACCACGAGAGGCGAGCGAGAAAAACTTAAAAAATTAAGATACGTAACACGTAATTCTTTTAATTTTATTATTTTTATTATTATTTTCTTAATTAGTTTGATGGATATGTATGTTACTGTGTACACAAATACCATTTTATGTTGTATGTTACTGTGTATACGAGGTTCGCTGCCCCGTTTCATTCTGCTTTTTAGGTATCTAAATTGTGAAAGGAGTGGGAGTTTGGACATGAATTTCTCCAACTGCGTGATTCATGGAATGCAATCGATTAAGACAGGTAACATGCATTTCTATCATTCTATAATGTTTCTTTTCACATTTTTTCATTCTTTTTAAATTTTGTGTTCTCTTCGTGAATAGTTTTGTATTTTAATGTATAAAATATTGCTATTATTTTTTATTGAATCAAATGAACTAAACTCTTTTGCGACAAATCCTATAAAATCTTTCTGCTGTTACCCCTAAACTTTCGACAGCTGACCATCATGTTAGTTACAGCAATAGCTTTTATAACTAGAATTTTCTCGAAAGTAATATCTGAATAAAAACTTGTTCTTAAGGAAAAGTTATTCAACATAAATGCCGCAGATTTAACAATAAATGTAAAAATTTCCCGCGAGTATTTTTATACTTTACTTAGAATAAAAGAGGAATCGACTACGGAACTCTGCTGCGTGTGCAGGTACAGTAGAACTGTCGTTACATACGCTATATAAAAGTTCGGGCTCACATGCTTTCATACACTTTCAACAATAAACATGAATACTGTTCTCACGAAGACTGCAAATTTTGAATTTCAGATAATTTCTATAAAATGATTCTGATAAATTATGCGAATGTGTATTAATATTTGCAATTACCATGAATATTTAAAAGATCTTGTATATCATAAATTATAGAGTGAAACATAGTATCAACCATTGGGTGGAAGGTCGACGGAAAACAATGATAAGCAAGGCAGAACAATTGATCTCGACACGATAACGGTAGTATGATAGGCTGACGTAATTAATTTTACAGTGATATTTTACTTCGAAAGTCAACAAAAAAACGCTTATTGACATGCTATGGGAAACGCGATTTACGCAACCTCGTCATGCTCCTTGTGGGCAGGAACAGCTTGTAGCATATTCGCGACCTCCGCTCGTCATAATTTGATGCGGAGAGTTCCCTCGACATGTCATGTGAGTGAGACAAACAAAATAAACGGCACACTTTTATACTAACTACCACGAGAGGCGAGCGAGAAAAACTTAAAAAATTAAGATACGTAACACGTAATTCTTTTAATTTTATTATTTTTATTATTATTTTCTTAATTAGTTTGATGGATATGTATGTTACTGTGTACACAATTGCTATTTTATGTTGTATGTTACTGTGTATACGAGGGTCGCTGCCCCGTTTCATTCTACTTTTTAGATATCTAAATTGGGAAAAGAGTGGGAGTTTGGACATGAATTTCTCCAACTGCTTGATTCATGGAATGCAATCGATTAAGACAGGTAACATGCATTTCTATCATTCTATAATTTTTCTTTTCACATTTTTTCATTCTTTTTAAATTTTGTGTTCTCTTCGTGAATAGTTTTGTATTTTAATGTATAAAATATTGCTATTATTTTTTATTGAAACAAATGAACTGAACTATTTTGCCTCAAATCCTATAAAAACTTTCTGCTGCTACCCCTAAACTTTCGACAGCTGACCATCATGTTAGTTACAGTAATAGCTTTTATAACTAGAATTTTCTGGAAAGTAATATCTGAATAAAAACTTGTTCTTAAGGAAAAGTTATTCAACATAAATGCCGCAGATTTAACAATAAATGTAAAAATTTCCCGCGAGTGTTTTTATACTTTACTTAGAAAAAAAGAGGAATTGACTACGGAACTCTGCTCCGTGTGCAGGTACAGTAGAACTGTCGTTACATACGCTATATAAAAGTTCGGGCTAACATGCTTTCATACACTTTCAACAATACACATGAATACTGTTGTCACAAAGACTGCAAATTTTGAAATTCAGATAATTTCTATAAAATGATTCTGATAAATTATGCGAACGTATATTAATATTTGCAATTACCATGAATATTAAAAGATCTTGTATATCATAAATTATAGAGTGAAACATAGTATCTACAATTGGGTGGAAGGTCGACGGAAAACAATGATAAGCAAGGCAGAACAATTGATCTCGACACGATAACGGTACTATGATAGGCTGACGTAATTAATTTTACAGTGATGTTTTACTTCGAAAGTCAACAAAAAAACGCTTATTGACATGCTATGGGAAACGCGATTTACGCAACCTCGTCATGCTCCTTGTGGGCAGGAACAGCGTACACTTGCCATCAGGTGAGTTGTAGAATATTCGCGACCTCCGATTGTCATAGTTTGATGCGGAGAGTTCCCTCGACATGTCATGTGAGTGAGACAAACAAAATAAACGGCACACTTTTATACTAACTACCACGAGAGGCAAGCGAGAAAAACTTAAAAAATTAAGATACGTAACACGTAATTCTTTTAATTTTAATTATTTCTATTATTATTTTCTTAATTAGTTTGATGGATATGTATGTTACTGTGTACACAAATACTATTTTATGTTGTATGTTACTGTGTATACGAGGGTCGCTGCCCCGTTTCATTCTGCTTTTTAGGTAGCTAAATTGTGAAAGGAGTGGGAGTTTGGACATGAATTTCTCCAACTGCGTGATTCATGGAATGCAATCGATTAAGACAGGTAACATGCATTTCTATCATTCTATAATTTTTCTTTTCACATTTTTTCATTCTTTTTAAATTTTGTATTCTCTTCGTGAATAGTTTTGTATTTTAATGTATAAAATATTGCTATTATTTTTTATTGAAACAAATGAACTAAACTATTTTGCCTCAAATCCTATAAAAACTTTCTGCTGCTACCCCTAAACTTTCGACAGCTGACCATCATGTTAGTTACAGTAATAGCTTTTATAACTAGAATTTTCTCGAAAGTAATATCTGAATAAAAACTTGTTCTTAAGGAAAAGTTATTCAACATAAATGCCGCAGATTTAACAATAAATGTAGAAATTTCCCGCGAGTGTTTTTATACTTTACTTAGAAAAAAAGAGGAATTGACTACGGAACTCTGCTCCGTGTGCAGGTACAGTAGAACTGTCGTTACATACGCTATATAAAAGTTCGGGCTAACATGCTTTCATACACTTTCAACAATACACATGAATACTGTTGTCACGAAGACTGCAAATTTTGAAATTCAGAGAATTTCTATAAAATGATTCTGATAAATTATGCGAACGTTTATTAATAGTTGCAATTACTATGAATATTTAAAAGATCTTGTATATCATAAAATATACAGTGAAACATTGTATCTACCATTGGGTGGAAGGTCGACGGCAAAACAATGATAAGCAAGGCAGAACAATTGATCTCGACACGATAACGGTAGTATGATAGGCTGACGTAATTAATTTTACAGTGATATTTTACTTCGAAAGTCAACAAAAAAACGCTTATTGACATGCTATGGGAAACGCGATTTACGCAACCTCGTCATGCCCCTTGTGGGCAGGAACAGCGTACACTTGCCATCAGGTGAGTTGTAGAATATTCGCGAACTCCGCTTTTCATCGTTTGAGGCGGAGAGTTCCCTCGACATGTCATGTGAGTGAGACAAATAAAATAAACTGCACACTTTTATACTACCACGAGAGGCAAGGGAGAAAAACTTTAAAAATTTTGATACGTATCACGTAATTATTTTAATTTTAATTATTTTTATTATTATTTTTTTAATTAGTTTGATGGATATGTATGTTACTGTGTACACAATTGCTATTTTATGTTGTATGTTACTGTGTATACGAGGGTCGCTGCCCCGTTTCATTCTGCTTTTTAGGTATCTAAATTGGGAAAGGAGTGGGAGTTTGGACATGAATTTCTCCAACTGGTGATTCATGGAATGCAATCGATTAAGACAGGTAACATGCATTTCTATCATTCTATAATTTTTCTTTTCACATTTTTTCATTCTTTTTAAATTTTGTTTTCTCTTCGTGAATAGTTTTGTATTTTAATGTATAAAATATTGCTATTATTTTTTATTGAAACAAATGAACTAAACTCTTTTGCGTCAAATCCTATAAAATCTTTCTGCTGCTACCCCTAAACTTTCGACAGCTAACCATCATGTTAGTTACAGTAATAGATTTTATAACTAGAATTTTCTCGAAAGTAATATCTGAATAAAAACTTGTTCTTAAGGAAAAGTTATTCAACATAAATGCCGCAGATTTAACAATAAATGTAAAACTTTCCCGCGAGTATTTTTATACTTTACTTAGAATAAAAGAGGAATCGACTACGGAACTCTGCTCCGTGTGCAGGTACAGTAGAACTGTCGTTACATACGCTATATAAAAGTTCGGGCTAACATGCTTTCATACACTTTCAACAATACACATGAATACTGTTGTCACGAAGACTGCAAATTTTGAAATTCAGATCATTTCTATAAAATGATTCTGATAAATTATGCGAACGTGTATTAATATTTGCAATTACCATGAATATTTAAAAGATCTTGTATATCATAAATTATAGAGTGAAACATAGTATCTACCATTGGGTGGAAGGTCGACGGCAAAACAATGATAAGCAAGGCAGAACAATTGATCTTGACACGATAACGATAGTATGATAGGCTGACGTAATTAATTTTACAGTGATATTTTACTTCGAAAGTCAACAAAAAAAAGGCTTATTGACATGCTATGGGAAACGCGATTTACGCAACCTCGTCATACTCCTTGTGAGCAGGAACAGCGTACACTTGCCATCAGGTGAGTTGTAGAATATTCGCGACCTCCGCTTGTCATCGTTTGAGGCGGAGAGTTCCCTCGACATGTCATGTGAGTGAGACAAATAAAATAAACTGCACACTTTTATACTACCACGAGAGGCAAGGGAGAAAAACTTTAAAAATTTTGATACGTAACACGTAATTATTTTTATTTTAATTATTTTAATTATTATATTTTAATTAGTTTGATGGATATGTATGTTACTGTGTACACAAATGCTATTTTATGTTGTATGTTACTGTGTATACGAGGGTCGCTGCCCCGTTTCATTCTGCTTTTTAGGTATCTAAATTGGGAAATTAGTGGGAGTTTGGACATGAATTTCTCCAACTGCGTGATTCATGGAAATCAATCGATTAAGACAGGTAACATGCATTTCTATCATTCTATAATTTTTCTTTTCACATTTTTTCATTCTTTTTAAATTTTGTGTTCTCTTCGTGAATAGTTTTGTATTTTAATGTATAAAATATTGCTATTATTTTTTATTGAAACAAATAAACTAAACTCTTTTGCGTCAAATCCTATAAAATCTTTCTGCTGCTACCCCTAAACTTTCGACAGCTGACCATCATGTTAGTTACAGTAATAGCTTTTATAACTAGAATTTTCTCGTAAGTAATATCTGAATAAAAACTTGTTCTTAAAGAAAAGTTATTCAACATAAATGCCGCAGATTTAACAATAAATGTAAAAATTTCCCGCGAGTGTTTTTATACTTTACTTAGAATAACAGAGGAATCGACTACGGAACTCTGCTCCGTATGCAGGTACAGTAGAACAGTCGTTACATACGCTATATAAAAGTTCGGGCTAACATGCTTTCATACACTTTCAACAATACACATGAATACTGTTGTCACGAAGACTGCAAATTTTGAAATTCAGAGAATTTCTGTAAAATGATTCTGATAAATTATGCGAACGTTTATTAATATTTGCAATTACTATGAATATTTAAAAGATCTTGTATATCATAAAATATACAGTGAAACATTGTATCTACCATTGGGTGGAAGGTCGACGGCAAAACAATGATAAGCAAGGCAGAAAAATTGATCTCGACACGATAACGGTAGTATGATAGGCTGACGTAATTAATTTTACATTGATATTTTACTTCGAAAGTCAACAAAAAAACGCTTATTGACATGCTATGGGAAACGCGATTTACGCAACCTCGTCATGCTCCTTGTGGGCAGGAACAGCGTACACTTGCCATCAGGTGAGTTGTAGAATATTCGCGAACTCCGCTTTTCATCGTTTGAGGCGGAGAGTTCCCTCGACATGTCATGTGAGTGAGACAAATAAAATAAACTGCACACTTTTATACTACCACGAGAGGCAAGGGAGAAAAACTTAAAAAATTTTGATACGTAACACGTAATTATTTTAATTTTAATTATTTTTATTATTATTTTTTTAATTAGTTTGATGGATATGTATGTTACTGTGTACACAATTGCTATTTTATGTTGTATGTTACTGTGTATACGAGGGTCGCTGCCCCGTTTCATTCTGCTTTTTAGGTATCTAAATTGGGAAAGGAGTGGGAGTTTGGACATGAATTTCTCCAACTGGTGATTCATGGAATGCAATCGATTAAGACAGGTAACATGCATTTCTATCATTCTATAATTTTTCTTTTCACATTTTTTCATTCTTTTTAAATTTTGTTTTCTCTTCTTGAATAGTTTTGTATTTTAATGTATAAAATATTGCTATTATTTTTTATTGAAACAAATGAACTAAACTCTTTTGCGTCAAATCCTATAAAATCTTTCTGCTGCTACCCCTAAACTTTCGACAGCTGACCATCATGTTAGTTACAGTAATATCTTTTATAACTATAATTTTCTCGAAAGTAATATCTGAATAAAAACTTGTTCTTAAGGAAAAGTTATTCAACATAAATGCCGCAGATTTAACAATAAATGTAAAAATTTCCCGCGAGTGTTTTTATACTTTACTTAGAAAAAAAGAGGAATTGACTACGGAACTCTGCTCCGTGTGCAGGTACAGTAGAACTGTCGTTACATACGCTATATAAAAGTTCGGGCTAACATGCTTTCATACACTTTCAACAATACACATGAATACTGTTGTCACGAAGACTGCAAATTTTGAAATTCAGAGAATTTCTGTAAAATGATTCTGATAAGTTATGCGAACGTTTATTAATATTTGCAATTACTATGAATATTTAAAAGATCTTGTATATCATAAAATATACAGTGAAACATTGTATCTACCATTGGGAGGAATGTCGACAGCAAAACAATGATAAGCAAGGCAGAACAATTGATCTCGACACGATAACGGTAGTATGATAGACTGACGTAATTAATTTTACAGTGATATTTTACTTCGAAAGTCAACAAAAAAACGCTTATTGACATGCTATGGGAAACGCGATTTACGCAACCTCGTCATGCCCCTTGTGGGCAGGAACAGCGTACACTTGCCATCAGGTGAGTTGTAGAATATTCGCGAACTCCGCTTTTCATCGTTTGAGGTGGAGAGTTCCCTCGACATGTCATGTGAGTGAGACAAATAAAATAAACTGCACACTTTTATACTACCACGAGAGGCAAGGGAGAAAAACTTTAAAAATTTTGATACGTATCACGTAATTATTTTAATTTTAATTATTTTTATTATTATTTTTTTAATTAGTTTGATGGATATGTATGTTACTGTGTACACAATTGCTATTTTATGTTGTATGTTACTGTGTATACGAGGGTCGCTGCCCCGTTTCATTCTGCTTTTTAGGTATCTAAATTGGGAAAGGAGTGGGAGTTTGGACATGAATTTCTCCAACTGGTGATTCATGGAATGCAATCGATTAAGACAGGTAACATGCATTTCTATCATTCTATAATTTTTCTTTTCACATTTTTTCATTCTTTTTAAATTTTGTTTTCTGTTCGTGAATAGTTTTGTATTTTAATGTATAAAATATTGCTATTATTTTTTATTGAAACAAATGAACTAAACTCTTTTGCGTCAAATCCTATAAAATCTTTCTGCTGCTACCCCTAAACTTTCGACAGCTAACCATCATGTTAGTTACAGTAATAGATTTTATAACTAGAATTTTCTCGAAAGTAATATCTGAATAAAAACTTGTTCTTAAGGAAAAGTTATTCAACATAAATGCCGCAGATTTAACAATAAATGTAAAACTTTCCCGCGAATATTTTTATACTTTACTTAGAATAAAAGAGGAATCGACTACGGAACTCTGCTCCGTGTGCAGGTACAGTAGAACTGTCGTTACATACGCTATATAAAAGTTCGGGCTAACATGCTTTCATACACTTTCAACAATACACATGAATACTGTTGTCACGAAGACTGCAAATTTTGAAATTCAGATCATTTCTATAAAATGATTCTGATAAATTATGCGAACGTGTATTAATATTTGCAATTACCATGAATATTTAAAAGATCTTGTATATCATAAATTATAGAGTGAAACATAGTATCTACCATTGGGTGGAAGGTCGACGGCAAAACAATGATAAGCAAGGCAGAACAATTGATCTTGACACGATAACGATAGTATGATAGGCTGACGTAATTAATTTTACAGTGATATTTTACTTCGAAAGTCAACAAAAAAAAGGCTTATTGACATGCTATGGGAAACGCGATTTACGCAACCTCGTCATACTCCTTGTGAGCAGGAACAGCGTACACTTGCCATCAGGTGAGTTGTAGAATATTCGCGACCTCCGCTTGTCATCGTTTGAGGCGGAGAGTTCCCTCGACATGTCATGTGAGTGAGACAAATAAAATAAACTGCACACTTTTATACTACCACGAGAGGCAAGGGAGAAAAACTTTAAAAATTTTGATACGTAACACGTAATTATTTTTATTTTAATTATTTTTATTATTATATTTTAATTAGTTTGATGGATATGTATGTTACTGTGTACACAAATGCTATTTTATGTTGTATGTTACTGTGTATACGAGGGTCGCTGCCCCGTTTCATTCTGCTTTTTAGGTATCTAAATTGTGAAAGGAGTGGGAGTTTGGACATGAATTTCTCCAACTGCGTGATTCATGGAATGCAATCGATTAAGACAGGTAACATGCATTTCTATCATTCTATAATTTTTCTTTTCACATTTTTTCATTCTTTTTAAATTTTGTGTTCTCTTCGTGAATAGTTTTGTATTTTAATGTATAAAATATTGCTATTATTTTTTAATGAAACAAATGAACTAAACTCTTTTGCGTCAAATCCTATAAAATCTTTCTGCTGCTACCCCTAAACTTTCGACAGCAGACCATCATGTTAGTTACAGTAATAGCTTTTATAGCTAGAATTTTCTCGAAAGTAATATCTGAATAAAAATTTGTTCTTAAGGAAAAGTTATTCAACATAAATGCCGCAGATTTAACAATAAATGTAAAAATTTCCCGCGAGTGTTTTTATACTTTACTTAGAATAACAGAGGAATCGACTACGGAACTCTGCTCCGTATGCAGGTACAGTAGAACAGTCGTTACATACGCTATATAAAAGTTCGGGCTAACATGCTTTCATGCACTTTCAACAATATACATGAATACTGTTGTCACGAAGACTGCAAATTTTGAAATTCAGAGAATTTCTATAAAATGATTCTGATAAATTATGCGAACGTGTATTAATATTTGCAATTACTATGAATATTTAAAAGATCTTGTATATCATAAAATATACAGTGAAACATTGTATCTACCATTGGGTGGAAGGTCGACGGCAAAACAATGATAAGCAAGGCAGAACAATTGATCTCGACACGATAACGGTAGTATGATAGGCTGACGTAATTAATTTTACAGTGATATTTTACTTCGAAAGTCAACAAAAAAACGCTTATTGACGTGCTATGGGAAACGCGATTTACGCAACCTCGTCATGCTCCTTGTGGGCAGGAACAGCGTGCACTTGACATCAGGTGAGTTGTAGAATATTCGCGACCTCCGATTGTCATCGTTTGAGGCGGAGAGTTCCCTCGACATGTCATGTGAGTGAGACAAATAAAATAAACTGCACACTTTTATACTACCACGAGAGGCAAGGGAGAAAAACTTTAAAAATTTTGATACGTAACACGTAATTATTGTAATTTTAATTATTCTTATTATTATTTTTTTAATTAGTTTGATGGATATGTATGTTACTGTGTACACAAATGCTATTTTATGTTGTATGTTACTGTGTATACGAGGGTCGCTGCCCCGTTTCATTCTGCTTTTTAGGTATCTAAATTGTGAAAGGAGTGGGAGTTTGGACATGAATTTCTCCAACTGCGTGATTCATGGAATGCAATAGATTAAGACAGGTAACATGCATTTCTATCATTCTATAATTTTTCTTTTCACATTTTTTCATTCTTTTTAAATTTTGTGTTCTCTTCGTGAAGAGTTTTGTATTTTAATGTATAAAATATTGCTATTATTTTTTAATGAAACAAATGAACTAAACTCTTTTGCGTCAAATCCTATAAAATCTTTCTGCTGCTACCCCTAAACTTTCGACAGCTGACCATCATGTTAGTTACAGTAATATCTTTTATAACTAGAATTTTCTCGAAAGTAATATCTGAATAAAAACTTGTTCTTAAGGAAAAGTTATTCAACATAAATGCCGCAGATTTAACAATAAATGTAAAAATTTCCCGCGAGTGTTTTTATACTTTACTTAGAAAAAATGAGGAATTGACTACGGATTTCTGCTCCGTGTGCAGGTACAATAGAACTGTCGTTACATACGCTATATAAAAGTTCGGGCTAACATGCTTTCATACACTTTCAACAATACACATGAATACTGTTGTCACGAAGACTGCAAATTTTGAAATTCAGAGAATTTCTGTAAAATGATTCTGATAAATTATGCGAACGTTTATTAATATTTGCAATTAGTATGAATATATAAAAGATCTTGTATATCATAAAATATACAGTGAAACATTGTATCTACCATTGGGTGGAAGGTCGACGGCAAAACAATGATAAGCAAGGCAGAACAATTGATCTCGACACGATAACGGTAGTATGATAGGCTTACGTAATTAATTTTACATTGATATTTTACTTCGAAAGTCAACAAAAAAACGCTTATTGATATGCTATAGGAAACGCGATTTACGCAACCTCGTCATGCTCCTTGTGGGCAGGAACAGCGTACACTTGCCATCAGGTGAGTTGTAGAATATTCGCGACCTCCGATTGTCATCGTTTGAGGCGGAGAGTTCCCTCGACATGTCATGTGAGTGAGACAAATAAAATAAACTGCACACTTTTATACTACCACGAGAGACAAGGGAGAAAAACTTTAAAAATTTTGATACGTAACACGTAATTATTGTAATTTTAATTATTCTTATTACTATTTTTTTAATTAGTTTGATGGATATGTATGTTACTGTGTACACAAATGCTATTTTATGTTGTATGTTACTGTGTATACGAGGGTCGCTGCCCCGTTTCATTCTGCTTTTTAGGTATCTAAATTGTGAAAGGAGTGGGAGTTTGGACATGAATTTCTCCAACTGCGTGATTCATGGAATGCAATCGATTAAGACAGGTAACATGCATTTCTATCATTCTATAATTTTTCTTTTCACATTTTTTCATTCTTTTTAAATTTTGTGTTCTCTTCGTGAATAGTTTTGTATTTTAATGTATAAAATATTGCTATTATTTTTTAATGAAACAAATGAACTAAATTCTTTTGCGTCAAATCCTATAAAATCTTTCTGCTGCTACCCCTAATCTTTCGACAGCTGACCATCATGTTAGTTACAGTAATATCTTTTATAACTAGAATTTTCTCGAAAGTAATATCTGAATAAAAACTTGTTCTTATAGAAAAGTTATTCAACATAAATGCCGCAGATTTAACAATAAATGTAAAAATTTCCCGCGAGTGTTTTTATACTTTACTTAGAAAAAAAGAGGAATTGACTACGGATTTCTGCTCCGTGTGCAGGTACAGTAGAACTGTCGTTACATACGCTATATAAAAGTTCGGGCTAACATGCTTTCATACACTTTCAACAATACACATGAATACTGTTGTCACGAAGACTGCAAATTTTGAAATTCAGAGAATTTCTGTAAAATGATTCTGATAAATTATGCGAACGTTTATTAATATTTGCAATTACTATGAATATTTAAAAGATCTTGTATATCATAAAATATACAGTGAAACATTGTATCTACCATTGGGTGGAAGGTCGACGGCAAAACAATGATAAGCAAGGCAGAACAATTGATCTCGACACGATAACGGTAGTATGATAGGCTGACGTAATTAATTTTACAGTGATATTTTACTTCGAAAGTCAACAAAAAAACGCTTATTGACATGCTATGGGAAACGCGATTTACGCAACCTCGTCATGCTCCTTGTGGGCAGGAACAGCGTACACTTGCCATCAGGTGAGTTGTAGAATATTCGCGACCTCCGATTGTCATCGTTTGAGGCGGAGAGTTCCCTCGACATGTCATGTGAGTGAGACAAATAAAATAAACTGCACACTTTTATACTACCACGAGAGGCAAGGGAGAAAAACTTTAAAAATTTTGATACGTAACACGTAATTATTGTAATTTTAATTATTCTTATTACTATTTTTTTAATTAGTTTGATGGATATGTATGTTACTGTGTACACAAATGCTATTTTATGTTGTATGTTACTGTGTATACGAGGGTCGCTGCCCCGTTTCATTCTGCTTTTTAGGTATCTAAATTGTGAAAGGAGTGGGAGTTTGGACATGAATTTCTCCAACTGCGTGATTCATGGAATGCAATCGATTAAGACAGGTAACATGCATTTCTATCATTCTATAATTTTTCTTTTCACATTTTTTCATTCTTTTTAAATTTTGTGTTCTCTTCGTGAATAGTTTTGTATTTTAATGTATAAAATATTGCTATTATTTTTTAATGAAACAAATGAACTAAACTCTTTTGCGTCAAATCCTATAAAATCTTTCTGCTGCTACCCCTAAACTTTCGACAGCTGACCATCATGTTAGTTACAGTAATATCTTTTATAACTAGAATTTTCTCGAAAGTAATATCTGAATAAAAACTTGTTCTTATAGAAAAGTTATTCAACATAAATGCCGCAGATTTAACAATAAATGTAAAAATTTCCCGCGAGTGTTTTTATACTTTACTTAGAAAAAAAGAGGAATTGACTACGGATTTCTGCTCCGTGTGCAGGTACAGTAGAACTGTCGTTACATACGCTATATAAAAGTTCGGGCTAACATGCTTTCATACACTTTCAACAATACACATGAATACTGTTGTCACGAAGACTGCAAATTTTGAAATTCAGAGAATTTCTGTAAAATGATTCTGATAAATTATGCGAACGTTTATTAATATTTGCAATTACTATGAATATTTAAAAGATCTTGTATATCATAAAATATACAGTGAAACATTGTATCTACCATTGGGAGGAATGTCGACGGCAAAACAATGATAAGCAAGGCAGAACAATTGATCTCGACACGATAACGGTAGTATGATAGGCTGACGTAATTAATTTTACAGTGATATTTTACTTCGAAAGTCAACAAAAAAACGCTTATTGACATGCTATGGGAACGCGATTAACGCAACCTCGTCATGCTCCTTGTGGGCAGGAACAGCGTACACTTGCCATCAGGTGAGTTGTAGAATATTCGCGACCTCCGCTTGTAATCGTTTGAGGCGGAGAGTTCCCTCGACATGTCATGAGAGTGAGACAAATAAAATAAACTGCACACTTTTATACTACCACGAGAGGCAAGGGAGAAAAACTTTAAAAATTTTGATACGTAACACGTAATTATTTTAATTTTAATTATTCTTCTTATTATTTTTTTAATTAGTTTGATGGATATGTATGTTACTGTGTACACAAATGCTATTTTATGTTGTATGTTACTGTGTATACGAGGGTCGCTGCCCCGTTTCATTCTGCTTTTTAGGTATCTAAATTGTGAAAGGAGTGGGAGTTTGGACATGAATTTCTCCAACTGCGTGATTCATGGAATGCAATCGATTAAGACAGGTAACATGCATTTCTATCATTCTATAATTTTTCTTTTCACATTTTTTCATTCTTTTTAAATTTTGTGTTCTCTTCGTGAATAGTTTTGTATTTTAATGTATAAAATATTGCTATAATTTTTTAACGAAACAAATGAACTAAACTCTTTTGCGTCAAATCCTATAAAATCTTTCTGCTGCTACCCCTAAACTTTCGACAGCTGACCATCATGTTAGTTACAGTAATATCTTTTATAACTATAATTTTCTCGAAAGTAATATCTGAATAAAAACTTGTTCTTAAGGAAAAGTTATTCAACATAAATGCCGCAGATTTAACAATAAATGTAAAAATTTCCCGCGAGTGTTTTTATACTTTACTTAGAAAAAAAGAGCAATTGACTACGGAACTCTGCTCCGTGTGCAGGTACAGTAGAACTGTCGTTACATACGCTATATAAAAGTTCGGGCTAACATGCTTTCATACACTTTCAACAATACACATGAATACTGTTGTCACGAAGACTGCAAATTTTGAAATTCAGAGAATTTCTGTAAAATGATTCTGATAAATTATGCGAACGTTTATTAATATTTGCAATTACTATGAATATTTAAAAGATCTTGTATATCATAAAATATACAGTGAAACATTGTATCTACCATTGGGAGGAATGTCGACGGCAAAACAATGATAAGCAAGGCAGAACAATTGATCTCGACACGATAACGGTAGTATGATAGGCTGACGTAATTAATTTTACAGTGATATTTTACTTCGAAAGTCAACAAAAAAACGCTTATTGACATGCTATGGGAACGCGATTAACGCAACCTCGTCATGCTCCTTGTGGGCAGGAACAGCGTACACTTGCCATCAGGTGAGTTGTAGAATATTCGCGACCTCCGCTTGTAATCGTTTGAGGCGGAGAGTTCCCTCGACATGTCATGAGAGTGAGACAAATAAAATAAACTGCACACTTTTATACTACCACGAGAGGCAAGGGAGAAAAACTTTAAAAATTTTGATACGTAACACGTAATTATTTTAATTTTAATTATTCTTCTTATTATTTTTTTAATTAGTTTGATGGATATGTATGTTACTGTGTACACAAATGCTATTTTATGTTGTATGTTACTGTGTATACGAGGGTCGCTGCCCCGTTTCATTCTGCTTTTTAGGTATCTAAATTGTGAAAGGAGTGGGAGTTTGGACATGAATTTCTCCAACTGCGTGATTCATGGAATGCAATCGATTAAGACAGGTAACATGCATTTCTATCATTCTATAATTTTTCTTTTCACATTTTTTCATTCTTTTTAAATTTTGTGTTCTCTTCGTGAATAGTTTTGTATTTTAATGTATAAAATATTGCTATTATTTTTTAATGAAACAAATGAACTAAACTCTTTTGCGTCAAATCCTATAAAATCTTTCTGCTGCTACCCCTAAACTTTCGACAGCAGACCATCATGTTAGTTACAGTAATAGCTTTTATAGCTAGAATTTTCTCGAAAGTAATATCTGAATAAAAATTTGTTCTTAAGGAAAAGTTATTCAACATAAATGCCGCAGATTTAACAATAAATGTAAAAATTTCCCGCGAGTGTTTTTATACTTTACTTAGAATAACAGAGGAATCGACTACGGAACTCTGCTCCGTATGCAGGTACAGTAGAACAGTCGTTACATACGCTATATAAAAGTTCGGGCTAACATGCTTTCATGCACTTTCAACAATATACATGAATACTGTTGTCACGAAGACTGCAAATTTTGAAATTCAGAGAATTTCTATAAAATGATTCTGATAAATTATGCGAACGTGTATTAATATTTGCAATTACTATGAATATTTAAAAGATCTTGTATATCATAAAATATACAGTGAAACATTGTATCTACCATTGGGTGGAAGGTCGACGGCAAAACAATGATAAGCAAGGCAGAACAATTGATCTCGACACGATAACGGTAGTATGATAGGCTGACGTAATTAATTTTACAGTGATATTTTACTTCGAAAGTCAACAAAAAAACGCTTATTGACGTGCTATGGGAAACGCGATTTACGCAACCTCGTCATGCTCCTTGTGGGCAGGAACAGCGTACACTTGACATCAGGTGAGTTGTAGAATATTCGCGACCTCCGATTGTCATCGTTTGAGGCGGAGAGTTCCCTCGACATGTCATGTGAGTGAGACAAATAAAATAAACTGCACACTTTTATACTACCACGAGAGGCAAGGGAGAAAAACTTTAAAAATTTTGATACGTAACACGTAATTATTGTAATTTTAATTATTCTTATTATTATTTTTTTAATTAGTTTGATGGATATGTATGTTACTGTGTACACAAATGCTATTTTATGTTGTATGTTACTGTGTATACGAGGGTCGCTGCCCCGTTTCATTCTGCTTTTTAGGTATCTAAATTGTGAAAGGAGTGGGAGTTTGGACATGAATTTCTCCAACTGCGTGATTCATGGAATGCAATAGATTAAGACAGGTAACATGCATTTCTATCATTCTATAATTTTTCTTTTCACATTTTTTCATTCTTTTTAAATTTTGTGTTCTCTTCGTGAAGAGTTTTGTATTTTAATGTATAAAATATTGCTATTATTTTTTAATGAAACAAATGAACTAAACTCTTTTGCGTCAAATCCTATAAAATCTTTCTGCTGCTACCCCTAAACTTTCGACAGCTGACCATCATGTTAGTTACAGTAATATCTTTTATAACTAGAATTTTCTCGAAAGTAATATCTGAATAAAAACTTGTTCTTAAGGAAAAGTTATTCAACATAAATGCCGCAGATTTAACAATAAATGTAAAAATTTCCCGCGAGTTTTTTTATACTTTACTTAGAAAAAATGAGGAATTGACTACGGATTTCTGCTCCGTGTGCAGGTACAATAGAACTGTCGTTACATACGCTATATAAAAGTTCGGGCTAACATGCTTTCATACACTTTCAACAATACACATGAATACTGTTGTCACGAAGACTGCAAATTTTGAAATTCAGAGAATTTCTGTAAAATGATTCTGATAAATTATGCGAACGTTTATTAATATTTGCAATTAGTATGAATATATAAAAGATCTTGTATATCATAAAATATACAGTGAAACATTGTATCTACCATTGGGTGGAAGGTCGACGGCAAAACAATGATAAGCAAGGCAGAACAATTGATCTCGACACGATAACGGTAGTATGATAGGCTTACGTAATTAATTTTACATTGATATTTTACTTCGAAAGTCAACAAAAAAACGCTTATTGATATGCTATAGGAAACGCGATTTACGCAACCTCGTCATGCTCCTTGTGGGCAGGAACAGCGTACACTTGCCATCAGGTGAGTTGTAGAATATTCGCGACCTCCGATTGTCATCGTTTGAGGCGGAGAGTTCCCTCGACATGTCATGTGAGTGAGACAAATAAAATAAACTGCACACTTTTATACTACCACGAGAGGCAAGGGAGAAAAACTTTAAAAATTTTGATACGTAACACGTAATTATTGTAATTTTAATTATTCTTATTACTATTTTTTTAATTAGTTTGATGGATATGTATGTTACTGTGTACACAAATGCTATTTTATGTTGTATGTTACTGTGTATACGAGGGTCGCTGCCCCGTTTCATTCTGCTTTTTAGGTATCTAAATTGTGAAAGGAGTGGGAGTTTGGACATGAATTTCTCCAACTGCGTGATTCATGGAATGCAATCGATTAAGACAGGTAACATGCATTTCTATCATTCTATAATTTTTCTTTTCACATTTTTTCATTCTTTTTAAATTTTGTGTTCTCTTCGTGAATAGTTTTGTATTTTAATGTATAAAATATTGCTATTATTTTTTAATGAAACAAATGAACTAAATTCTTTTGCGTCAAATCCTATAAAATCTTTCTGCTGCTACCCCTAATCTTTCGACAGCTGACCATCATGTTAGTTACAGTAATATCTTTTATAACTAGAATTTTCTCGAAAGTAATATCTGAATAAAAACTTGTTCTTATAGAAAAGTTATTCAACATAAATGCCGCAGATTTAACAATAAATGTAAAAATTTCCCGCGAGTGTTTTTATACTTTACTTAGAAAAAAAGAGGAATTGACAACGGATTTCTGCTCCGTGTGCAGGTACAGTAGAACTGTCGTTACATACGCTATATAAAAGTTCGGGCTAACATGCTTTCATACACTTTCAACAATACACATGAATACTGTTGTCACGAAGACTGCAAATTTTGAAATTCAGAGAATTTCTGTAAAATGATTCTGATAAATTATGCGAACGTTTATTAATATTTGCAATTACTATGAATATTTAAAAGATCTTGTATATCATAAAATATACAGTGAAACATTGTATCTACCATTGGGTGGAAGGTCGACGGCAAAACAATGATAAGCAAGGCAGAACAATTGATCTCGACACGATAACGGTAGTATGATAGGCTGACGTAATTAATTTTACAGTGATATTTTACTTCGAAAGTCAACAAAAAAACGCTTATTGACATGCTATGGGAAACGCGATTTACGCAACCTCGTCATGCTCCTTGTGGGCAGGAACAGCGTACACTTGCCATCAGGTGAGTTGTAGAATATTCGCGACCTCCGATTGTCATCGTTTGAGGCGGAGAGTTCCCTCGACATGTCATGTGAGTGAGACAAATAAAATAAACTGCACACTTTTATACTACCACGAGAGGCAAGGGAGAAAAACTTTAAAAATTTTGATACGTAACACGTAATTATTGTAATTTTAATTATTCTTCTTATTATTTTTTTAATTAGTTTGATGGATATGTATGTTACTGTGTACACAAATGCTATTTTATGTTGTATGTTACTGTGTATACGAGGGTCGCTGCCCCGTTTCATTCTGCTTTTTAGGTATCTAAATTGTGAAAGGAGTGGGAGTTTGGACATGAATTTCTCCAACTGCGTGATTCATGGAATGCAATCGATTAAGACAGGTAACATGCATTTCTATCATTCTATAATTTTTCTTTTCACATTTTTTCATTCTTTTTAAATTTTGTGTTCTCTTCGTGAATAGTTTTGTATTTTAATGTATAAAATATTGCTATTATTTTTTAATGAAACAAATGAACTAAACTCTTTTGCGTCAAATCCTATAAAATCTTTCTGCTGCTACCCCTAAACTTTCGACAGCTGACCATCATGTTAGTTACAGTAATATCTTTTATAACTAGAATTTTCTCGAAAGTAATATCTGAATAAAAACTTGTTCTTATAGAAAAGTTATTCAACATAAATGCCGCAGATTTAACAATAAATGTAAAAATTTCCCGCGAGTGTTTTTATACTTTACTTAGAAAAAAAGAGGAATTGACTACGGATTTCTGCTCCGTGTGCAGGTACAGTAGAACTGTCGTTACATACGCTATATAAAAGTTCGGGCTAACATGCTTTCATACACTTTCAACAATACACATGAATACTGTTGTCACGAAGACTGCAAATTTTGAAATTCAGAGAATTTCTGTAAAATGATTCTGATAAATTATGCGAACGTTTATTAATATTTGCAATTACTATGAATATTTAAAAGATCTTGTATATCATAAAATATACAGTGAAACATTGTATCTACCATTGGGTGGAAGGTCGACGGCAAAACAATGATAAGAAAGGCAGAACAATTGATCTCGACACGATAACGGTAGTATGATAGGCTGACGTAATTAATTTTACAGTGATATTTTACTTCGAAAGTCAACAAAAAAACGCTTATTGACATGCTATGGGAAACGCGATTTACGCAACCTCGTCATGCTCCTTGTGGGCAGGAACGGCGTACACTTGCCATCAGGTGAGTTGTAGAATATTCGCGACCTCCGATTGTCATCGTTTGAGGCGGAGAGTTCCCTCGACATGTCATGAGAGTGAGACAAATAAAATAAACTGCACACTTTTATACTACCACGAGAGGCAAGGGAGAAAAACTTTAAAAATTTTGATACGTAACACGTAATTATTTTAATTTTAATTATTCTTCTTATTATTTTTTTAATTAGTTTGATGGATATGTATGTTACTGTGTACACAAATGCTATTTTATGTTGTATGTTACTGTGTATACGAGGGTCGCTGCCCCGTTTCATTCTGCTTTTTAGGTATCTAAATTGTGAAAGGAGTGGGAGTTTGGACATGAATTTCTCCAACTGCGTGATTCATGGAATGCAATCGATTAAGATAGGTAACATGCATTTCTATCATTCTATAATTTTTCTTTTCACATTTTTTCATTCTTTTTAAATTTTGTGTTCTCTTCGTGAATAGTTTTGTATTTTAATGTATAAAATATTGCTATTATTTTTTAATGAAACAAATGAACTAAACTCTTTTGCGTCAAATCCTATAAAATCTTTCTGCTGCTACCCCTAAACTTTCGACAGCTGACCATCATGTTAGTTACAGTAATATCTTTTATAACTAAAATTTTCTCGAAAGTAATATTTGAATAAAAACTTGTTCTTAAGGAAAAGTTATTCAACATAAATGCCGCAGATTTAACAATAAATGTAAAAATTTCCCGCGAGTGTTTTTATACTTTACTTAGAAAAAAAGAGGAATTGACTACGGATTTCTGCTCCGTGTGCAGGTACAGTAGAACTGTCGTTACATACGCTATATAAAAGTTCGGGCTAACATGCTTTCATACACTTTCAACAATACACATGAATACTGTTGTCACGAAGACTGCAAATTTTGAAATTCAGAGAATTTCTGTAAAATGATTCTGATAAATTATGCGAACGTTTATTAATATTTGCAATTACTATGAATATTTAAAAGATCTTGTATATCATAAAATATACAGTGAAACATTGTATCTACCATTGGGTGGAAGGTCGACGGCAAAACAATGATAAGCAAGGCAGAACAATTGATCTCGACACGATAACGGTAGTATGATAGGCTGACGTAATTAATTTTACATTGATATTTTACTTCGAAAGTCAACAAAAAAACGCTTATTGACATGCTATGGGAAACGCGATTTACGCAACCTCGTCATGCTCCTTGTGGGCAGGAACGGCGTACACTTGCCATCAGGTGAGTTGTAGAATATTCGCGACCTCCGATTGTCATCGTTTGAGGCGGAGAGTTCCCTCGACATGTCATGTGAGTGAGACAAATAAAATAAACTGCACACTTTTATACCACCACGAGAGGCAAGGGAGAAAAACTTTAAAAATTTTGATACGTAACACGTAATTATTGTAATTTTAATTATTCTTATTACTATTTTTTTAATTAGTTTGATGGATATGTATGTTACTGTGTACACAAATGCTATTTTATGTTGTATGTTACTGTGTATACGAGGGTCGCTGCCCCGTTTCATTCTGCTTTTTAGGTATCTAAATTGTGAAAGGAGTGGGAGTTTGGACATGAATTTCTCCAACTGCGTGATTCATGGAATGCAATCGATTAAGACAGTTAACATGCATTTCTATCATTCTATAATTTTTCTTTTCACATTTTTTCATTCTTTTTAAATTTTGTGTTCTCTTCGTGAATAGTTTTGTATTTTAATGTATAAAATATTGCTATTATTTTTTAATGAAACAAATGAACTAAACTCTTTTGCGTCAAATCCTATAAAATCTTTCTGCTGCTACCCCTAAACTTTCGACAGCTGACCATCATGTTAGTTACAGTAATATCTTTTATAACTAGAATTTTCTCGAAAGTAATATCTGAATAAAAACTTGTTCTTATAGAAAAGTTATTCAACATAAATGCCGCAGATTTAACAATAAATGTAAAAATTTCCCGCGAGTGTTTTTATACTTTACTTAGAATAAAAGAGGAATTGACTACGGATTTCTGCTCCGTGTGCAGGTACAGTAGAACTGTCGTTACATACGCTATATAAAAGTTCGGGCTAACATGCTTTCATACACTTTCAACAATACACATGAATACTGTTGTCACGAAGACTGCAAATTTTGAATTTCAGAGAATTTCTGTAAAATGATTCTGATAAATTATGCGAACGTTTATTCATATTTGCAATTACTATGAATATTTAAAAGATCTTGTATATCATAAAATATACAGTGAAACATTGTATCTACCATTGGGTGGAAGGTCGACGGCAAAACAATGATAAGCAAGGCAGAACAATTGATCTCGACACGATAACGGTAGTATGATAGGCTGACGTAATTAATTTTACAGTGATATTTTACTTCGAAAGTCAACAAAAAAACGCTTATTGACATGCTATGGGAAACGCGATTTACGCAACCTCGTCATGCTCCTTGTGGGCAGGAACAGCGTACACTTGCCATCAGGTGAGTTGTAGAATATTCGCGACCTCCGATTGTCATCGTTTGAGGCGGAGAGTTCCCTCGACATGTCATGTGAGTGAGACAAATAAAATAAACTGCACACTTTTATACTACCACGAGAGGCAAGGGAGAAAAACTTTAAAAATTTTGATACGTAACACGTAATTATTGTAATTTTAATTATACTTATTACTATTTTTTTAATTAGTTTGATGGATATGTATGTTACTGTGTACACAAATGCTATTTTATGTTGTATGTTACTGTGTATACGAGGGTCGCTGCCCCGTTTCATTTTGCTTTTTAGGTATCTAAATTGTGAAAGGAGTGGGAGTTTGGACATGAATTTCTCCAACTGCGTGATTCATGGAATGCAATCGATTAAGACAGGTAACATGCATTTCTATCATTCTATAATTTTTCTTTTCACATTTTTTCATTCTTTTTAAATTTTGTGTTCTCTTCGTGAATAGTTTTGTATTTTAATGTATAAAATATTGCTATTATTTTTTAATGAAACAAATGAACTAAACTCTTTTGCGTCAAATCCTATAAAATCTTTCTGCTGCTACCCCTAAACTTTCGACAGCTGACCATCATGTTAGTTACAGTAATATCTTTTATAACTAGAATTTTCTCGAAAGTAATATCTGAATAAAAACTTGTTCTTATAGAAAAGTTATTCAACATAAATGCCGCAGATTTAACAATAAATGTAAAAATTTCCCGCGAGTGTTTTTATACTTTACTTAGAAAAAAAGAGGAATTGACTACGGATTTCTGCTCCGTGTGCAGGTACAGTAGAACTGTCGTTACATACGCTATATAAAAGTTCGGGCTAACATGCTTTCATACACTTTCAACAATACACATGAATACTGTTGTCACGAAGACTGCAAATTTTGAAATTCAGAGAATTTCTGTAAAATGATTCTGATAAATTATGCGAACGTTTATTAATATTTGCAATTACTATGAATATTTAAAAGATCTTGTATATCATAAAATATACAGTGAAACATTGTATCTACCATTGGGTGGAAGGTCGACGGCAAAACAATGATAAGAAAGGCAGAACAATTGATCTCGACACGATAACGGTAGTATGATAGGCTGACGTAATTAATTTTACAGTGATATTTTACTTCGAAAGTCAACAAAAAAACGCTTATTGACATGCTATGGGAAACGCGATTTACGCAACCTCGTCATGCTCCTTGTGGGCAGGAACGGCGTACACTTGCCATCAGGAGAGTTGTAGAATATTCGCGACCTCCGATTGTCATCGTTTGAGGCGGAGAGTTCCCTCGACATGTCATGAGAGTGAGACAAATAAAATAAACTGCACACTTTTATACTACCACGAGAGGCAAGGGAGAAAAACTTTAAAAATTTTGATACGTAACACGTAATTATTTTAATTTTAATTATTCTTCTTATTATTTTTTTAATTAGTTTGATGGATATGTATGTTACTGTGTACACAAATGCTATTTTATGTTGTATGTTACTGTGTATACGAGGGTCGCTGCCCCGTTTCATTCTGCTTTTTAGGTATCTAAATTGTGAAAGGAGTGGGAGTTTGGACATGAATTTCTCCAACTGCGTGATTCATGGAATGCAATCGATTAAGATAGGTAACATGCATTTCTATCATTCTATAATTTTTCTTTTCACATTTTTTCATTCTTTTTAAATTTTGTGTTCTCTTCGTGAATAGTTTTGTATTTTAATGTATAAAATATTGCTATTATTTTTTAATGAAACAAATGAACTAAACTCTTTTGCGTCAAATCCTATAAAATCTTTCTGCTGCTACCCCTAAACTTTCGACAGCTGACCATCATGTTAGTTACAGTAATATCTTTTATAACTAGAATTTTCTCGAAAGTAATATCTGAATAAAAACTTGTTCTTATAGAAAAGTTATTCAACATAAATGCCGCAGATTTAACAATAAATGTAAAAATTTCCCGCGAGTGTTTTTATACTTTACTTAGAAAAAAAGAGGAATTGACTACGGATTTCTGCTCCGTGTGCAGGTACAGTAGAACTGTCGTTACATACGCTATATAAAAGTTCGGGCTAACATGCTTTCATACACTTTCAACAATACACATGAATACTGTTGTCACGAAGACTGCAAATTTTGAAATTCAGAGAATTTCTGTAAAATGATTCTGATAAATTATGCGAACGTTTATTAATATTTGCAATTACTATGAATATTTAAAAGATCTTGTATATCATAAAATATACAGTGAAACATTGTATCTACCATTGGGTGGAAGGTCGACGGCAAAACAATGATAAGCAAGGCAGAACAATTGATCTCGACACGATAACGGTAGTATGATAGGCTGACGTAATTAATTTTACAGTGATATTTTACTTCGAAAGTCAACAAAAAAACGCTTATTGACATGCTATGGGAAACGCGATTTACGCAACCTCGTCATGCTCCTTGTGGGCAGGAACAGCGTACACTTGCCATCAGGTGAGTTGTAGAATATTCGCGACCTCCGATTGTCATCGTTTGAGGCGGAGAGTTCCCTCGACATGTCATGTGAGTGAGACAAATAAAATAAACTGCACACTTTTATACTACCACGAGAGGCAAGGGAGAAAAACTTTAAAAATTTTGATACGTAACACGTAATTATTGTAATTTTAATTATTCTTATTACTATTTTTTTAATTAGTTTGATGGATATGTATGTTACTGTGTACACAAATGCTATTTTATGTTGTATGTTACTGTGTATACGAGGGTCGCTGCCCCGTTTCATTCTGCTTTTTAGGTATCTAAATTGTGAAAGGAGTGGGAGTTTGGACATGAATTTCTCCAACTGCGTGATTCATGGAATGCAATCGATTAAGACAGGTAACATGCATTTCTATCATTCTATAATTTTTCTTTTCACATTTTTTCATTCTTTTTAAATTTTGTGTTCTCTTCGTGAATAGTTTTGTATTTTAATGTATAAAATATTGCTATTATTTTTTAATGAAACAAATGAACTAAATTCTTTTGCGTCAAATCCTATAAAATCTTTCTGCTGCTACCCCTAAACTTTCGACAGCTGACCATCATGTTAGTTACAGTAATATCTTTTATAACTAGAATTTTCTCGAAAGAAATATCTGAATAAAAACTTGTTCTTATAGAAAAGTTATTCAACATAAATGCCGCAGATTTAACAATAAATGTAAAAATTTCCCGCGAGTGTTTTTATACTTTACTTAGAAAAAAAGAGGAATTGACTACGGATTTCTGCTCCGTGTGCAGGTACAGTAGAACTGTCGTTACATACGCTATATAAAAGTTCGGACTAACATGCTTTCATACACTTTCAACAATACACATGAATACTGTTGTCACGAAGACTGCAAATTTTGAAATTCAGAGAATTTCTGTAAAATGATTCTGATAAATTATGCGAACGTTTATTAATATTTGCAATTACTATGAATATTTAAAAGATCTTGTATATCATAAAATATACAGTGAAACATTGTATCTACCATTGGGTGGAAGGTCGACGGCAAAACAATGATAAGCAAGGCAGAACAATTGATCTCGACACGATAACGGTAGTATGATAGGCTGACGTAATTAATTTTACAGTGATATTTTACTTCGAAAGTCAACAAAAAAACGCTTATTGACATGCTATGGGAAACGCGATTTACGCAACCTCGTCATGCTCCTTGTGGGCAGGAACAGCGTACACTTGCCATCAGGTGAGTTGTAGAATATTCGCGACCTCCGATTGTCATCGTTTGAGGCGGAGAGTTCCCTCGACATGTCATGTGAGTGAGACAAATAAAATAAACTGCACACTTTTATACTACCACGAGAGGCAAGGGAGAAAAACTTTAAAAATTTTGATACGTAACACGTAATTATTGTAATTTTAATTATTCTTATTACTATTTTTTTAATTAGTTTGATGGATATGTATGTTACTGTGTACACAAATGCTATTTTATGTTGTATGTTACTGTGTATACGAGGGTCGCTGCCCCGTTTCATTCTGCTTTTTAGGTATCTAAATTGTGAAAGGAGTGGGAGTTTGGACATGAATTTCTCCAACTGCGTGATTCATGGAATGCAATCGATTAAGACAGGTAACATGCATTTCTATCATTCTATAATTTTTCTTTTCACATTTTTTCATTCTTTTTAAATTTTGTGTTCTCTTCGTGAATAGTTTTGTATTTTAATGTATAAAATATTGCTATTATTTTTTAATGAAACAAATGAACTAAATTCTTTTGCGTCAAATCCTATAAAATCTTTCTGCTGCTACCCCTAAACTTTCGACAGCTGACCATCATGTTAGTTACAGTAATATCTTTTATAACTAGAATTTTCTCGAAAGAAATATCTGAATAAAAACTTGTTCTTATAGAAAAGTTATTCAACATAAATGCCGCAGATTTAACAATAAATGTAAAAATTTCCCGCGAGTGTTTTTATACTTTACTTAGAAAAAAAGAGGAATTGACTACGGATTTCTGCTCCGTGTGCAGGTACAGTAGAACTGTCGTTACATACGCTATATAAAAGTTCGGGCTAGCATGCTTTCATACACTTTCAACAATACACATGAATACTGTTGTCACGAAGACTGCAAATTTTGAAATTCAGAGAATTTCTGTAAAATGATTCTGATAAATTATGCGAACGTTTATTAATATTTGCAATTACTATGAATATTTAAAAGATCTTGTATATCTTAAAATATACAGTGAAACATTGTATCTACCATTGGGTGGAAGGTCGACGGCAAAACAATGATAAGCAAGGCAGAACAATTGATCTCGACACGATAACGGTAGTATGATAGGCTGACGTAATTAATTTTACAGTGATATTTTACTTCGAAAGTCAACAAAAAAACGCTTATTGACATGCTATGGGAAACGCGATTTACGCAACCTCGTCATGCTCCTTGTGGGCAGGAACAGCGTACACTTGCCATCAGGTGAGTTGTAGAATATTCGCGACCTCCGATTGTCATCGTTTGAGGCGGAGAGTTCCCTCGACATGTCATGTGAGTGAGACAAATAAAATAAACTGCACACTTTTATACTACCACGAGAGGCAAGGGAGAAAAACTTTAAAAATTTTGATACGTAACACGTAATTATTGTAATTTTAATTATTCTTATTATTATTTTTTTAATTAGTTTGATGGATATGTATGTTACTGTGTACACAAATGCTATTTTATGTTGTATGTTACTGTGTATACGAGGGTCGCTGCCCCGTTTCATTCTGCTTTTTAGGTATCTAAATTGTGAAAGGAGTGGGAGTTTGGACATGAATATCTCCAACTGCGTGATTCATGGAATGCAATCGATTAAGACAGGTAACATGCATTTCTATCATTCTATAATTTTTCTTTTCACATTTTTTCATTCTTTTTAAATTTTGTGTTCTCTTCGTGAATAGTTTTGTATTTTAATGTATAAAATATTGCTATTATTTTTTAATGAAACAAATGAACTAAACTCTTTTGCGTCAAATCCTATAAAATCTTTCTGCTGCTACCCCTAAACTTTCGACAGCTGACCATCATGTTAGTTACAGTAATATCTTTTATAACTAAAATTTTCTCGAAAGTAATATTTGAATAAAAACTTGTTCTTAAGGAAAAGTTATTCAACATAAATGCCGCAGATTTAACAATAAATGTAAAATTTCCCGCGAGTGTTTTTATACTTTACTTAGAAAAAAAGAGGAATTGACTACGGATTTCTGCTCCGTGTGCAGGTACAGTAGAACTGTCGTTACATACGATATATAAAAGTTCGGGCTAACATGCTTTCATACACTTTCAACAATACACATGAATACTGTTGTCACGAAGACTGCAAATTTTGAAATTCAGAGAATTTCTGTAAAATGATTCTGATAAATTATGCGAACGTTTATTAATATTTGCAATTACTATGAATATTTAAAAGATCTTGTATATCATAAAATATACAGTGAAACATTGTATCTACCATTGGGTGGAAGGTCGACGGCAAAACAATGATAAGCAAGGCAGAACAATTGATCTCGACACGATAACGGTAGTATGATAGGCTGACGTAATTAATTTTACATTGATATTTTACTTCGAAAGTCAACAAAAAAACGCTTATTGAAATGCTATGGGAAACGCGATTTACGCAACCTCGTCATGCTCCTTGTGGGCAGGAACGGCGTACACTTGCCATCAGGTGAGTTGTAGAATATTCGCGACCTCCGATTGTCATCGTTTGAGGCGGAGAGTTCCCTCGACATGTCATGAGAGTGAGACAAATAAAATAAACTGCACACTTTTATACTACCACGAGAGGCAAGGGAGAAAAACTTTAAAAATTTTGATACGTAACACGTAATTATTTTAATTTTAATTATTCTTCTTATTATTTTTTTAATTAGTTTGATGGATATGTATGTTACTGTGTACACAAATGCTATTTTATGTTGTATGTTACTGTGTATACGAGGGTCGCTGCCCCGTTTCATTCTGCTTTTTAGGTATCTAAATTGTGAAAGGAGTGGGAGTTTGGACATGAATTTCTCCAACTGCGTGATTCATGGAATGCAATCGATTAAGACAGGTAACATGCATTTCTATCATTCTATAATTTTTCTTTTCACATTTTTTCATTCTTTTTAAATTTTGTGTTCTCTTCGTGAATAGTTTTGTATTTTAATGTATAAAATATTGCTATTATTTTTTAATGAAACAAATGAACTAAACTCTTTTGCGTCAAATCCTATAAAATCTTTCTGCTGCTACCCCTAAACTTTCGACAGCTGACCATCATGTTAGTTACAGTAATATCTTTTATAACTAAAATTTTCTCGAAAGTAATATTTGAATAAAAACTTGTTCTTAAGGAAAAGTTATTCAACATAAATGCCGCAGATTTAACAATAAATGTAAAAATTTCCCGCGAGTGTTTTTATACTTTACTTAGAAAAAAAGAGGAATTGACTACGGATTTCTGCTCCGTGTGCAGGTACAGTAGAACTGTCGTTACATACGCTATATAAAAGTTCGGGCTAACATGCTTTCATACACTTTCAACAATACACATGAATACTGTTGTCACGAAGACTGCAAATTTTGAAATTCAGAGAATTTCTGTAAAATGATTCTGATAAATTATGCGAACGTTTATTAATATTTGCAATTACTATGAATATTTAAAAGATCTTGTATATCATAAAATATACAGTGAAACATTGTATCTACCATTGGGTGGAAGGTCGACGGCAAAACAATGATAAGCAAAGCAGAACAATTGATCTCGACACGATAACGGTAGTATGATAGGCTGACGTAATTAATTTTACATTGATATTTTACTTCGAAAGTCAACAAAAAAACGCTTATTGACATGCTATGGGAAACGCGATTTACGCAACCTCGTCATGCTCCTTGTGGGCAGGAACGGCGTACACTTGCCATCAGGTGAGTTGTAGAATATTTGCGACCTCCGATTGTCATCGTTTGAGGCGGAGAGTTCCCTCGACATGTCATGTGAGTGAGACAAATAAAATAAACTGCACACTTTTATACCACCACGAGAGGCAAGGGAGAAAAACTTTAAAAATTTTGATACGTAACACGTAATTATTGTAATTTTAATTATTCTTATTACTATTTTTTTAATTAGTTTGATGGATATGTATGTTACTGTGTACACAAATGCTATTTTATGTTGTATGTTACTGTGTATACGAGGGTCGCTGCCCCGTTTCATTCTGCTTTTTAGGTATCTAAATTGTGAAAGGAGTGGGAGTTTGGACATGAATTTCTCCAACTGCGTGATTCATGGAATGCAATCGATTAAGACAGTTAACATGCATTTCTATCATTCTATAATTTTTCTTTTCACATTTTTTCATTCTTTTTAAATTTTGTGTTCTCTTCGTGAATAGTTTTGTATTTTAATGTATAAAATATTGCTATTATTTTTTAATGAAACAAATGAACTAAACTCTTTTGCGTCAAATCCTATAAAATCTTTCTGCTGCTACCCCTAAACTTTCGACAGCTGACCATCATGTTAGTTACAGTAATATCTTTTATAACTAGAATTTTCTCGAAAGTAATATCTGAATAAAAACTTGTTCTTATAGAAAAGTTATTCAACATAAATGCCGCAGATTTAACAATAAATGTAAAAATTTCCCGCGAGTGTTTTTATACTTTACTTAGAAAAAAAGAGGAATTGACTACGGATTTCTGCTCCGTGTGCAGGTACAGTAGAACTGTCGTTACATACGCTATATAAAAGTTCGGGCTAACATGCTTTCATACACTTTCAACAATACACATGAATACTGTTGTCACGAAGACTGCAAATTTTGAAATTCAGAGAATTTCTGTAAAATGATTCTGATAAATTATGCGAACGTTTATTAATATTTGCAATTACTATGAATATTTAAAAGATCTTGTATATCATAAAATATACAGTGAAACATTGTATCTACCATTGGGTGGAAGGTCGACGGCAAAACAATGATAAGCAAGGCAGAACAATTGATCTCGACACGATAACGGTAGTATGATAGGCTGACGTAATTAATTTTACAGTGATATTTTACTTCGAAAGTCAACAAAAAAACGCTTATTGACATGCTATGGGAAACGCGATTTACGCAACCTCGTCATGCTCCTTGTGGGCAGGAACAGCGTACACTTGCCATCAGGTGAGTTGTAGAATATTCGCGACCTCCGATTGTCATCGTTTGAGGCGGAGAGTTCCCTCGACATGTCATGTGAGTGAGACAAATAAAATAAACTGCACACTTTTATACTACCACGAGAGGCAAGGGAGAAAAACTTTAAAAATTTTGATACGTAACACGTAATTATTGTAATTTTAATTATTCTTATTACTATTTTTTTAATTAGTTTGATGGATATGTATGTTACTGTGTACACAAATGCTATTTTATGTTGTATGTTACTGTGTATACGAGGGTCGCTGCCCCGTTTCATTCTGCTTTTTAGGTATCTAAATTGTGAAAGGAGTGGGAGTTTGGACATGAATTTCTCCAACTGCGTGATTCATGGAATGCAATCGATTAAGACAGGTAACATGCATTTCTATCATTCTATAATTTTTCTTTTCACATTTTTTCATTCTTTTTAAATTTTGTGTTCTCTTCGTGAATAGTTTTGTATTTTAATGTATAAAATATTGCTATTATTTTTTAATGAAACAAATGAACTAAATTCTTTTGCGTCAAATCCTATAAAATCTTTCTGCTGCTACCCCTAAACTTTCGACAGCTGACCATCATGTTAGTTACAGTAATATCTTTTATAACTAGAATTTTCTCGAAAGAAATATCTGAATAAAAACTTGTTCTTATAGAAAAGTTATTCAACATAAATGCCGCAGATTTAACAATAAATGTAAAAATTTCCCGCGAGTGTTTTTATACTTTACTTAGAAAAAAAGAGGAATTGACTACGGATTTCTGCTCCGTGTGCAGGTACAGTAGAACTGTCGTTACATACGCTATATAAAAGTTCGGGCTAACATGCTTTCATACACTTTCAACAATACACATGAATACTGTTGTCACGAAGACTGCAAATTTTGAAATTCAGAGAATTTCTGTAAAATGATTCTGATAAATTATGCGAACGTTTATTAATATTTGCAATTACTATGAATATTTAAAAGATCTTGTATATCATAAAATATACAGTGAAACATTGTATCTACCATTGGGTGGAAGGTCGACGGCAAAACAATGATAAGCAAGGCAGAACAATTGATCTCGACACGATAACGGTAGTATGATAGGCTGACGTAATTAATTTTACATTGATATTTTACTTCGAAAGTCAACATAAAAACGCTTATTGACATGCTATGGGAAACGCGATTTACGCAACCTCGTCATGCTCCTTGTGGGCAGGAACGGCGTACACTTGCCATCAGGTGAGTTGTAGAATATTCGCGACCTCCGATTGTCATCGTTTGAGGCGGAGAGTTCCCTCGACATGTCATGTGAGTGAGACAAATAAAATAAACTGCACACTTTTATACCACCACGAGAGGCAAGGGAGAAAAACTTTAAAAATTTTGATACGTAACACGTAATTATTGTAATTTTAATTATTCTTATTACTATTTTTTTAATTAGTTTGATGGATATGTATGTTACTGTGTACACAAATGCTATTTTATGTTGTATGTTACTGTGTATACGAGGGTCGCTGCCCCGTTTCATTCTGCTTTTTAGGTATCTAAATTGTGAAAGGAGTGGGAGTTTGGACATGAATTTCTCCAACTGCGTGATTCATGGAATGCAATCGATTAAGACAGTTAACATGCATTTCTATCATTCTATAATTTTTCTTTTCACATTTTTTCATTCTTTTTAAATTTTGTGTTCTCTTCGTGAATAGTTTTGTATTTTAATGTATAAAATATTGCTATTATTTTTTAATGAAACAAATGAACTAAACTCTTTTGCGTCAAATCCTATAAAATCTTTCTGCTGCTACCCCTAAACTTTCGACAGCTGACCATCATGTTAGTTACAGTAATATCTTTTATAACTAGAATTTTCTCGAAAGTAATATCTGAATAAAAACTTGTTCTTATAGAAAAGTTATTCAACATAAATGCCGCAGATTTAACAATATATGTAAAAATTTCCCGCGAGTGTTTTTATACTTTACTTAGAAAAAAAGAGGAATTGACTACGGATTTCTGCTCCGTGTGCAGGTACAGTAGAACTGTCGTTACATACGCTATATAAAAGTTCGGGCTAACATGCTTTCATACACTTTCAACAATACACATGAATACTGTTGTCACGAAGACTGCAAATTTTGAAATTCAGAGAATTTCTGTAAAATGATTCTGATAAATTATGCGAACGTTTATTAATATTTGCAATTACTATGAATATTTAAAAGATCTTGTATATCATAAAATATACAGTGAAACATTGTATCTACCATTGGGTGGAAGGTCGACGGCAAAACAATGATAAGCAAGGCAGAACAATTGATCTCGACACGATAACGGTAGTATGATAGGCTGACGTAATTAATTTTACAGTGATATTTTACTTCGAAAGTCAACAAAAAAACGCTTATTGACATGCTATGGGAAACGCGATTTACGCAACCTCGTCATGCTCCTTGTGGGCAGGAACAGCGTACACTTGCCATCAGGTGAGTTGTAGAATATTCGCGACCTCCGATTGTCATCGTTTGAGGCGGAGAGTTCCCTCGACATGTCATGTGAGTGAGACAAATAAAATAAACTGCACACTTTTATACTACCACGAGAGGCAAGGGAGAAAAACTTTAAAAATTTTGATACGCAACACGTAATTATTGTAATTTTAATTATTCTTATTATTATTTTTTTAATTAGTTTGATGGATATGTATGTTACTGTGTACACAAATGCTATTTTATGTTGTATGTTACTGTGTATACGAGGGTCGCTGCCCCGTTTCATTCTGCTTTTTAGGTATCTAAATTGTGAAAGGAGTGGGAGTTTGGACATGAATTTCTCCAACTGCGTGATTCATGGAATGCAATCGATTAAGACAGGTAACATGCATTTCTATCATTCTATAATTTTTCTTTTCACATTTTTTCATTCTTTTTAAATTTTGTGTTCTCTTCGTGAATAGTTTTGTATTTTAATGTATAAAATATTGCTATTATTTTTTAATGAAACAAATGAACTAAACTCTTTTGCGTCAAATCCTATAAAATCTTTCTGCTGCTACACCTAAACTTTCGACAGCTGACCATCATGTTAGTTACAGTAATATCTTTTATAACTAGAATTTTCTCGAAAGTAATATCTGAATAAAAACTTGTTCTTATAGAAAAGTTATTCAACATAAATGCCGCAGATTTAACAATAAATGTAAAAATTTCCCGCGAGTGTTTTTATACTTTACTTAGAAAAAAAGAGGAATTGACTACGGATTTCTGCTCCGTGTGCAGGTACAGTAGAACTGTCGTTACATACGCTATATAAAAGTTCGGGCTAACATGCTTTCATACACTTTCAACAATACACATGAATACTGTTGTCACGAAGACTGCAAATTTTGAAATTCAGAGAATTTCTGTAAAATGATTCTGATAAATTATGCGAACGTTTATTAATATTTGCAATTACTATGAATATTTAAAAGATCTTGTATATCATAAAATATACAGTGAAACATTGTATCTACCATTGGGTGGAAGGTCGACGGCAAAACAATGATAAGAAAGGCAGAACAATTGATCTCGACACGATAACGGTAGTATGATAGGCTGACGTAATTAATTTTACAGTGATATTTTACTTCGAAAGTCAACAAAAAAACGCTTATTGACATGCTATGGGAAACGCGATTTACGCAACCTCGTCATGCTCCTTGTGGGCAGGAACAGCGTACACTTGCCATCAGGTGAGTTGTAGAATATTCGCGACCTCCGATTGTCATCGTTTGAGGCGGAGAGTTCCCTCGACATGTCATGTGAGTGAGACAAATAAAATAAACTGCACACTTTTATACTACCACGAGAGGCAAGGGAGAAAAACTTTAAAAATTTTGATACGTAACACGTAATTATTGTAATTTTAATTATTCTTATTATTATTTTTTTAATTAGTTTGATGGATATGTATGTTACTGTGTACACAAATGCTATTTTATGTTGTATGTTACTGTGTATACGAGGGTCGCTGCCCCGTTTCATTCTGCTTTTTAGGTATCTAAATTGTGAAAGGAGTGGGAGTTTGGACATGAATTTCTCCAACTGCGTGATTCATGGAATGCAATCGATTAAGACAGGTAACATGCATTTCTATCATTCTATAATTTTTCTTTTCACATTTTTTCATTCTTTTTAAATTTTGTGTTCTCTTCGTGAATAGTTTTGTATTTTAATGTATAAAATATTGCTATTATTTTTTAATGAAACAAATGAACTAAACTCTTTTGCGTCAAATCCTATAAAATCTTTCTGCTGCTACCCCTAAACTTTCGACAGCTGACCATCATGTTAGTTACAGTAATATCTTTTATAACTAAAATTTTCTCGAAAGTAATATTTGAATAAAAACTTGTTCTTAAGGAAAAGTTATTCAACATAAATGCCGCAGATTTAACAATAAATGTAAAATTTCCCGCGAGTGTTTTTATACTTTACTTAGAAAAAAAGAGGAATTGACTACGGATTTCTGCTCCGTGTGCAGGTACAGTAGAACTGTCGTTACATACGCTATATAAAAGTTCGGGCTAACATGCTTTCATACACTTTCAACAATACACATGAATACTGTTGTCACGAAGACTGCAAATTTTGAAATTCAGAGAATTTCTGTAAAATGATTCTGATAAATTATGCGAACGTTTATTAATATTTGCAATTACTATGAATATTTAAAAGATCTTGTATATCATAAAATATACAGTGAAACATTGTATCTACCATTGGGTGGAAGGTCGACGGCAAAACAATGATAAGCAAGGCAGAACAATTGATCTCGACACGATAACGGTAGTATGATAGGCTGACGTAATTAATTTTACATTGATATTTTACTTCGAAAGTCAACAAAAAAACGCTTATTGACATGCTATGGGAAACGCGATTTACGCAACCTCGTCATGCTCCTTGTGGGCAGGAACGGCGTACACTTGCCATCAGGTGAGTTGTAGAATATTCGCGACCTCCGATTGTCATCGTTTGAGGCGGAGAGTTCCCTCGACATGTCATGAGAGTGAGACAAATAAAATAAACTGCACACTTTTATACTACCACGAGAGGCAAGGGAGAAAAACTTTAAAAATTTTGATACGTAACACGTAATTATTTTAATTTTAATTATTCTTCTTATTATTTTTTTAATTAGTTTGATGGATATGTATGTTACTGTGTACACAAATGCTATTTTATGTTGTATGTTACTGTGTATACGAGGGTCGCTGCCCCGTTTCATTCTGCTTTTTAGGTTTCTAAATTGTGAAAGGAGTGGGAGTTTGGACATGAATTTCTCCAACTGCGTGATTCATGGAATGCAATCGATTAAGACAGGTAACATGCATTTCTATCATTCTATAATTTTTCTTTTCACATTTTTTCATTCTTTTTAAATTTTGTGTTCTCTTCGTGAATAGTTTTGTATTTTAATGTATAAAATATTGCTATTATTTTTTAATGAAACAAATGAACTAAACTCTTTTGCGTCAAATCCTATAAAATCTTTCTGCTGCTACCCCTAAACTTTCGACAGCTGACCATCATGTTAGTTACAGTAATATCTTTTATAACTAAAATTTTCTCGAAAGTAATATTTGAATAAAAACTTGTTATTAAGGAAAAGTTATTCAACATAAATGCCGCAGATTTAACAATAAATGTAAAAATTTCCCGCGAGTGTTTTTATACTTTACTTAGAAAAAAAGAGGAATTGACTACGGATTTCTGCTCCGTGTGCAGGTACAGTAGAACTGTCGTTACATACGCTATATAAAAGTTCGGGCTAACATGCTTTCATACACTTTCAACAATACACATGAATACTGTTGTCACGAAGACTGCAAATTTTGAAATTCAGAGAATTTCTGTAAAATGATTCTGATAAATTATGCGAACGTTTATTAATATTTGCAATTACTATGAATATTTAAAAGATCTTGTATATCATAAAATATACAGTGAAACATTGTATCTACCATTGGGTGGAAGGTCGACGGCAAAACAATGATAAGCAAGGCATAACAATTGATCTCGACACGATAACGGTAGTATGATAGGCTGACGTAATTAATTTTACATTGATATTTTACTTCGAAAGTCAACAAAAAAACGCTTATTGACATGCTATGGGAAACGCGATTTACGCAACCTCGTCATGCTCCTTGTGGGCAGGAACGGCGTACACTTGCCATCAGGTGAGTTGTAGAATATTCGCGACCTCCGATTGTCATCGTTTGAGGCGGAGAGTTCCCTCGACATGTCATGAGAGTGAGACAAATAAAATAAACTGCACACTTTTATACTACCACGAGAGGCAAGGGAGAAAAACTTTAAAAATTTTGATACGTAACACGTAATTATTTTTATTTTAATTATTCTTATTATTATTTTTTTAATTAGTTTGATGGATATGTATGTTACTGTGTACACAAATGTTATTTTATGTTGTATGTTACTGTGTATACGAGGGTCGCTGCCCCGTTTCATTCTGCTTTTTAGGTATCTAAATTGTGAAAGGAGTGGGAGTTTGGACATGAATTTCTCCAACTGTGTTATTCATGGAATGCAATCGATTAAGACAGGTAACATGCATTTCTATCATTCTATAATTTTTCTTTTCACATTTTTTCATTCTTTTTAAATTTTGTGTTCTCTTCGTCGAATAGTTTTGTACTTTAATGTATAAAATATTGCTATTATTTTTTAATGAAACAAATGAACTAAACTCTTTTGCGTCAAACCCTATAAAATCTTTCTGCTGCTACCCCTAAACTTTCGACAGCTGACCATCATGTTAGTTACAGTAATAGCTTTTATAACTAGAATTTTCTCGAAAGTAATATCTGAATAAAAACTTGTTCTTAAGGAAAAGTTATTCAACATAAATGCCGCAGATTTAACAATAAATGTACAAATTTCCCGCGAGTGTTTTTATACTTTACTTAGAAAAAATGAGGAATTGACTACGGAAGTCTGCTCCGTGTGCAGGTACAGTAGAACTGTCGTTACATACGCTATATAAAAGTTCGGGCTAACATGCTTTCATACACTTTGAACAATACACATGAATACTGTTGTCACGAAGACTGCAAATTTTGAAATTCAGAGAATTTCTGTAAAATGATTCTGATAAATTATGCGAACGTTTATTAATATTTGCAATTACTATGTATATTTAAAAGATCTTGTATATCATAAAATATACAGTGAAACATTGTATCTACCATTGGGTGGAAGGTCGACGGCAAAACAATGATAAGCAAGGCAGAACAATTGATCTCGACACGATAACGGTAGTATGATAGGCTGACGTAATTAACTTTACAGTGATATTTTACTTCGAAAGTCAACAAAAAAACGCTTATTGACATGCTATGGGAAACGCGATTTACGCAACCTCGTCATGCTCCTTGTGGGCAGGAACAGCGTACACTTGCCATCAGGTGAGTTGTAGAATATTCGCGACCTCCGATGAGGCGGAGAGTTCCCTCGACATGTCATGAGAGTGAGACAAATAAAATAAACTGCACACTTTTATACTACCACGAGAGGCAAGGGAGAAAAACTTTAAAAATTTTGATACGTAACACGTAATTATTTTAATTTTAATTATTATTCTTATTATTTTTTTAATTAGTTTGATGGATATGTATGTTACTGTGTACACAAATGCTATTTTATGTTGTATGTTACTGTGTATACGAGGGTCGCTGCCCCGTTTCATTCTGGTTTTTAGGTATCTAAATTGTGAAAGGAGTGGGAGTTTGGACATGAATTTCTCCAACTGGGTGATTCATGGAATGCAATCGATTAAGACAGGTAACATGCATTTCTATCACTCTATAATTTTTCTTTTCACATTTTTTCATTCTTTTTAAATTTTGTGTTCTCTTCGTCGAATAGTTTTGTACTTTAATGTATAAAATATTGCTATTATTTTTTAATGAAACAAATGAACTAAACTCTTTTGCGTCAAACCCTATAAAATCTTTCTGCTGCTACCCCTAAACTTTCGACAGCTGACCATCATGTTAGTTACAGTAATAGCTTTTATAACTAGAATTTTCTCGAAAGTAATATCTGAATAAAAACTTGTTCTTAAGGAAAAGTTATTCAACATAAATGCCGCAGATTTAACAATAAATGTAAAAATTTCCCGCGAGTGTTTTTATACTTTACTTAGAAAAAAAGAGGAATTGACTACGGAAGTCTGCTCCGTGTGCAGGTACAGTAGAACTGTCGTTACATACGCTATATAAAAGTTCGGGCTAACATGCTTTCATACACTTTCAACAATACACATGAATACTGTTGTCACGAAGACTGCAAATTTTGAAATTCAGAGAATTTCTGTAAAATGATTCTGATAAATTATGCGAACGTTTATTAATATTTGCAATTACTATGAATATTTAAAAGATCTTGTATATCATAAAATATAGAGTGAAACATTGTATCTACCATTGGGTGGAAGGTCGACGGCAAAACAATGATAAGCAAGGCAGAACAATTGATCTCGACACGATAACGGTAGTATGATAGGCTGACGTAATTAACTTTACAGTGATATTTTACTTCGAAAGTCAACAAAAAAAAACGCTTATTGACATGCTATGGGAAACGCGATTTACGCAACCTCGTCATGCTCCTTGTGGGCAGGAACAGCGTACACTTGCCATCAGGTGAGTTGTAGAATATTCGCGACCTCCGATTGTCATCGTTTGAGGCGGAGAGTTCCCTCGACATGTCATGAGAGTGAGACAAATAAAATAAACTGCACACTTTTATACTACCACGAGAGGCAAGGGAGAAAAACTTTAAAAATTTTGATACGTAACACGTAATTATTTTAATTTTAATTATTCTTATTATTATTTTTTTAATTAGTTTGATGGATATGTATGTTACTGTGTACACAAATGCTATTTTATGTTGTATGTTACTGTGTATACGAGGGTCGCTGCCCCGTTTCATTCTGCTTTTTAGGTATCTAAATTGTGAAAGGAGTGGGAGTTTGGACATGAATTTCTCCAACTGCGTGATTCATGGAATGCAGTCGATTAAGACAGGTAACATGCATTTCTATCATTCTATAATTTTTCTTTTCACATTTTTTCATTCTTTTTAAATTTTGTGTTCTCTTCGTCGAATAGTTTTGTACTTTAATGTATAAAATATTGCTATTATTTTTTAATGAAACAAATGAACTAAACTCTTTTGCGTCAAACCCTATAAAATCTTTCTGCTGCTACCCCTAAACTTTCGACAGCTGACCATCATGTTAGTTACAGTAATAGCTTTTATAACTAGAATTTTCTCGAAAGTAATATCTGAATAAAAACTTGTTCTTAAGGAAAAGTTATTCAACATAAATGCCGCAGATTTAACAATAAATGTAAAAATTTCCCGCGAGTGTTTTTATACTTTACTTAGAAAAAAAGAGGAATTGACTACGGAAGTCTGCTCCGTGTGCAGGTACAGTAGAACTGTCGTTATATACGCTATATAAAAGTTCGGGCTAACATGCTTTCATACACTTTCAACAATACACATGAATACTGTTGTCACGAAGACTGCAAATTTTGAAATTCAGAGAATTTCTGTAAAATGATTCTGATAAATTATGCGAACGTTTATTAATATTTGCAATTACTATGAATATTTAAAAGATCTTGTATATCATAAAATATACAGTGAAACATTGTATCTACCATTGGGTGGAAGGTCGACGGCAAAACAATGATAAGCAAGGCAGAACAATTGATCTCGACACGATAACGGTAGTATGATAGGCTGACGTAATTAACTTTACAGTGATATTTTACTTCGAAAGTCAACAAAAAAACGCTTATTGACATGCTATGGGAAACGCGATTTACGCAACCTCGTCATGCTCCTTGTGGGCAGGAACAGCGTACACTTGCCATCAGGTGAGTTGTAGAATATTCGCGACCTCCGATGAGGCGGAGAGTTCCCTCGACATGTCATGAGAGTGAGACAAATAAAATAAACTGCACACTTTTATACTACCACTAGAGGCAAGGGAGAAAAACTTTAAAAATTTTGATACGTAACACGTAATTATTTTAATTTTAATTATTATTCTTATTATTTTTTTAATTAGTTTGATGGATATGTATGTTACTGTGTACACAAATGCTATTTTATGTTGTATGTTACTGTGTATACGAGGGTCGCTGCCCCGTTTCATTCTGGTTTTTAGGTATCTAAATTGTGAAAGGAGTGGGAGTTTGGACATGAATTTCTCCAACTGGGTGATTCATGGAATGCAATCGATTAAGACAGGTAACAAGCATTTCTATCACTCTATAATTTTTCTTTTCACATTTTTTCATTCTTTTTAAATTTTGTGTTCTCTTCGTCGAATAGTTTTGTACTTTAATGTATAAAATATTGCTATTATTTTTTAATGAAACAAATGAACTAAACTCTTTTGCGTCAAACCCTATAAAATCTTTCTGCTGCTACCCCTAAACTTTCGACAGCTGACCATCATGTTAGTTACAGTAATAGCTTTTATAACTAGAATTTTCTCGAAAGTAATATCTGAATAAAAACTTGTTCTTAAGGAAAAGTTATTCAACATAAATGCCGCAGATTTAACAATAAATGTAAAAATTTCCCGCGAGTGTTTTTATACTTTACTTAGAAAAAAAGAGGAATTGACTACGGAAGTCTGCTCCGTGTGCAGGTACAGTAGAACTGTCTTTACATACGCTATATAAAAGTTCGGGCTAACATGCTTTCATACACTTTCAACAATACACATGAATACTGTTGTCACGAAGACTGCAAATTTTGAAATTCAGAGAATTTCTGTAAAATGATTCTGATAAATTATGCGAACGTTTATTAATATTTGCAATTACTATGAATATTTAAAAGATCTTGTATATCATAAAATATAGAGTGAAACATTGTATCTACCATTGGGTGGAAGGTCGACGGCAAAACAATGATAAGCAAGGCAGAACAATTGATCTCGACACGATAACGGTAGTATGATAGGCTGACGTAATTAACTTTACAGTGATATTTTACTTCGAAAGTCAACAAAAAAAAAACGCTTATTGACATGCTATGGGAAACGCGATTTACGCAACCTCGTCATGCTCCTTGTGGGCAGGAACAGCGTACACTTGCCATCAGGTGAGTTGTAGAATATTCGCGACCTCCGATTGTCATCGTTTGAGGCGGAGAGTTCCCTCGACATGTCATGAGAGTGAGACAAATAAAATAAACTGCACACTTTTATACTACCACGAGAGGCAAGGGAGAAAACTTTAAAAATTTTGATACGTAACACGTAATTATTTTAATTTTAATTATTCTTATTATTATTTTTTTAATTAGTTTGATGGATATGTATGTTACTGTGTACACAAATGCTATTTTATGTTGTATGTTACTGTGTATACGAGGGTCGCTGCCCCGTTTCATTCTGGTTTTTAGGTATCTAAATTGTGAAAGGAGTGGGAGTTTGGACATGAATTTCTCCAACTGGGTGATTCATGGAATGCAAACGATTAAGACAGGTAACATGCATTTCTATCACTCTATAATTTTTCTTTTCACATTTTTTCATTCTTTTTAAATTTTGTGTTCTCTTCGTCGAATAGTTTTGTACTTTAATGTATAAAATATTGCTATTATTTTTTAATGAAACAAATGAACTAAACTCTTTTGCGTCAAACCCTATAAAATCTTTCTGCTGCTACCCCTAAACTTTCGACAGCTGACCATCATGTTAGTTACAGTAATAGCTTTTATAACTAGAATTTTCTCGAAAGTAATATCTGAATAAAAACTTGTTCTTAAGGAAAAGTTATTCAACATAAATGCCGCAGATTTAACAATAAATGTAAAAATTTCCCGCGAGTGTTTTTATACTTTACTTAGAAAAAAAGAGGAATTGACTACGGAAGTCTGCTCCGTGTGCAGGTACAGTAGATCTGTCGTTACATACGCTATATAAAAGTTCGGGCTAACATGCTTTCATACACTTTCAACAATACACATGAATACTGTTGTCACGAAGACTGCAAATTTTGAAATTCAGAGAATTTCTGTAAAATGATTCTGATAAATTATGCGAACGTTTATTAATATTTGCAATTACTATGAATATTTAAAAGATCTTGTATATCATAAAATATACAGTGAAACATTGTATCTACCATTGGGTGGAAGGTCAACGGCAAAACAATGATAAGCAAGGCAGAACAATTGATCTCGACACGATAACGGTAGTATGATAGGCTGACGTAATTAATTTTACAGTGATATTTTACTTCGAAAGTCAACAAAAAAACGCTTATTGACATGCTATGGGAACGCGATTTACGCAACCTCGTCATGCTCCTTGTGGGCAGGAACAGCGTACACTTGCCATCAGGTGAGTTGTAGAATATTCGCGACCTCCGATTGTCATCGTTTGAGGCGGAGAGTTCCCTCGACATGTCATGTGAGTGAGACAAATAAAATAAACTGCACACTTTTATACTACCACGAGAGGCAAGGGAGAAAAACTTTAAAAATTTTGATACGTAACACGTAATTATTTTAATTTTAATTATTCTTATTATTATTTTTTTAATTAGTTTGATGGATATGTATGTTACTGTGTACACAAATGCTATTTTATGTTGTATGTTACTGTGTATACGAGGGTCGCTGCCCCGTTTCATTCTGCTTTTTAGGTATCTAAATTGTGAAAGGAGTGGGAGTTTGGACATGAATTTCTCCAACTGCGTGATTCATGGAATGCAGTCGATTAAGACAGATAACATGCATTTCTATCATTCTATAATTTTTCTTTTCACATTTTTTCATTCTTTTTAAATTTTGTGTTCTCTTCGTGAATAGTATTGTATTTTAATGTATAAAATATTGCTATTATTTTTTATTGAAACAAATGAGCTAAACTCTTTTTGTCAAATCCTATAAAATCTTTCTGCTGCTACCCCTAAACTTTCGACAGCTGACCATCATGTTAGTTACAGTAATAGCTTATATAACTAGAATTTTCTCGAAAGTAATATCTGAATAAAAACTTGTTCTTAAGGAAAAGTTATTCAACATAAATGCCGCAGATTTAACAATAAATGTAAAAATTTCCCGCGAGTGTTTTTATACTTTACTTAGAAAAAAAGAGGAATTGACTACGGAACTCTGCTCCGTGTGCAGGTACAGTAGAACTGTCGTTACATACGCTATATAAAAGTTCGGGCTAACATGCTTTCATACACTTTCAACAATACACATGAATACTGTTGTCACGAAGACTGCAAATTTTGAAATTCAGAGAATTTCTGTAAAATGATTCTGATAAATTATGCGAACGTTTATTAATATTTGCAATTACTATGAATATTTATAAGATCTTGTATATCATAAAATATACAGTGAAACATTGTATCTACCATTGGGTGGAAGGTCAACGGCAAAACAATGATAAGCAAGGCAGAACAATTGATCTCGACACGATAACGGTAGTATGATAATCTGACGTAATTAACTTTACAGTGATATTTTACTTCGAAAGTCAACAAAAAAACGCTTATTGACATGCTATGGGAAACGCGATTTACGCAACCTCGTCATGCTCCTTGTGGGCAGGAACAGCGTACACTTGCCATCAGGTGAGTTGTAGAATATTCGCGACCTCCGATTGTCATCGTTTGAGGCGGAGAGTTCCCTCGACATGTCATGAGAGTGAGACAAATAAAATAAACTGCACACTTTTATACTACCACGAGAGGCAAGGGAGAAAAACTTTAAAAATTTTGATACGTAACACGTAATTATTTTTATTTTAATTATTCTTATTATTTTTTTTAAAATTAGTTTGATGGATATGTATGTTACTGTGTACACAAATGCTATTTTATGTTGTATGTTACTGTGTATACGAGGGTCGCTGCCCCGTTTCATTCTGCTTTTTAGGTATCTAAATTGTGAAAGGAGTGGGAGTTTGGACATGAATTTCTCCAACTGTGTTATTCATGGAATTCAATCGATTAAGACAGGTAACATGCATTTCTATCATTCTATAATTTTTCTTTTCACATTTTTTCATTCTTTTTAAATTTTGTGTTCTCTTCGTCGAATAGTTTTGTACTTTAATGTATAAAATATTGCTATTATTTTTTAATGAAACAAATGAACTAAACTCTTTTGCGTCAAACCCTATAAAATCTTTCTGCTGCTACCCCTAAACTTTCGACAGCTGACCATCATGTTAGTTACAGTAATAGCTTTTATAACTAGAATTTTCTCGAAAGTAATATCTGAATAAAAACTTGTTCTTAAGGAAAAGTTATTCAACATAAATGCCGCAGATTTAACAATAAATGTAAAAATTTCCCGCGAGTGTTTTTATACTTTACTTAGAAAAAAAGAGGAATTGACTACGGAAGTCTGCTCCGTGTGCAGGTACAGTAGAACTGTCGTTATATACGCTATATAAAAGTTCGGGCTAACATGCTTTCATACACTTTCAACAATACACATGAATACTGTTGTCACGAAGACTGCAAATTTTGAAATTCAGAGAATTTCTGTAAAATGATTCTGATAAATTATGCGAACGTTTATTAATATTTGCAATTACTATGAATATTTAAAAGATCTTGTATATCATAAAATATACAGTGAAACATTGTATCTACCATTGGGTGGAAGGTCGACGGCAAAACAATGATAAGCAAGGCAGAACAATTGATCTCGACACGATAACGGTAGTATGATAGGCTGACGTAATTAACTTTACAGTGATATTTTACTTCGAAAGTCAACAAAAAAACGCTTATTGACATGCTATGGGAAACGCGATTTACGCAACCTCGTCATGCTCCTTGTGGGCAGGAACAGCGTACACTTGCCATCAGGTGAGTTGTAGAATATTCGCGACCTCCAATTGTCATCGTTTGAGGCGGAGAGTTCCCTCGACATGTCATGAGAGTGAGACAAATAAAATAAACTGCACACTTTTATACTACCACGAGAGGCAAGGCAGAAAAACTTTAAAAATTTTGATACGTAACACGTAATTATTTTTATTTTAATTATTCTTCTTATTATTTTTTTAATTAGTTTGATGGATATGTATGTTACTGTGTACACAAATGCTATTTTATGTTGTATGTTACTGTGTATACGAGGGTCGCTGCCCCGTTTCATTCTGCTTTTTAGGTATCTAAATTGTGAAAGGAGTGGGAGTTTGGACATGAATTTCTCCAACTGTGTTATTCATGGAATGCAATCGATTAAGACAGGTAACATGCATTTCTATCATTCTATAATTTTTCTTTTCACATTTTTTCATTCTTTTTAAATTTTGTGTTCTTTTCGTGAATAGTTTTGTATTTTAATGTATAAAATATTGCTATTATTTTTTATTGAAACAAATGAACTAAACTCTTTTGCGTCAAATCCTATAAAATCTTTCTGCTGCTACCCCTAAACTTTCGACAGCTGACCATCATGTTAGTTACAGTAATAGCTTTTATAGCTAGAATTTTCTCGAAAGTAATATCTGAATAAAAATTTGTTCTTAAGGAAAATTTATTCAACATAAATGCCGCAGATTTAACAATAAATGTAAAAATTTCCCGCGAGTGTTTTTATACTTTACTTAGAATAACAGAGGAATCGACTACGGAACTCTGCTCCGTATGCAGGTACAGTAGAACTGTCGTTACATACGCTATATAAAAGTTCGGGCTAACATGCTTTCATACACTTTCAACAATACACATGAATACTGTTGTCACGAAGACTGCAAATTTTGAAATTCAGAGAATTTCTGTAAAATGATTCTGATAAATTATGCGAACGTTTATTAATATTTGCAATTACTATGAATATTTAAAAGATCTTGTATATCATAAAATATACAGTGAAACATTGTATCTACCATTGGGTGGAAGGTCGACGGCAAAACAATGATAAGCAAGGCAGAACAATTGATCTCGACACGATAACGGTAGTATGATAGGCTGACGTAATTAACTTTACAGTGATATTTTACTTCGAAAGTCAACAAAAAAACGCTTATTGACATGCTATGGGAAACGCGATTTACGCAACCTCGTCATGCTCCTTGTGGGCAGGAACAGCGTACACTTGCCATCAGGTGAGTTGTAGAATATTCGCGACCTCCGATTGTCATCGTTTGAGGCGGAGAGTTCCCTCGACATGTCATGAGAGTGAGACAAATAAAATAAACTGCACACTTTTATACTACCACGAGAGGCAAGGGAGAAAAACTTTAAAAATTTTGATACGTAACACGTAATTATTTTTATTTTAATTATTCTTATTATTATTTTTTTAATTAGTTTGATGGATATGTATGTTACTGTGTACACAAATGCTATTTTATGTTGTATGTTACTGTGTATACGAGGGTCGCTGCCCCGTTTCATTCTGCTTTTTAGGTATCTAAATTGGGAAAGGAGTGGGAGTTTGGACATGAATTTCTCCAACTGCATGATTCATGGAATGCAATCGATAAAGACAGGTAACATGCATTTCTATCATTCTATAATTTTTCTTTTCACATTTTTTCATTCTTTTTAAATTTTGTGTTCTCTTCGTCGAATAGTTTTGTACTTTAATGTATAAAATATTGCTATTATTTTTTAATGAAACAAATGAACTAAACTCTTTTGCGTCAAACCCTATAAAATCTTTCTGCTGCTACCCCTAAACTTTCGACAGCTGACCATCATGTTAGTTACAGTAATAGCTTTTATAGCTAGAATTTTCTCGAAAGTAATATCTGAATAAAAATTTGTTCTTAAGGAAAATTTATTCAACATAAATGCCGCAGATTTAACAATAAATGTAAAAATTTCCCGCGAGTGTTTTTATACTTTACTTAGAATAACAGAGGAATCGACTACGGAACTCTGCTCCGTATGCAGGTACAGTAGAACAGTCGTTACATACGCTATATAAAAGTTCGGGCTAACATGCTTTCATACACTTTCAACAATATACATGAATACTGTTGTCACGAAGACTGAATATTTTGAAATTCAGAGAATTTCTATAAAATGATTCTGATAAATTATGCGAACGTGTATTAATATTTGCAATTACTATGAATATTTAAAAGATCTTGTATATCATAAAATATACAGTGAAACATTGTATCTACCATTGGGTGGAAGGTCGACGGCAAAACAATGATAAGCAAGGCAGAACAATTGATCTCGACACGATAACGGTAGTATGATAGGCTGACGTAATTAATTTTACAGTGATATTTTACTTCAAATTCAACAAAAAAACGCTTATTGACGTGCTATGGGAAACGCGATTTACGCAACCTCGTCATGCTCCTTGTGGGCAGGAACAGCGTACACTTGCCATCAGGTGAGTTGTAGAATATTCGCGACCTCCGATTGTCATCGTTTGAGGCGGAGAGTTCCCTCGACATGTCATGTGAGTGAGACAAATAAAATAAACTGCACACTTTTATACTACCACGAGATGCAAGGGAGAAAAACTTTAAAAATTTTGATACGTAACACGTAATTATTTTAATTTTAATTATTTTTATTACTATTTTTTTAATTAGTTTGATGGATATGTATGTTACTGTATACACAAATGCTATTTTATGTTGTATGTTACTGTGTATACGAGGGTCGCTGCCCCGTTTCATTCTGCTTTTTAGTTATGTAAATTGGGAAAGGAGTGGGAGTTTGGACATGAATTTCTCCAACTGCGTGATTCATGGAATGCAATCGATTAAGACAGGTAACATGCATTTCTATCATTCTATAATTTTTCTTTTCACATTTTTTCATTCTTTTTAAATTTTGTGTTTTCTTCGTCGAATAGTTTTGTACTTTAATGTATAAAATATTGCTATTATTTTTAATGAAACAAATGAACTAAACCCTTTTGCGTCAAACACTATAAAATCTTTCTGCTGCTACCCCTAAACTTTCGACAGCTGACCATCATGTTAGTTACAGTAATAGCTTTTATAACTAGAATTTTCTCGAAAGTAATATCTGAATAAAAACTTGTTCTTAAGGAAAAGTTATTCAACATAAATGCCGCAGATTTAACAATAAATGTAAAAATTTCCCGCGAGTGTTTTTATACTTTACTTAGAAAAAAAGAGGAATTGACTACGGAAGTCTGCTCCGTGTGCAGGTACAGTAGAACTGTCGTTACATACGCTATATAAAAGTTCGGGCTAACATGCTTTCATACACTTTCAACAATACACATGAATACTGTTGTCACGAAGACTGCAAATTTTGAAATTCAGAGAATTTCTGTAAAATGATTCTGATAAATTATGCGAACGTTTATTAATATTTGCAATTACTATGAATATTTAAAAGATCTTGTATGTCATAAAATATACAGTGAAACATTGTATCTACCATTGGGTGGAAGGTCAACGGCAAAACAATGATAAGCAAGGCAGAACAATTGATCTCGACACGATAACGGTAGTATGATAGGCTGACGTAATTAATTTTACAGTGATATTTTACTTCAAATTCAACAAAAAAACGCTTATTGACATGCTATGGGAAACGCGATTTACGCAACCTCGTCATGCTCCTTGTGGGCAGGAACAGCGTACACTTGCCATCAGGTGAGTTGTAGAATATTCGCGACCTCCGATTGTCATCGTTTGAGGCGGAGAGTTCCCTCGACATGTCATGTGAGTGAGACAAATAAAATAAACTGCACACTTTTATACTACCACGAGAGGCAAGGGAGAAAAACTTTAAAAATTTTGATACGTAACACGTAATTATTGTAATTTTAATTATTCTTATTACTATTTTTTTAATTAGTTTGATGGATATGTATGTTACTGTGTACACAAATGCTATTTTATGTTGTATGTTACTGTGTATACGAGGGTCGCTGCCCCGTTTCATTCTGCTTTTTGGTATCTAAATTGTGAAAGGAGTGGGAGTTTGGACATGAATTTCTCCAACTGCGTGATTCATGGAATGCAATCGATTAAGACAGGTAATATGGATTTCTATCATTCTATAATTTTTCTTTTCACATTTTTTCATTCTTTTTAAATTTTGTGTTCTCTTCGTGAATAGTTTTGTATTTTAATGTATAAAATATTGCTATTATTTTTTAATGAAACAAATGAACTAAACTCTTTTGCGTCAAATCCTATGAAATCTTTCTGCTGCTACCCCTAAACTTTCGACAGCTGACCATCATGTTAGTTACAGTAATAGCTTTTATAGCTAGAATTTTCTCGAAAGTAATATCTGAATAAAAATTTGTTCTTAAGGAAAATTTATTCAACATAAATGCCGCAGATTTAACAATAAATGTAAAAATTTCCCGCGAGTGTTCTTATACTTTACTTAGAATAACAGAGGAATCGACTACGGAACTCTGCTCCGTATGCAGGTACAGTAGAACAGTCGTTACATACGCTATATAAAAGTTCGTGCTAACATGCTTTCATACACTTTCAACAATATACATGAATACTGTTGTCACGAAGACTGAATATTTTGAAATTCAGAGAATTTCTATAAAATGATTCTGATAAATTATGCGAACGTGTATTAATATTTGCAATTACTATGAATATTTAAACGATCTTGTATATCATAAAATATACAGTGAAACATTGTATCTACCATTGGGTGGAAGGTCGACGGCAAAACAATGATAAGCAAGGCAGAACAATTGATCTCGACACGATAACGGTAGTATGATAGGCTGACGTAATTAATTTTACAGTGATATTTTACTTCGAAAGTCAACAAAAAAACGCTTATTGACATGCTATGGGAAACGCGATTTACGCAACCTCGTCATGCTCCTTGTGGGCAGGAACAGCGTACACTTGCCATCAGGTGAGTTGTAGAATATTCGCGACCTCCGATTGTCATCGTTTGAGGCGGAGAGTTCCCTCGACATGTCATGAGAGTGAGACAAATAAAATAAACTGCACACTTTTATACTACCACGAGATGCAAGGAAGAAAAACTTTAAAAATTTTGATACGTAACACGTAATTATTTTAATTTTAATTATTTTTATTATTATTTTTTTAATTAGTTTGATGGATATGTATGTTACTGTGTACACAAATGCTATTTTATGTTGTATGTTACTGTGTATACGAGGGTCGCTGCCCCGTTTCATTCTGCTTTTCAGGTATCTAAATTGGGAAAGGAGTGGGAGTTTGGACATGAATTTCTCCAACTGCGTGATTCATGGAATGCAATCGATTAAGACAGGTAACATGCATTTCTATCATTCTATAATTTTTCTTTTCACATTTTTTCATTCTTTTTAAATTTTGTGTTCTTTTCGTGAATAGTTTTGTATTTTAATGTATAAAATATTGCTATTATTTTTTATTGAAACAAATGAACTAAACTCTTTTGCGTCAAATCCTATAAAATCTTTCTGCTGCTACCCCTAAACTTTCGACAGCTGACCATCATGTTAGTTACAGTAATAGCTTTTATAGCTAGAATTTTCTCGAAAGTAATATCTGAATAAAAACTTGTTCTTAAGGAAAAGTTATTCAACATAAATGCCGCAGATTTAACAATAAATGTAAAAATTTCCCGCGAGCGTTTTTATACTTTACTTAGAAAAAAAGAGGAATTGACTACGGAAGTCTGCTCCGTGTGCAGGTACAGTAGAACTGTCGTTACATACGCTATATAAAAGTTCGGGCTAACATGCTTTCATACACTTTCAACAATACACATGAATACTGTTGTCACGAAGACTGCAAATTTTGAAATTCAGAGAATTTCTGTAAAATGATTCTGATAAATTATGCGAACGTTTATTAATATTTGCAATTACTATGAATATTTAAAAGATCTTGTATATCATAAAATATACAGTGAAACATTGTATCTACCATTGGGTGGAAGGTCAACGGCAAAACAATGATAAGCAAGGCAGAACAATTGATCTCGACACGATAACGGTAGTATGATAGGCTGACGTAATTAATTTTACAGTGATATTTTACTTCGAAAGTCAACAAAAAACGCTTATTGACATGCTATGGGAACGCGATTTACGCAACCTCGTCATGCTCCTTGTGGGCAGGAACAGCGTACACTTGCCATCAGGTGAGTTGTAGAATATTCGCGACCTCCGATTGTCATCGTTTGAGGCGGAGAGTTCCCTCGACATGTCATGTGAGTGAGACAAATAAAATAAACTGCACACTTTTATACTACCACGAGAGGCAAGGGAGAAAAACTTTAAAAATTTTGATACGTAACACGTAATTATTTTAATTTTAATTATTCTTATTATTATTTTTTTAATTAGTTTGATGGATATGTATGTTACTGTGTACACAAATGCTATTTTATGTTGTATGTTACTGTGTATACGAGGGTCGCTGCCCCGTTTCATTCTGCTTTTTAGGTATCTAAATTGTGAAAGGAGTGGGAGTTTGGACATGAATTTCTCCAACTGCGTGATTCATGGAATGCAATCGATTAAGACAGATAACATGCATTTCTATCATTCTATAATTTTTCTTTTCACATTTTTTCATTCTTTTTAAATTTTGTGTTCTCTTCGTGAATAGTTTTGTATTTTAATGTATAAAATATTGCTACTATTTTTTATTGAAACAAATGAGCTAAACTCTTTTGCGTCAAATCCTGTAAAATCTTTCTGCTGCTACCCCTAAACTTTCGACAGCTGACCATCATGTTAGTTACAGTAATAGCTTATGTAACTAATATTTTCTCGAAAGTAATATCTGAATAAAAACTTGTTCTTAAGGAAAAGTTATTCAACATAAATGCCGCAAATTTAACAATAAATGTAAAAATTTCCCGCGAGTGTTTTTATACTTTACTTAGAATAACAGAGGAATCGACTACGGAACTCTGCTCCGTATGCAGGTACAGTAGAACAGTCGTTACATACGCTATATAAAAGTTCGGGCTAACATGCTTTCATACACTTTCAACAATACACATGAATACTGTTGTCACGAAGACTGCAAATTTTGAAATTCAGAGAATTTCTATAAAATGATTCTGATAAATTATGCGAACGTGTATTAATATTTGCAATTACTATGAATATTTAAAAGATCTTGTATATCATAAAATATACAGTGAAACATTGTATCTACCATTGGGTGGAAGGTCGACGGCAAAACAATGATAAGCAAGGCAGAACAATTGATCTCGACACGATAACGGTAGTATGATAGGCTGACGTAATTAATTTTACAGTGATATTTTACTTCGAAAGTCAACAAAAAAACGCTTATTGACATGCTATGGGAAACGCGATTTACGCAACCTCGTCATGCTCCTTGTGGGCAGGAACAGCGTACACTTGCCATCAGGTGAGTTGTAGAATATTCGCGACCTCCGATTGTCATCGTTTGAGGCGGAGAGTTCCCTCGACATGTCATGTGAGTGAGACAAATAAAATAAACTGCACACTTTTATACTACCACGAGAGGCAAGGGAGAAAAACTTTAAAAATTTTGATACGTAACACGTAATTATTTTAATTTTAATTATTCTTATTATTATTTTTTTAATTAGTTTGATGGATATGTATGTTACTGTGTACACAAATGCTATTTTATGTTGTATGTTACTGTGTATACGAGGGTCGCTGCCCCGTTTCATTCTGCTTTTTGGTATCTAAATTGTGAAAGGAGTGGGAGTTTGGACATGAATTTCTCCAACTGCGTGATTCATGGAATGCAATCGATTAAGACAGGTAACATGCATTTCTATCATTCTATAATTTTTCTTTTCACATTTTTTCATTCTTTTTAAATTTTGTGTTCTTTTCGTGAATAGTTTTGTATTTTAATGTATAAAATATTGCTATTATTTTTTATTGAAACAAATGAACTAAACTCTTTTGCGTCAAATCCTATAAAATCTTTCTGCTGCTACCCCTAAACTTTCGACAGCTGACCATCATGTTAGTTACAGTAATAGCTTTTATAGCTAGAATTTTCTCGAAAGTAATATCTGAATAAAAATTTGTTCTTAAGGAAAATTTATTCAACATAAATGCCGCAGATTTAACAATAAATGTAAAAATTTCCCGCGGGTGTTTTTATACTTTACTTAGAATAACAGAGGAATCGACTACGGAACTCTGCTCCGTATGCAGGTACAGTAGAACAGTCGTTACATACGCTATATAAAAGTTCGGGCTAACATGCTTTCATACACTTTCGACAATATACATGAATACTGTTGTCACGAAGACTGCAAATTTTGAAATTCAGAGAATTTCTATAAAATGATTCTGATAAATTATGCGAACGTGTATTAATATTTGCAATTACTATGAATATTTAAAAGATCTTGTATATCATAAAATATACAGTGAAACATTGTATCTACCATTGGGTGGAAGGTCGACGGCAAAACAATGATAAGCAAGGCAGAACAATTGATCTCGACACGATAACGGTAGTATGATAGGCTGACGTAATTAATTTTACAGTGATATTTTACTTCGAAAGTCAACAAAAAAACGCTTATTGACATGCTATGGGAAACGCGATTTACGCAACCTCGTCATGCTCCTTGTGGGCAGGAACAGCGTACACTTGCCATCAGGTGAGTTGTAGAATATTCGCGACCTCCGTTTGTCATCGTTTGAGGCGGAGAGTTCCCTCGACATGTCATGAGAGTGAGACAAATAAAATAAACTGCACACTTTTATACTACCACGAGATGCAAGGGAGAAAAACTTTAAAAATTTTGATACGTAACACGTAATTATTTTAATTTTAATTATTTTTATTATTATTTTTTTAATTAGTTTGATGGAGATGTATGTTACTGTGTACACAAATGCTATTTTATGTTGTATGTTACTGTGTATACGAGGGTCGCTGCCCCATTTCATTCTGCTTTATAGTTATCTAAATTGGGAAAGGAGTGGGAGTTTGGACATGAATTTCTCCAACTGCGTGATTCATGGAATGCAATCGATTAAGACAGGTAACATGCATTTCTATCATTCTATAATTTTTATTTTCACATTTTTTCATTCTTTTTAAATTTTGTGTTCTCTTCGTCGAATAGTTTTGTACTTTAATGTATAAAATATTGCTATTATTTTTTAATGAAACAAATGAACTAAACTCTTTTGCGTCAAACCCTATAAAATCTTTCTGCTGCTACCCCTAAACTTTCGACAGCTGACCATCATGTTAGTTACAGTAATAGCTTTTATAACTAGAATTTTCTCGAAAGTAATATCTGAATAAAAACTTGTTCTTAAGGAAAAGTTATTCAACATAAATGCCGCAGATTTAACAATAAATGTAAAAATTTCCCGCGAGTGTTTTTATACTTTACTTAGAAAAAAAGAGGAATTGACTACGGAAGTCTGCTCCGTGTGCAGGTACAGTAGAACTGTCGTTACATACGCTATATAAAAGTTCGGGCTAACATGCTTTCATACACTTTCAACAATACACATGAATACTGTTGTCACGAAGACTGCAAATTTTGAAATTCAGAGAATTTCTGTAAAATGATTCTGATAAATTATGCGAACGTTTATTAATATTTGCAATTACTATGAATATTTAAAAGATCTTGTATATCATAAAATATACAGTGAAACATTGTATCTATCATTGGGTGGAAAGTCGACGGCAAAACAATGATAAGCAAGGCAGAACAATTGATCTCGACACGATAACGGTAGTATGATAGGCTGACGTAATTAATTTTACAGTGATATTTTACTTCGAAAGTCAACAAAAAAACGCTTATTGACATGCTATGGGAAACGCGATTTACGCAACCTCGTCATGCTCCTTGTGGGCAGGAACAGCGTACACTTGCCATCAGGTGAGTTGTAGAATATTCGCGACCTCCGATTGTCATCGTTTGAGGCGGAGAGTTCCCTCGACATGTCATGAGAGTGAGACAAATAAAATAAACTGCACACTTTTATACTACCACGAGAGGCAAGGGAGAAAAACTTTAAAAATTTTGATACGTAACACGTAGTTATTTTATTTTTAATTATTCTTATTATTATTTTTTTAATTAGTTTGATGGATATGTATGTTACTGTGTACACAAATGCTATTTTATGTTGTATGTTACTGTGTATACGAGGGTCGCTGCCCCGTTTCATTCTGCTTTTTAGGTATCTAAATTGTGAAAGGAGTGGGAGTTTGGACATGAATTTCTCCAACTGCGTGATTCATGGAATGCAATCGATTAAGACAGGTAACATGCATTTCTATCATTCTATAATTTTTCTTTTCACATTTTTTCATTCTTTTTAAATTTTGTGTTCTCTTCGTCGAATAGTTTTGTACTTTAATGTATAAAATATTGCTATTATTTTTTAATGAAACAAATGAACTAAACACTTTTGCGTCAAACCCTATAAAACCTTTCTGCTGCTACCCCTAAACTTTCGACAGCTGACCATCATGTTAGTTACAGTAATAGCTTTTATAACTAGAATTTTCTCGAAAGTAATATCTGAATAAAAACTTGTTCTTAAGGAAAAGTTATTCAACATAAATGCCGCAGATTTAACAATAAATGTAAAAATTCCCCGTGAGTGTTTTTATACTTTACTTAGAAAAAAAGAGGAATTGACTACGGAACTCTGCTCCGTGTGCAGGTACAGTAGAACTGTCGTTACATACGCTATATAAAAGTTCGGGCTAACATGCTTTCATACACTTTCAACAATACACATGAATACTGTTGTCACGAAGACTGCAAAATTTGAAATTCAGAGAATTTCTGTAAAATGATTCTGATAAATTATGCGAACGTTTATTAATATTTGCAATTACTATGAATATTTAAAAGATCTTGTATATCATAAAATATACAGTGAAACATTGTATCTACCATTGGGTGGAAGGTCGACGGCAAAACAATGATAAGCAAGGCAGAACAATTGATCTCGACACGATAACGGTAGCATGATAGGCTGACGTAATTAATTTTACAGTGATATTTTACTTCGAAAGTCAACAGAAAAACGCTTATTGACATGCTATGGGAAACGCGATTTACGCAACCTCGTCATGCTCCTTGTGGGCAGGAACAGCGTACACTTGCCATCAGGTGAGTTGTAGAATATTCGCGACCTCCGATTGTCATCGTTTGAGGCGGAGAGTTCCCTCGACATGTCATGAGAGTGAGACAAATAAAATAAACTGCACACTTTTATACTACCACGAGAGGCAAGGGAGAAAAACTTTAAAAATTTTGATACGTAACACGTAATTATTTTATTTTTAATTATTCTTATTATTATTTTTTTAATTAGTTTGATGGATATGTATGTTACTGTGTACACAAATGCTATTTTATGTTGTATGTTACTGTGTATACGAGGGTCGCTGCCCCGTTTCATTCTGCTTTTTAGGTATCTAAATTGTGAAAGGAGTGGGAGTTTGGACATGAATTTCTCCAACTGCGTGATTCATGGAATGCAATCGATTAAGACAGGTAACATGCATTTCTATCATTCTATAATTTTTCTTTTCACATTTTTTCATTCTTTTTAAATTTTGTGTTCTCTTCGTCGAATAGTTTTGTACTTTAATGTATAAAATATTGCTATTATTTTTTAATGAAACAAATGAACTAAACACTTTTGCGTCAAACCCTATAAAACCTTTCTGCTGCTACCCCTAAACTTTCGACAGCTGACCATCATGTTAGTTACAGTAATAGCTTTTATAACTAGAATTTTCTCGAAAGTAATATCTGAATAAAAACTTGTTCTTAAGGAAAAGTTATTCAACATAAATGCCGCAGATTTAACAATAAATGTAAAAATTTCCCGCGAGTGTTTTTATACTTTACTTAGAAAAAAAGAGGAATTGACTACGGATTTCTGCTCCGTGTGCAGGTACAGTAGAACTGTCGTTACATACGCTATATAAAAGTTCGGGCTAACATGCTTTCATACACTTTCAACAATACACATGAATACTGTTGTCACGAAGACTGCAAATTTTGAAATTCAGAGAATTTCTGTAAAATGATTCTGATAAATTATGCGAACGTTTATTAATATTTGCAATTACTATGAATATTTAAAAGATCTTGTATATCATAAAATATACAGTGAAACATTGTATCTACCACTGGGTGGAAGGTCAACGGCAAAACAATGATAAGCAAGGCAGAACAATTGATCTCGACACGATAGCGGTAGTATGATAGGCTGACGTAATTAATTTTACAGTGATATTTTACTTCGAAAGTCAACAAAAAAACTCTTATTGACATGCTATGGGAACGCGATTTACGCAACCTCGTCATGCTCCTTGTGGGCAGGAACAGCGTACACTTGCCATCAGGTGAGTTGTAGAATATTCGCGACCTCCGATTGTCATCGTTTGAGGCGGAGAGTTCCCTCGACATGTCATGTGAGTGAGACAAATAAAATAAACTGCACACTTTTATACTACCACGAGAGGCAAGGGAGAAAAACTTTAAAAATTTTGATACGTAACACGTAATTATTTTAATTTTAATTATTCTTATTATTATTTTTTTAATTAGTTTGATGGATATGTATGTTACTGTGTACACAAATGCTATTTTATGTTGTATGTTACTGTGTATACGAGGGTCGCTGCCCCGTTTCATTCTGCTTTTTAGGTATCTAAATTGTGAAAGGAGTGGGAGTTTGGACATGAATTTCTCGAACTGCGTGATTCATGGAATGCAATCGATTAAGACAGATAACATGCATTTTTATCATTCTATAATTTTTCTTTTCACATTTTTTCATTCTTTTTAAATTTTGTGTTCTCTTCGTGAATAGTTTTGTATTTTAATGTATAAAATATTGCTATTATTTTTTATTGAAACAAATGAGCTAAACTCTTTTGCGTCAAATCCTATAAAATCTTTCTGCTGCTACCCCTAAACTTTCGACAGCTGACCATCATGTTAGTTACAGTAATAGCTTATATAACTAGAATTTTCTCGAAAGTAATATCTGAATAAAAACTTGTTCTTAAGGAAAAGTTATTCAACATAAATGCCACAGATTTAACAATAAATGTAAAAATTTCCCGCGAGTGTTTTTATACTTTACTTAGAAAAAAAGAGGAATTGACTACGGAAGTCTGCTCCGTGTGCAGGTACAGTAGAACTGTCGTTACATACGCTATATAAAAGTTCGGGCTAACATGCTTTCATACACTTTCAACAATACACATGAATACTGTTGTCACGAAGACTGCAAATTTTGAAATTCAGAGAATTTCTGTAAAATGATTCTGATAAATTATGCGAACGTTTATTAATATTTGCAATTACTATGAATATTTAAAAGATCTTGTATATCATAAAATATACAGTGAAACATTGTATCTACCATTGGGTGGAAGGTCAACGGCAAAACAATGATAAGCAAGGCAGAACAATTGATCTCGACACGATAACGGTAGTATGATAGGCTGACGTAATTAATTTTACAGTGATATTTTACTTCAAAAGTCAACAAAAAAACGCTTATTGACATGCTATGGGAAACGCGATTTACGCAACCTCGTCATGCTCCTTGTGGGCCGGAACAGCGTACACTTGCCATCAGGTGAGTTGTAGAATATTCGCGACCTCCGATTGTCATCGTTTGAGGCGGAGAGTTCCCTCGACATGTCATGTGAGTGAGACAAATAAAATAAACTGCACACTTTTATACTACCACGAGATGCAAGGGAGAAAAACTTTAAAAATTTTGATACGTAACACGTAATTATTTTAATTTTAATTATTTTTATTATTATTTTTTTAATTAGTTTGATGGAGATGTATGTTACTGTGTACACAAATGCTATTTTATGTTGTATGTTACTGTGTATACGAGGGTCGCTGCCCCATTTCATTCTGCTTTATAGTTATCTAAATTGGGAAAGGAGTGGGAGTTTGGACATGAATTTCTCCAACTGCGTGATTCATGGAATGCAATCGATTAAGACAGGTAACATGCATTTCTATCATTCTATAATTTTTCTTTTCACATTTTTTCATTCTTTTTAAATTTTGTGTTCTCTTCGTCGAATAGTTTTGTACTTTAATGTATAAAATATTGCTATTATTTTTTAATGAAACAAATGAACTAAACTCTTTTGCGTCAAACCCTATAAAATCTTTCTGCTGCTACCCCTAAACTTTCGACAGCTGACCATCATGTTAGTTACAGTAATAGCTTTTATAACTAGAATTTTCTCGAAAGTAATATCTGAATAAAAACTTGTTCTTAAGGAAAAGTTATTCAACACAAATGCCGCAGATTTAACAATAAATGTAAAAATTTCCCGCGAGTGTTTTTATACTTTACTTAGAAAAAAAGAGGAATTGACTACGGAAGTCTGCTCCGTGTGCAGGTACAGTAGAACTGTCGTTACATACGCTATATAAAAGTTCGGGCTAACATGCTTTCATACACTTTCAACAATACACATGAATACTGTTGTCACGAAGACTGCAAATTTTGAAATTCAGAGAATTTCTGTAAAATGATTCTGATAAATTATGCGAACGTTTATTAATATTTGCAATTACTATGAATATTTAAAAGATCTTGTATATCATAAAATATACAGTGAAACATTGTATCTACCATTGGGTGGAAGGTCAACGGCAAAACAATGATAAGCAAGGCAGAACAATTGATCTCGACACGATAACGGTAGTATGATAGGCTGACGTAATTAATTTTACAGTGATATTTTACTTCAAAAGTCAACAAAAAAACGCTTATTGACATGCTATGGGAAACGCGATTTACGCAACCTCGTCATGCTCCTTGTGGGCCGGAACAGCGTACACTTGCCATCAGGTGAGTTGTAGAATATTCGCGACCTCCGATTGTCATCGTTTGAGGCGGAGAGTTCCCTCGACATGTCATGTGAGTGAGACAAATAAAATAAACTGCACACTTTTATACTACCACGAGATGCAAGGGAGAAAAACTTTAAAAATTTTGATACGTAACACGTAATTATTTTAATTTTAATTATTTTTATTATTATTTTTTTAATTAGTTTGATGGAGATGTATGTTACTGTGTACACAAATGCTATTTTATGTTGTATGTTACTGTGTATACGAGGGTCGCTGCCCCATTTCATTCTGCTTTATAGTTATCTAAATTGGGAAAGGAGTGGGAGTTTGGACATGAATTTCTCCAACTGCGTGATTCATGGAATGCAATCGATTAAGACAGGTAACATGCATTTCTATCATTCTATAATTTTTCTTTTCACATTTTTTCATTCTTTTTAAATTTTGTGTTCTCTTCGTCGAATAGTTTTGTACTTTAATGTATAAAATATTGCTATTATTTTTTAATGAAACAAATGAACTAAACTCTTTTGCGTCAAACCCTATAAAATCTTTCTGCTGCTACCCCTAAACTTTCGACAGCTGACCATCATGTTAGTTACAGTAATAGCTTTTATAACTAGAATTTTCTCGAAAGTAATATCTGAATAAAAACTTGTTCTTAAGGAAAAGTTATTCAACACAAATGCCGCAGATTTAACAATAAATGTAAAAATTTCCCGCGAGTGTTTTTATACTTTACTTAGAAAAAAAGAGGAATTGACTACGGAAGTCTGCTCCGTGTGCAGGTACAGTAGAACTGTCGTTACATACGCTATATAAAAGTTCGGGCTAACATGCTTTCATACACTTTCAACAATACACATGAATACTGTTGTCACGAAGACTGCAAATTTTGAAATTCAGAGAATTTCTGTAAAATGATTCTGATAAATTATGCGAACGTTTATTAATATTTGCAATTACTATGAATATTTAAAAGATCTTGTATATCATAAAATATACAGTGAAACATTGTATCTACCATTGGGTGGAAGGTCAACGGCAAAACAATGATAAGCAAGGCAGAACAATTGATCTCGACACGATAGCGGTAGTATGATAGGCTGACGTAATTAATTTTACAGTGATATTTTACTTCGAAAGTCAACAAAAAAACTCTTATTGACATGCTATGGGAACGCGATTTACGCAACCTCGTCATGCTCCTTGTGGGCAGGAACAGCGTACACTTGCCATCAGGTGAGTTGTAGAATATTCGCGACCTCCGATTGTCATCGTTTGAGGCGGAGAGTTCCCTCGACATGTCATGTGAGTGAGACAAATAAAATAAACTGCACACTTTTATACTACCACGAGAGGCAAGGGAGAAAAACTTTAAAAATTTTGATACGTAACACGTAATTATTTTAATTTTAATTATTCTTATTATTATTTTTTTAATTAGTTTGATGGATATGTATGTTACTGTGTACACAAATGCTATTTTATGTTGTATGTTACTGTGTATACGAGGGTCGCTGCCCCGTTTCATTCTGCTTTTTAGGTATCTAAATTGTGAAAGGAGTGGGAGTTTGGACATGAATTTCTCGAACTGCGTGATTCATGGAATGCAATCGATTAAGACAGATAACATGCATTTTTATCATTCTATAATTTTTCTTTTCACATTTTTTCATTCTTTTTAAATTTTGTGTTCTCTTCGTGAATAGTTTTGTATTTTAATGTATAAAATATTGTTATTATTTTTTATTGAAACAAATGAGCTAAACTCTTTTGCGTCAAATCCTATAAAATCTTTCTGCTGCTACCCCTAAACTTTCGACAGCTGACCATCATGTTAGTTACAGTAATAGCTTATATAACTAGAATTTTCTCGAAAGTAATATCTGAATAAAAACTTGTTCTTAAGGAAAAGTTATTCAACATAAATGCCACAGATTTAACAATAAATGTAAAAATTTCCCGCGAGTGTTTTTATACTTTACTTAGAAAAAAAGAGGAATTGACTACGGAAGTCTGCTCCGTGTGCAGGTACAGTAGAACTGTCGTTACATACGCTATATAAAAGTTCGGGCTAACATGCTTTCATACACTTTCAACAATACACATGAATACTGTTGTCACGAAGACTGCAAATTTTGAAATTCAGAGAATTTCTGTAAAATGATTCTGATAAATTATGCGAACGTGTATTAATATTTGCAATTACTATGAATATTTAAAAGATCTTGTATATCATAAAATATACAGTGAAACATTGTATCTATCATTGGGTGGAAGGTCGACGGCAAAACAATGATAAGCAAGGCAGAACAATTGATCTCGACACGATAACGGTAGTATGATAGGCTGACGTAATTAATTTTACAGTGATATTTTACTTCGAAAGTCAACAAAAAAACGCTTATTGACATGCTATGGGAAACGCGATTTACGCAACCTCGTCATGCTCCTTGTGGGCAGGAACAGCGTACACTTGCCATCAGGTGAGTTGTAGAATATTTGCGACCTCCGCTTTTCATAGTTTGATGCGGAGAGTTCCCTCGACATGTCATGTGAGTGAGACAAATAAAATAAACTGCACACTTTTATACTACCTCGAGAGGCAAGGAAGAAAAACTTTAAAAATTTTGATACGTAACACGTAATTATTTTAATTTTAATTATTCTTCTTATTATTTTTTTAATTAGTTTGATGGATATGTATGTTACTGTGTACACAAATGCTATTTTATGTTGTATGTTACTGTGTATACGAGGGTCGCTGCCTTGTTTCATTCTGCTTTTTAGGTATCTAAATTGTGAAAGGAGTGGGAGTTTGGACATGAATTTCTTCAACTGCGTGATTCATGGAATGCAATCGATTAAGACACGTAACATGCATTTCTATCATTCTATAATTTTTCTTTTCACATTTTTTCATTCTTTTTAAATTTTGTGTTCTCTTCGTGAATAGTTTTGTATTTTAATGTATAAAATATTGCTATTATTTTTTAATGAAACAAATGAACTAAACTCTTTTGCGTCAAATCCTATAAAATCTTTCTGCTGCTACCCCTAAACTTTCGACAGCTGACCATCATGTTAGTTACAGTAATAGCTTTTATAACTAGAATTTTCTCGAAAGTAATATCTGAATAAAAACTTGTTCTTAAGGAAAAGTTATTCAACATAAATACCGCAGATTTAACAATAAATGTAAAAATTTCCCGCGAGTGTTTTTATACTTTACTTAGAAAAAAAGAGGAATTGACTACGGAACTCTGCTCCGTGTGCAGGTACAGTAGAACTGTCGTTACATACGCTATATAAAAGTTCGGGCTAACATGCTTTCATACACTTTCAACAATACACATGAATACTGTTATCACGAAGACTGCAAATTTTGAAATTCAGAGAATTTCTGTAAAATGATTCTGATAAATTATGCGAACGTTTATTAATATTTGCAATTACTATAAATATTTAAAAGATCTTGTATATCATAAAATATACAGTGAAACATTGTATTTACCATTGGGTGGAAGGTCGACGGCAAAACAATGATAAGCAAGGCAGAACAATTGATCTCGACACGATAACGGTAGTATGATAGACTGATGTAATTAATTTTACAGTGATATTTTACTTCGAAAGTCAACAAAAAAACGCTTATTGACATGCTATGGGAAACGCGATTTACGCAACCTCGTCATGCTCCTTGTGGGCAGGAACAGCGTACACTTGCCATCAGGTGAGTTGTAGAATATTCGCGACCTCCGATTGTCATCGTTTGAGGCGGAGAGTTCCCTCGACATGTCATGAGAGTGAGACAAATAAAATAAACTGCACACTTTTATACTACCACGAGATGCAAGGGAGAAAAACTTTAAAAATTTTGATACGTAACACGTAATTATTTTAATTTTAATTATTTTTATTATTATTTTCTTAATTAGTTTGATGGATATGTATGTTACTGTGTACACAAATATTATTTTATGTTGTATGTTACTGTGTATACGAGGGTCGCTGCCCCGTTTCATTCTGCTTTTTAGGTATCTAAATTGTGAAAGGAGTGGGAGTTTGGACATGAATTTCTCCAACTGCGTGATTCATGGAATGCAATCGATTAAGACAGGTAACATGCATTTCTATCATTCTATAATTTTTCTTTCACATTTTTTCATTCTTTTTAAATTTTGTGTTCTCTTCGTGAATAGTTTTGTATTTTAATGTATAAAATATTGCTATTATTTTTTATTGAATCAAATGAACTAAACTCTTTTGCGTCAAATCCTATAAAATCTTTCTGCTGCTACCCTAAACTTTCGACAGCTGACCATCATGTTAGTTACAGTAATAGCTTTTATAACTAGAATTTTCTCGAAAGTAATATCTGAATAAAAACTTGTTCTTAAGGAAAAGTTATTCAACATAAATGCCGCAGATTTAACCAGTAGCGTAGCTAAGGGGGGGCAAGGGGGGCGGTCGCCCCGGGCGCGCTGCCAAGGGGCGCCAAATTGAGAGAGGTTTTTAACCGAAATTATCTCACATATTTTGACAATAAATAAAAATTGTAGACTTTTTTTTAAATGTGTGTGTGAATGTTTTCTTTCGTAAAACATTTTATTATATCCAAATAATAAAAGAAGAAAGCTTCTGTAAATGTTCATAGGGATGGCTGAACACACTTTGTACTTTGCATGATTACGTACCTGAAAGGAGGTGCAAAATGATTCAATGGGGGGTTTCAAATTGAGAGACGCTTTAAACCGAAATTATCTCGCATATTTTGACAATAAATAAGAATTGTTGACCTTTTTTGTGTGTGAATGCTTTGAATAAAATCGGCGAAAGAGGAGGCAGTGGAGAGATCCATAAGTGCAAATCACAGATTGAAAGTCCTCACTGTCTAGCTTATAAAATAAAGGGCCTTGCTGGCGTCGCATTTCTTATATCAAAAGAACATTTCTTTATTTCTGTATTGGTTTTCACGCTGATTTTTGAGTTCTTAGCATTATATATGAATATTTTCGTGTTAAGGGGGCTTCTGTTTATCACTTCAAAATGGATTTAGCTGGAGGAACTGTAAGAAGGGCCGGCGCAACGTTGCGCGAAACCCTGGCAAAGCAGTTAGTGGAGGCCAACGTATACTGCAATATCGTATAAATAAAATTTATTTTTAAATTGTATATATCCAAGAATAATATCTAATAAAGATAATAAAATGTTTGAAAAATACCACTATTTTTGAATTTAATGTGCATAATTATTTTTAATTTTGTAAAATCTTCTATTCTTTACGATATTTTAAATACTTTTTTTTTTGCTTTTGTGATTACTTTCAGGATCAACAATCTATACAGTCACAGATAATTATATGAACTTTGCTTGTAAGAAATAATGTTAATACTCACTTTTTCCTCACGAAGGAATATTTAAAGACAACTCTAGAGCCAAAAATATAATTTTATACAGAGGAAACGTTATTTCGAATTGTATAGAGAGCGTTGGGGCCCTTAACAAAACCCGAATTGGCGCACAGCCTGCACGTTTGCTTGATGGTTGCGCCGGCCCTGATTGTAAGTAAATATATCATTTGTTTTGTATTGGAAATTCTACTTTTTCGTCGAACTGGCATTAAGAAAAGCCAAATAATAAAATGTGGGAGACCTACCCCCTCATTTTCCCTTCTTAACCGTATAAAAATCGAAGCAGGACTTTTCAGTCTTATTCCTAGAACAACCAGTACAAATGGCTATGTGGAAATGGAGAAATATTAAAATTATTCTCTTGATCTTGATTACTGTTAAATGCAAATAAGAGTGTGTGATCTTTAGAAGGTTTTGACGATTTAAAAAATCCTTCGCGAGCAGTATTACGACATACAGCCTCAAATGATAATTTAAATACTTATTTACTATTGAACAAACAAAACAAATATTCAAAGTATCTGACTATAAAATTATCATTGAAAATTGCAGAAAATTAAATATAATGAAAAAATAAAAAAGAACAGGGAACTATTTTCTAAGTATTTTTATTAAAAAATATTTTTATCTATTGCATTTAAAAAATAGTGTAATCAGTGAATTTTTTCCGATATTGTTTTTTTAAATGATTTTAAAAGTAGCAATATCTAAAAAAAAAAAAAGAAAAAGAAAAAAGAAAAAGAAAAAAAAATTAACTGAGAGAAGACTAATTTAAAAAAGGCAATAAAAAGCTATTGTCACACATTTATAATCATCAGATATTTAGGTCACTTCATCAGAATATACTAGAGATGTCTAAATACATTTTTAAACAAAAAATTGGAAAATTTATATTTGTCATTTTTTGCAAAGAAGAGTACATAGTTCCCTTAACGAGGAAGTGTGCATTTCATATTTGAAAGGTCGATTTTTTCTTCTGTTATTTTTGTGACAGACAGTGTTGTTCTCATGGAGTAATCGGATTTCTAATACAAATTACTTATTAATACTAAAAATAAAAAAATAATTTTTTTAAAGTCTCCATAAAGTTCACACACCAGTTCGGACTTCTTAAAAAACACAATTAATTCCATGACTGCAATTCATGCAGTTATAAAAAAATTCTGTTACAATACATTAATTTGGCATGGAACCCGATAATTGAAAATTCGCCGATTTGATTTACGCTTGGTCGAAAGTCCGAACTGGTGAATTTATTTCTTTTTAATTATAATGTTTTCTTTGTTTCTTTTTAAGATATGTTATAGAAAAAAAGTATTTTTTAAACTATATATTCATATCATTATTTTAAACTAGATATTCATATCATTATTTTAAACTATATATTCTAAACTGTTTTCTAAACGTATAGTCATAATTTATTTAATATTGATTTAATGACAAAAGATATTTTCTTTAATTATCACACTCACTATTTTTATTTATATTTTCTACATTTTAGTGTTTAAAATATTTCGTTGTTGCTTTCACAGCTAGATGGGATATTTTGGCAAGCTTGATTTGGCGCATATTTAACGCCATTGTTTTTGTAACTCGTAACAATTGTAACCTTAATGATTATTTGGCAATTTATTGCCTGTGGCCAGCTAACGGAAAAATGCCTTAAAATCACTATTATTTTATAATTCAGTTCTTAAAATATTAAAATGCTGTATTGTCATCACAAATACACCTGCGTACATAATTTTTATAATTCTAGCCTATCCAGGAAGTGAGTGAAAAATCAATTAGAAAATTCCATCTTTACATACAAAAACGAAGTTAACTTTAATAAAAGCGTTGGTTCATGTATTAAGAATTAAATCTTTATTTATTGAGTAAAAACACAAACATAATACAGGCATTCCAAAGGTAAAGATAACGCTAATCATAGATAATTTTATAACTAAAATGTTTTATTAGATCTTCACAAATATTCTTTTTTTAATAGAGCAAAAAACTTTATAAAACAAAAAGTTAATTAGTTAAAACGTCATGACAAATTTAAAAATACAATAAAAATGACGTTTTACTTAAAAATTTATTTATAGAAAATTAACTATTTATATTGCTGAAAATCCTATATTTAATTGTATGAAATTCGCCTTAAAGATTACCCCAACCCCTCCCGCACACACAAAAAAAAAAAACAGCGAGTTAATACAAGGCAGCAGATTTTTTTTCCATAATCGGGTTTAATTTATGGGGTTAGGAAACGTGGTTTCTTGCAAATTTACTTTCGTTGTTCTAATCATTGATGCTACTCACATACGCTTAAAACTACGTAATCATATCCGCTAACGTCAAAATATCGCCAAGCTGGGCGATATTTACCTAAATATATCCAAATATGGTGATAAAAGTAAGTCGGCATAAAGGAAGCCAACTTAGTGATTGTTGACTAATTTTTCGAAATTCAAATTCAGTATTGACGAAAACCAGGAATCTTCTATAATCGGGTTTCATGCCTTTTAGGTTCGTAAGTTTGAGTAAAATTAACTGAATTCTTAAAAACAAGGAAGAGGCAAGCTATCTTTTCCTCCCGGTACAAATCAGAAGGACCCTTTTTTTCGTCTTGAAGGAAAATAATGTGGTTATGTTTTCAGGGGAGGGGGGGGGGGGGCGCAGATTTTCTTCCTGCCCCAGGCGCCGAAAAACATAGCTACGCCACTGGATTTAACAATAAATGTAAAAATTTCCCGCGAGTGTTTTTATACATTACTTAGAATACCGGAGGAATCGACTACGGAACTCTTCTCCGTGTGCCAGTACAGTAGAACAGTCGTTAAAACCCTTTCACCGTTTGAAGGTTTTCCTATATTTCTATAAATATGTCTGTAAATCCCAGAATATATATAGTTTTTAATCGCAGTTTTGATGCTATGATATCTTTTATATCTCCTCATTCTATATACAGCTCAAAAAAGTATTATATTAAAAATATTTTTGTCTACAGTAATTTTAACAGGACTACCAGATACGGAAAAACACGGGCCTAACGCTTAAAGGGTTAAATACGCTACATAAAAGTTCGGGCAAACACTTGCCGTCAGGTGAGTTGTAGAATATTCGCGACCTCAGCTTGTCATCGTTTGAGGCGGACAGTTCCCTCGACATGTCATGTGAGGGAGACAGACAAAATAAACTGCGCACTTTTATACTACCACGAGAGGCAAGCGAGAAAAACTTTCAAAATTATGATACGTAACACGTAATTCTTTTAGTTTTAATTATTTTAATTACTATTATTTTTTAATTAGTTTGATAGATATGTATGTTACTGTGGACACAAGTACCATTTTATGTTGTATTTTACTGTGTATACGAGGGTGCCCGCCCCGTTTCATTCTGCTTTTTAGGTATCTAAATTGTGAAAGGAGTGGGAAATTGGACATGAATTTCTCTAACTGCGTGATTCATGGAATGCAATCGATTAAGACAGGTAACATGCATTTCTATCATTCTATAATTTTATATACTATGGGAAACGCGATTTACGCTACCTCGTCATGCTCCTTGTGGGCAGGAACAGCATACACTTGCCTTCTTGTGAGTTGTAGAATATTCGCGACCTCCGCTTGTAATCGTTTGAGAAGGAGAGTTCCCTCGTCATGTCATGTGAGTGAGACAGACAAAATAAACTGCACACTTTTATACTACCACGAGAGGCAAGCGAGAAAATCTTTAAAAATTAGGATACGTAACACGTAATTCTTTTAATTTTAATTATTTTAATTATTTTTTTTAATTAATTTGATGGATATGTATGTTACTGTGTACACAAATACTATTTTATGTTGTATGTTACTGTGTATACGAGGGTCGCTGTCCCGTTTCATTCTGCTTTTTAGGTATCTAAATTGTGAAAGGAGTGGGAGTTTGGACATGAATTTCTCCAACTGCGTGATTCATGGAATGCAATCGATTAAGACAGGTAACATGCATTTCTATCATTCTATAATTTTTCTTTTCACATTTTTTCATTCTTTTTAAATTTTGTGTTCTTTTCGTGAATAGTTTTGTATTTTAATGTATAAAATATTGCTATTATTTTTTATTGAAACAAATGAACTAAACTCTTTTGCGTCAAATCCTATAAAATCTTTCTGCTGCTACCCCTAAACTTTCGACAGCTGACCATCATGTTAGTTACAGTAATAGCTTTTATAGCTAGAATTTTCTCAAAAGTAATATCTGAATAAAAATTTGTTCTTAAGGAAAAGTTATTCAACATAAATGCCGCAGATTTAACAATAAATGTAAAAATTTCCCGCGAGTGTTTTTATACTTTACTTAGAATAACAGAGGAATCGATTACGGAACTCTGCTCCGTATGCAGGTACAGTAGAACAGTCGTTACATACGCTATATAAAAGTTCGGGCTAACATGCTTTCATACACTTTCGACAATATACATGAATACTGTTGTCACGAAGACTGCAAATTTTGATATTCAGAGAATTTCTATAAAATGATTCTGATAAATTATGCGAACGTGTATTAATATTTGCAATTACTATGAATATTTAAAAGATCTTGTATATCATAAAATATACAGTGAAACATTGTATCTATCATTGGGTGGAAGGTCGACGGCAAAACAATGATAAGCAAGGCAGAACAATTGATCTCGACACGATAACGGTAGTATGATAGGCTGACGTAATTAATTTTACAGTGATATTTTACTTCGAAAGTCAACAAAAAAACGCTTATTGACATGCTGTGGGAAACGCGATTTACGCAACCTCGTCATGCTCCTTGTGGGCAGGAACAGCGTACACTTGCCATCAGGTGAGTTGTAGAATATTCGCGACCTCCGCTTTTCATAGTTTGATGCGGAGAGTTCCCTCGACATGTCATGTGAGTGAGACAAATAAAATAAACTGCACACTTTTATACTACCACGAGAGGCAAGGAAGAAAAACTTTAAAAATTTTGATACGTAACACGTAATTATTTTAATTTTAATTCTTCTTATTATTATTTTTTTAATTAGTTTGATGGATATGTATGTTACTGTGTACACAAATGCTATTTTATGTTGTATGTTACTGTGTATACGAGGGTCGCTGCCCCGTTTCATTCTGCTTTTTAGGTATCTAAATTGTGAAAGGAGTGGGAGTTTGGACATGAATTTCTCCAACTGCGTGATTCATGGAATGCAATCGATTAAGACACGTAACATGCATTTCTATCATTCTATAATTTTTCTTTTCACATTTTTTCATTCTTTTTAAATTTTGTGTTCTCTTCGTGAATAGTTTTGTATTTTAATGTATAAAATATTGTTATTATTTTTTATTGAAACAAATGAGCTAAACTCTTTTGCGTCAAATCCTATAAAATCTTTCTGCTGCTACCCCTAAACTTTCGACAGCTGACCATCATGTTAGTTACAGTAATAGCTTATATAACTAGAATTTTCTCGAAAGTAATATCTGAATAAAAACTTGTTCTTAAGGAAAAGTTATTCAACATAAATGCCACAGATTTAACAATAAATGTAAAAATTTCCCGCGAGTGTTTTTATACTTTACTTAGAAAAAAAGAGGAATTGACTACGGAAGTCTGCTCCGTGTGCAGGTACAGTAGAACTGTCGTTACATACGCTATATAAAAGTTCGGGCTAACATGCTTTCATACACTTTCAACAATACACATGAATACTGTTGTCACGAAGACTGCAAATTTTGAAATTCAGAGAATTTCTGTAAAATGATTCTGATAAATTATGCGAACGTGTATTAATATTTGCAATTACTATGAATATTTAAAAGATCTTGTATATCATAAAATATACAGTGAAACATTGTATCTATCATTGGGTGGAAGGTCGACGGCAAAACAATGATAAGCAAGGCAGAACAATTGATCTCGACACGATAACGGTAGTATGATAGGCTGACGTAATTAATTTTACAGTGATATTTTACTTCGAAAGTCAACAAAAAAACGCTTATTGACATGCTATGGGAAACGCGATTTACGCAACCTCGTCATGCTCCTTGTGGGCAGGAACAGCGTACACTTGCCATCAGGTGAGTTGTAGAATATTTGCGACCTCCGCTTTTCATAGTTTGATGCGGAGAGTTCCCTCGACATGTCATGTGAGTGAGACAAATAAAATAAACTGCACACTTTTATACTACCTCGAGAGGCAAGGAAGAAAAACTTTAAAAATTTTGATACGTAACACGTAATTATTTTAATTTTAATTATTCTTCTTATTATTTTTTTAATTAGTTTGATGGATATGTATGTTACTGTGTACACAAATGCTATTTTATGTTGTATGTTACTGTGTATACGAGGGTCGCTGCCTTGTTTCATTCTGCTTTTTAGGTATCTAAATTGTGAAAGGAGTGGGAGTTTGGACATGAATTTCTTCAACTGCGTGATTCATGGAATGCAATCGATTAAGACACGTAACATGCATTTCTATCATTCTATAATTTTTCTTTTCACATTTTTTCATTCTTTTTAAATTTTGTGTTCTCTTCGTGAATAGTTTTGTATTTTAATGTATAAAATATTGCTATTATTTTTTAATGAAACAAATGAACTAAACTCTTTTGCGTCAAATCCTATAAAATCTTTCTGCTGCTACCCCTAAACTTTCGACAGCTGACCATCATGTTAGTTACAGTAATAGCTTTTATAACTAGAATTTTCTCGAAAGTAATATCTGAATAAAAACTTGTTCTTAAGGAAAAGTTATTCAACATAAATACCGCAGATTTAACAATAAATGTAAAAATTTCCCGCGAGTGTTTTTATACTTTACTTAGAAAAAAAGAGGAATTGACTACGGAACTCTGCTCCGTGTGCAGGTACAGTAGAACTGTCGTTACATACGCTATATAAAAGTTCGGGCTAACATGCTTTCATACACTTTCAACAATACACATGAATACTGTTATCACGAAGACTGCAAATTTTGAAATTCAGAGAATTTCTGTAAAATGATTCTGATAAATTATGCGAACGTTTATTAATATTTGCAATTACTATAAATATTTAAAAGATCTTGTATATCATAAAATATACAGTGAAACATTGTATTTACCATTGGGTGGAAGGTCGACGGCAAAACAATGATAAGCAAGGCAGAACAATTGATCTCGACACGATAACGGTAGTATGATAGACTGATGTAATTAATTTTACAGTGATATTTTACTTCGAAAGTCAACAAAAAAACGCTTATTGACATGCTATGGGAAACGCGATTTACGCAACCTCGTCATGCTCCTTGTGGGCAGGAACAGCGTACACTTGCCATCAGGTGAGTTGTAGAATATTCGCGACCTCCGATTGTCATCGTTTGAGGCGGAGAGTTCCCTCGACATGTCATGAGAGTGAGACAAATAAAATAAACTGCACACTTTTATACTACCACGAGATGCAAGGGAGAAAAACTTTAAAAATTTTGATACGTAACACGTAATTATTTTAATTTTAATTATTTTTATTATTATTTTCTTAATTAGTTTGATGGATATGTATGTTACTGTGTACACAAATATTATTTTATGTTGTATGTTACTGTGTATACGAGGGTCGCTGCCCCGTTTCATTCTGCTTTTTAGGTATCTAAATTGTGAAAGGAGTGGGAGTTTGGACATGAATTTCTCCAACTGCGTGATTCATGGAATGCAATCGATTAAGACAGGTAACATGCATTTCTATCATTCTATAATTTTTCTTTCACATTTTTTCATTCTTTTTAAATTTTGTGTTCTCTTCGTGAATAGTTTTGTATTTTAATGTATAAAATATTGCTATTATTTTTTATTGAATCAAATGAACTAAACTCTTTTGCGTCAAATCCTATAAAATCTTTCTGCTGCTACCCTAAACTTTCGACAGCTGACCATCATGTTAGTTACAGTAATAGCTTTTATAACTAGAATTTTCTCGAAAGTAATATCTGAATAAAAACTTGTTCTTAAGGAAAAGTTATTCAACATAAATGCCGCAGATTTAACCAGTAGCGTAGCTAAGGGGGGGCAAGGGGGGCGGTCGCCCCGGGCGCGCTGCCAAGGGGCGCCAAATTGAGAGAGGTTTTTAACCGAAATTATCTCACATATTTTGACAATAAATAAAAATTGTAGACTTTTTTTTAAATGTGTGTGTGAATGTTTTCTTTCGTAAAACATTTTATTATATCCAAATAATAAAAGAAGAAAGCTTCTGTAAATGTTCATAGGGATGGCTGAACACACTTTGTACTTTGCATGATTACGTACCTGAAAGGAGGTGCAAAATGATTCAATGGGGGGTTTCAAATTGAGAGACGCTTTAAACCGAAATTATCTCGCATATTTTGACAATAAATAAGAATTGTTGACCTTTTTTGTGTGTGAATGCTTTGAATAAAATCGGCGAAAGAGGAGGCAGTGGAGAGATCCATAAGTGCAAATCACAGATTGAAAGTCCTCACTGTCTAGCTTATAAAATAAAGGGCCTTGCTGGCGTCGCATTTCTTATATCAAAAGAACATTTCTTTATTTCTGTATTGGTTTTCACGCTGATTTTTGAGTTCTTAGCATTATATATGAATATTTTCGTGTTAAGGGGGCTTCTGTTAATCACTTCAAAATGGATTTAGCTGGAGGAACTGTAAGAAGGGCCGGCGCAACGTTGCGCGAAACCCTGGCAAAGCAGTTAGTGGAGGCCAACGTATACTGCAATATCGTATAAATAAAATTTATTTTTAAATTGTATATATCCAAGAATAATATCTAATAAAGATAATAAAATGTTTGAAAAATACCACTATTTTTGAATTTAATGTGCATAATTATTTTTAATTTTGTAAAATCTTCTATTCTTTACGATATTTTAAATACTTTTTTTTTTGCTTTTGTGATTACTTTCAGGATCAACAATCTATACAGTCACAGATAATTATATGAACTTTGCTTGTAAGAAATAATGTTAATACTCACTTTTTCCTCACGAAGGAATATTTAAAGACAACTCTAGAGCCAAAAATATAATTTTATACAGAGGAAACGTTATTTCGAATTGTATAGAGAGCGTTGGGGCCCTTAACAAAACCCGAATTGGCGCACAGCCTGCACGTTTGCTTGATGGTTGCGCCGGCCCTGATTGTAAGTAAATATATCATTTGTTTTGTATTGGAAATTCTACTTTTTCGTCGAACTGGCATTAAGAAAAGCCAAATAATAAAATGTGGGAGACCTACCCCCTCATTTTCCCTTCTTAACCGTATAAAAATCGAAGCAGGACTTTTCAGTCTTATTCCTAGAACAACCAGTACAAATGGCTATGTGGAAATGGAGAAATATTAAAATTATTCTCTTGATCTTGATTACTGTTAAATGCAAATAAGAGTGTGTGATCTTTAGAAGGTTTTGACGATTTAAAAAATCCTTCGCGAGCAGTATTACGACATACAGCCTCAAATGATAATTTAAATACTTATTTACTATTGAACAAACAAAACAAATATTCAAAGTATCTGACTATAAAATTATCATTGAAAATTGCAGAAAATTAAATATAATGAAAAAATAAAAAAGAACAGGGAACTATTTTCTAAGTATTTTTATTAAAAAATATTTTTATCTATTGCATTTAAAAAATAGTGTAATCAGTGAATTTTTTCCGATATTGTTTTTTTAAATGATTTTAAAAGTAGCAATATCTAAAAAAAAAAAAAGAAAAAGAAAAAAGAAAAAGAAAAAAAAATTAACTGAGAGAAGACTAATTTAAAAAAGGCAATAAAAAGCTATTGTCACACATTTATAATCATCAGATATTTAGGTCACTTCATCAGAATATACTAGAGATGTCTAAATACATTTTTAAACAAAAAATTGGAAAATTTATATTTGTCATTTTTTGCAAAGAAGAGTACATAGTTCCCTTAACGAGGAAGTGTGCATTTCATATTTGAAAGGTCGATTTTTTCTTCTGTTATTTTTGTGACAGACAGTGTTGTTCTCATGGAGTAATCGGATTTCTAATACAAATTACTTATTAATACTAAAAATAAAAAAATAATTTTTTTAAAGTCTCCATAAAGTTCACACACCAGTTCGGACTTCTTAAAAAACACAATTAATTCCATGACTGCAATTCATGCAGTTATAAAAAAATTCTGTTACAATACATTAATTTGGCATGGAACCCGATAATTGAAAATTCGCCGATTTGATTTACGCTTGGTCGAAAGTCCGAACTGGTGAATTTATTTCTTTTTAATTATAATGTTTTCTTTGTTTCTTTTTTAAGATATGTTATAGAAAAAAAGTATTTTTTAAACTATATATTCATATCATTATTTTAAACTAGATATTCATATCATTATTTTAAACTATATATTCTAAACTGTTTTCTAAACGTATAGTCATAATTTATTTAATATTGATTTAATGACAAAAGATATTTTCTTTAATTATCACACTCACTATTTTTATTTATATTTTCTACATTTTAGTGTTTAAAATATTTCGTTGTTGCTTTCACAGCTAGATGGGATATTTTGGCAAGCTTGATTTGGCGCATATTTAACGCCATTGTTTTTGTAACTCGTAACAATTGTAACCTTAATGATTATTTGGCAATTTATTGCCTGTGGCCAGCTAACGGAAAAATGCCTTAAAATCACTATTATTTTATAATTCAGTTCTTAAAATATTAAAATGCTGTATTGTCATCACAAATACACCTGCGTACATAATTTTTATAATTCTAGCCTATCCAGGAAGTGAGTGAAAAATCAATTAGAAAATTCCATCTTTACATACAAAAACGAAGTTAACTTTAATAAAAGCGTTGGTTCATGTATTAAGAATTAAATCTTTATTTATTGAGTAAAAACACAAACATAATACAGGCATTCCAAAGGTAAAGATAACGCTAATCATAGATAATTTTATAACTAAAATGTTTTATTAGATCTTCACAAATATTCTTTTTTTAATAGAGCAAAAAACTTTATAAAACAAAAAGTTAATTAGTTAAAACGTCATGACAAATTTAAAAATACAATAAAAATGACGTTTTACTTAAAAATTTATTTATAGAAAATTAACTATTTATATTGCTGAAAATCCTATATTTAATTGTATGAAATTCGCCTTAAAGATTACCCCAACCCCTCCCGCACACACAAAAAAAAAAACAGCGAGTTAATACAAGGCAGCAGATTTTTTTTCCATAATCGGGTTTAATTTATGGGGTTAGGAAACGTGGTTTCTTGCAAATTTACTTTCGTTGTTCTAATCATTGATGCTACTCACATACGCTTAAAACTACGTAATCATATCCGCTAACGTCAAAATATCGCCAAGCTGGGCGATATTTACCTAAATATATCCAAATATGGTGATAAAAGTAAGTCGGCATAAAGGAAGCCAACTTAGTGATTGTTGACTAATTTTTCGAAATTCAAATTCAGTATTGACGAAAACCAGGAATCTTCTATAATCGGGTTTCATGCCTTTTAGGTTCGTAAGTTTGAGTAAAATTAACTGAATTCTTAAAAACAAGGAAGAGGCAAGCTATCTTTTCCTCCCGGTACAAATCAGAAGGACCCTTTTTTTCGTCTTGAAGGAAAATAATGTGGTTATGTTTTCAGGGGAGGGGGGGGGGGGCGCAGATTTTCTTCCTGCCCCAGGCGCCGAAAAACATAGCTACGCCACTGGATTTAACAATAAATGTAAAAATTTCCCGCGAGTGTTTTTATACATTACTTAGAATACCGGAGGAATCGACTACGGAACTCTTCTCCGTGTGCCAGTACAGTAGAACAGTCGTTAAAACCCTTTCACCGTTTGAAGGTTTTCCTATATTTCTATAAATATGTCTGTAAATCCCAGAATATATATAGTTTTTAATCGCAGTTTTGATGCTATGATATCTTTTATATCTCCTCATTCTATATACAGCTCAAAAAAGTATTATATTAAAAATATTTTTGTCTACAGTAATTTTAACAGGACTACCAGATACGGAAAAACACGGGCCTAACGCTTAAAGGGTTAAATACGCTACATAAAAGTTCGGGCAAACACTTGCCGTCAGGTGAGTTGTAGAATATTCGCGACCTCAGCTTGTCATCGTTTGAGGCGGACAGTTCCCTCGACATGTCATGTGAGGGAGACAGACAAAATAAACTGCGCACTTTTATACTACCACGAGAGGCAAGCGAGAAAAACTTTCAAAATTATGATACGTAACACGTAATTCTTTTAGTTTTAATTATTTTAATTACTATTATTTTTTAATTAGTTTGATAGATATGTATGTTACTGTGGACACAAGTACCATTTTATGTTGTATTTTACTGTGTATACGAGGGTGCCCGCCCCGTTTCATTCTGCTTTTTAGGTATCTAAATTGTGAAAGGAGTGGGAAATTGGACATGAATTTCTCTAACTGCGTGATTCATGGAATGCAATCGATTAAGACAGGTAACATGCATTTCTATCATTCTATAATTTTATATACTATGGGAAACGCGATTTACGCTACCTCGTCATGCTCCTTGTGGGCAGGAACAGCGTACACTTGCCTTCTTGTGAGTTGTAGAATATTCGCGACCTCCGCTTGTAATCGTTTGAGAAGGAGAGTTCCCTCGTCATGTCATGTGAGTGAGACAGACAAAATAAACTGCACACTTTTATACTACCACGAGAGGCAAGCGAGAAAATCTTTAAAAATTAGGATACGTAACACGTAATTCTTTTAATTTTAATTATTTTAATTATTTTTTTTAATTAATTTGATGGATATGTATGTTACTGTGTACACAAATACTATTTTATGTTGTATGTTACTGTGTATACGAGGGTCGCTGTCCCGTTTCATTCTGCTTTTTAGGTATCTAAATTGTGAAAGGAGTGGGAGTTTGGACATGAATTTCTCCAACTGCGTGATTCATGGAATGCAATCGATTAAGACAGGTAACATGCATTTCTATCATTCTATAATTTTTCTTTTCACATTTTTTCATTCTTTTTAAATTTTGTGTTCTTTTCGTGAATAGTTTTGTATTTTAATGTATAAAATATTGCTATTATTTTTTATTGAAACAAATGAACTAAACTCTTTTGCGTCAAATCCTATAAAATCTTTCTGCTGCTACCCCTAAACTTTCGACAGCTGACCATCATGTTAGTTACAGTAATAGCTTTTATAGCTAGAATTTTCTCAAAAGTAATATCTGAATAAAAATTTGTTCTTAAGGAAAAGTTATTCAACATAAATGCCGCAGATTTAACAATAAATGTAAAAATTTCCCGCGAGTGTTTTTATACTTTACTTAGAATAACAGAGGAATCGATTACGGAACTCTGCTCCGTATGCAGGTACAGTAGAACAGTCGTTACATACGCTATATAAAAGTTCGGGCTAACATGCTTTCATACACTTTCGACAATATACATGAATACTGTTGTCACGAAGACTGCAAATTTTGAAATTCAGAGAATTTCTATAAAATGATTCTGATAAATTATGCGAACGTGTATTAATATTTGCAATTACTATGAATATTTAAAAGATCTTGTATATCATAAAATATACAGTGAAACATTGTATCTATCATTGGGTGGAAGGTCGACGGCAAAACAATGATAAGCAAGGCAGAACAATTGATCTCGACACGATAACGGTAGTATGATAGGCTGACGTAATTAATTTTACAGTGATATTTTACTTCGAAAGTCAACAAAAAAACGCTTATTGACATGCTGTGGGAAACGCGATTTACGCAACCTCGTCATGCTCCTTGTGGGCAGGAACAGCGTACACTTGCCATCAGGTGAGTTGTAGAATATTCGCGACCTCCGCTTTTCATAGTTTGATGCGGAGAGTTCCCTCGACATGTCATGTGAGTGAGACAAATAAAATAAACTGCACACTTTTATACTACCACGAGAGGCAAGGAAGAAAAACTTTAAAAATTTTGATACGTAACACGTAATTATTTTAATTTTAATTCTTCTTATTATTATTTTTTTAATTAGTTTGATGGATATGTATGTTACTGTGTACACAAATGCTATTTTATGTTGTATGTTACTGTGTATACGAGGGTCGCTGCCCCGTTTCATTCTGCTTTTTAGGTATCTAAATTGTGAAAGGAGTGGGAGTTTGGACATGAATTTCTCCAACTGCGTGATTCATGGAATGCAATCGATTAAGACACGTAACATGCATTTCTATCATTCTATAATTTTTCTTTTCACATTTTTTCATTCTTTTTAAATTTTGTGTTCTCTTCGTGAATAGTTTTGTATTTTAATGTATAAAATATTGCTATTATTTTTTAATGAAACAAATGAACTAAACTCTTTTGCGTCAAATCCTATAAAATCTTTCGGCTGCTACCCCTAAACTTTCGACAGCTGACCATCATGTTAGTTACAGTAATATCTTTTATAACTAGAATTTTCTCGAAAGTAATATCTGAATAAAAACTTGTTCTTAAGGAAAAGTTATTCAACATAAATGCCGCAGATTTAACAATAAATGTAAAAATTCCCCGTGAGTGTTTTTATACTTTACTTAGAAAAAAAGAGGAATTGACTACGGAACTCTGCTCCGTGTGCAGGTACAGTAGAACTGTCGTTACATACGCTATATAAAAGTTCGGGCTAACATGCTTTCATACACTTTCAACAATACACATGAATACTGTTGTCACGAAGACTGCAAATTTTGAAATTCAGAGAATTTCTGTAAAATGATTCTGATAAATTATGCGAACGTTTATTAATATTTGCAATTACTATGAATATTTAAAAGATCTTGTATATCATAAAATATACAGTGAAACATTGTATCTATCATTGGGTGGAAGGTCGACGGCAAAACAATGATAAGCAAGGCAGAACAATTGATCTCGACACGATAACGGTAGCATGATAGGCTGACGTAATTAATTTTACAGTGATATTTTACTTCGAAAGTCAACAGAAAAACGCTTATTGACATGCTATGGGAAACGCGATTTACGCAACCTCGTCATGCTCCTTGTGGGCAGGAACAGCGTACACTTGCCATCAGGTGAGTTGTAGAATATTCGCGACCTCCGATTGTCATCGTTTGAGGCGGAGAGTTCCCTCGACATGTCATGAGAGTGAGACAAATAAAATAAACTGCACACTTTTATACTACCACGAGAGGCAAGCGAGAAAATCTTTAAAAATTAGGATACGTAACACGTAATTCTTTTAATTTTAATTATTTTAATTATTTTTTTTAATTAATTTGATGGATATGTATGTTACTGTGTACACAAATACTATTTTATGTTGTATGTTACTGTGTATACGAGGGTCGCTGACCCGTTTCATTCTGCTTTTTAGGTATCTAAATTGTGAAAGGAGTGGGAGTTTGGACATGAATTTCTAAAACTGCGTGATTCATGGAATGCAATCGATTAAGACACGTAACATGCATTTCTATCATTCTATAATTTTTCTTATCACATTTTTTTATTATTTTTAAATTTTGTGTTCTCTTCGTGGATAGTTTTGTATTTTAATGTTTAAAATATTGCTATTTTATCTTATTGAAACAAATAAACTAAACTCCTTTACGTCAAATCCAATAAAATCTTTGTGCTACTACCGCTAAACTTTCGACCGCTGACCATCATGTTAGTTACAGTAATAGCTTTTATAACTAGAATTTTCTCGAAAATAATATCTGAATAAAAACTTGTTCGCGACCTCCGCTTGTCATTGTTTGAGGCGGGGAGTTCCCTTGACATGTCACGTGAGTGAGACAGACAAAATAAACTGCACACTTTTATACTACCACGAGAGGCAAGCGAGAAAAACTTTCAAAATTAGGATTCGTAGCACGTAATTATTTTAATTTTAATTATTTTTTTATTATATTTTTTAATTAGTTTGATAGATATGTATGTTTCTGTGTACACAAATACTATTTTATGTTGTATGTTACTGTGTATACGAGGGTCGCCGCCCCGTTTCATTCTGCTTTCTAGGTATCTAAATTGTGAAAGGAGTGGGAGTTTGGACATGAATTTCTCCAACTGTGTGATTCATGGAATGCAATCAATTAAGACAGCTAACATGCATTTCTATCATTCTATAATTTTTCCTTTCATATTTTTCATTCTTTATAAATTTTGTGTTCTTTTCGTAAATAGTTTTGTATTTTAATGCATAAAATATTGCTATTATTTTTTATTGAAACAAATGAACTAAACTCTTTTACGTCAAATCCAATAAAATCTTTGTGCTGCTACCCTAAAATTTCGACCGCTGACCATCATGTTAGTTACAGTAATAGCTTTTATAACTAGAATTTTCTCGAAAGTAATATCTGAATAAAAACTTGTTCTTAAGGAAGAATTATTGAACATAAATGCCGCAGATTTAACAATAAGTGTAAAAATCTCCAGCGAGTGTTTTTATACATTACTTAGAATACCGGAGGAATCGACTACGGAACTCAGCTCCGTGTGCCAGTACAGTATCACAGCCGTTACACACGCTACATAAAAGTTCGGGCTAACATGCTTTCATACACTTGCAACAATATACATGAATACGGCTGTCACGAAGACTGCAAATTTTGAAATTCAGAGAATTTCTATATAATGATTCTGCTAGATTATGCGAACGAGTATATTAATATTACTTACCCATCATACGCAGTACAGGGTAAGTCTTGTAATCGTTTTGAAAATTGAAAAAAAAATTTTTACGGATTTACACGTTTCAGACACTGGAGATTCCGAAAAACATATTTTTAGAAAAAAAAGTTTGCCGTCCGTCTGGGTGTCTGTGTGTCTGTAACGCTCTATCTCCCGAAAAAATTGAGATAGAGACTTGCAATTTGGTATGTACTTAGTATGTAATAATGGAAAGAAGCCTATTTCATTTCAATAACCTCGATTAACCGGAACTATTTTTTTCGGACTCTCGAAATATTCGTTCTGATAAAAGTTATATAAAAATTTTCGAAATTGTTTATTTTAAGGAATGAATATAAAAGACAATATAAAAACATAAATTTTACATAAAGCATGAAGTCGATCGGATAATTAGTTTTCCAGATATTTGGAATCCTATTTACCACACTCTTCGATTTTTCATGACCCTGTATTTCATCCAAATTTCACTTTAAAGATATATTTTAATTAGAAATTTGACGATTAATCAGATGCAGTAAACCGCTAGTTAATAGGATTATTATTTTTGGAGTTATAAGGAAACACCTCTTTCAAGCAATTCAGTAATCAAGCCTTTAAAGTTTATGACGTCGTCAAGCCATCATTTTATTTGAATTGCAATGCATTTTATAAGTAGTTTACACATTTTTATTTTAATATTTTACATTATGCATATCCATGATGGGTAAGTATTACGGTGGCCCCCAACAACTAGTTTGCAATTACCATGAATATTTAAAAGATCTTGTATATCATAAAATATAGAGTGAAACATTGTATCTACCATTGGGTGGAAGGTCGACGGCAAAACAATGATAAGCAAGGCAGAGCAATTGATCTCGACACGATAACGTTAGTATGATTGGCTGACGTAAATAATTTTACAGTGATATTTTACTTCGAAAGTCAACAAAAAAACGCTTATTGACATGCTATGGGAAACGCGATTTACGCAACCTCGTCATGCTCCTTGTGGGCAGGAACAGCGTACACTTGCCTTCTTGTGAGTTGTAGAATATTTGGGACCTCCGCTTGTCATCGTTGGAGGCGGAGAGTTCCCTCGACATGTCATGTGAGTGAGACAGACAAAAAAAAAACTGCACACTTTTATACTACCACGAGAGGCTAGCGAGAAAAACTTTCTATTATATTAAATTATTTTATAATTTTTCCCATTTTATCATTCTTTTTAAATTTTGTGTTCTGTTCGTGGATAGTTTTGTATTTTAATGTTTAAAATATTGCTATTTTATTTTATTGAAACAAATGAACTAAACTCCTTTACGTCAAATCCAGTAAAATCTTTGTGCTGCTACCCCTAAACTTTCGACCGCTGACCATCATGTTACTTACAGTAATAGCTTTTATAACTAGAATTTTCTCGAAAATAATATCTGAACAAAAACTTGTTCGCGACCTCCGCTTGTCATCGTTTGAGGCGGGGAGTTCCCTCGACATGTCATATGAGTGAGACAGACAAAATAAACTGCACACTTTTATACTAACACAAGAGGCAAGCGAGAAAACTTTCAAAAGTAGGTTACGTAACACGTAATTCTTTTAATTTTAATTATTTTAATTATTATTTTTTTTAATTAGTTTGATAGATATGTATGTTACTGTGTACACAAATACTATTTTATGTTGTATGTTACTGTGTATACGAGGGTCGCCGCCCCGTTTCTTTCTGTTTTCTAGGTATCTAAATTGTGAAAGGAATGGGAGTTTGGACATGAATTTCTCCAACTGCGTGATTCATGGAATGCAATCGATTAAGACAGGTAACATGCATTTCTATCATTCTATAATTTTTCTTTTCATATTTTTTCATTATTTTTAAATTTTTTGTTCTCTTCCTGAATAGTTTTGTATTTTAATGTATAAAATATTGCTATTGTTTTTTATTGAAACAAATGAACTAAACTCTTTTGCATCAAATCCATTAAAATATTTGTGCTGTTACCCCTAAACTATCGACCGCTGACCATCATGTAAGTTACAGTAATAGTTTTTATAACTAGAATTTTCTCGAAAATAATATCTGAATAAAAACTTGTTCTTGAGGAAGAGTTATTGAACATAAATGCCGCAGATTTAACAATAAATGTAAAAATTTTCCGCGAGTGTTTTTGTACATTACTTAGAATACCGGAGGAATCGACTACGGAACTCTTCTCCGTGTGCCAGTACAGTAGAACAGTCGTTAAATACGCTACATAAAAGTTCGGGCAAACATGCTTTCATACACTTGCAACAATATACATCAATACGGCTGTCACGAAGACGGCAAATTTTGAAATTCAGAGAATTTCTATAAAATGATTCTGAGAAATTATGCGAACGTGTATTAATATTTGCAATTACCATGAATATTTAAAAGATCTTGTATATAATAAAATATAGAGTGAAACATTGTATCTACCATTGGGTGGAAGGTCGACGGCAAAACAATGATAAGCAAGGCAGAACAATTGATCTCGACACGATAACGGTAGTGTGATAGGCTGACGTAACTAATTTTACAGTGATATTTTATTTCGAAAGTCAACGAAAAAGCGCTCTTTGACATGCTATGGGAAACGCGATTTACGCAACCTCGTCATGCTCCTTGTGGGCAGGAACAGCTTACAGTTGCCCTCAGGTGAGTTGTAGAATATTCGCGACCTCCGCTTGTCATCGTTTGAGGCGGAGAGTTCCCTCGACATTTCGTGTGAGTGAGACATACAAAATAAACTGCACACTTTTATAGTACCACGAGAGGCAAGCGAGAAAAACTTTCAAAATTAGGATTCGTAACACGTAAATATTTTAATTTTAATTATTTTTTTATTATATTTTTTAATTAGTTTGATAGATATGTATGTTACTGTGTACACAAATACTATTTTATGTTGTATGTTACTGTGTATACGAGGGTCGCATTTGAAGTTACTGAAAAAATTAATAGCTCAGAAAGTATTTGTCAAAAAATTGTTAGACAAACTGTGTTAGAAAGGTAAATAATTGTATTTTTCTTGATATAAATTTCAAATCTAATGATTATGCCGTTTTTCAAATATTGAATTTCAAAAATTACCAAACTTCACAATGAAGTACCATAGCGAAACCTTCACGCGTAAAAAGATATTGATAACGGCAATGTTTCCCGACGTGTATCGTGTATACTGGCTATAGCATAAGTAACAAATTATAGTAGACTTATTATTCTGTTAAAATATAAAAGTGAATTATGATGTCACGAGTGCATGATTTTTATTTAATTCTCGAGAAATAGCATATTTTAGTGCACCTAAGTGAGGCATATCAATTTCATTATATTTGAAGTATTGTATCTTCATTAAAATCCAACGGAAATGATTTTTCTTCATAGACTCCATAATGTAAACCCCATAGACACCATAATGTAACACAATTATTAGCCGCACACAGGGTGGCTTTTTCTTTCAGGCAACAGTAAAATTGCATGTTTATGAAAAGTCACAGCCATCCATCGTTGCTACAGGTTAATCTCGGAAAATGAAACATTTGAAGTTACTGAAAAAATGAATAACTCGAAATGTATTTGTCACAAAATTGTTGGACAAACTGCGTTAGAAAGGTAAAAAATTGTATTTTTCTTGATATGAATTTCAAATCTAATGAGTATGCCGTTTTTCAAATATTGAATTTCAAAAATTATCAAACTTCACAATGAAGTACCATAGCGAAACCTTCACGCGTAAAAAGATATTGATAACGGCAATGTGTCCCGACGTGTATCGTGTATACTAGCTATAGCATGAGTAACAAATTATAGTAGACTTATTATTCTGTTAAAATATAAAAGTGAATTATGATGTCACGAGTGCATGGTTTTTATTTAATCCTCGAGAAATAGCATATTTTAGTGCACCTAAGTGAGGCATATCAATTTCATTATATTTGAAGTATTGTATCTTCATTAAAATCCAACGGAAATGATTTTTCTCCATAGACTCCATAATGTAAACCCCATAGACACCATAATGTAACACAATTATTAGCCACACACAGGGTGGCTTTTTCTTTCAGGCAACAGTAAAATTCATGTTTATGAAAAGTAACAGCCATCCATCGTTGCTACAGGTTAATCTCGGAAAATGAAACATTTGAAGTTACTGAAAAAATGAATAACTCGAAAAGTATTTGTCACAAAATTGTTGGACAAACTGCGTTAGAAAGGTAAAAAAATGTATTTTTCTTGATATAAATTTCAAATCTAATGAGTATGCCGTTTTTCAAATATTGAATTTCAAAAATTACCAAACTTCACAATGAAGTACCATAGCGAAACCTTCACGCGTAAAAAGATAAAGGGGCTGTTCACAGACGAAGAACAGGCGGAGCGCGAAGAGTGAATAATGGAGTAAAATATGGAGTGAGTCTATACTGTGAATATATGAATACTGAAATTGAAAGGCCTGCGTTCGAAACATTTATTTGACTAATTTGCCTATTTCAATGTTATTTTGTTAAAGTCTGGAAGTGAACTTGATGGCCGAATGGTTAGAGCACTGCTCTTGATTCTGGAGGTTGTGGGTTCGATTCCCCTAAATTTCTGTTCGAATTTTCTACTTTTTTATTTAAAAATGTTTTATCGATTGCTTTGTATTTTTCATGATAAATCGTATATATTATTTCTGTTATCAACATCACTTTCTCTAAGAAAATACAAACGATGAATGAGATGCCATATGAAAGGATTTTGAACAGGCTGCTGACTTAGCACACTTGCATTTTTTAAACATGTTTTTCGATTAAAAATTGCTGTTAATTAAAAATTAAATCGACATTGTTTTCATAAATGAAATGAAAGATTTTCTCAAATCAGTGTTGCCACAAAAATAAAATACTACATTATCGGATGACGTCATCCTCTAATGCAAATAAAATACGTTTGTTAATTTATTTCTTGCACGTACTTTTTGAAAAAATATCAAACTTTTAATCGGGTTTTTAGTTAATTTTTACGCGTGCTTCACCTATTGTTTCTTTTTTTTTTTTTTTTTTTTTTTTTTTTGTCTTTCGTATCGTTTCAGAAATGCAGAAGGACATTCCAAGTAAAGGTCCATATGGTTTTAAAACACGAGGTCAAATTCAAGGTAAATATTTCGTTTGATTAAAGGTGCGTTAAGAGAAATTGACAAACGTAGCTTGCTAGTTCCATATAAAGGAAGGCACCCTTTATACATAGTTATACAAATGGTTGTTACTAACGATATTCAAAATCAATTTGTCTCTGTTTATTATGCCGATACTTCAATTTCTCAAACATCGATCTCAACTGGTCCTAATTAAGACTAATCTTTGAGTCATTAGTTAAAGCTTTTCACTTGGAACAACGTTCAAAATATTTTAACAAGAGTTAAAGGGTTAAAGCTATTGCAGGAAAGACTCCAAAATACTAAGTTTAAAATGTTTAAAGTAAAGGTTAACGTTGAGTATTTTTTTAAACAGTGTTGCTAGTTTAGGGGGGGGGATGTTTTTGTTAACGGTGTTGATCGGGAAAGCTGTTTAAAGGGGGAGTATGGAGTAATTTATATATTATATTTTTGTATACATACAAAATACCTGTTACCAACCCATCTAAAACAACAGAACAGTAATCGAAATTTGTTCAAACTAAGATCTAATACTCAAAGCTCTATCATATACCCAAGTAACAAAATTTTTTTTTTTTAAATTGACAAGGTTGACTTGGAGCTTTCAAAATATTTTACCAACTAAAATCTGAGGTAACAGTCCAAGCCTATAACCCAGCGATTCCCAACCTGGGGTACGTGGCGGGCCTGCTGGGAGTACGTAAAAATAGCATCGGTAATGGCGGAAATCACAAAAATGGTTCAACTGAAAGCACATAAAGAAAGTTGATAGTTTTGTATTACAAAATTATACCCTGTTCGCACCGGACATTTAAGATATCTTAGACTGCCATTTTTGAGGTGGTACCCTCCCGGAATTGAATTTTGATTGAAATTGTAATGATTGAATTGAAATTGTTCCCACCGTAAAACTCATCTAAGATAACTCACTGAACATCACCGTGTTCGAGATCTAAACAACATAGAATGTGCGCATGCGCATAAGTTAAAGGTAGCCTCAACAGCCAATAGGTTAAAGCTAGCCTTCAGAGCCAGTCAAAGTGAGTGGTACTGGCTGTATCTAGCAACAGAAACTTCGAACTCATTGAGTGAGTTTGTGGAACTCCTTCAGTGAGTTCGGCGATCTAAGATATCTTAAATACCCGATCTGAACCGGGTATAAGTTTCATGTTTAACTCCAAAATGTTGCTCTCAAAATGAGGGTAAAGGCCCACTAGACCTAATAACACTGGTTTACAAATTTAAACTTTTTTTATATACTTTTGATGAAACACCTATTTTCTTATTATACTACCTTTTACTAATGAAAGGTGGTATTTGAAAAAAATCTATCACGTCACATTTTTGAAATTTTTACATTTTTCAATATTCACATTTTTAATTCTATAATATATCTATCACGTCACATTCAACTTTCCCGCATTGTGAACTTGGATTCTATATACTGTTTTCTTGTGTTTTTGTGAACTAAAGTGGTTGTGTTTTTGATAAAATGACTAGTAGAGTGTGTAAATTAAATTCTGATCGTTTTTGTTACGTTTGTGGACAATTTATAATCGCAAAAAAAGGAAGACCGATATCGGAATGTTCTAAAACAGCATATTTGCATTATTTTGGATTCTCAGTGAGTAATCGAGATAAAAAGTTGGTCCCACATATTTTTTGTGAAAGCTAACTCTTACTTATAAAAAAGTAAAGCTTACTCTTATATATACTGGGATTCGGGAGAAAAAAAGTATCTTCAATTTGGATCACCAATGCTGTGGAGAGAACCTTCAAATCACGAAACTGACTGTTATTTTTGTTTGACAAAAACTGCAGGTTTTAATTAAAAAAATAAACATAAAATTCAATATCCTGACATTCCATCAGCCTCAAAACCGATATCACATTCTGAAACTCTGCCACATCCGGTATGTCCAGGTATGTCACGTGCGAGTTGCCAAGATAGTCACAATCTTTTTACGGAGGATGAAAATGGTGACGAGTTCGTAATCGAAGATGATAAACTGCCACATTTAATTAATGAAAATGAGTTGAACGACCTTGTGCGTGACTTGCAACTATCTAGATCTAAGGAAGATGTTCTTGCCTCTCGTCTACAACTGGAACTTATTGACACCAAATACCAAAGTAACTTATTACCAAAATCGAAGTGAAATTTTCAGCAGTTATTTCACCAAAAAGGATGATTTTTGTTTTTGCCATCATATTCCCGGACTTTTTAATGCGATAAATTAAAATTATGATCCAAATGAATGGCGTTTATTGATCGATTCATCTAAATATAGCTTGAAAGCTGTATTATTTCATAACGGTAATATAAAACCATCTTTACCCATTGGCCATGCCATAAACAGTATAGAAATCTATCAAACAATGTCTCTATTAATGAAAATGAAACAATATGAACAGCACAACTGGAAAATAAGTGGCGATTTAAAAGTAGTTAGTCTTTTACTGGGCCTACAGGGTGGGTATTCCAAATATTCATGTTTTTTGTGCTTTTGGGATAGTCGACCTAAAGTACACTATTACATTAAAAAATATTGACCTATCCAAACTGAATTTACTCCATGAAAAATGAATGTGAAATATACATCTTTAGTGGATCCGCAAAATATAATTTTGCCACCATTACACATTAAATTGGGCCTAATAAAAAATTTCGTCAAAGTCATGGATAAAAACAGTGCAGCTGTTAAATATTTACACAAAATTTTTCCAAGTATTTCAGACGCAAAATTAAAAGAGGGAATTTTTATGAGTCCACAGATATGTAAACTGATGCAAGATAAGGAGTTTGAAAGACTTTTATCTACTAACGAAAAAAATGCTTGGGATTCCTTTAAAACGGTCGTCTATGGATTCTTAGGAAATCATAAAGATGAAAATTATAAAAAAGATATTGCTGTTTTATTGAAAAACTATCATGCAATGGGTGTGAACATGTCTCTGAGTATACATTTTCTCCATTCACACATGGATTTTTTTCTTGAAAACTTGGGCGCCATGAGTGACGAGCAGGGCGAGCGTTTTCACCAAACCTTAAACTTTTTGAAGATATACACAAAGGTTTTTGGAACGAAAGTATGTTTGGGGACTACTGCTGGTCTATTTTAAGAGAAACAGATCAAGAAAATTACGAAAATAAAAGTAAAATCACTCATTTCTAATTTTTTCTTTATATATTTCATGTTATTATTTTTTAAAGTATTTAATAAATATTTATTAAACTAGAAGTGACAGATTTTTTTCAATAATTTTCCCGTACTCAGTGCACTAGAATCTATAAAAAAAAAATACACATTTCGGCGAAAGTATATAAACCGTGTAAACCAGTGTAATTCATTGATAATTCAATGTCATTAGCTCCGCCCACTGCTAATATTATTACACCTGTGCTTATATATTTTCCCCAATCTTCGCGAAAACTTCCATTACAATGAATGTTCTTTTCCCACCTCTTTTTTTCTTATTGTTCCTTTTTAATAATAATTGCAAAACGCCTAAATTACGCCAGAGCTGTTGGTTTTAAGGTTTTATCTTAAAACGTGTTGAAAAGGAAGCCCTTTTTTTCGTTTTCGAAAAGCGGACTTACATCATTAGCGTATAGTAATTTGAAAGCTTCCTTCCCTTTAATGAGCATTTAATTTTAAGTGTTTACTTATTATTTGAATGATTTGGTTTTATGTTTAAAATGGATAATTCGTTGACAGTGTTCGAAATTAGCAGTCGTTAGTCGTCAATATCTTACATTAAGCAGTAATTATAGCATTTGACGACTACAAAATTATTCCTGGGCGTCAAATTTGACGCCTAGCTTTTCCTTTTTTTAACACTTAGTTTTTGTTTAACTTAGCCAATCATCCGCTTTTGAAAATTTGGTCACACACCAAACATGAACTTTAATGTGAGACAGTTTGACAGCGATTTTTAGCAGAGTGTACAAATCCAAATGAATATATTAATTTATGCAAACTTCTAAATTTTATATTGAACTGCCATTTAGTACTGCTGAATGTGAAAAGGGATTTAGTCAGTTTAATTTAATAAAAAATGATACACGTAACCGTTTATCCACTGATACTGTCAATGACTTATTAAGGTAAAACTGTATAGGCCCAATTTAGCAGATTTTTATCCAGATAAAGCTATAAATACCTGTGAAATGATGTAGCTGAAGGATGGCTAGACGTCCTGATTTTAGTATCTAACTTTATTAAAATTAGTGGGTATTGTTTGAGTTTGCAATCTATATGCAGTCAAGTATTGTTAGCATTAAATCGGTTAATGTGAATTTTTGCTTAACATGAATTAATAATGCAGTCCTAACAGATAAGATGGTACTATTATTTTAATAGTTATATGCAAGGCATAATAATAAAAAAATTCCTTGACGGCTCGGCCTACAGGCACAGGTAGATTTCGAAGACGCAGACCGTGGGGCGCCTGTTTGTCGGGAATTGCGGAAGAAATTACCTTTTTGCCATGATGCGGTAGTTGGAACCGCCCACTTTGAAACCTAATTTGTTTGCAAACGAAGCCGGCAGGGATTTTTTTATTATTATTATTTTATTTATTTATTTTTTTTTTTTTTTTGCTATAAGGGTTGGGTCTATAAAAACCTTGTCAATATAAACGTTTTAGATAATATTAAGAGGATTTATGATAAATTTAAGCGGATTTGATATCTTGTGAATGGACGAAGTTATGATTTTTTTCTTCTAAAACTCAATTTTCCAACTCCCATTTGGGGCCATTTTTAATGATATCAAAAATCTGCATACATAAATTTTCGGCCCTTTTCCTAGAAGTAATAATAACTTGAAACGGATTCGATACATATCATAATTAAGAAATTATGGGTTTTTTTCTGTTTTCACATCCCCCCCATTCCCCCCCCCCCCCTGGTTCGATTTTGCCCATTAACGAACTTGACCGAGATTTTATGTATCAGTTTGAAACAGATTTGTACATAATTATTGCAGTTATCGTGTCCATAAAAAAGTGACATAGATAGGTAAGATAGATAGATAGATAAAGTTTTAAATTGGGGGCGGTTTTGGGTTCTAAAAGTCATGATCGGCATAGATCTGCAAAAATTTTTCAAAAATTCCAACTTAGGGGAGAATGTAATATGTAGTATTTCTTACGAAATCTACCTAAAATGCCTTAACACTTGTTTGTGGACAATGTGAGAGGTTTAAACAATGTTACCGTCTGTTCGCCGATAGTATCAATCAGACCCCGATGTAATAAAATAATTTTGGAGTGTTTGGGAAAATTAGAAAACAATTCGGTAAAAAGCTCACTTGGTCCACTATCGAAAAGAACAAGTTGGAAATTGTACGTCAAACGTGACTTTCAGTGAAATGAATTATATCGTCTGTTATTTTGATGATGTGATTAATTTTCGTAATAAAATAAGTACATTTTATTTTGGCAACATTTTATCTTTTGTTGATATTTACTGAAAATCCAAATGGGAAACTTAAGCCTAGCTTTGAAAATTTCACAACTTGAAATCCATACTTAGACAATTTTTCTCTTTAATATCTGTGTCTCCGGAAACATCTATCCAAAAAACTGTCGGTAGATTATATGACTGCTATAATTAAACAATTTTAGTATACAAATTCGGTTTTTAAATTCAGTAATACGGAAATAATAGGACTACATTTTAAATAGGACTCTAATCAACATGGCAACCTAGAATCATTACCTATCACTGGATATCATTGAATTAATTACGTATGATAGTATTTAATAGAATGAAGGATGTGACTATAACTTGGTATAGAGGTTATAAAATGTCATATACGTCATATATGACTATAACGTCATACATGTCAGATAATTTGACGATATATCTCGGTCGCTTGACGATTAATCCTCGGAAACTGCTATAACAATGAAGAACCGATTTTTAAAAAATTCACATTACTTATTAATATTTTTATTAATATCTTTTTAAGTTTTGATTTGATTTTCATAAAATTTTAAATGACTTGGCAAAATTCTGCAACGATTATATATTAAATTTCAAACCATTCGGTTGGGAAGTTTTTGCGCTGTTATATGCGGACAGATGGACAGACACACGGACAGACGTACGGACCTGAAGACGACTATAGGTGCTACGTATTTATATGATTACGAACGCACCTAAAAATGACTTAATAGCTTAAATATATTTAAGTTTTCCATCATTTAAAATCATTAATATTTAAGTCCTTCATAAATTAAGTAAGAAATTTATTTGTATATTTTGTTTGTCCTGAGTAATTAGTTCTTTTGTATTAACAATGTTGTTATTAATTTGAATTTTTTACTAAAATTACTCAATTAAAAGAACGTTGTTTCTTTTAACATAACCTTTCTAACCTGTTTAATTTCGTTAAAAAATAACTTTATTCAATTAATCTAACTCCTGGGATTCATACATTTGAAGCGAAAAGCGCATTCTGTTAAATTCGACATACTTTTTTCCACACAAAAATGGTCTCTTTGCGCATGCTTCAACTTTTTTTGTAAACTTCTCCCCTCAGAAACGGAAACCTGTTTAGCCTAGGGGGGTTGAAAAGGGTTGATTAAAATTGCGTTGAAAACCAAAGTTTTTTTTAAGAACTCATGTTTTCACTACTAAATATGCATATTTTTTTCGCAAAATGTTAAAGAGAGCTTAGATACAGTTATATTTATAACCGATTGAAATTTTAGAGAGTTCGGAAGATGAGAACTATTTTTATTGCTATGTTAAAGAAGCCGACGCGAAAACAAACAAACAAAAAAGCGAAAAGAAAACATTTCTTTTACAACTAGATGACGATATTTTTTCACGAAAATTTTACACGGGCTGTAAAACCGTTTTATTTATAATCAATAAAGGTTTCAAAGAGTTCAGACAAAAAGAACTTTTAAAAAAAAAAACTATGAAACGACATAACGTGAAAAAACAAGAAAATGAGCGCTTTTATCACTAAATATCAATATTTTTTTCGCAAATTTTTCGTTTTAAAATATAATTTCATACAAAATTGGGTTAAAGATATAAAATAATAAAAACTTGATGTTTTTTTTTTTAAATTTTATTATCACGGGCGCAGGCAACGCCGAGCGGGTCAATTAGTTATTTTTGTACTATTCAAATGTTTATATCGTTTAATGTGGACGAAAGAGGACCTTTCTTGGAATTCCACACTCCATGAGCAATGTATAATTTTTTAATACAAATTTAATACGTGTATTCATGTTTCATTCGGAACTGAAGTGTTAATTCTTTTACGTTTTAAAATTTGGAATTAGAATGAAATACCAGAAAAAGTTTTAGCTTGCACAGGTCTTTGTGCAAAAATATACTCAACTCCAAACTTTCTTAAGGGGTTGAGAGCCTTCCGAAAGAAAGCTGTGCCTTGTGCCTCAAAGACCCTTAAAGCTGTTCTCAAATCTAAACTGGCTACTTTCTGACACATTCCTGAATTCATTTTTGTTCGCAAATGCATGAAATTGGCAAGTGTTCTTTTCCAGAAGCCCTATAATCAAACAATGTTTTCCATTTTTCGGTAAAGGGAGAAGATCTTTAGATATAGCTGTCAAAGTTGCCGTTTTGTGACGAATTTCTGGACGCGATAGCGTGAAAAATTTAAATAAACTGCCATCAGAAAACAACAGTCGCTTGTAACTCAAGAAATTTATTGAAATCAAAATCATTTATTGAAAAAAAAGAAAAGATCTGTTCGATTACAAATCAGTCCATTAATAATGCTTGGAAGTTTCGTGCTTTTATGTTTAAAAATTTGGCCGTAAATGTGTCAGAAAATTTCTCACTGTACAGCGGGGAAATATATTTTTTGAGAACCGCCTTTGTAGGGCCCAGTTGCGTACTGTTTAGCCAAAGCTTATAGTAATGTATTGGAAACATTTCAGAATATCTCAGGACAAGTAGAGAATAAACACTTTAAGCGCAACATCACTTTAACCGTTATCACATTAAACGGGCTCGACCAACACCCCTTAGATAATGGAGAAAGCCCGGACATGCTTTGTTTTGACGTCACGTTACGTCACAAGAAGCAGGTAATGCAAACAGTGAATGTTCGAAGAGCGTGTGTGTTTTGGTTTTGTTAGTTTATATAATTATTAATTATTATCGATGTTTATCTTGTTTGAATATGGGATATTTGTACAAGGGGGCGTTGGCTCGACTAAAAATATTTTTGCAAGAGCAGACGATTTCGTTTAAATTACTGGGGAGTTTTGATGCTTCAAAATTATGCTCCTCCTGTTCTTTCTCTTTTAGGGGTGTGGAGGTGGGGAGAGGTGTAGTGCATAGATAAAATCGTGATATACACTATATTGTCAAAGATGATTGGTCACTTGCGATTTTAGACGTTTTGTTAACTATCTAGAAAAATACATGAGGAATTAACCTGAAACTGCAGGTGTGTAAACAGTATAGTATAGCTTATATATTTCCGTGAATATTTTTTCCCGAAACCCCATAGGGGACTGTCAACAAATTGAAAAAGAACGAATATCTTTTGGATTATCCTGTAAAAACTAATATAGCAAAATTGTTCAAACTCGAGATTATTAATAAGTGGTTTATTGTAATATACTGTGTTCATTTTTATGAGGATAGCATGAATATTCGAAGAGAAATTAAGGTTTTTATAAAAACCGACTCAAATTTCGCCAAGTTTTTGCTTGTAATTTGCAGAGTTCTTAATATAAAAAAAAGTTATTTTGAGAAAATATGTCAAACAACATTGTACATAACACTCTGCAATCGGAATTAAAAAATAATAAAAATTGGATGAAAAATGAGCAAGTTTACTAAAAAATGTTTCACTGCGCATGCGCGAATGCAATCAAAATATAATATGCATAATGTATTAGCTAAGTATATAGAGCAACTTTTGTGAAAGTCTCAAAATCATAGCTTGAAAATTCTGAAAATTATCGTCGATAGAAGAAGCTCGAAATCCGTTGTTCCCAAAAGGAAGCAAAAAGATGAGGGGTTGTATCCAAATATAGTAGTACGTGCAATATTGTGTACGCTATCTTGGCACTAATCAACAGATATTTGATACAACCCCTCATATTTTTGCTTCTTTTTGGGAACAACGATCGGATTTCGAGCTTATTCTATCGACGATAATTTTCAGAATTTTCAAGCTATGATTTTGAGACTTTCACAAAAGTTGCTCTATATACTTAGCTAATACATTATGCATATTATATTTTGATTGCATTCGCGCATGCGCAGTGAAACATTTTTTAGTAAACCTGCTCATTTTTCATCCAATTTTTATTATTTTTTAATTCCGATTGCAGAGTATTATGTACAATGTTGTTTGACATATTTTCTCAAAATAACTTTTTTTATATTAAGAACTCTGCAAATTATAAGCAAAAAACTTGGTGAAATTTGGGTCGGTTTTTATAAAAACCTTAATTTCTCTTCGAGTATACATGCTATCTTCATAAAAATTAACACTGTATATTACAATAAACCACTTATTAATAATCTCGAGTTTGAACACTTTTTCTACATTAGTTTTTACAGGGTAATCCAAAAGATATTCGTTCTTTTTCAATTTGTTGACAGTCCCCTATGGGGTTTCGGAAAAAATATTCACGGAAATATATAAGCTATACTATACTGTTTACACACCTGCAGTTTCAGGTTAATTCCTCATGTATTTTTCTAGATAGTTAACAAAACGTCTGAAATCGCAAGTGACCAATCACCTTTTGCAATATAGTGTATTAGCTTGCGAATATGAGATTTTAAAACGTACTCGAACAAGAAATAAAATGCGACGATCAAGAAAAAAAATTGCCTTAAATTTTTCTCGCTTACCTTTTTATAATTATATGCATTTATATAGGCTGTAAATTTCTAGCGTCAACTACCTCAATAACTTTTAATATAAAAGCAGTACTTTTTTTCTCCTCTTAGAAAAATGTAAGATTTCTTTCCGGAAGTCTTAAGGTATCGTGCTTCCAAAGCCTTTTTCTTCATCTTTTTTACCTAACAACTTGTATTTTTTTTTTTTTTTATGTGTGTAATGTTTTTGCAAAAAACATCATAAATCCATGTTTAGTTTATTTTGAAAACTACTTGTGAGCAAAACTTGATATAAAAAATTATTTAAGATAACCACTTATTACTGTACTGCATTTTAAAAATTTAGTTAAGTTAAATAGTAATTAAATTTTTCAAAAAATATGTATTCATAATTGAGATAAAGTTTAAGTACAAATTAAAAAAAAAAATGAATTTAGGATTTTTATCTACATCTTAAAAGTTTCGAAATAATAAAATCAAAAGAGGGTTTATTTATTTATTCATCTACATTAACATAGAGTTTTTCAGAATTTTTGTAATTATGACATCTTTACAAGAAATAAAATAACAATACATTATGCCAATAAATAAATATAAAAAGATGTGATATGTAAAAGACACATTTGCATAACACTGTAAAAGAATATATAATACACGATGATAAAAGAAAAAAATAATAATGTGTTGTGTTCTGAATATGGTAAATTTCCGAGGTTTATTTCTATAACTTACAAAAACATATATTGTGGAAAAATATAAAATATAAAAAAAATAGAGCAAAAAAAAAAAATTAGGACAGTCAACGTGAGGTTCATTAATAATTTTTATTCTTATTATGTCATATCGCACAGCATAAACGTTGTGTAAATACTTGTGCATGCTTGTAGATTTTGGTAAAAATGTTAGAAAGGTATTAAAATGAATATATATATATATATATATATATATGTTAAAAACATATTTTTGAATCTAAACACGATATGGTGCTTATTGCTTGGTTTATGTATAAACAAAGATATGTACGTGTGACTGTATCAATAAATAAATAAATAAATAACAAAAATTGCAATGAGTTTACAATGAGCTACAAAATACTAATGTGGAATTACTATGACACTGGTGCGCATTCTAAATAAAGCATTTTTCAATACAATCGAACTTTGAAAATAAGTTTCATTTCTTTTTCATTGTTACTTTCGAATCGATTACGTTTATTTTACACTGTGATTACTGAAAGATACGCTTTAAAATTCCAGAACCTCTATAACATTGAAAAGGCATGTGCTTTCTTTATCGAAGAAAATGTTTTCTCAAATGTTAGTATCGTCAAAATATTTTTTTTAAAATTGAGATATATTTTAGTTTTTTTAACATTACATATACTTAAAACATCTGAAAAGAAATTAAACAGTAGCCATATAAAAATAATCTGAAATACATTATACTTCAAGATGTGAATGAATATCTTCAAAATTCCTGGTGACATATGTAAATGTAAATTTTTACTAATAATCATTGAAGAACCTATACCTACTACAATATACAAAATGACGCCAAACTCTTTTTTTTTTAAGGGTAATATTTTGTGTCAATATTAACAATATCTTCCAAAGATAATTCGCTCACCTCCAAGAAAAGTGTCATAACTTCAAAAATTTTGCGTATTATTGTATTAGTAGGTCTGGCTTAGGATCATTTTGTTACAGGAAAAGTGTCATTAGTGCAGTTATCCGGATAACCGCTACAGTTCCGCAGTGGCGCAAACGATTAAGCTCGGTTTCCGTCAAGATCACCGAAAGTGAAGCAGCATAGACCATGGTCACTGCTTGGGAGGGTGACAACCTCTCTCGACTGCTGCTGCTGTGGAACCGTATATGTTAATGGGAGCTGGTGCACGTAAAATCTGTTCGTGGTTCCAATGTCCTCCAAGTTTGAAAAACGATACCTCTGGGAGTGCCAATCCAGGTGCAGGTCTCTCATCTGGAATGGATTCAAAATTAGGAGACCAGCTTCAAAAGTCCAACCTCTCTTGAGGCTCTGGCACCCCTTCTTTCAGAGAAGTGCCATGGCGCTTTCTCTGACACGACAACAACAACAACCGCTAGATTACGCTAGTTGTCGATTTGTCACCACAGAAGGGAGGCAAATTGGATGAGTGAAGCGATGAATATATTCAATTCTTTCTACATTTTCTACGTCTTGATTCTTAAAGATTTTACACTTTTATGTGCGCTTTTACAGCTGCATGCTGCATTCAGAGCTGAGTGCTGTAGTTTTATGTTACAATAAAAACACGCGAATCTTCTTTTGCCTCTCCTGTGAAACGTAGTATTTTTGAGTTGTGTGTCACTTTTCTTGCGGATGAGCGATATGTCACAGTCCACTTATTCAATCAAAAATTCAAAGTGTCTCATTCCATGACTTTTACAATGAGGATGATATGGAAATGATATTTTTAACAGATTTACTTCGCTTTGTGTGAAATATGATGTCACCCCCGAGAAGTACTAGAATTGCTCGATGATTTGGAAGTCAATGGCAGCTATATTCCGACATATAAAACGTCTAATTAGGTGCAGTTGGAACAGGGATGTTGGCTACTCCACTACGCGTGATATCGCCTCATTTTACATAAAGAAAAGGTAAGTCTGTTGAAAATTTTTCTAAAACATATATATTAATTTTAATGTTAAAGTACAAATATTCGGGTCCGACTCATGGTGAGACATCCTGTATTTCTTATTGCAAAGAGGACTGCGATATAAGCTTTGTTAAATTATTGATTGTATTGCTGTATTCTGTCCCCTCTTTTTTTCTGCAAGTGCATGTGTACACCCTGTATATGTATATTCACCTATTGATAGGAGAATTTCTGTCCCTATTTCTCAGTTTCATTCGAAAATCATCTAAGTCTAAGATAAAAGAAAAATGTAAAGTAAACAAGGAATTGAAGTTCAACATTTCATTCTTTTTTATATTTTCGCTTATCTTGAACACGTTATATCACGTATTATATAACCAATAACTGTTTACTAATGCATTCTGGAACTGTTGTAAATTACTTCCAGAATATTATCCATCCTGCTCCCAGGACGCTGCTTTGCGTTTAGTAAACAGAGTGACAATATACTTCCCAACAAGTAAACGCGTGGAAAAACATGAAGATGCACTGCAATATTTCTAGGATGTTGTCCTGACTGTAATTATTTCTGCTGGTCTCTTTTCAGTTATGTAGCAAATAAACCCCGGCGTTCCTTTATAGTCCCTCTAATTGGATTCCAAAAATTCAATTACATATATAGTAGCGCACTATTGCTCGGTCTTTTAAGTGCAAATTACCAGCTTTTAAGGTGCGTACGGGAATTTTTGAAGAGATTCATAGGTGATAAATTTTTACGCACTCTTCTGTACCGTTTCGTAGCTATTCGTTGTCTTGCGTGAATTAATGGAGTTAAAATAATTTAATATATGTTTCCATAGCGCAAAAAAAAAAGTAATGCAGTGTGTTATTATTCTTTTAAGAGAAAACACAGTAATTGTCGGGAAATAAAGATTAGAGATTAAAAAACTTTTGAAACCTTTTTTGCAATGGGGAATTCGTTTATTAATGTCTTTTATTTCAGCATTCTAAAAAATATTCAGTGTTTGTGAAAAGGTTCTCTCTATTTATGCAAATTACTTTTTCACAAGATACACAGTACTGTATCCGAAACTTTTTGTAGGCATATCTTTAAATAAATCCTAATAGCATGATTTAAAGTTACTCTTATCTAAATTTCATGTTAGCATGTCCTATACAACGCTTTAAAGCTCAGAGAGATATACACAGCTATTTTAGTTAAGGAAATTTTGATAAAACTGAATATTTCTTTATGGCAGAATTTCTATCTCCGGTTCGCAGTTTCACTTGAAAATTATAGAATTATATGATAAAAAATGTTAGATAAATTTAGGAAAGAAGTGTCTCCACTTCCATTCTTTCTAAATATCAGCATCTAGCGAATATACTACTTCTTTCATAAGCTAACGAAAACTGGTATCGAGAACATTATTTTCGGCATCAATTGGTCCAGAAACGCTGTATTGAGTTTCGTAAACAGAGTAACAATACATGTTACAAGTAAGCAGGAAGAAAAACATAAAAATGCACTACAATATTTCTGAGAGGTTATCCTGAATGCAATTATTCCTCCTGGACGCTTTCAGTCAAGCAACAAATAGACCCTGGCATTCCTTTACGGCTCTTCTAACTGGATTTCAAAAATTCAATTACCCTGTACAATAGCGCATATGCTGCCCGGGCTTTTAACTGCAAATTGCCAGCTCTTAAGGTGCGTAACTTGATTTTTGGAGATATTCGTAGGTGATACATTTTTATTCTCTCCTCTGCACAGTTTCGCAGCAATGCGTTGTCTTCCGCGAATTAATAGAGATAAAATAATTTCATATATGCCGCACTAGCGCAAGGGTGTGTGTAATGATGTTTGCAGTTGTTGTGAAGTGGAGAAGAGAGATTGCAACGGTTTTTGAGACTTTTTTGTAATTTAATAATTGTTTATTATTGTTTTATATTTCAATATTGTTAAAAACATTCCGTGTTTGTGGAAAGGTTCTCTTCGTTAATACAAACCGCGTTTCACAAGACATACAGCACTGTCTATCTGAAACGTTTTGGTTTTGCCTATATACAGGGTGATCCCGAATTCATGGTACAAACTTTAAGGGTTGGTACAGAATATTGTAACAATCATTTATTGTATAAGAAACAAGGGTCAGAAGTCCATTTTTTTAGTCAAAATTACAGGGCGTCTCACTCCAATCCGAAGTCGCGTTTTCGTTCATAACTTTAATAGTAGTGAAGATATTTATAAAATCCTTACAATATCCTTACAATTCACACAAAGATGAGTCTGTTGTCAATTTTGTTAAAATAATAAAATTTATAATTCTATGTGTTAAAATCTTAGCTAAACTGAATAAGATTTTAACACTTCACATAAAATTAAGTATGTATTTTAGAAAATGTTTGATAACTAAGAAAAGAAGAGACATCCTTTAAAAACAGTACAAAGAAAACACAAGTTAAAAATATTCATTTCTTGAGGAGATATTTAAAATATACGAATGCATCCTACGCCCATAAGATTAACATTAGCGAGGGGAATCGGGACAGAGAAATAAAGAGACATCTTTTAAGAACAGTATACTGAGCAGAATAACCATTTCTTTTGTACATTATTTTTCAAAAGCAACTCTGGTTATTGAGCTCAATACATCACAATACAATATATACTGTTTATTGAGCAAAGCAATGCTCATAAAGCATTGGTTGTTGAGATATCAAGAAATTATCAGTGACAATAATGAAGATAGACTTTCTACTACCAAAAAATGTAAGATGTTCAAAAATTGCTAATGGATGCTTGCCAATATTACCAATCAAAATGAGATATAACAGACCAAATTCTCGAGTGTTTTGCAAAACTGAAAAATGATGGTGATAAAAAGATCCTTTATTCAAGTAACGCAAAGAAAAGCGAGAGATTACTTTAAATAAAATTAAATTATGTAAGTACGGCAATTTCTTGGCAAATTTTATTTGCTCTCAGTAATGTATTCTTTATAGCATTAACAAATCGTCACTAATTTGCTTTTAAACTAAAATTACTAAATTAAAGTTGTTTATTTTAGAATTAAGTTGGTAACCTAATTTAATTTCTGTCAAAATCTGAATTAAATTTATTCAACGAAAATGATTATTTTTTGTGCCATTTGAAATGCTTAACATCTTATAATGCTAATTGCGGTTAGTGCGAACAAAAAAAAAAAAAAAAAGAAAAAAAAAAAGAAAAGGCCTACCTAGAAAGCCTGCACTAACGAAATTTGGTCGTATTCTTGTATGATAAAATTTCTGTCGTACGTTGGTTTGTAATTTCACTTGAAAATTGTGCATGCATCGGATAAAAAATAAAGATTAGATAAATTTAGGAAAGAAGTTTTCAACACTTCCATTCTCTCTCAATTTTAGTATCTCGCAAAACCTCATCCATAAATTTACCAATAACTATTTATCAAGAAAATTATTTTGTGTCTGTATTGCAGCAGAAACATTGTACAGCCTTTTGTAAATAGAATGACAACAAACGACACAACTAGAAGTACGAGGAAAAATAAAAAAAATGCACTGTTATATTTATAGGACATTGCACTGAAAGCATTTATTCTTCCTGGATTCTTAGAGTCATTCAAGAAATAGACTCCGACGATCCTTTATAGTCTTTATAATTAGATTTCAAAAATTCAATTACATATACAGTACCGCACTATGCTGCTCGGGCTTTTAACTACAAATTGCCAGATTTTAAGGTGGGTACGGTGATTTTTGGAGAGATTCATACTTGATGAAATTTTACACTCTCTTTCTTTTCTGCACCGTTACGTTAGCAATTCGTTGTCTTGCGCGGATTAATGGAGATAAAATAATTTAATATCCGTTGCCATAGCGAAGAGTGCGTAATGAAGTGTGTAATTACTGATTTAACAGAAAATATAATAATTGTCAGGAGATGAAGACTAAAGATTGTAAGTGTTTATTTATTAATACTTTTTATTTCAATATTGTTAAAAACATTCACTGTTTGTACAAATATCTTTTATGATTTTTGTGAATTTGCAGAAGTAATAATTTTCTAGAAAAAATATTTTTAGAGATTCATTATTAATACAAATATAAAAAGTAATTCTACATTTCTATGCATTAATAATTATTGAGATTATTCCCATCCATTAAAAACAGGAAATATTTATTTAATTTTATATGCAACTCAATATATGTTAAACAACGGTTAAAATTTACTTAAAGAGGATTTCTACATTCTCGAACGAGCATTGTCGAACGCCTTGTTGAAAGTAGAGGAAGGTGTCCTTTGTGGCCTCGGAATCGCTGATTAATGGAAAGTTTGAAATTTTCAATGTTTTCTAGTAAAAAAAAGAAAAAAAAAACCTTTAACCCATTAACGCCCAGTGGCATATTTTTAGATCACTAGACTTAGTGGCAAGAAAGCGTATTTCACACCAGTAAATATGAAGATAAATACATACTCTCTTTCACGAGACAAATCCCTTGATAAAATAATATAAAAAATACTCTTCATTTAAAAGTGGTAAATCTAAAATTTTAATTTTAACGAAGAAAATAATTTGGGCGTTAATGGGTTAAACATGTTTTTCTTGAAACAATATATTTTTTAAACATTTCCAAAAAAAAAAAATACTCCGTTGATCTGAATAAAATTTTGAGAAATTTTTCTGTATATATGTGGCTATAGTTCGAACCGACACTATGTATACTTTTCGTTAAAATCTATTTTTTCTTCCCCCTTAAAGACAAAAAAAAAATATATATCGATTTTTGCTGTCCATTTTTTCATTTAAACGTTATTTTGACAATAAATGGCAAAATTATTATTTGTGTATATTCGAACAATAACTGTAAGCCTACAGGTCATAAAACTGATCACAAACTCTCTTTCTGATTTATAGATCTGTTAGAAAGCGTGGGACATTACAACAGTGTTCGGGCCACAGACCACACACAATTATAACCTTCAGCCCTAGACAATTGTAACCTCCTCGCCATTTAGTAATAACAATTTATTTTATTTTATTTTATTTTATTTTTTTGCTTCCAAAAAATTAAAAAAGATAGTTTGAAATGCAATTAATTTTTTAAATAAAATCGCTTATACCACTATATTTTGTTTATATTGAAAAACAAAAATTCCCTCAAAATGCCTAGGTATAAGCATTAGAATGTATCGAACCTTTTAAATTTTTAAATATATAATTTAGTAGATGTACAGAATATAATGTTGTATGTGTTAAAATTTTATTAATATTATTGAGAAGTAAGAAGACAAAGTAAGTGCTATTATTCTGCAACTGTGAAATCGAAAATAAAAACTTGAAAATTTTATTAGATTTTAATTATGCACCGTAGAATCTTTATTTTCTTATGTATATATGTATTACAATTTTTTAGTTTTGAGCATTGTAAAATTCTAATAGATTTTCATTATATAGCACATTTTTTTATAATATTCTATAATATAGTCTAGTGCCGTCACAAAGTAACCCAAAAATGACTCGAAAACTTTAAAAGGTAGTAGTGCGTACTAGAACAAATAATTTTATATACATGAAACTAGGGTCACAATCTATTCATTAAGTCAAAAATACAGGATGTCTCACTCGAATTCGGATTTTGTTCACAACTTTAACAATAATGAAGATATTTGAACGAAATTTGAAATAGACATCTTTCTTTGTTGGAAATGTAGTTATATCACGAGAAATGATAGAAGTGGCTACGATTTATATCCAAATAGAGCTGAACAAGATGCCTCCAATTTCCGATTGTAATTGACACTTCATATAAGGTTTCACTTACCGCAGTGCTTATACGCTTCCATCCCTTTTCCCGATATCATTGCATTTAGCACGAAAGAAGGTAAGTCTGTTGAAAATTGCTTTTAAATATCTTTATTTTAATTAAAGTTATGAACGATATTTATGATAGGATTGAAAGGAGACACCCTGTATTGGTGGGACTACGATCGTGGTTTCCTATGTGTAAATTCTTTGTTTTAGTGTGCACTAAAAGCTCACAAAGTTTTTTCAATCTGTTTTGAATCACCCTGATTATAAATAAAGTTCTACACGGCATACAGTTAACTAACATTGGAAAATTTGTTGTAATCAAAGTTCAGCTGTTGGCTTTCTTTTATATTATAATAATCTGGGAGGCAGCGTCACATTTTGCAATGATTGGGGAATACGTCATAACAAAAAAGTTCTTGTGATGAAACGCTGACACACGTAAATCTTACGCTAAAGATGTTTAAAACTATAGAAGGTCCCGCCAACTGATGGACTCGATGAGATCTTGAGACACACGAGCAGTATGTGGCTTGGATTGTCGCGCGACAAATTGTGACACTACCACTAAGCAAACCCCGACTCCTGTTTTGGAAGGGACGTCACAGCTTCTTCAATGTTGTACCATAAGCTGAGGCATTGACGGATTTTCTTTTTTTCTGGGTGTGAAATTCACCAATATGACACCTTTTCTGACCTAGAAAACTGTGGTGTACATGATTTTGCGTATGGAAATGGTCCATTTAAACTTTCGACATATCGGCGAGGCAGTGTGTTTCCATGTATTCAAAAAGCAAATTGCAGAAATAATTTCACATTTGGTGGACCTCCTATAGTCGTAAAAATTTTTAGTCCAAGATTTACACATGTCAGCATTTCAACATGCTAACTCTTTTGTTATGACGCATTCTTCAGTTACTGAGGACGGGATACCGAATAGGCAGATTAGCCCTATTTGTCAGGTGTGGAAATTATTACATTCCGGAACTTACTTTCCGAATATCACTCGTGTATTTTTTAAATTGAAGTATATTTGGACCCATCGCTTTACAGTTTGTTAAAAGACATATTTTTTATAATATTTTTGCATTAGTTTCCAGAAAAACAAGTAGAATTTGCATCTGACTTTGCCACACTCCAAACTATCACAAAAGTGAAATGTGCAGACTCTTCGCTAGGAGCTAATATCTTATAATTTTGTTCGTTAAATGACTGTGCAACTGTAAAAAGCTTTTATCTGTTCACAACATTTGTGCTATGACTCAATTTTGTCCCTTGTTTTTTTTTTATTCATAGATGTATGGATGTATAGATGTATATATGCACCCCACGAGACGGCCATGATCTCTTCGCTTGAGGCAACTATATATCTCGTGGGTCTGGACATATCTATATCCTATTATTAAAATTAAATTCAGTTCATATCATACATATACAGTTTACATAATATATATACACATTTCAAAATATTCAGGGCCCATGGTTAAAAAAAAACAGTAATAAGAAATAAAAACAGTATATATAAGTATATACACAAAACCCACATGTAGGTGAAGGATGAACTTGTCCGTAGTCGGCAATAGAATCAATCATCAGTACCAATTAGAATGGGACGTTTTTGCATAACAAAAGAAAAAGGCTATAAGCACTTCAAATACACAACTGAACACACAACGCCATCATATAACATCAAGGTATTGCCAATATTTAAATATCTAAATAGAAATATATATATATATATATATATGTATAGTGGCGGACAAAAAAACTGCATCACCTGCCAAAAAGCGGAAAACGCTGTAAATAATGTTTTTCAAGCACAGGTATTATGGAAGGATGATATTTTTACGATAAAATACAGTTGTAGGATTAATCTAAATTAAATTTTATTGCGATTTATAAATTATTTACGCATAATTATTTGAAAAAATGGGAAAAGGTTAAAAACGCAATATTTAAAAAAACTTGGAACAAAGTAATAGCTGCACAAATTCTATAGTTAATGTAAATTCTACAAAACTGCAGTCATATTATATATACTTAGATGTGTATATATGCATGAGGATGACTTCAGTATTTAGTAGATCCTCCACGAGCTGCGATGACAGCCTTGCAGAATCTGGTAAAAAATATATCAACTTCTGAATGTAATCCTGGATAATTTCATGCAACCAGACCCCAATAAAGCTTTCCTGCAGTTTTATCTTAGTAGCAGACGTCTGAGCAGCAATTTTTGCCCCCATTATATGCCAACAATTTTCAATGGGATTCAGGTCAGGACTATTCCCAGGCCATTCCAAAACTTTAATGCCAGATTTTTTCAGGCAGGCCGTCACCTAAAGGGAAGAAATTGGGTGAAAATTACTTTTCCAATATCCTTAATATTATGGAGATTAAAACTTGTAAATTAGGCAACAAAATAATTCCTGAATAAGTTAGATTGTACTTACTGATTTCGCTGTATGGCAGGGTGCAGAGTCCAGTTGAGAAATACCATTTCTAGCACCTTTAAAATTATCCTTATTAGGTGGTTTTAAACACTCCTCCAAAATCTTTGTATAAACGGATGCATTCAGAGTTCCAGTAATAAGTTTCAGACGTCCAACTCATTTGCTGGATATACATCCCCAGACCATTTGGCTGACTGGGAATTTTACAGTAGGCGATATGCAGTCTGGATGATAAGCTTCACTTTTACGTCTACGAACATACCGCTTACCGTCTGATCCATGTAGGTTGAACTTAGATTCGTCCGAAAAAATTACTGAATCCCACTGAGCCTTTGTCCATGAGACATGCTCTTTTGCCCAAGAAAGTCGTTTCTCCATCATTTTTTTTTTTAAAGTAAAGGCTTTTTTTTTGGGGCGATACGCATGCAAACCGCATTCCACAAGGCGTCTTTGGACAGTTCTTGCGCTTAAATTAACACCACAGACTTTCTCAAATTCGAATTTTAAATCAGGAGCACTTGTATGACGATTATTTAGAGACATCTGTTTCAGATATCGATCATCAGAATTTGTGGTCACCCTCTTTCGGCCCAATCCAGCCTTTCTCTCAACATTACCAGTTTCACGTTCTAATTTAATCGTCCTCCAAACTGTTGATTGTTCGCAACCAATTTTTTTAGCGATCACACGTGTCGAATATCCTTCTTTAACTAAAGCAAGTATCATTTTTTTTTTCTTGCGTCAATTGCACATACGAAGCTATCATTTGACCACTTAAAGAACAAGACAAATGACCGTTTTTCCCTTTTGCCGCACTATTTTAAAAAAATTGATAACGCAATACTTCGTAAGGGGTATATTGACCATTAGGAATGTAGAATGATATCTTATCTTGCTTTGCAGCAACTAAGATTAATTTATTTGAACGAAATAACTCATTAGCATTACAAAATGTTAATTTTTTTAGGTGATGCAGTTTTTTTGTCCGCCACTGTATATATATATATATATATATATATATATATATCTACAACATTCTTTCCGCTCCCTGTAGAGAGTTCTCTTTACAATTTTAAGATAAGAGATATTTACAATTTTAAGAGAATACATTTTTAAGCACCTTCAGTTGATGCTTTATTATCCGAAAACATATTTAACCCCGTTTCCACGATATGTAAAGAAATAATTCTGCTGAGATAATCGTCCATAACGAGAAGGTATGCCATCAATTTATGAAGTTCCGCACAACCACTGGTTAATTTCTCTAGAGACTAGAACCCTTGCTGGGATATCTTATAACAAACTTGGAGGAAGCAGTAACTGTAACATAAATAAGACCTAGGACAGGCTCTGAAATGATATGTATCAACTATAAAACATAAAAGCCGCAGTAGGGAGTCGATGTATTGTATTAGAAACGACTATGAGAAATGTTTTTTTAGAGTTTGTAATTTTTGCAAGAAGGGAAATAACATAAAGATAGTAAGAGCGCTCACTTTAAAAACGAGACTGGAAAATTAATAAATAAGCATGAATTGCGAGCCACCCATATGGTATGTAATCTTACAAAAAAACTAATGATCAATAATTTTATGAATGATTTACAGAAAACAGAATCCCTTATCTATGACATATTCACAAGGAAATATTTCATAAAAAATTATTATTATGAATGGTTTACAGAAAACAGAATCGCTTATCTATGACATACTCGCAAGGAAATATTTCATAAAAAATTATTATTATGAAGAAGCTTTGTTACATAATTAGCCACGGTTAAAAAAAAAAGAAAAAAGAAGGAAAGAAAAAAAAGAAGGAAAAAGAAAAAAAACTTTCATTAGAGTTTTATTCTTTTCGCTAAGCAAACAACTGATATATAGAAATATTGTTTCGATACATTTAATTTAAGCATCTATTGTTGATTATTTGTTATTGTAATGACACTTTTAATTCCATTTTAATAATAAATAAAAACTCATTCTGCATCATTTCTATGGCATCACCCCCTACATCTGTTGTGATAATCGGCCATAACGTGATGGGTATTATCATCAACTATGAAGTTCAGCGCCATCACAGAGCAAGCTACTTAATTTTTCAAGTCTAAAACGGAGGAAACAGTTGTGATGACAAAATTTCGTAAATAGTACCCATTTTCGTAAATAGTACCCAAGACAGCATTTTAATCTGACTGAGATATGCATCCACTGTAAAACATGAAAGCCACAATAGCAAGCCGATGTATTGGATTATGAACTGTTTTTAGAGTTTGAAATTCTTTCAAGGAGGGGAAAACATAAAAATTAAAAAGAATGCTTCTTTTGAAAAAGAGACTGAAAAAAAAAAAAAAAAAAAAAAAAAAAAAAAAAAAAACACGAAGTATAGACAATCCATACTGCATGGAGTATTACAAAAAAAGCTAATGATGAATAATGTAATGAATGGTTTACAGAAATCAGTTGTACACCTCCCAACTTACTGATAATTTTTGTAAAATACCGTTAATTTGATCCCAGGTCAAATACACACACCGGAAAATTTTCCCTGTGAAAGATGTTAAACAAAAACCACAAATAAACAAAACACATTTTAATAAGCAATTTTTGTGTTTCCAAGCGTGTTTATTTGCTGCAGAAGATATCGGTTCATAATTTAAATTAATTATTGGTAAGTTACATGTATATACAATTACTTATCTATAACATATACGCAAGGAAATATTTCGTAAAAGTTTAATATTATGAAAAAGTTTGAGACGTATGCAGTTGTGTATTTTATGACCTCGTGTTGTAGTCATAAAAACACCAAAGGGGATAGGCTATAGACAGAGGTTATACCCAAACAGTATACGCTATAGTTTTAACAGAAAAATAGATAGTATACGGAATTTCTTTTAAAAATCCAGAAAATATACGGGGTATACGACTTCAACAACACTAGCATTTTATTCTTTTCGTAAAATAAAAAATTCATACATAGAAATACATTTAATTTAATTATTTATCCACTGATGATTCCTTACTACCACTCTAATATATTTAATTCCATTTTCATAATACATTAAGACATTATTCTACCCACATCCGCTGATGTAATAGGCAATAGCGACAGATTCATATACCGTCAACAATGAAGTTTGGCATCACCATATTCCATACTAGCTAATTTCTCTTGATACCATATGCTGAGATACTTTGTGGCAAATTCGGAGGAAGCGGTTATGATGACGTAAATAAGATGTAAGACAGCATTGTACTCTGAGATATGCATTTACCGTAAAACATGACAGACGCAGAAGAAAACCAATATACTGGAATATAAATAATTGCGGAAAATGTATTTTAGAGTTCGTAATTCTTTCAAAATGAGAGATAACGTAAAAAAAGAAGAGTGCTTACTAAAAAATGCACTGAAAAATAAATAAATAAATAAATAACTGATCGCGAATCATAAAACACCCAAACTAAAAGCAGCATTACAAAAGAAAAAAAAAATCTGTGGCTATCACAAAACATTTTTTATATAAAACAAATTGTTTGCAGAGTTGGGCAGTATCGAAAATACATGTATTTGAAATACATTTTCAAAATACATTTGTATTTTGTATTTTGTATTTTAAACAACTAAAACTAAAGTATTTTGGTAATGTATTTTGAAATTATTTTTCTATGTATTTTGTATTTTTAAAATACTCAAAATACATTTCTGGATTTTTCAAACAGTTTGTACAAGACTTGAAGCTGGTTTAAACCACTTGTGTTTAAACCGCATATTACTGATTCGCATCAGGAAAATACTTGCTTGTCTGTTTTGTTTAGTCTTGAATTAGTTTCTAGAAGTTAATATAAACATTTTTTTTTCAACCGAAATTTTAGTATTTAAATCGGACCAATGAAATTTTTGTACATGCCGATCAGGCTCAGACTAAAATTTTAGCCTCTATACCGGCCGGGCCAAAGAATTTTTTTATACTGACACAGCCGGGCCTCAGACCAACTTTTAACTTTTATATTGGCTCGGACTGGGCCCGGGTCTGGAAATTTCGGCACTTTTTGGGGTTACAGACCTGTCCACACAATAGATAAAAATTTATAACATGACACTAGAATTAAAACATTTGAGTGTAAGATAGTGCACAATAATTAAAATTAATGTATTTTGTATTTTGAATGTATTTTGAAAATACATGTATTTTGTATTTTGAAATTTTGAAATTTTAAAAGTATTTTAGGTTCTAAAACTAATGTATTTTGTATTTTGTATCGAAAATGGTTTTTCGATGTATTTTGCCCAGCTCTGATTGTTTGCAACCAATTTTAAATGATAATCTATTCATTCTTGAGATATAGCTATCGTGGAAATCCGGAAAAACAGATCATAGCAGCGACTGGGCGGTATAAATACACACAAATCTCTTAAGGATCTGTTTATGTCAAGGTCTAACAGAATATGAAGTTTGGTGAAATTCCGTGCACTAGTTTTTGAGATATAGGTACCGCAGAAATCGTTAAAAAAGCGCCACTTGTTAAACGACTTACACTAAAACCTCATCAGCACCAAATTATGTCAAGGTCTAACAGCATCTGACGTGTTATTAAATTATGCACATTAGTTCTTGAGATAAAGCGCCCACAAAATTTGTATCACATAGAGACACACAGACATACTCACGGACAGACATCAAATTGCGATCAATGCCTTCTAAAACATATAAATCCGTCGAAAACTAGAAGTCGAAATTATCCACGAATCCAATATTTTATTCTTGTAAAGATAGAAGAAAGTAAAAACTAATAATCAATAACTAAGGAATAATTTATAGAAAACAGAATTGTTTATGTATTAAATATACGCAAGAAAATATTTCATCAAAGTTCAACATTATGAAAAAGTTCCAGACGCAATTATCATCAGTTAATATATATATGATTTACTTTAATAACTACAGAGTATGTAATTTATCTTCAAATAAATACTTTTTCTTTCATAGTTATTTTACAGCATTTCCTTTTTTATTTAACACTAGATGTTAGCATCGGCTACTTCTTTTTCTTTAGTTCTACTGTACTAAGCTTTGTCATGACATTTTTTATAAGCATCTTCGATTCAACAACACAGGACAATATTTTTGAATCTGCATTAATTTTTACTTCTGTTGTTTGTTTTAATGGTGAGCAGTATCTATTCTTATTTATTTTTTTATATTTTGCTTTTGTATTATTGTTTATGTTTTGGATCTCTTATTCATTTCACTATTTTGGGGTTTATTTGATATGTTATAAGGAGCTTAGTATTGTGATTTTAAGGCTTAATACTGACAATATTTAATTAAATAACATATTTTTATTATGAATTATTCTTATGAAGATCCTCTGATGATTCCATAAGATATTCATAGTATTTCAATTTTGTATTTTAATTTTATTATTATGTTTATTTATTTATTTTTATTTTTTAGTATTTTCTTCCTAATATGATAAAAATAATTTATAGGTGTATATGAATTATTTTTAAATTTGTAAAAAGAGTTTATTTTACTAACCGTCAATAGAACTGTTATATGCAACGTGCATTTCTAACGGATAACGTGTTTTTTGATAGCGAAAATGTTGCTGGTTCAGTATGTTTTACTGCAATTTCTCTTTTTGTCTAACAATTCCTTATTAAATACGTTTTTCTTTTAATAATGCTTCCTATTCATTGATTTTTGCACATATCATGTTCAGTTACTCAATATTTGTCCATTTTTATTCAATTTTCTTTAAATTTGACTCCGTAATTGATCGGGCAGCTTGAGTTAATAAATTCGGCTCATGGCTATTAATTCAAACAGAAATCAATTACATTTTACTTATATTACTGCAATATTACCATCGAAAAAGTGTTCTATAAGTTTCCAATTGTTTCTTGTAATAATTTTCACTTTCTGCACATTGGATTTTTTCTCTACATATCTTTAAATATTTTTTCCCAATTATTTTAATTTTGAGAATTTAAAATTTTTGGATATATTAATGTATTATATTGTAAATATCGGTTTATATATTGTCGATTATTTATCTAGTTTAATTGACCTTATTATTAAAGTTTTATTATATATACATATAATATGTACTATGCTTGTATGAATTAGCATTTTATTATTTTTGTAAAGCGAAAAATTCATGTGTGACAATATTGCTCCGATAATTTTATTTTAAGCATCTACAGTTGATTTTTTATTACCGCCATAATACATTTAACTCCTTTTTTATAATAAATGAAGTAATGATTTAATCCTGAATCATCACCTACATCCACTGAGATAATCGGTCATGGAGAGAGCGTGGCCATCAACTATGAAGTTCAGCACAGTCACAATTGCAAGCTGTATTACACTGCTCAAAACAATTAAAGGATATTTGAAGTTTTATATAAAATAAAGATATAAACGAAATTTTTTTTGCCGAAAATAGAAGAAGAGAATCACAAATGTAAATTTTTCTGGTTTTCAAACTGTGGAGTATGCAAATTTTGAGTTCGACGTCAAAAACGTCGCTTCAGCGGCAGCGAATGAAATTTGACTTTCAACTGGATAAAAGAGAATGAAGACAAGGATGATCGGCATTCAGTGATTGCTTTGTTTCGATGAGTACGATGTCTCAGCGAAGTCATTTGACAGATTCAGAAGATTGGAGAATTGTTGGTAGGTTAGAAGGGGGCCAAACTCAAGCCGAAGTAGCTCAAGCCATTGGAGTGTCACAAAGTGTCATTTCCAGGATCTGGAACCGTTTTTTGGAGAGTGGATGTGCAGGCCGAAGACCAGGGCAAGGTCGTAGACGGGCAACAACGCCCAATGAATATCGGTATTTAGCGTTAACAGCTCGGAGACACCGAAACATGAACGCTACTCTTCTCCAACAACACCTTCGCTCGGCTACAGGCACCACGATTTCAACTCAGACTGTCCGAAACCGGCTCCATGCTGTAGGTTTGTATGCTGGCCGACCGATGGTATGTGTTAGATTAACATCAAGGCATCGTCGCGACCGCAGGGAGTGGGCAACCGAGCATGTCAACTGGAGGAGAAATGAATGGAGCAATATTCTGTTTTCTGACGAGTCCCGTTTTTCTGTGCATCCGGATAATAGGCGTATTTTCATCTGGAGGGACCGTGGCAGTAGGAATAATCCTGCGTTCGTGCACGAAAGTGTCAGATTTGGCGGTGGAGGAGTGTTGGTGTATGGTGGTATATCCATTGACGGGCGCACTGACCTCTACATCATTCGAGATGGAGCTCTGACTGGTCGTCGATATAGGGATGAGATCCTCAGACCTATTGTAGTCCCTTACGCTGCAGCAATCGGAGATAACTTCATTTTAATGGACGATAACTGCAGGCCACATCGTGCAAACCTGGTGGAGGATTTCCTTTTCGAGGAAGGAATCGTTCGAATGGAATGGCCAGCGTGTTCTCCAGACATGAATCCAATCGAGCACGTTTGGGACGCTCTAGGAAGACGAGTTTCTGGCCGCCAACAACCCCCACAAACTCTCCAAGAACTAGAAAGAGCTCTTCTGGAAGAGTGGGGCAGAATACCCCAACTCGTCATTAATAGCCTCATTGAGTCCATGCCTCAAAGGTGTTCAACGTTGCTGGCCGCCCGTGGAAACCATACCCCCTACTGAAAATGATTTTCTTTGAAGAAAACACCTTTTCTTATTCTTTTTTTCTCATATGCACAAATTGTGTTTTTTTCCTTTTGTACACAAATGCGCAATAAAATGCATTTTTTTCTGCCAAACATGTGTAATTTATTCTCATATAACCTACTATGTCTGTCGACCATGTATCAATCAGTTAAAATGTTTCCCAGATACAAAATCCACCTAAAACTGCAATATCCTTTAATTGTTTTGAGCAGTGTATTAGTTCATTTCCCTTGAGACTAGAACCCTTGCTGAACCTTATAACAAACTCGGAGGAAGCAGTTATAGCGACGTAAATAAGACCAAAGACAGCATTTTATCCTGATGAATGCATTCACTGTAAAACACGAAAGACGGAGTTGGAAGCTGGTGTATCGGATTATAAACAACCATGAGAAATGTTTTTTAGAGCTTGTAATTCTTTCAAGAAGGGAAGTAATATAACTCTTACTTTAAAAAAAGAGACTGCAAAATAAATAAATAATCGATTGATGAACCACCCACACTGCATGCAGTATTACAAAACAAGCTAATAATCAACAACATGATGAGAAATCGTTTACAGGAAACACAATTGCTTATCTATAACAATGTATGCAAGGAAAACTTTCATAAACATTATTATTACGAATAATCACATCACACTTGAATAACATGAAAATGGCACATGCAGCAACTGTTAAGGCATGGGTCTATCCAAATTTACCCCCAGAGTTCTGTCTTTGTGAAATTGTGAACAGCTTTTTACATTTGTGAAAAATACAGTCAATTTTTTTAATTTGAAATGGTAGTTATGATATAAAGATCATATACATATTTTCATTATTATTCTAAATTTATGGTTCCATAAAGTTTCCTAAAGATGAATTTATTTTTACTTAAACCCTTTCTGTCTTAAAACTAAAAGTAATTTTTATCTCATGCAAGATCCCATTGCATCATTTTATTAAATTCATTAGAGATTATTTTCTTTCATTTTATGCCCTGCTTTTACTCAACCTCAAAAATGTAATTTCCTTTTCAGCATATAAATGCAGCTGCACTTATTCAATAAGTACGTTAGATATTTTGACTTATCCTTTTAACTTTATCCTCTGTCAGGAAAATTTAATGAAGATTTCAAAATGGTTTTTGCATCTTCGCTATTGTCCAAGCGTAACCTTAACTTCCTTGTTTAATGTAAGTGCAGTCTTTAATTATTTTCCAACTGCCAAAATTCTGTTATCTCATCAAATGTATTCACTTCCAGAAAATTACATCTGCGCTGATTCTCATAACATCAACCGGGTTGCCTAGCAAAATTACAAGAAATAGCCATAAGTCGCCTTGCATGGCAATCCTTTTATTTCTTCTTCCTTTAAATTAATATACCAGACGCTTAACTGTCAAAACATTCTACTGGCGAAATTGTCCGATGCACATGTATCCTTGGCCCCTTGGCGTCTTAATCAAAGTGTTGGATTACAAATGTACCGCGAAATTTAATCAGGTCATCTCTGTCTCTCGATCTAGAAGGATCAAACTATTAAGTTAAACTCAGGAGTCAGGAGGCACCCCTCATTTCATCGTTATGCCTTGTGCAATAAAAATACTTTCCATGGATTTTACATTTCTTGTATTTGTATGCTATATGTTTTAACATCCTCAGGATGAGAACGCTGCGTTACTGCTTTTGGGAACGCATGCTAATAGTACACTTCACTGCTTTACGATCACCTATACTTTAGTTTGTTCAAAAAATCTAATCTATCCTGAATTCAAAATTTCCTGTGTTTCCAGTTCAACCAAAGAATCTTCTTTACAGTAGTCATATTCAGATTCTTATTTATACATTTTTAAGAAGATATATATATTATATGAAATACACATATTTTCTTTATATATGTAAAAGTAGCAGTCAGGTTTTACTTGTAAACGATTAAATTTGTGAAAAGTTCAATTTGGAGAGGGAAAAGTTTTGTGAAAAGGTCTATTTTTAAAACAAAGAATTTTGTGAAGGCATTTTAAGATGAAAAATTTTGTCAAGAATCCTGTTTTGAAATGAAAAAAAAAAAAAAAAAAAAAAAAAAAAAAAGTGAAGGATTCTTTAAAGGACCCAATTTCTTCCTAAACAGATCCCTATAAGGGGACTAGAAAAATTTGAAATGACGAAAATTGACTTAAGTTAGACTTGGTTTACGAAACCTATAATTAATTTAGACTGTTACTTATTTATTTATTTATTTATTTATTTATTTATTTATTTTTGTTTTATTAAAATAAAAATATATATATATTTGTTAAATTACAAAATAAATACAATAAATTTGCTATAAATAATAATACAATAAATTTGTTAATAACAAAACCTTTAATATTGTACGACAAAATTAATCTTGCAAAATTTAGTTTTGCCACGATTTTGAAGTCCAATTTCCATATTTTTGAGTCGTCACTTCTTCTTTATGCTTATTATGTTGTTTCTCGATTATACCAAAAACAAAAACAAATTGTAAAATGTTTTAAAAAATTATACTAAAAAATTCAGAATCCATAAAAAAAAATATTATTATTATTATATTATTATTATTATTATTATTATTGTTACAACTTGAAAAAGGAAAAAAAAGGTATTTTTGTTTGTTTCTTTTTTAAGTATAATTTGTAGATAATTTAATTTCTTTTATTGAAAGGGAAAGAAACATTGTAAATCCGTTTACTTGTTGAAAAGTTATAGGAAAAAGTATAGTAAAACCGGGTACCTAGCTGTTTTCTTTTGCTGGCAAAAGTCTGGAAGGACAGAAAAATAGAAACACCCCACGAAAGTGTTTGAGGACACCAGGGCTACTAAAAAACCACACCAGATGCCACAGGAAAATTCTTCTCTGCTTGGGAAAAGGCGATTTCTAGGCCCGTCTGAAACAGCTTCGAATTTTAGTGATAGGGTGATACTAATCAGAAATTAAGTTTTTACACTCCCAATAACAAAAAGATTTATTGTAATAAATTTTGAATACAACTTTAAAACCTATACATTTTTTAAGGTCAGTAACTTTTTTTTCAGGTTTTAAGGCAATGTTGTCATGTAATGGCTTTCTCAGGTTTTACTTCTCCTATCCGCTGCCCTCCTCATGCGTCCACTCTTTGAAGACTGAACGCAATACCCATCCTTCACCACCTGTTGAGTGAATGAATAATTCATTGCAGAGTTTAATATAAAAGGTACCCGCTTTTGCCCCAACAGACGACCAAAATTCAACAGGGTCGTTCTCCTGAATAGCTGGACGTACATACTTCTACTTGGCATTAAAACTCACATGAAAGCTATAGAAAACAGTGGTTTACTTACCTAAATTGATCCGTCAGGATAAATTTATTTAAAGAGCAGAAAACACAGTGAAAAATTTAAACATTTGAGGTTAATTTCTTTCCTGTAGCCCTGCACGGACACGGAGATTAACTCACTCCACAAGCCGATGGTACAGTGCTAAGGGGATGCTAAGAGATGTAGTTAAGATGGGTGCTGTTGACAGGGCAGCACCCATCGGCGGTTTTACTCACCTACACGGTTTTACCATACACTCCTCTAGTATTAAAACAGCTTTAAAACAGTGTTTCGAGATAATTGAAGTTTTAGATAACATTATTCATATTTGAACGTCATGTACTGTATAGTAATCTTTAATACGACCGTAATTTTAGAAATTTTCCTATCGGACCAACTGTAAGACATTTTTAACCTACCATTTTTTCCCTTTCTCAATAGATTATTTAATTATAATTCTGATATATATGTAATACAAAATTATTGCATTATGCTAAACTGAATATTCTGTTTGTAAATTGTGTAAAATAATATCAATGGAATGATATTATTCCATTGGGGATAACGGGGAACGTTATCTGTCTAAAAACTATTAATTTATTTCTGATAAAAAAGAAGAAGAAGTCCCACCTTTGGGACGCTTGGCATAAATGGGTTAAATTTAAATGTTCAAACATTATAAAAATAAAAATAATACACTTTTTTCGTCATTTAAAACCTTTCTGGTTCCCTTAAAATAAATAATCCTTTCAATATAATTTTATTCTTTTCGTGACGTAAAAAATTCATATATAAAAATATTGTTCCTATACATTTATTTGAAGAATTTTCTGTTAATTCTTTATTACATCCATAACACATTTAACTCCATTTTCATAATAAATGAAGGAATAATTTAATTCTGCATCATCGCCTACTTCCGCGGAGATAATCGGCCATAACGAAAGGGCATGTCATCAACTATGAAGATATGAAGTTCTGCACAGCCACAGAGCAAGATAGTTAATTTCTCTTGAGACCAGAAACCTTGCTGAGACTTTATGACAATCTCGGAGGAAGCGGTTATAGTGACGTAAATAATACCCAAGGCAGCATTGTGCTCTCATATATGCATTTACTGTAAAACCTGAAAGCTGTAATAGGAAGCCGATGTATTAGATAATAAACAGCTGAGAAAAATGTTTTTTGGAATTCGCAATTCTTACAAAAAGAGAGATAACTTTTAAAAAAGAGGGGTGGGGGGTTAATAAAAATAAAATGGAAAATGAAGGAAAAACCTGAAAAATAAAATGCCAATGTTTGTCTGCATTCTGAAGTAGCAGTTACTAAAGCACATAGTTACTAAAACTTACAGAAATTCACTAAATTAATTCCGGTGTTGATTTTTTTATGTTAATTCTTTTATGTTCTGTAACATGGAACTAGAGTCCTACATCGGATCAGATAACGTGATTTTACTCTAACCATCCAACCTGGGCTGCAGTTCGGGTCGGGTAACGTTGATTTCTTTTTCCTTTCATACCGGATTAACTCTAATTGCTTCGGATTTGTTTTAACCCGATTTTTCAAAAGAGTATCAGAATATATATTTTTTTACTGAAAAAACTATATATTTCAATATGAAAGAGTATATATGCTTTCATATATATTTTTTAAAGGATAGAATTGATATCAGATATATAATTATAAACAATTTTTCCATGGAATAATTTTCTTTCCTGTGGGTGGTTTTCGAATTGAAGTGTGTCAGGATGAGGTGGAAATCAGGATTCGGGTTGACGAAGTTTATTTTGTCGGTTTCGAGTTGAATTTCGGTCAATGAAAATTTCTTTGTCAGGTTTCGGGTTGACTTCAAATAGATTTATCGGGTTCAGGACTGTACATGGTACGAGAACAGATTTTCAAAATCATGTCTCGGGTTGGCATTTATTATCCTCTCCATGACGACATTAACGAAAAGATTTAAGATCACACCGGAATTCTTTAATCTGAAAGGTTATTTGAACCTACAAACACTTTGTTATAAGACAAGAGTTTCCACCGTTCAGACTTGCGCTAATAGCACTCACCCGAAATTCACCAAAATATGAAAACACCGTGATCCAAATACAACTCTTACTGTACGCATTATAGTCACGTGACATGGAAACTCAGCCGCATCCAGGTGACTGTGGGGTTGATATGTCCCATTTTGTGACGAGGTACAACTAATTAAAAAATCAATCACGGTGACTTGGTGTGTGGAGTCACGAAGTGGCGATCAGGCGGGTGTCACAATGTGACGAAATGAAGATGGCGCATTTTGGTCACCGTTGTAATTTTGACCAATTGCGATGTCGTCACAGCGACATCACATCGGCCGGCTATGCTATCAGGGTGGTATTTCAGAAAACACCGAAAAATATTTGGGATTTTTTTTTATTACTCACGATTGCGTTAATTTGTCAGCCCTTTTACGCAAACCCCACTTATAATTACTAATTTGAAGGTGATACTTCTTATTTCCCTTGCTCGATAACGTGAATTTTTCTGACTCATTTACAAACTCATTATCATTTCAATATTTATAAATATTTTTAGGTATTCTTATTGGTTTAAATAATCGAACAGCATACCCCTCCACCCCCCCCCCCCTCTTCCGCCTGTGCATTTTGATAAAAAGGTATTTTGTTAAGCATTGGTCAGATTTGGCCAGATTACTATGGGAGGAATGCTTTCAGAGAGAATTTTTCACTTTTGATAAGGATCAATTGATAATTCATGACAACTGTTTTGTGATTGTCGTTTCTGGAAAATCAGTTGAAAACTCCCAAGTATGACCTGCATTTTCACAGATATTTTATTTTTGTGGTAAAATGGAGAAAGTTATTTGGTTCGTTGGAATAGTAACAAGAATAAATGCAAAATTTATCAATTTACGGATGAAAATGTTTTCGTGAATGCATTAGAAAGTAGAGTAATTTGATTTTAGAACGAAATCCGTGTACCTACTTCAAATGTTTAAAAAAAAAATACATTCCAGGTAAGTTTAATAGGTAAATTTTACATATTTGCGGCAGCTATAATAATCTTTTAAAAAAACTCAAAATTCAAGAGTTGAAATTCATGTTACTTTATTCAATATTAGATTAAAAATAGAAATTCTTAGACTTTTTGATAACATCGAACAATATATCAAATTAACTAGTACAAGTATTCCTTGCCAATTTTATGCATTTACTGATAGAAACCCTTTCGTGAATGCATTAGAAAGTAGAGTAATTTGATTTGATAGCGAAATCCATGTATCTACAAAAATATTTTGAAAAAATTACATTTCAGGTAAGATTAATAGATATATTTTATGTATTTGCGACAGCTATAATAAGCATTTAAACAAACTCAAAATTCAAGAGGTGAAATTCATGTTATTTTATTCAACATAGAAATTCTCATTAATAATAGAAATTCTCAGACCTGTTGATAGCATCGAACGATGTATCAAACTAACCAGTATAAGTATACCTTGCAAATTTTATGCATTTATGGATGAAAATCCTTTTGTAAATGCATTAGGGAGTAGAGTGATTTTATTTATCCGTGTATCTACATTAAATGTTTCCAAAAAATTACATTTCAGGCAAGTTTAATAAAATTTGTGGCGGCTATAATAAGCTATTATATTAATAATATGTATATAATATTAATAATATGTAATATAAGCATTTAAACAAACTCAAAATTCAAAGGCTGAAATTCATGTTACTTTATTCAACATAGATTAAAAATAGAAATTATCAGAAATTTCGATAACATCGAACGATATATCAAACTAACCAGTGCAAGTATTCCCTACAAAATCTGTTTTTCTTTTTATCATACCGCATACCTAAGATGTCACTAAACAGCCATCTATCATTGTAATACACCGCAACCGTCTATGTGTAGGATTCAAAGTAAAATATAAAATATTTTAACCTTTAGAACAGCGGAAACTATGCCTGGAAAACTTTCTCTCCTTCTAACTGGCTGTCTAGAATGTAGTGACTGATGAGATGCAATATCAGATCACAATCTGTGTCCGTTGTCCTACGCGAAAGGGAACGTTTTTCCTCTCTATTTGATAGATTGCATTTTATTAAGTGGAGCGATTTGAATTTGAAGAGAAATTTATCACGCCTGAGTATATATATACAGATTCAGACATTGATGGTTGTCGGATATTAATTACGTATTGCACACAACAAATTTTGTTCTATACGGTTATGAATGATTTTACAACACAGATCCAACTATGATGCTTTCTGAACACATTATAAATGTCAAAAAAGAATTAATTATGTGTGTCTTGTTATCTATCTGTCTGTTCGACCGCACTGTGCCTATTGATAAGCCTGCTGATTATGAAAGGGGGACTTGTAAGTGTTCAACAAAATACAAAAGTGTCATGTAGCTTGGAGGTCTTCTTGGAGAATGAAATTTCCAGGTCCGAGTCCAGCCCAACAACACATACAAAAAAATTATTGCTCCAGCTTGGCCCGGTATAAAAGCTAAAAGTTTGGCCAGAGCCCGGACCGGCCCATACATAAACTTAATTGGCACGGCCTGGCCCAACTCGATCGAATTTCTACAAAATATGCCGATATTTGAGAAGCAACATTATCCTACGATTAAAATTATTCAAAAAGCACACTTACTTATGCATAGATCTTATTTGCAGATTTTGTTCAAAATTCGTCCTATGCAGATTAACAACAGTATTAATGACTACTTAGACAATTGCTTACATAAATACTGATTAAAAAAATTGACTCAGACAATTACATTCAAGTGAAGATTCAGTAAAAAAATCAAGGAAGTTTAGAATGAAAAAAAAAAGATGATAAACAAAAATCATAATTTTAAAGCTCTACAAAGGAAAAAAATGAAATTTTTAGAATACTATATCTCTGTAATATATTGAACAAAATTAAATTTCTAAAGATTTCACTATACAAATGTATAATACCACTATAATTTTTATAAAAATATATAAGCTGTCAGTCCAACATGGGATCGGATGAACAGTTTAGAGGTCTGCACAGGCCATACCAATAATGATTTTCATACGGGCTGGGTGGGATCTGGGCTGAACTTTTACCTTTTTTACCGGGCAGAGCCTGGGTCTTGTAACTTTGGCTCATGCATATCTTTAGAAAGAATGAAGTCCAGGCCAGGCTCGGCCCGGAAAAAAAGATGTCTGGCCCACCCGGCCTGAGCTTGTTCCAAGACGGGAAGAGTGAAGACTATGCCCGTCTCGGTCCGGCAAGTGTCTCGTGAATGAAAATTCGCAGTGGGCCGTATCGATCTCGAGGTTTGGAATAGGACGGGGTCTGTGCAGATTTCTAATCTAAGCTTGATCTTTATTACACAACTGTAAAAAGTGTAATATCTCTTTTGACTTGTGACTAATTTTAGCTTCAAATTGAATTTAAATAACGTCAAGCAACAGTCTAATATATTAAGATTAAACGTTAGTTAAAGAACTCAGATTGTTTGGATTAAAATGTCCAACTCGGTCTAAATGTTATAACTGTGCAATATTTTAAGGAGCTTCTTTGTAGAAGAATTAAAATTCGAGTGATTTTTTTTCCTTTAAAAGTTGTTTCAGAGAATGCATCACACTCAGGTTTTTAGTATATAATCACACTAAGTGTACTCATTTTGAATAAAGTCTGGATCAAAATGGAATCGAATAACCAACGCGGTATGAATGGTGTGTGCAAAATTTTAAGGATTCTTCTTGTACCAGTATGAAAATTCGGGCCACTTTTTCTTTGAAAGTCATTTCAGAGAATCTCTCAGGTATTTGGCATAGGACCAAAGCTTGATCTAAACGCGCACATTTTGAATAAAGTTCGAATCAAAATGAAATCGAATACCAACGCGTTCTGAATGGCGTGACTGTACAATGTTTTAAAGATCTTCCTTCTACTAAAATAAAAATTCGAATCTGTTTTTTTTTAAGTCGTTTAAAAAAAGCACCAATCTCAGGTATTTGGCCAAGGACCAAAGCTTGATTTAAACGTACTCATTTTGAATAAAGCTCGAATCAAAACGAAATCGAATAACCAACGCGGTCTGAATGGCGTGGCTGTACAAAATTTGAAGGATCTTCCTTTTACGAGACAAAAAATTCGACTCTTTCTTTCTTTTCTTTTCTTTTTTTAATTTTTTTTTCAGTCGTTTTAGAGAAAGCACAGCTGTCAAGTATTTGACACGCAACCAAAGCTTGATCTAAATCTAAACGCACTCATTTTGAATAAAGTTCGAATGAAAATGAAATCGAATAACCAACGCGGTCTGAATGGCGTATACTGTGAAAATTTTCAAGGATCCTCCTTGTGCGAGAATAAAAATTCGGGTAACTTTTTCTTTAAAAGTTGTTTAAGAGAAAGCAATACTCTCAGGTTTTTGGCATACGATAAACGGCTTGTAATAAACGCACTGATTTTGAATAAAGCTCGAATCAGATTAAATTAAAAAATATTTTAAAGATATACCAAAAAAAAAAAAAAAAAAAAAAAAAAAAAACATCGTAATTTAAATGGCCATTGACGTTGTAAGAGACCCAAACCCTTGTCATAGTTGCCAATCTCCCGCTTTTTTTCCTACCAGTATTTTTATGAAAAAATATTTGTTTTATGTAATCGTGCAATTTCTGCTATTTAATAAAGCTAAAATTTTTGTATGATTTTACTGGTATTAAAAAAATCGGGAGGTTGGCAACTATGCCTTGTGTATAGACTTAAATATAAAATCCAGAATATTTTAACTTTTATATCAGCGGTAGCTCGACTAGAACCCATTCTTTCTTTCCAACATGCTGTTCCGAATCTAGTGTCTGTTGAGATGAAATATTGGACTTCAATCTGTGGCCGTTGTCCTACGCAAGAGGGATTTGATAAATTGCATTTTATTAAGGGGAGCGCTTTTAATTTGAAGAGAGATTTATCACGCCTGAGCATACACGTTCAGAAATTAATGGATGTCGGAAGTTATATGACATGGGATACGTCACACAGGACATGTTTGCACTATTATGAATAATTTTAAAACTTAGCCTTAGTTTTTACATTTATCATATTGAATGTGATGCAAAAAGATTTAATAATAAAAAAAAAGGACTTGGGTGTATATATCTGTCAATCTATCCGTCTTCGTTCTGCATAGTGAAAATCATTGCAGCCCACAAAATGAGGAACTCGCGAATTTGATACCATCGCGATTTGACCAGGGTGAATGAAAAAATTTTAAAGATTGTCTTTTTTCCAGAATGAAAATTTGGGTTACGTCCCCCTCAAAAGTCCTTTCTAAAGGGTACTATTCTCTTGGTAATATGGCCGAAGTTAGTCCCACTTGGATTCCGTTAGTAAAAAGCTGGAATCAAAGTCAAATTTAAATATATTATTGCAATATCACTAACATTGTTGCCAACCTCCCGATTTTTTTTCACACCAGTATTTTTATGTAAAAATATTTGTTTTATTTAATCGTACAATTTCTGTAATTTAATAAAGCGAAAATTTTTGTAAGATTTTACTGGTATTCAAATATCGGGAGGTTGGCTAATCTGCTCTAAGATGGATATTGGCATTGTAACTCAAACTCCAACCGTCTTTCTGTAGAACTGGCATTAGCGTAGATAGGGTGAAGCAACTTGGGTGACCAGGGTAAAAGTAAAATTTTTCAAGATTGTCTTTCTTCCAGAATGAAAATTCGGGTTACGTCCTCCTCAAAAGTACTTTCTATAGGAGCTCTTATCTTGGTAATATGGCCGAAATTAGTCGCACTTGGATTCCGTTAGTAAAAAGCTGAAATCAAAGTCAAATTTAAATATATTGTTGCAATATCACTAAGATGGATATTGGCATTATAACTCAACCTCCAACCGTCTTTCTGTTGAACTGTCAGTAGCGTAGCTAGGGTGAAGCCGCCTGGGTGACCAGGGTGAATGTAAAAAATTTCAAGATTGTCTTTCTTCGAGAATGAAAATTCGGGTAACTTCCACTTCAAAAGTCTTTTCTGAAGGGGCTCTTCTCTTGATAATAAGGCCGAATCTATTCCCCAGTTGGATTCCGTTATAGTACAAAGCTGGAATCAAAGGAAAATTCAAATAAATCGTTGCAATATTTCTAAAGGGGCCGTCCACAAATGATGTCACGCTTGGAGGGGGGGGGGTCATGAAATTGTGACAGTTTGTGACAAGGAGGTGAGAGGGGGTAAGAAGAAGTGTGACATCAGACATTTTGGTTAAAATAAAATCATTTAAAATCAGCTTATTAAATTATTAAGCTATTTTGAAATTACCAGAATTTGAGGGTATTTTTTAATCGGGCTAACACAACTTCCATGTGGTTTGTTTTCACTTATATTCCTTCCTTTTCAAAAAAATATATTAATATTTTATTACTAATTGCATTACTTTATTGTATATTAATTATGTTTTCTGTTGTAAACCTTAATCTTATTTCATACAAAATAAGTACACGAATCATTTTAATTGTTATGCTCACAAATGTCATTAGTTAAAGTTTAAAAATAAAATTTGAAATATGATTTATAACGTAGGGCTTTGTTTCTGAACTGCAAGTGTATGTCTATGTAATATAGCGTGACATGTGACAAGTGGGGAGGGGGGAGGGGATATGGTGAAGTGTGACACTTTGTGACTAAGGGGGGGAGGGGGTAAAAAATATTGAAAAAAAGTGTGACATCATTTATGGACAGCCCAAAAATGGATATTGGCATTGCAAGTCATCCCCAACTGTCTTTGTGTAGGACTGACAGTAGAGTAGCTATGGTGAGGCAAGCGGGGGACCTCCCCGGGCGCCGCTGCTACAGGGGCCCAATTTAAGAATGTGTTTTCTTTGTTTAATTCTTTCTTTCCGTTACCTTTTAATTTCTTCTTTTTCAAAAAAATATCTACCTATTTCTTTTGTAACACCCTATTTTTCATTATTTAACTTCCGCAACTATTAAGCAATAAATGACAATTCTAGTGTTAAAAGTATTTAACTGAAATTATCTTTTTTATTTATTTATTTAACTATTTTGACAATAAATCAGAATTTTTACTGATTTTTTTCTCGCATGTTCATAATCATTCATAAAATATTTTAAAATATCCTCTTATAAAAAAGAGGAATTTTGGGAGAAAAAAACCTTTCTAAACATTTCTAGTAGTGATTCAATCCAATTTGTCGCTAGTAGGGATACGAAAACTGTTCCAATTTTCGTACGGTTCTACCACTTTTTCAGTCTAATAAATTTAATCTTATTTAATGGCAGAAATTCGGCATTAAATACGGAAAAGAATCTTATTCGGAATGAGTGGTAGGAACGTTCGAAAGTGGGGCGGCATTCGCACACCTGCACCAGCATCATGTACTTAAAAAGTGATCAAAGATGAAGCAGGGGCATCAAAGTATGTAAAGGCACTAAATTTTTATTTTTATTGTTTGGTAAGTGATAATTTAAATACTAAAAATGAAGATATTAAATGGTGTAAGCTTATCATTTTTATAATTAAATCTTTTCAATTTCCCCAATTCTGAATATTTCCATTGAGGATTAATATACAAATTATAGTATTACAAACTAAAATTCTGCTTCTGTAACATAACTTAATACACTTCTTATGAACATCGGTTACTGTGCTTCCTACGAACGTTACAGATAGTTATGGAACTTTTGCACTGTTGAATTTGGACTCGAATTTCGCTGAAAACGTGGATTTGATAATGTTTCCTCTTACTTCGTAGGTGAAAATATAACCCTTCGATGTGGTGCTCTCATGTCATGACTGCATGTATAATATAAGCTATTTTAACTTGGAGCAGCAAGAGTTTAGCCCGGGTATTTTTCGCCACTGGTCACCCCCTTCTCTGCGACACTGCTCACTGGGTTGTGCACGCCGGGCATTTTCTAACTATTATGAATGCCTTTTCCCCATTACAAAAGTTCATAACTTCTAATTTTTACTTTCTTCTATCGTTACAAGAAGAAAGTATTGGATTCATGAAAATTTTCGACTTCCGGTTTTCGACGGATTTATACGTTTTAGAAGATCCTGAACACGATTTGACTATTTTTAGAAAATGTCTGTCTGTGACTCTGTCTGTCTGTCTGTCTGTCTGTCTGTCCGTCTGTCTGTCTGTCTGTCTGTCTGTATGTGACAAAAATTTTGTGGGCGCTCTATCTCAAGAACTAATGCTCGGAATTTAATAAAACTTTAGATTCAGTTAGTCCATAATATAAATTGGTGCTGATTAGTTTTTGGTAAAAATCGCCCAGCCGGTGGCGCTGCTATGCAGCATTTTTCGCGATTTCCGTAATAGCTCTATCTCAAGAACTAATGCTCGGAATTTAATAAAACTTTAGATTCAGTTAGTCCCTGATATAAATTGGGGTTGATTAGATTTTGGTAAAAATCGCCCGGCAGGTGGCGCTGCTATGCAGCATTTTTCGCGATTTCCGCAATAGCTCTATCTCAAGAACTAATGCTCGGAATTAAATAAAACATTATATTCAGTTAGTCTCTGATATAAATTGGTGCTGATTAGCTTTTGGTAAAAATCACCCAGCAGGTGGCGCTGCTATGCAGCATTTTTCGCGATTTCCGCAATAGCTCTATCTCAAGAACTAATGCTCGGAATTAAATAAAACATTATATTCAGTTAGTCTCTGATATAAATTGGTGCTGATTAGTTTTTGGTAAAAATCACCCAGCAGGTGGCGCTGCTATGCAGCATTTTTCGCGATTTCCGCAATAGCTCTATCTCAAGAACTAATGCTCGGAATTAAATAAAACATTATATTCAGTTAGTCTCTGATATAAATTGGTGCTGATTAGCTTTTGGTAAAAATCACCCAGCAGGTGGCGCTGCTATGCAGCATTTTTCGCGATTTCCGCAATAGCTCTATCTCAAGAACTAATGCTCGGAATTAAATAAAACATTATATTCAGTTAGTCTCTGATATAAATTGGTGCTGATTAGTTTTTGGTAAAAATCACCCAGCAGGTGGCGCTGCTATGCAGCATTTTTCGCGATTTCCGCAATAGCTCTATCTCAAGAACTAATGCTCGGAATTAAATAAAACATTATATTCAGTTAGTCTCTGATATAAATTGGTGCTGATTAGCTTTTGGTAAAAATCACCCAGCAGGTGGCGCTGCTATGCAGCATTTTTCGCGATTTCCGCAATAGCTCTATCTCAAGAACTAATGCTCGGAATTAAATAAAACATTATATTCAGTTAGTCCCTGATATAAATTGGTGCTGATTAGATTTTGGTAAAAATCGCTCGGCAGGTGGCGCTGCTATGCAGCATTTTTCGCGATTTCCGCAATAGCTCTATCTCAAGAACTAATGCTCGGAATTAAATAAAACATTATATTCAGTTAGTCCCTGATATAAATTGGTGCTGATTAGATTTTGGTAAAAATCGCTCGGCAGGTGGCGCTGCTATGCAGCATTTTTCGCGATTTCCGCAATAGCTCTATCTCAAGAACTAATGCTCGGAATTAAATAAAACATTATATTCAGTTAGTCTCTGATATAAATTGGTGCTGATTAGCTTTTGGTAAAAATCACCCAGCAGGTGGCGCTGCTATGCAGCATTTTTCGCGATTTCCGCAATAGCTCTATCTCAAGAACTAATGCTCGGAATTAAATAAAACATTATATTCAGTTAGTCTCTGATATAAATTGGTGCTGATTAGCTTTTGGTAAAAATCACCCAGCAGGTGGCGCTGCTATGCAGCATTTTTCGCGATTTCCGCAATAGCTCTATCTCAAGAACTAATGCTCGGAATTAAATAAAACATTATATTCAGTTAGTCTCTGATATAAATTGGTGCTGATTAGTTTTTGGTAAAAATCACCCAGCAGGTGGCGCTGCTATGCAGCATTTTTCGCGATTTCCGCAATAGCTCTATCTCAAGAACTAATGCTCGGAATTAAATAAAACATTATATTCAGTTAGTCTCTGATATAAATTGGTGCTGATTAGTTTTTGGTAAAAATCACCCAGCAGGTGGCGCTGCTATGCAGCATTTTTCGCGATTTCCGCAATAGCTCTATCTCAAGAACTAATGCTCGGAATTAAATAAAACATTATATTCAGTTAGTCTCTGATATAAATTGGTGCTGATTAGCTTTTGGTAAAAATCACCCAGCAGGTGGCGCTGCTATGCAGCATTTTTCGCGATTTCCGCAATAGCTCTATCTCAAGAACTAATGCTCGGAATTAAATAAAACATTATATTCAGTTAGTCTCTGATATAAATTGGTGCTGATTAGTTTTTGGTAAATTCACCCAGCAGGTGGCGCTGCTATGCAGCATTTTTCGCGATTTCCGCAATAGCTCTATCTCAAGAACTAATGCTCGGAATTAAATAAAACATTATATTCAGTTAGTCTCTGATATAAATTGGTGCTGATTAGCTTTTGGTAAAAATCACCCAGCAGGTGGCGCTGCTATGCAGCATTTTTCGCGATTTCCGCAATAGCTCTATCTCAAGAACTAATGCTCGGAATTAAATAAAACATTATATTCAGTTAGTCTCTGATATAAATTGGTGCTGATTAGATTTTGGTAAAAATCACCCGGCAGGTGGCGCTGCTATGCAGCATTTTTCGCGATTTCCGCAATAGCTCTATCTCAAGAACTAATGCTCGGAATTAAATAAAACATTATATTCAGTTAGTCTCTGATATAAATTGGTGCTGATTAGCTTTTGGTAAAAATCACCCAGCAGGTGGCGCTGCTATGCAGCATTTTTCGCGATTTCCGCAATAGCTCTATCTCAAGAACTAATGCTCGGAATTAAATAAAACATTATATTCAGTTAGTCTCTGATATAAATTGGTGCTGATTAGTTTTTGGTAAAAATCACCCAGCAGGTGGCGCTGCTATGCAGCATTTTTCGCGATTTCCGCAATAGCTCTATCTCATGAACTAATGCTCGGAATTAAATAAAACATTATATTCAGTTAGTCCCTGATATAAATTGGTGCTGATTAGATTTTGGTAAAAATCGCTCGGCAGGTGGCGCTGCTATGCAGCATTTTTCGCGATTTCCGCAATAGCTCTATCTCAAGAACTAATGCTCGGAATTAAATAAAACATTATATTCAGTTAGTCTCTGATATAAATTGGTGCTAATTAGCTTTTGGTAAAAATCACCCAGCAGGTGGCGCTGCTATGCAGCATTTTTCGCGATTTCCGCAATAGCTCTATCTCAAGAACTAATGCTCGGAATTAAATAAAACATTATATTCAGTTAGTCCCTGATATAAATTGGTGCTGATTAGTTTTTGGTAAAAATCACCCAGCAGGTGGCGCTGCTATGCAGCATTTTGAAGGATTTACACGATTTTGGCGATAGTCATATCTCAAGAAATACTGCACGGAATTTAATAAAACTTGAGCTTCAGTTAGACCTTGATATAAATTGGTGCTGATTCTTTTTAGTGTATGCGAAACCTGTGTGAGATAGAAGAAAGTTTTGGGATTGACACATCCGACTAGTTTTTAAAGATAGTCTAACGAAATTTACGTCATAATGAAGAAAAAATAATCTTTTATTCTTACATCATTTGTAAAATTTAATAACGGTAGTTTACATGGAGGGTATCACTGTAAGCATGACAACAATAGCAGCAACAATTTCTATTCTTTAATGTCTGAATATGTGGCAACTGATATTGGTATGGCACGTCTTTAACAAAACGCCACATAAAAAATAAAAGGCTGATTTATATCAGGAAAACTTAGGAGCACCATAATATTCACTGGCCATTTCTTTGATTTGAGTACATTTTCAGTTTCCTCGATTACAATTCTTTCATTTGCACCATGTCAATAGGACCTGAAATTAAAAAAGAATGTAAAAATGTATTATTTACCCTTCATTATGGCTTAAATTTCGCTCAGCTGTCTTAAAATCTTTAGAAGTTATGAATTTTTACATCATAGCTTTTAGAACAGCAAGAATTGGACCCAAAGTTTTTTTTCTCATTCTAACTGACTCTACAGAGTGACTGAGGAGATGCAATATTGGATCGAAATCTGTGTCCGTTGTTCTTTGAGTGGAAAGTACATTTTTCTTCCAATTTAATAGAATGTGTTTTATTAAGTGGGGTTATTTGAATTAGAGATTCATTACAGCTGCACACACTGCTAGAGGTTAATGTTACTCACAAGAGAAGTTAGTTAAGTGGTACATTCCAATTTTTTTTCACGGGAATTATCTTTTCGCTTTTGTTATAATGTGTCACATGGCTATGCATTGGTGTTCCGTCTTTAAACCTGCTGATAATTTGTAATATTTCTAGCACTTTTTATGCCATACAGTGTTTCCACTCTTATCGTTGTTCAACTGTTAATTTCTAATCTATTAGCTGTAGTTCGAGGTATAGTTTCAATTCCAAAAATGTTTAAAATGTTCTTTATTATATTAAGTCGTTTACGCAAAAATTGTTGTTTTTGTAAAAGTTAATAATTTTAAATTTTTATACTGTCCCTGTGTCTGATGAATTATATTTTGAAAAACTTTCTAGATGCTCCATGCTCTCTTATATCCTAACTCGGCAAATTTGGTCATACAAAAATGTGACTTTTATTGTTTTACATGTTAGAGCATTGAGAAAGTTTTTCTAAATCTAACTTACAGGACTCAGGGACCATATAAAAAATTAATTTTCGTGACTTTTACAAGAACAACTATTTTTCACGTATATGACTTTTAATATGATAAATAACCACATTCGAATCATTTTTTCAATTGGAACTATACCTCTAAAGCGAATGAATTAGGAATTAGCTATTGGAATAATGATAAAAGTGGACAGTGAACACCCTGTACAGCGTAAAACATTGTAAAGATATCTGTATTTAACAACAGATTTAATGAAGGAACAACTATGCAAAGTCGTATGACACACTGTAACAAAAGCGAGAAGAGGATTTCAGTGAAAAAGCTATGGCGTACTATATGAAAGTCTTGAAGTACTAAAATTTCAATCAGATAAAACTTTTTTGTTTATACATAACAGCCTGAGATTTCATACGAGATTTTTTATACCTAGGCAGGATTTTCAAATCCCCAAATTAAGAACAAAATCGGAGTGTACCACTTACCTATCCCCCCCCCCCTCTCATCAGATGTAAATGACGTATGGAGGGGCGCACAACTAAAATTCTCCCATAATCATGAATAATTTTGCAAAACAGACTAGGAAGTAACTCGATTTCCCCTTAGTGATTACGAATTGAATAAAATTAAGTAATATTTCTGAAAATATTATTGATTCCTCCCCTCGTCCTAAAATTAACTATTTTTCGTGGCCGAACGTACATACCAGCAATATTTTGTTGCCCCCCACCCCTAATAAAAATCCTGCATAATATGGCCATAAAAATAAGTCATTTGGTCCAAGTTCCTTGAATGCATTGATATGGATCTGTCCTTCCCCCTTAAGTAAGTCACAGCATTTACTTGTGCATAATAGTGGATCGAATATCTTGTTAAACAATATCATGATATTTAAAAAATAGTTATCATAATTAAAATGGCTATTGATTTTGTATTTCCCCGACAATTTGTGTAAAAGAAAGCAAATCTAAAATTTAAGGTTTGCATAAAGCCTTTCCCCCATTACAAAATTCATAACTTCTCTTTTTTTTTAAGGTAGACTAACGAAATTTACGTGACAATGAAGAAAAAAATAATCTGTTTTTCTGTCATCATTTGTAAATTTTGACTCGTTAGTAACACGGAGGATGTTACAGGAAGCATACACAATATAGGAGCTGGGAGCAGCAATCATTCTGGCACCTAATACAGCTCATATTCAAAATATTAGAATAATTGAGAAAAAGTAATACGAAAAAATTATTTTCCATTTATTTATTTTTGTTACTAAGTAAATGCAATTAAATTTCTTATAAATTAAATCTGGAATGTTTAGATAAGATTTTAACATTTAGAAAATATAAAATACAGTACAATAAATTAGGTATACAGCTTTCTGAAACACATCAAAATATTAGAATAAAAATTAGATTGATTCCAAATACACTGCTCAAAACAATTAAAGGATATTTGAAGTTTTATATAAAATAAAGATATAAACGAAATTTTTTTTGCCGAAAATAGAAGAAGAGAATCACAAATGCAAATTTTTCTGGTTTTCAAACTGTGGAGTATGCAAATTTTGAGTTCGACGTCAAAAACGTCGCTTCAGCGGCAGCGAATGAAATTTGACTTTCAACTGGATAAAAGAGAATGAAGACAAGGATGATCGGCATTCAGTGATTGCTTTGTTTCGATGAGTACGATGTCTCAGCGAAGTCATTTGACAGATTCAGAATCTTGGAGAATTGTTGGTAGGTTAGAAGGGGGCCAAACTCAAGCCGAAGTAGCTCAAGCCATTGGAGTGTCACAAAGTGTCGTTTCCAGGATCTGGAACCGTTTTTTGGAGAGTGGATGTGCAGGCCGAAGACCAGGGCAAGGTCGTAGACGGGCAACAACGCCCAATGAAGATCGGTATTTAGCGTTAACAGCTCGGAGACACCGAAACATGAACGCTACTCTTCTCCAACAACACCTTCGCTCGGCTACAGGCACCACGATTTCAACTCAGACTGTCCGAAACCGGCTCCATGCTGTAGGTCTGTATGCTCGCCGACCGATGGTATGTGTTAGATTAACATCAAGGCATCGTCGCGACCGCAGGGAGTGGGCAACCGAGCATGTCAACTGGAGGAGAAATGAATGGAGCAATATTCTGTTTTCTGACGAGTCCCGTTTTTCTGTGCATCCGGATAATAGGCGTACTTTCATCTGGAGGGACCGTGGCAGTAGGAATAATCCTGCGTTCGTGCACGAAAGTGTCAGATTTGGCGGTGGAGGAGTGTTGGTGTATGGTGGTATATCCATTGACGGGCGCACTGACCTCTACATCATTCGAGATGGAGCTCTGACTGGTCGCCGATATAGGGATGAGATCCTCAGACCTATTGTAGTCCCTTACGCTGCAGCAATCGGAGATAACTTCATTTTAATGGACGATAACTGCAGGCCACATCGTGCAAACCTGGTGGAGGATTTCCTTTTCGAGGAAGGAATCGTTCGAATGGAATGGCCAGCGTGTTCTCCAGACATGAATCCAATCGAGCACGTTTGGGACGCTCTAGGAAGACGAGTTTCTGGCCGCCAACAACCCCCACAAACTCTCCAAGAACTGGAAAGAGCTCTTCTGGAAGAGTGGGGCAGAATACCCCAACTCGTCATTAATAGCCTCATTGAGTCCATGCCTCAAAGGTGTTCAACGTTGCTGGCCGCCCGTGGAAACCATACCCCCTACTGAAAATGATTTTCTTTGAAGAAAACACCTTTTCTTATTCTTTTTTTCTCATATGCACAAATTGTGTTTTTTTCCTTTTGTACACAAATGCGCAATAAAATGCATTTTTTTCTGCCAAACATCTGTAATTTATTCTCATATAACCTACTATGTCTGTCGACCATGTATCAATCAGCTAAAAAGTTTCCCAGATACAAAATCCACCTAAAACTGCAATATCCTTTAATTGCTTTGAGCAGTGTATTAGAATATTTCATTTTACGCAACAATATTACCTTATAAATATGAAGTAAATGGTAGTTAATATTTTGTAGTATCCCCTTTAGCTTTCATAAAAACGTACAATCGATCTTGCGTACTTTGCGATCTTTGCGTTAAATACGAGGTGTTTACAAACATTTCTATCAATATTAGCCCAAATAGACTTTATACGTACCACTAACTCAGTTTTACTTGAAGCAGGATTTTCTTGGAGTTTTTTCTTCATTATACACCATAAGTTTTCGATGGGATTAAGGTCTGGTGAGTTTGGTGGCCAAGGAAGTACTTTAATGTAGCGTTGGCGGAATCAATTCTTAGTTGACACCGAGGTATGCGGTGACGCTAAATCTTGTTGGAAGATGAAATAATCTTCAAACAAATCTTCTGATGATGGAATCATGTAATATTCCAAAATTTCTTGATATATCTGAGAGTTAACCTTTTCGTAGACGATGCATAACTTTCCAGGTCCTTCTGCACTCATGCAACCGCAAACCATGACACTAGCAGCAAATTTTACGGAACGTTTAAGGCCTTCTTTATCAAATGCTTCTTGCTTAATTCTCCAAACTCGAATACCTTGATTACCATATGAAACACAAAACATACTTTCATCATTAAATAATATATTTTTCCAATCTTCTTCGCTCCATAAACGTCTTGATGTACACCAAATCAATCTTATACGCTTTTGCTTTGCAGTCATGAGAGGTTTTGTTTTCGGTACACGAGATTCAAACTTAAATTTATGGAGACGTCTTAATGTTGTCGATGTAGAAACTTCAACATCTTCTTCTTTCCATTTTCAGTGCAAGAATCGCACACTTTTAAAACGGTTTTTCTTAACTGTACGCGTCAGTTTCCTGTCATCTCTAGCAGATGTTTTTGGTTTCGGCCGCCATTTCGGCGATTACTTTGAAATTTTCCCTTTTTTGAATATTGTGTTAGCATTTTACTAACGCTTGATTGCGAACAATGTAAATAATACGCTATATAACATTGATTTTTACCGTGCCGATACAAATCAACCATACGAAGTTTAATAGATTCAGGAATATCACTCATACGACCCATTTTAAGACGAAAAAGCAAACAAACTGCAAAACAAATACTGATTTTAAATAAAATCGTCTGAATTTAATCAATGATGCCACCAGTTATGAATTGATGATAATTAAAGGAGAATTAATGTGAAATATTCTAATATTTTGAACCACTTGAATAAATATTCTAATATTTTGACTTTTCAAAAAAAAATTTTTTTTTTCAATTAATCTTTTCAAAAATGATATAAATTTTAAGATAATAAATAAGCTTAATCAACAATTAGTTCTTAATAAAAATATCGTTTGCATATTTACATTAAAAGACGTTAAATTACCAAACGATATTTTCAATTTGTAAAAAAAAGTAATTATTCTAATATTTTAAATATGAGCTGTTTTAGTATGGAACGTCTTTAACAAAAACCCTGTTGAATGAAAAATCGATTACAATATTTCATTTACACATGCATAAACCAAGTTACACTAAATAAAAGCGTGTAAAAACGATTTCATTCATAAAACAAAAATAAAGTTTTCTATCAATCGGAATGAATTTATTAAATGCATCATCAGAACGAAAAAGATAAATCAAGCAAAAAACGTCTTGTAAAGAGTACTCATCATAATTCAAGACTTGATACTCTAACTAAAAAATTGCTCAACACATTGTGGACTGATGACTCTCGATTGAGACTTCCTATACTTGGCATCAGGACCGCAGTTCTTGAACTTGGAGAGTGAAATTATTTTCGCTAAAACAAAGACCTACATCATTCTTTCCTCTTTATGTTGGCTAATAAAATACAGACAACAAAAAAGATAATTAATTTTATAGATAGAATACAAAAGTTATTCTTTCTTGTACGATATATTTTTTAAGGAAAGTCTGAATGTCCAAACAATTAGGGGAGAGTAGGATAAAACCGGATACCTCGTTATTATTTGCTTCTTAAAGACAGAATTTCCTACAGAAATGAGTGAAATTTTGCATAAATACATTGCACTTATCCGTGTACGACAATATTATTGTACTAGCAGACTACGCCCGCTGCGCTGGTCGGTTTCTCCAAAAGAACCTTGAATCAAACGAAATATATCGGTGAATTCAACATTGTATTTTAAAGTAATCTGTACCTTTACCGGGAATATCTTAAAATAACATAAAAACGGATACTTATTTCACTATTCTTTTTTTAATACGGTTTACTTTAACGTTTACAATTTATTACTTACCGTTTTCCATTGATTTATATATTTTATAGCTACATTTTTTAATAACGTGAATTATCCTATATTATTCACAACTAAAAAGAAATGGCGCATCTAGTATTTGTCTAGAATTAAATAAAAATCATGCACTTGTGACATCATAATTCACTTTTATATTTTTAACAGAATAATAAGGCTACTATAATTTGTGACTCGTGCTGACACATTGCTGTTATTATATTTTCAATTTAATGACACATTGCTGCTTTCATTATTTTTTATTTATCATTTATTGCAGCGTGAAGTTTTCGCTATGGTACTCCATTGTAAAATTTGGTAATTTTTTTAATTTAATATTTGAAAAATGGCATAATCAGTGGACTTGAATTTTATATCAAGAAAAATGCAATTTTTTACCTTTCTAACGAAGTTTGTCTAACAATTTTCTGACAAATACTTTTCGAGCAATAAATTTTTTCAGTAACTTCAAATGTTTCATTTTCTGAGATTAATCTGTGGCAACGATTAGCGAAAATCCCAGTCGTCAGCAACGCATAGTTTTTTTTATTAAAGATGATATGATTTGTTTATCAGATTTTTTATTAATAATATTTTTCCTAGAAGAAGTCAAATCATCCACTCTTACCTCCTCATGGATATGTTAATCTTACAGGAAATGAAAGATATACTTCATTAAGAGACTACTTCGCTCAGGCGAAAACACCCGCTCGCTAATGTTAATCCTATAGGAGAAACATTTTACGATATCTCGTTCGCATTTCAATATTTTTTAAATGATTTTTTTTTTCTTTTGCATTGGATAGTTGAGGTTGATCTCTATGCATGCTCCTTTTTACTTTTTCGATTTTCGTTGCAATTTTCATTATTGAGGTTACTTTTACTTTCGAAAATGAAAGTATCTTAATAAAAAAAAAAAAAAAAAAAAAAAAACTTGTAATCAAAATCGAAAAAGTACAAAGAAGCGTGCATAGAGATTGACCTCAGCTATCCAATGCAAACAAACAACAAAAAAAAAATATTGAAATGCGAACGAGATATCGTAAATTACTGCTTATTTTACTGTTTATTACTGTTAATTTTACGGTATAATACTGACAGCTGGAATGCCAGTATTATACCTTAAAATCAACATTTTTTTTTTTGCAGTGTATAAATTATTTCAGCGAAAATTTTTAAAAGAAAGAAGAAAGATAACAAAATAGAAAAACTAGTTTAAAATTTAAACCTATTGCCTTCATTGTACGAGAATTTTATTTTATTTTCTTGTTTCTTTTGGCACTCTTTTATTGAAATTAACTTGATTTTTGTATGCAAAGATGGAATTTTGTTATCGATTTTTCAGCCACTTCTTGATATACTACAGTTATAAAAATTATGTACACAGGTGTGTTTTCGATGACAGTACATCCTTTTAATATTTTTAGAACTTAATTATAAATTAATACATTAATTTTAAGGCTTTTTTTCTTTTTTTTTTTGGACTACCGCAGGTGATAAATCGCCAATGCAAAAACAATTGAGTTAATTTTGCGCCAAACCACTCTCGCTAAAATAGGCCAACTGGCTATTAAAACTGCAACGACGAAGTATTTTAAACACTAAAAAGTAGAATAAAAATTTAAAGTGTAATAATAAAAATAATTGCTCTTTTATCATCTAATAATACAATATTAATTAAATTATGAGTGTACGTTGAGAAAACTATTTAGAAGTGCTGAATATAGGTAATTTAAATAATGCTTTTTTCAAATAGAGCCAAAATTATTTTTTAAAAATGAATTCAGTCGTTTGCGTTTTCTATTAAACGTAAATAAAGGAGATGAATTTTCAATATTCGGGGACTATACCATATTAATATATAATAACAGAAATTTTTTGGATCTAAGTGATGATTTTAGGCGAGATTTTAAGATAAACATTGCACGCTTAAAGAAAAAAAAAAAAAAAAAACTTTTATTATGTATAACTTTTTCACAACTGAGTGCATTTTACCCATCGCAGCTGCTTATCATCCGCTATTTTATTTTCTAAAATCATTAATGATCGTGTGAAATTTATACACCGATTCAAATCGTAAAACCAACAGCTTTACTGGCAGGTTTACGATCTGTGTTTCTCCTTTTTTTTTTTTTTTTTTTTTTTTTTTTTTAATCAAGAAAACTACCTCTTTCCCTTTACAATGAAATATCCCCGCTGTGGTTTAATATCATTAACTTCCTTTCAAAGCTCTCCATCACTAGAGGGAACAAAAAAAAAAAAAAAAAAAGAGAGAGAGAGAGAGAGAGAGAGAAGAGAGAGAGCGGAGATGCCTATCACTTACCGCTTAGCATGAATCATTAGCCACCGCTCAGGTAGGGCGTTGAAGATAACATCTTATGAGCGTTGTTTCCCACTTGTCATATTCTTGGCGATCTGTCGAAAAACGTTGCCAAATTGGCAAAAAAAAAAAAAAAAAAAATCCTGATATCATAAATCACAACTAAGACAAATGGCAGGTTCTTATGGTTATCAAATAATTCGTTGTATTCCAGTTTTGTTAATTTTAATTATTTATTTGCATTATTTTCTTATTTTTTAGTTATTCATTTGGGAGAAAGAATATTATTTTAGACTGCAACAACATAAGCGTTATGATTCTGTCAATTTAAAAATAGTATGGGAAAAAGTGCTTCTTTCTTTCTTTTCTTTTCTTTTTTTTATTTATTTATTTATTATTATTTTTTAATTACCATATGAAATTTTGGCAGAAGCCTCAAATAGTAATTATAAGAGTTTATTTGTAAAATTAACATTAAAGTCGTTGACCTTCATGATCTATATCTGGAGGTGGGGGCTGGAAGGGGGGGGGGAGGGATGATATGATTATTTATAAGATTTCAAAAATACGGTGGAAACAGCTGAAGGAAGCATAAAAAATATTCATATCGCGAACGACCGATTCCTTACGGGATCTAATCTTATGTATAATAGTTAGAATTTTTAGAATTCGTAAAGTCCTTATTATTTCAAAGGCGTATATTATACTACTATTTCCGACTAATAACCTTCGTCTTATTTAATCGAAGAATTAGAAGCTATTTTCTACGATTAAATAAGTTGAAAATTATTATTCAGAAGTAGAGGTACTCAAACTGAGGACTGTACGCCCCCTGATGTATAATAATAAAAGCAATAACTTAATTTTCATAACGATTTTAAAATTTTTTTAATCAGACATTCTTAATTATATTTTAAGCTACACAATTTAATATTAATTATATTACGATTTCTCGTTAATAGAGATCTACCGAATTTTGTTTTTTAACAAATCAGCAGTTTATCCACAATGCGACGAATTGACATCACGAAGAATTGACGCTGCGACGATTTAATGCTGCGATGAATTGTTCCGCGACGAATTGACGCAGAACCCTTTTTAAGTAATTTATTTGTATGTCCATTACAATATATGTAAATTTCTATCCTTAATTTTATTGAGAAAATTGATTATACAATAAATATAAATTTTTACCGTCAATTTTATTGAGAAAATTGTCATATAACTATGTAGATAAACACATTGTGTAACAAAAATATGGTGTGCCAGACAGTATGAAGACATGTATGTTTATATTTTCTCTGTCTTATATATTATCATTTATTCTTATAGCTGAGCTTGTGGGTATTTTTTTTTTGGAATAACATTTTTATAAGATCGAATTTGCCAGATAAGCATACTTACTTAATGTTGTTTTAAGGATCTAGCTGAGAATTGGGTTTATTTTCGATGTTTCTCACTATCTCACATCTATCAGAAGAACTCCCTTTTCATATATATATAATGATATAATGTAAGAGAATTGAAAGATTTCTTTTGTAATATACAAGGTGTCCATAAATTATTGTCGGAATTTCCTTGCCTCCTAAATTTTGATTTAAGAACATGACGAAAAATATTATTACATATTCGTAAAGTACAACTCAAAAAGTTTTTTCAATAATGCAAACAAAGTTACACATGAGTAAAGTGGCAACTCAAAACGTTATTAATCAAATAACGATTATAATCAAATAATGATTAATGTTAAAAATTAATCAAATTTATCAAAATGTTATTAATGAATTATGTTATATCTATCTATCTAATTTTGTTCTCATAACGCTTTAATAACGTTTTGATAAATTTGATAAATTCCATCAAAAGTAAATCGCACAAATTGTTGAATGTTGCATTTTGCAAAAAAGATACTTCTATGAGATCATAAAATCTTATAGAACTTAACTAAAAATTTTCTGGGTGTTTGGCGACCAGTGTTTGGCGACACACAGGTTGAGAAATACTGAACTAACATTTTTTTTTTTATACCGCAAACCAGGCCCGGCCCCTACCTGCCCGGCATGAATGCCTAGCTTAACGGGTTAGTACCTGGGTGCGGGGCGGAAATCGCCTGATCACAGCATGGCTGTGATCCACCTGAATATAGATTTGTTCATATCGCTGCTGTGCTTGCTCTCTTGTAGATTGCTACAGTTATCTTTGTTTGCCGGTTCAAAGTTTCTGTTTAACTTTGTTGAATTGACAGATTTAATAGGTCTCGTAATTTAGAACCTTGATCAGGTGACGAGACCCTCACCTGACTAGGCACCCCCAGAGGTATAATTCACAGGTAACTTGGAGGGCTTTGCACCCACGACGGATTTTACATGCACCAGGTGCCATTAGCGTACATAGATTTACATATTTACCATGTCTGTTGGCTTGTAACATTCATGGTGGGTTGTCGCTGTAGTGTTTATCGTCTCTTTTATGGACTGATTTCACTTCTTGTTGTATTTGTCTCTGTAAAGGTTTTTTGGCGTTTTTATAGGCTCACCCCTGTTGTGGGTTGTTTTTGTCTATCATTCATTGGGTTTTTGTCTCTACTAACATTGGGTTTTGTCTCTGAACTAACATTTTAGGAAAAAACATAAAACCTTTACTTGTAGAGTATCACATAATTTCTTAATTTTTTGGGGTTTCGTTCATCTCACGAAACCCTATTACTCCTGCTTCTTTGTCTGTCCGTCACAGAGCCGGTTCTCAGAAATTATGCAACTTACAGTCATGAAATTTTGTGTACTTATAGCTAAATATCTATTATGAAGCTCAAAATCATAAAATTTGAAAAAAAAAAATCGTATTATTTTAATATATAGCGATAAAAAACCAAAAATCTAACAGCCTTTTCCTATTAATTTTAAACATTTTTCGTTATAGCAGTTGAAAACAATTAAAGGTACTTTTTGGTTAGCCGGGCGCCAGTGATATATATACATGTATATATACACACATATATATAAATACGCATATATATACATATATTTACATACACATATATATGCATATATATACATGTCATATAAAAAATTATTTCCTTCGTAAATCCTTCACATTTATTTCGCATTAGTCCTTTAAATTAATCTAACTTCTGACATAGTCAGTATTTCCTTAATTCTTAATAATATTTATTCCTATTTAATGTCCTTTTAAAAGTAAATACCCGTATATTAATAATTATTTTATTCCAAATATTAATCTAAATTTTTAAGTTCATTCGTAGCTTTTATCAGCTCCCCAATCTATAAAATTCCGAGACGCTTTCTCATTTCAAATGTTTTTTAAAAAAGCCATTTTCTTTTTATTATTATTATTCCATGCTCTGATTTTCGCGCGCTGGGGATTTTTCACTTCAAAATTGATGCGCTGCCAGGGAAGGAACTCTTTCCTGTTTTAGTTTCTCCCTCTCGCCTCATTCGCTGGTCTGGAGGTCGCCTCTCAGTCATTGGTTTGTGCGCACGTGACGTCGTTTTTGTGTATGTCTACGCTGAGTGAACAAAACTGGCTGGCATCCTACGGAGGGGAGGATTTTTGACGTGTTTGGAAGTATAAACAAATATGTATCTGGTGTTATCGTCTCGTAGAATTTTCACACTGTTCTTTAACATCTTTAAAACAATGTAGTGATCCATCGTGGAGCCTGAGGGCGATAAGTTTCTACCCGTGGGAATTGTTACGGCATCGCTCTTATTCTAAATAAAAGATTTGTCTGGAAATTGGCTGGTTTTTATGGAAGAAACTCTTTTGGACTCTTTTCATTGCCTTACCTCTTAGCCGTGATTGTTGATGTCGACTGCAACTTTGTATATCTTTAACCAACTACCATTTTCTAGTGGAGTATTGCATCTCGTATTGTTTCATCTTCGTCAAAACGCCACATACACATATATGAATGTATATATATATATATATATATATATATCACTGGCGCCCGGCAAACCTAAGAGTACCCAATTAAAAATCCACAATAAAAAAATTTCTACAATAATTAATTTTCTATTGAAAGATTTCCACATGAAAAATGGAAATGAAATAAAATGTTTCACCAATTGAAAAAAAGATTAATAGGACGTCATATTAGTAATAAAACGGAAATTTACAAGCATTTCTCAATAATACAAGGAGTATGGGCATGTGTAAATACAGAAAGCAGCTTAATATGACGTCATTAGAGAATTAAAAAGAAAATTAATCTGACGTCTAACGTTCAATTTTGAAATTGATTTTTTTAATATCGCATTTAGTCCACATGACAGATATTATTATGACAGAGTATTGTTTTTTTATTTTATATTATTATTATTTTTTTTATGAAATTTATTTTGATTTATTAAAGGAAGGATAAAGTGTTTTTAAAGGAATATTAAACGAAACCCTCTGTGGGATCTTCAACCATATTTACCCACTTGTTTAATAACCTGTAAAAAAAATACAAATGTTTCTTAATCTAGGGAAATATAATATAACCAGGAATGAAAATACGCAATAACCTCATACGAGTTAACCACCCTTCAGGAAAGTGTTCTTTTTCTTTAGAAACTTCAAAAACCAATATATTTTCGAGATTTAAAGACGCCTTTATAAAAAAATAAAGTTCTTTTTGCTGTCACTGATTTTCGGAAACATTTTCGAGTTGTTTTTATAGTGTATTAATTAGTTTCTGAACCATAGGTTTTTTTGTATATTATCCATTCTTAAATAAATATTTTCATGTTCAACACACATGTTCTATACAAACAAACATGATAAATTAACAGAATTAACATTACATTAAAATTAACATTATTTTGTTACTCTTGCATGTATAAATTAAATTACGCATCTAAAAATGTTTAACTGTGAATTGATAGCATCTTAAAAATCGATATTCCGATTTCAGAAAATCGTTCGGAGTTTTCGTGGTTTTCTTCGAGCCATGGATTTATCCATGCGTAAATACGGGTTAGGTTCCCTTAGAAAGACCCCCACGAAGGGCACTTCCCCCGTGCCTATATCCCAAGTGTAGATAATTGGCCGTCAATAATCAACCCAACTCAACCCAACCCGATTTCAGAAAACCTAATAATGCACAATAAAAACTACTCGGGAACGTTTCCAAAAATTAGTGGCCGTAAAAAAAACTTTGTTTTTATAAATGCGTTTTTAAATCACGGAGATACAGGATGTCCATAATTAAACGACCCTACTTTAAAGTTGTCTACGGACGAAGCTATTGGTCAGAAAGTTGGGAAATTTTGTGAAGGACATGATGAAGGAATGGGAATTTGTTTAACACTAGAACTACCGAAAATTTTACTCAAGTTTTTTAAAACTATTTCACACCAGAAATTTTATTTAAAACTACTTAACTCATTCATTTAACGTATTTCTGTAAGTTTTATATTTAATTTATTTTAAAAATAAATTTCTGGTTCGAATCGGAATATATTCATTTGGTAACCGTCAAAATGACGGATCATGGTAGTTCTAGTGTTAAGCGGAAAAAAACAATTACTTAAACATTTTGCCGCCAGAGGGCGTTTATTAATAAATTACACATTTGGCATACATTTACGATAGGTTACAAATTTTATTACAACAAAACTATTTCGCGACATGTTTTTACATTTCCTGGAACACATTGCGGTCAAATGTTGAACATGCTACTTACGATTCCAGATGGTAGCTGAAAATGATGGCCGTCATGTGGAACATGTTTTGTTGCAATAAAATATGTAAACTATAGTAAATGTGTAATTCATTAAAAATGCCATCTGGTGGCGAAATATTGAACTTTTTTTTCTTTTTTTTTTTTTTTTTTTTGCTTAAACAAATTCCCATTCCTTCATTATGTCCTTTACAAAATTTCACAACCTTCTGACCAACAGTTTTGTCTCTAGACAACTTTAAAGTAGGGTCGTTTAATTATGGACATCCTGTATATTGGTTTCTGAGGTTTCTAAAGATAAAGAACGTTTTTCAGAATCATTGGTAATCTCGGAAGACGGAATTGTATATTTTTGTTCGTGGTTATATTCTATTTTCGCACAGTAACAGTCTTTTTTTACAGTGAATATCACGTTTCCCTACATACAACCGATTTTACTTACCCATCATACGTAGTATAAGGTAAATCTTGTAATCGTTTTGAAAATCGTAAAAAAAAATTTGAGGGATTTACTTGTTTTAGACACTGGAGATTCCGAAAAACATGTTTTTAGAAAAAAAAATTTGCCGTCCGTCTGTCTATGTGTGTTGTAAACGCTCTATCTCCCGAACAAATTGAGATAGAGATTTGAAATTTGGTATGTACTTAGTATGTAATAATGGGAAGAAACTTATTGAATTTCAGCAACCTCGATTATCCGGAACTATTTTTTTCGGACTCTCGAAATATTCGTTCTGATAAAAGGTGTATAAAAATTTTCGAAATTGTTTATATTAAGGCGTGAATATAAAAAACATAAATTTTGCATAAAGAATGAAGTCGATCGGATATTGAGTTGCCAAGATATTTGTAATCCTATTTTACACACTCTTCGTTTTTTCATGACCCTGTATTTCATTCAAATTTCCATTCAAAGATATATTTTAATTGGAAATGAGACGCTTAATCCAACGCAGTAAACCGTTTGTTAATAAGATTATCAATTTTGGAGTTATAAGGATGTTTCTTTTACGCAATTCATCAATAGAGCATTTAAAGCTTATGACGTCATCAAGCCCTGATTTTATTCGAATTGCAATGCATTTTATAAATAGTTTACACATGTTTTATTTTCATATTTTATATTATGCATATTCATGATGGGTAAGTATTACGGTCGCCCCCAACGACTAGTTTGCTTATCTGTCGGAAGCGGGATATAATGAGAATGAATTCTATAATAAATTTATGATATAATGAATTTTAAAACATCAATCTCACATTTTGATAAAGTTTAAGTAGAAAATAATGTTTAGTTCTAATAATAAAGCCTTGTTCAGTTAATGACATTTCTTAGGCTGTAACGGAATAAATAAAATAATGAAAAAACACTGCTTAAGTTCTTAGTATTAACGTTTTGGTACGAAAACTCTTGAAATGTTTTCGTAATTACATTTTTTACGTATTTATTTAAACTTCTAGTTTTATAAAAGTGTTCTAATTGACCATTTTAGAATTTAAATGGTTGTTGAAAATATCAAACACATAAGTATTTTTCTGTTACACGTATTGCACTATCAAGTGATTAAAGTATTTTTAATCCTAGATTTTTTAATACTATATGTAGTTCTCGTAAGCATAGTTCAAATGGTTATTACACCAGTCAGTTGTATCTCGTGAAGAGATTTCAAGTTGCATATTCTAAAAGTTGAATGAAGTCGAAGTTAATTAGCGCAATAAGTGTTTATTTTAAACTAATTGTCACTTATTCTCCGCTTAAAATTTAAAATGCTTTTTATCTTCCGATGGCACTAAAAGCGTAAATGCATAATTTTAAACTAATGAGACAATATTTTCCAGCAATTAACGAAATAGTAGTAATCTCAAAAGAATAACACAACAATTCATAAAGGGAACGTTTAATTAAACTGTAAAACATGGAAAAATACTTGGTACTTATTAAAGCTGTCCAATTTGTGTGCTTCGGATTGCTACACAATTCTCTATTATTTGAAAGAGAAAAATTTCAAAATACAATTATTTCAAAAACTATCTATATTATATAGCAAAAACATGATAATGAGTAACATTGACGTCAAATTCACTATAGGGAGAATCTGACCAACAAATGTTGCTTTTTACTGCAATTTTTTTTTTTTTTTTTAGCTTTCAAACATCGCACAATTTCTGTTTTTACACTATCGAATAGAAGAAAAAAAATATACTTTCAAATGCATTTTGTTTGAAAACTGTGACTTAGTTTACTGCTTTTTTTTTTTTAAATTAATTTTAAAGTAATTTTGAACATGGATATTATCTGCGTGCAACTCAATTACCGAAGATTAACCCGTATACAATTAAAACAATGTAAATAACCCAGCATTTGTTTCCGTGTATATTTTGTAACTAAATTTTCAAACGAAATTAAAACATCAGAAAAAATTGATAAATAAATAATGCACGAATTTAACAGATATGTAATTGGACTACGTGCTTAAACACAGGAATAATCAGAATAACAAAAATTGCTATAAACAGTCAAATGTTTCTTGATTAGGTTGGCATTCGAGTAATACTAAAGTACAAAAAATGCTTTTTGTGTAGTTGTTGGGCAATCTAAGAAAATATACTAAATGTAAACCTTTTAGAGTTTTCAATTATAAAGGATATTCACCGTGTAGTATATCGACCATCTTTAATCCGGGTAGTCTGGGGATTGTCTGGGTAAAATAAAAGACTAGAATCGGAATTGCGACTAATACTTCTTGTATGACGTCATGATGTTGCTCCGAAGCTGTTTCTTGAGTACCATAAAATAAAAGCCAATAAAATTATAGCTGACTCTCCCTTCGTTGCCCGAGCCCGTGATAATAGTATTAAATGTACCTGAACTAAGCGTTGAATAATTTTATATTTTTAAACGAAAATCTAAGTAATAAAAGCTTGCAAGAAACGTTCTTCTATTTCTTTTTTTTCAACGACGACCATCGAATTCATTTAAACTCTCTCTCTCTCTCTATATATATATATATAAACAAAAGTTTTATTATATATATATATAATTATATATATATATGTGTGTGTGTGTGTGTGTGTGTGTGTGTGTGTGTGTGTATTTCTTATTGTCCAAACTCTTAGAAATTTTTATGTTATAATTATAATGTTTTCGAAACAAGCGTATAATTTCAGTACTGAAATATTGATATTTAGTTGTAAAGAGGCTCCATATCGAGAGCAGAAGCCACATGCCTATTACGATTTAAGCAAACGATAAAAAAAAAATCGGAAGTGATTTCCAGAAAATAATTGTTTTGAAAGGGTTATTATTAATATTATTTTAAACCAAAGACTCTTTTTAAACCCGTATGTGTGTCCGTTAAGCGCATGTGATTTGTTTTTTCGTATTTTGTTGGAACATTCCGGGCGAAGAACGTTAAACATTGCGAAAAAAGACGAAACTGCGCGAATGAGTTTCGGAAAGTATTTATTTTGAAAGGGTAAATATAAATATTTTTTTAATCAGATTGCAGCTTTCAAAAGGATAAATGCTAACAAAAATCGCATACGTGACATTCGAAAACTAACAATTTTGAAAGGATTAATTTATTACCATTATTATTTTGCTGCAAAATCGAATGGAAAATAATGTAAATGTGGTTTGGTATCTTCGTTTTTTTTTTTTTTTTTTTTTTTTTTTTTGTATTTTGATGTGTAAGTGTTCTTTGATAACTCAGTTCAATAACATAAATGATATTTTATTTCAGGAGGAAAAGTTATAAAATTTGTTTTTTATTCAATATTATTAAAGCTAAATTTACCAATACATCTTTTAATTGGAAATTTTATATTAAAATTTTAAATTAAAAGCTTTAGCATGTAATTATTGAATAAATAAATTGAAATAATACAGAATTGATGGCATATTTCTTATTACATTTGATCAATAGGGCTATACTAAAAAAAAAATTGTGATTATTTTTTGTAAATAAAAAAAATAAAAAATAAAAACACTTTATGTAAAAAACTGAGGTATCTATTGGCATCATAGCAATCAAATGTATATATTTGTGAAAACTAATAAAATTTCTTTATTTGTAAAATTTTTAAGAAAAATAGATCCTTGTAAAGACAGTTAATATGCAAACTGCCCCCAGCCCGGGTTTTAAAGGAGAGTTTTTTATTCAACAAGTGGGCGTATCGTAGTGCATCTTATCCCTAAGATTTGTCAAAGTGTCTTTTTTTTTTAAATAATAATATAAAAAATAGTTAAAACTTCCACCTATAGGTGAAAGTGGTACTATTAGAGACTAAATTATTAAAATCATGAAAAATATTAAGATTATATATCAAGTATTCCTTCCTTTGCATTTAATAAAACGAATTTTCGATATGTTTTCCACCATATGCAAGAAAATTCTTGCTAGTCATTGTTAAAATAAAACAGTTTTACCAGACGTTCCTTTTCTACCCTTATCAACATTATAATCATTTTATGAAGCGACATAATTCATTTAAAGCAATAAATCAATTCGTACGTAACTATTATTTAAACTCATAAACTTCATCAGTTTTTCATTCACATTTCCTTTTAAAGGGCTATATAATTTGCATTTATTCAGAAAACAAACTATGCAGCGTCATCTATCGATGTAATTAGTAACTAATTTTTTCTTAAAAAAAAAAAAAAAATCAGAATTTTTTTTTTATGTTTTAGGGTGTAAACTGCACTCTGATACATCGATTTGTTAGACAATTTTATGCGTATCTTAAAACGCGTTCGTACTTAGATTCCGGTATATAGAAGCTAAATTCTGTGAATTCTTAAGCATTGCGTCTTCTTCTTTGAGGTCGCTGCTAGCTCTTACTATATTTTTGTCTTCTGAGATCCATGCCTCGGGAAGAGCTGTAGTGATTCTGAATTGATACTTCTCAGTCATCAAGCCTGGATACAAAAGAAGATTATTTTTTTTTTTTACTTTCCACTTTGGGCAAAAGCGATTTTTTTTTCTTTTTTTGTGAATGGAACCTCGTTTCAGAGAAGGATGACACTTTAGGAGAGAGAAGTGAATGGAATTCTAGAACAGCAATTTATCCTTCGAGAGGTGGCAGCAGAAGGGGGAGATTGCAATGTCATTAAACTGTCGCTAGCATCAATAGAGCGTGAGTTGTCACACAATAGCCGTTTCAAAAAAATTGCTCTTTAGTCGATGAAGATTACAATGAAGATTTCTGTCCATATAATCGTAATGTGATGGAATTCTAAATTATGATGAAATTCAAAATATTCGTGATGAGGTTACCTCAGCAGTAAAAAAGATCTGCAGGTATTCTTATATATTCGGTACTTCTTTATATAGAGGTTTTGACGCGATAGAGAGATAACCAAAATTTGTAAAACCTCTTTCTGGCACCCTATACTTATTTTAAAATCTCATCAAATGTTATATTCTTATGAAATAACTATGAATACATCAAACGTACGAGTAATGTTTTCATCATTTACACTTTTTAATATATACATTGAAAAACAATTTATTTAATATGTGTAAATAGGACATATAATGATGTAATATGAAATACATACATGTGTATACACAGATAAATCGTATAATAATGCACATTTAGGAATGCATACATATACAAATTTATATTTAACAAGAACTTTCCGGTATCCACAGTTCAGAAATTGTTTCTAATAGTGATTCAAACGATTACCACGGCATATGTGATGTCTCGACATTAATTCCGCCAGGTACGAATGACTCCAAGTGATGGCCTGTACTTTTATGATTCGCATTCTTCCATTCTTCTATTTTGCGGTTCTTTCTATCTCCTGCTATAAACACCAATACTAAAAAAAAGAGGTTTGTTAGAAAGAGGTTTTGCAAATTTTGGTTATGAATACCTGCAGATCTTTTTTTCTGCTGAGCGAACCTCATCATGAAAATTTTGAATTTCATCATAATTTAGAATTCTATCACATTAGGTAGAAAGGTAAAAAGTAGTAGTAGGATCCATGTAACTATAAATAGACTTAGTTCCATGTTAGTTATTCTTAGATTAATCTTTGATCAACACTATTTCAGAAATCCGTTTAAATGATTCATCCCTCATTTTTATGACATTTAATATTTTGCATGAGAGTTTTTAAATTTCTATTCGAAACTTGTACTTAAATGCTCGTTATCATCGCGGTGAATAACCACATAAAGTCCACTGTTGTGAAAGAATTATCCCAGCTTTTTTTTTTTTTTTTTCCGTTTTACGAAGAGAGATTTATTAGTTTCCACAATTTTACTTGGTTACTACTATTTTTTTCCCTGAGAAATGCTTTGTCATAAATGCAGAACAGACTTCGCTCATGTAAACTATTCCAGTCCATACGACTGATGTGTGACACACGTTTAACGGATTTTCGCATTATTTCATTGAAGACAGTTCCTCACTCCAGTAATACGTTCATCGCAATGCTGTAACAAAGGTATTTTGGAGGCGTTGACCAGTTTGCCATGCGAATACCATTCTTCTTTTTGGAACTATATATCCCATCTCCTAAGGGTTTTTTTTTCTAACATACAGTTGTAATAAATGAAATGTAATAAAATTAAATCACCTACTCGAGGAGAGCCAGCCGTGAAGTATAAGAACTTTTTTCCACGAGGGGAAGTGTTTAAGAAAAATTAATATTTAAGAGTACAGATGTTGAATATTACATAAGTGATTAAAGTAGATTAGTACAAAGTTAGTACAATTTAAATACAATTAAATTAGTTTTACAATTCAAGTTCCGTATCACAACATTTCTAGCTCTTAAAACAAAACTATGCGTCAAGTCAAACTGCGATAAGTAAAATTTATTTTTTTTATTTCCTCAGAAAAAGTATAAAGATAGCAATTAAGTAACTTTATAAAAAAAGAACCTAATGCATAACACATCTAGTAACTTTTTGCACAATACTACTGGTAAACTAGTAGTAGGTAGGAGCAATATAAGTAGTACGGAGATGTAAACATAATGTGAATATATAATTTTAGATTAGATAGTTTATTAATATACTAGCTTACCTGCCCGGCGTTGCCCGTGCCAACAACCTTAAATGTACCTGAAATCAGTGTTGAACAATTTTTTATTTTTAAACAAATCTAATGTTGGGGGCCCCACTACCTTAGACAGCATACACTGGGCGTGCCATACACACTCCCATATATTACCGTAAGTCGAATCGAAAGAGCCATACCCCTTCATGATCCAGCCCATAGAACCAGAGATAGAAAAGCGCCCCTGGTGGTGAAAATCGATAATCTCTATCTATGTCAAGTCGAATGAGCCATACCCCGTCGTGATCCAGCCAATAGAACCAGAAAGAACCCCTGGTGGTGAAAATCCGAACTAAAATCAGTCAGCTCTATCGATGTCAAGTGGAAAGAGCCATACCCCATTGTGATCCAGCCCACAGAAACAGAGATAGAAAAGCCCCCCTTGATGGTGAAACTCAGAACTAAAATAGGTAAGCTCTATTGATGTCGTGTCGAATGAGCCAAACCGTGTCGTGATGTGACCCATAGAACCCGAGTTAGCTGCAAAATCCTTTAGTTACACCTTCCACCACCAGGGGGCACAATATGTTCTATACGAACATAACTGAATCATTAAGGTTATCGAAGTCGAGTCAAATGAGGCATACCCCGTCAAGATCCAGCCCATAGAACCAGAGATACAAAAGCGCCCCTTGGTGGTGAAACTCGGAACTAAAATCTGTAAGCTCTATTGATGTCAAGTGGAAAGAGCCATATCGCATCGTGATCCAGCCCATAGAAACAGAGACAGCAAAGCGCCCCCTGGTGGTGAGAGGAAGTTGATGTAGAATTAATGCGATATTTAATAAAAAGTCGTCCCCCCCCTTTATCTCGCCATTTTCGCTAATTATTACAAATATACAAATAAATGCGATATTTAATAAAATGTCGCCCCCCCCCCTTTATCTCGCCATTTTCGCTAATTATATTACAAATGTTTCTTAATTACATCTAATGTCCCGATCCGATAACGGGGTTTCCCTATCTACCTATCCTAATCTGCTTTTCCCTATCATAACAGAAAAAAGCATATTTTATCAAAGAATCGCTGGCAAACGCGAACTTCGTCAAAGGTTCGCAAGAAAAACACGAATTTCATCAAATAATCGCTGAAAAAACACGAATTTTGTCAAAGGATCGCTAAAAAAACATGAATCTCGTCAAAAGGCAGCAGAGAAAACACGAATATTGTCAAAGGATCATTAAAAAAGCAAAACAGGGAAACGTGAATTTCGTCAAAGGATCGCTGAAAAAAACACGAATTATGTCGTGGGATCACAGAAAAAACATGAATCTCGACAAAAGGATGTGGAAAAAACATGAATTTTGTTAAAGGATAAAAAAAAAAGCAAATTTCGTCAAATGATTGCAGGAAAAACTTAAATTTAATCAAAGGATCACAGAAAAAATACGAAATTCGTCAAAGGATTGTGGAAAAAATGCTGATTTTGTGAAAGGTTCGCAGAAAAAACTTTCGTGAAAGGGTCGTGGAAAAAATGCAACTGTCTTTATTAAAAACAGCACACAAACAAACATCCCATTCCCGCTAATTATTACAAATATACAAATGTTTCTTAATTACATCTAATGTCCCGATCCGATAACGGGGTTTCCCTATCTACCTATCCTAATCCGCTTTTCCCTATCATAATAGAAAACAGCATATTTTATCAAAGAATCGTTGGCAAACGCGAATTTCGTCAAAGGTTCGTGAGAAAAATACGAATTTCATCAAATAATTGTTGAAAAAACACGAATTTTGTCAAAGGATCGCCAAAAAACATGAATCTCGTCAAAAGGCAGCAGAGAAAACACGAATATTGTCAAAGGATTATTAAAAAAGCAAATTTCATCAAAGGATCACAGAAAAATGCGAATGTCATCAAAGGATTGCGGGAAAGACGCAAATTTCGCCCAAGGATCAAAGAAAAAACGTGAATTTCGTCAAAGGATTGCTGAAAAAAACATGAATTAAGTCGTAGGATCACTGAAAAAACACGAATCTCGACAAAAGTATGTGGAAAAACATGAATTTCGGTAAAGGATCACAAAAAAAAGCAAATTTCGTCAAATGATTGCAGGAAAAACTTGAATTTCATCGAAGGATCGCAGAAAAAATACGAAATTAGTCAAAGGATTGTGGAAAAAATGCAGATTTTGTGAAAGGTTCACAGAAAAAATTTTTGTGAAAGGGTCGCGGAAAAAATGCAACTGTCTTTATTAAAAACAGCACACACACAAACCTCTACACAAACAAACCTATTCTGTCTTCCTGCCTGAGGAAAGCACCGTAATTATAACACCTAGGCCTGATTTTTTTTATTTCAATTTAGATTTTTTTTTTTTATTATTAAAACGTGTATACGGAATTCTGGATTAGAGGCTATTCCATGCTCTCCGCCAATCCACAGCAACAAAGCAGACAGCCAATGAGAGCAGGTGTGAATATGGGATGATCCACACTGTTAAAAATAAATCCTCAAATTCACGGTAAAACTACTGGCAGCAAAGTTGCCGGACTTTTTCCGTTTCGTTAGTAGATTTTCTGTTTTGAAAGATAAAAGAAGGACAAACTCCGTTTACAGAAGCGGTAAATTTCCGTTAACGCTCTCAGAAATCACGGAAATATTCCTGGCTGAACTGGCAGGAAAGGACATTATCCGTTGTGAAAAACTCGGTTTTAAAAAATTACATCTCTATATGTGCTGCCATCTGCCGACCATTGTCGGAAGTTTTTAATATCTGATATACTTCAAGAACATTTTCAGCCGGACATCGGATTTGAACCAGGGATGACAATGCCTCGAATCAAGTGCCTTGCCCATTCGACCAGTGGGCGCTTGTTAGAGTAGCAGTTTAAAAGGATGATATGACGTTTTCAAAATGGCGGCTTAGAACTTGAACAATTTGGGGTTTAGAAGCTTGGTAATTTTGAAGTTAATTGCGGGTAGATTTCGTTATGAGATGATGGTTAAAATTGTAATATTAATAGAGGATAAAAATATGAATTATATATATTCTTAATTTGATTGTTAGATGTAAAATATGAATATTGTATTTTGAAATAAATTCGATAAAAATTTTTTGCTTTTTTGAGAATTTTTTTTTTGTTTTCACCTATTATATATTTTTTAAATGTGTTCGCTTAGAATATATTTTTAGTTCGAGTGCTTTTTATTACTTTAAAAAATAAATTTCGAATAATTTTAAAGGAATGAAAAAATTGTTATTATTATTACTTTTTAATTTGAAAGCATTATTTTTTAATTCGAAAGCATTATTTTTGTTTGCTGCTTTTTTGAGAAAAATCGATTTTTTTTCACTTAATTTAACTATTATATATATTTTTTAATCTGTTTGTTTAGAATACATTTTAAGTGCAAGTATTTTCTTATAGCTTTAGAAAATAATTAATAATAATAAGAAAATAATTTTAAAAGAATGCGAAAATTGTTACATTTTTTAATTCGAAAGCACTATTTTGTTGTTGTTGTTGTTTTAAATAAACACGAAATTTTAATTTATTGCATTTTTAGTTTTTATGTGCAGCAACATGTCAGTTTTTAACATTGAAAATAAACATGCAGCTAATAACGGAATATCTCCGTTGGCCCCTTTCCTCTCCGTCCGTTCTGTTTTTTTCAGGAAATATGAGAAATGTTTCTGTTTTTTAACGGAAAATACCCTTTTATTGCGTAAAGGGACTTTTTCTGTGAAATTCAGGAAAAAAATACCCGTGAATTTCAGATTATTTTTAACAGTGCAGGATCCAGCGACGGCAGTTCATGTTCATAGCTGAAAGCGGCTAGCCACAAATTTCATTGTTTTGTTTATGTTTGAGTTTTATTTTAAAGAAAAGGTATATATTTTTGGCTAATTGAGGTTCACATAAGTTAGTTTCAATTGTATTCATTCTTTGTATGCGTAGTTGCCCCCATATATTATGTGTTTGGTAAGAATATATTTTGCACTTTACTGAATGTTTTCGTAGCGTTAGACATATCAGCTCATGTTCTTAAATGAAACAAACTGTTTTCAATAACAAATCTTAATGAATCAAATTAATCTTACACTTTACTATAAAATATACAGTTCTACAATTTATCGCATATTCCAACGTTCTTGGGAACTAAAAATGTAGTCCAATAACAGTAACAGAAAGAAAAATTGTAAATAACAATAAATAAATAATCATAAATTTCACATAATTAATTTAACAAACTCATATATAAGATACAACTTTAAACTGATATGCCTCATCAACTGTTGTCGAAATCAATATAATGTAAATAATTCTTAAACATTATGAGTTTGCTAAGAAATTAAAACATTCAGTGCAGTGTAGGATGTATTTTTTCCTCAAAACAATTTAATTTGTAAATATGAAGTTAAAAAAAAAAATCCCCGTTTTCTCACATATTATGAGTTTTATCAGCAAGTTAAAACATTAAGTAAATATGAATGATTTGCGGAGCTGTTTCTATGAAAAATTCAATCACATCGCCCAAAAACCTCAACAAAAATAATTATAAAGAGTGTGATGACAACATAAATTTTATACCACATTGCATGTCTGTTCTCGGACGATTCTTATAAAACTCAAAATTTGTCACAAAATGGTGATTTTTTTACAACATGCTTACAAATTAAAATGGTTTATAATTATTTTTAAAAAAACTCGGCCAGAAATAACATTGATTTTACATTTTTAAAGACTTATTCTTTATAATTATTTTGAAACAGCTCTGCAAATCATTCATATTTATTTATTGTTTTACTTTCTGATGAAACTCATTATGTGAGAAAACAGTGATTTTTTTTTTTTTTACCTCATACTTACAATCCTCAAAACAATTTAATTTGTAAATATGAAGTAAAAAAAAAAAGAAAAAAAAAATCACCGTTTTCTCACATATTATGAGTTTTATCAGCAAGTTAAACAATAAGTAAATATAAATGATTTGCGGAGCTGTTTCTATCACTAATTCAATAACATCACCCAAAAACCCTCAACAAAAATAATTGTAAAGAGTGCGATGAGAACATAAATTTGCATGTCCGTTCTTGGGCGATTCTTATAAAACACAAAATTTGTCACAAAATGGTGATTTTTTTACAACATGCTTACAAATTAAAATGGTTTATAATTATTTAAAAAAAAAACTCTGTCAGAAATAACATTGATTTTACATTTTTTAAAGACTTATTCTTTATAATTATTTTGAAACAGCTCCGCAAATCATTCATATTTATTTATTGTTTTACTTTCTGATAAAACTCATAATGTGAGAAAACGGTGATTTTTTTTTTTTACCTCATACTTACAAATCAAATTGTTTTGATGAAAAAATACATCCTGCACTTCACTGAATGTTTCAACTTCTTAAACAAAATCATAATATTTAAGAAATATTTACATTACATGGATTTCGACAACAGTTGATGATGCATATCAGTTTAAAGTTATATCTTATATATATGAGTTTGTTAATTTACAATCTTTCTGTTACAGCTTTTGACTACATTTTTAGTTCCCGAAAACGTTGTAACATGCGATAAATTGTAGAACTGTACATTTTATTGTAAAGTGTAAGATTAATTTGATTCATTAAGATTTGTTACTGAAAACAGTTTGTTTCATTTCAGAACATGAGCAGATATGTGAACGTTTTGAAACCATTCAGTAAAATGCAAGTTATATTCTTACCTAAAACATAATATATGGGGGCAACTAAACATACAAAGAATGAATACAATCAAAACTAACCTACTTTAATCTCAATCAGTCAATTCTTTAAAATAAATCTAAAAAATAAACACTATGCTACGGCCATAAACTGTCGTCGCTGGTCGCTAGATCCTGTATCCTGCACCTGCTCTCATTGGCTGGCTGCTTCGTTGCCACGGATGGCGTTGCCGAGGCTATTTCATGGGAGGAGCTTGAAATAGCCTCGAACCCAAAATTCCATATACACGTTTTAATTTTTAAAAAAATCTAAATTAAAATTTAAAAATCCGGCCGCGAGGTATACTGTCCGGTGACAACATCTACTCATGACAAAAATTTCTTAGTCCTAGGTGTTATAATTACGGTGAAATCCTCGGGCAGGCTGACAGACACTTACTCTTTTATAGAGATAGAGATAATTTTTAATTAGAACATATAAATTTCAAAAACAATATAGATACTATTAAATATTTTATAAAAAAGTTGTAAAAGGATTATAGATTCTTTTCGACAAATGAGAAATGTTTATTCAGAATGTTGTAATTTTCTTTCACTTTATCATATTTTAAAAGATCAAACGCGATTTTACTCAGATTTTACCTCACTGTTACTGTTTTATTAAAATTGAGATTATGTCTCATTAGCGATGACTATTTATTATGAGTATTTTCACAGATTTTTTTCAAATTGTAAAATGCCTTTCTTTGGAAAAAAAAGCTGTAGCATCATTTTCCATCACTGGTAAATTAAAAATAGAAGCATGTTGGAAATTTTAGCGACGAAAAAAAAAAATAATTTATCAGAGACAAATTTCGTGTGCTGGAGAAAAGCAAGAGCTACGTGCGAATTAGAGTTTTTCATTCGTCGCGGTTTTATTTTCCTCATGGTTTATAATATTTGGCGCGAAATTGCACTTTCTTAAGACTAAGTTATCCCAAGGCCCCTATAACAAAGAAATACCGAATTTGTCGTACTGAGCGCTCTTTTTGCACCACAATGCATTATTTTCAGCCGCAATGACAAAATAATTTCCATACATATAGGGATAGAAATTTCAGATATTTTTGTTTGACTTTCAAATAACTGACATGCATCGTGCGTTTACCTATATGCAAGCAACGTTTCTTTCAAGTTACCCTGAATTGAAGTTTTAAGATAATTTTCAAGGTTTCAAAAATCTGGGAAAAGTGACAACCAGTTACCTTATCACTTATAATCAAATATACATATTTTAAAAAGGGGAAGGAAAAACATTTTTTTTTCAATTAAAATATCTTAAAATATTAAGCATAAAGGACTAAAAGTCGATTCTCAATTACGTTAACAATTTTATTGATGGTTGTTCAATTGAATGAGAAAATATGCAAGATTTTCAATTATATTTCACCCGTAACTGAAGAGATACTAAAAAAGTAAAACATAAAAGCGGGAGGACGGTTGTATTTATTTATGGATCCAATCTTTAAATATTAGTAAGAAATTGTACAGATGTCTTCTATGAATATTCAATTTACAAAAAAAAAAAAAAAAAAAAAATGTCAGTTTTCAGGGAATTTTCGCACAGAACACATTTCTAAAACATGTGGTCTTCATCAAAAAAATCTCAACAAGCTTAGTCGACACAATCCGGTAGCGCACCTCTCCAGTTATAAGATATGAGTTCGGGCTGTCTTTTCGGAGTCGGAGCCCGGCGATTTAAAATCCGAGTCCGAAACATTTTGTGTCATCAGAGCGTGAGCGTTATACCGAAATACACAATAGAAAATTGTTTAAAAAATTAAAAAATTATTTCGAGATTAATTTTCTTATTTGAAAATCACTTCAACATAGAAATGTATTATTCCAAAATACTAACTTATGAGGACGTTTCGTAATTCTTATGTTCCTGAAAATCTGTTTGAAATAGCAAATTTTTTATTTACGCCCGACCGCTGACAGAAATTTGGAAAAGTCACAATTCTCATTTGTTTAAAATATCACTAGTTGATCCGCCCGGTGTTGCCCGGACCTGTGATAATAACTTTAAATAAATCCCAAGTTTGTATTATTTTAAATTTTTTACCCGATTTTCTATGAATTTATACTTTTAATGAAAAATTCACAAAAAAATATTGATATTTAGTGGTAAAAGTGCTCGTAAGAAGACATTTTATTGTTTTTTCACATACATTTGGATACCTTTAGTATCAGGCAATAGATGGTAACACTACCGATTCAATCAGAAGGTCTATTTCAAATTTCTCTCTCCTCTCCGTTTCAAATAATGATTTTCTCTATCTTTATATATATTTTTAATGTTTCATAAACTATAAACTAAAAGTTTTTCTAGTATTACTTAAAGTTATAGATTATAAAGGCAATATTTTTAATTTAAATATTTTTAATACAAATTCGATTTGTAAAAATATTGTTGGGTGTTAAATTTTACTTAATTCAAAAGCATTCGAATAATAATAATTAAAAAAAAATACAAATTATGTACATAACTCCTTTTCCTGGAAATGTGACAGTAATTGAAATAAATTAGAGCCAAAAGTAATGCAGAAATCATTCTGTCGGAAACCGGACTCGAACCCACTTTCTTTGCAGAGAACCGGAGCTTGAATTAACGCCTTAGATCACTCAGCTACGCTGAGCACGTTCAAGTGTACCTTAAAACTGAACCGGTTTTAGATTAAATTTCATGCATGCGCATAAACATCGAATTTTCGCAGAAAATTTTAGCTTGTCGCTTTAATATATAGGATTGCTTCAAACAGAAAGCGAAGCGGGGATATACAAGGGATATCCCATGGCTTCTTTATCTTTCTAACACTGGCCGTATAAAGGTTTCAAAATCAGATAGAATATGTCTCCTTATTTGCCATCAATAACAATTCAATTCCCCTTCAAACCGATTTTTAGAGAAATGTAAATCACTTTAATACATTTGAACTATACATTCTTCTTTTTTTTTTTTTCAAACAGAAAGTTTTTTCTTTCTTTCCAATTTGTGAATAAATAATATTTTTCACTTTGAGCCCGAACTCGAAGATTGTTATAAGAAGCGAGACCAGGCCGGGCTCGGACTGACCCGTCTCATCTCTACCGTTTACGTGTTAAGAAATTAATCAGAAATCTTCGGGTGTACTTTCGGGTGTATCTGTTTTATTTAAGACGAATCTTAAGAAACTTATGACTAAAACTTCAAGTATTTTTAAACCATGAAAAATTGTTTTAGTTATTGGAATCTTTGTTTGGAATTATTTTGGAATACTATTACTTTGAAACGAAATTATTGTGTTGTTCGGAAAGTGGTCTTCCGTTTAGTCAATTATTAGACATTAGATATCAGAATTAATGTCTAATAATTAAATAATAGAATTTTCCGGTACGAACCATCTTTCCTAAACGGAAAGAACTTTGCGAACAACGCAATAGATAAAACAATCTTAATTTCACTGATTAACCCTTTCAAGAGCAAATAGTTCTGTTGCTAAAATGTTGAAATGATTGAATGGCACCGGAATTCACGAACAAGTTTATTTGAAAATAAATAAATTCTTTTCTTCGCACTTACCTTATAAAAGCAAAATTTTATTAAAAAAATTCTGGGTGTTATATGGAAGTTTGGAATTAAAATTTTCGTATATATAATATATACCAATGCTCTTCAAAGGATCAAATGCAGCACAGATGGAAGTTTAATTTAACTCCTTAACTCTCGCGCCCGTGATATTCACGGGCTATGTAGGATACTTTTAAAAAATTCAGACTGCTTGATTCCCACCAATTTTTTAAAACAGTGCAATTGGCTTTATTTCCTCATTGTTTTATCTGCTATTAAATAAGGTGAATATGGTGAATATTTCTACTTCAAAAACGTGGGGGCAATCAAACAATATAAATTTAAGAAAAAGGAGCCTACACTTATCGGGCGCGACCGTTAAGGGGTTAATATAAATTAAAGCAGAAAATTGATATAAATTTAAAACTTCATTAAATGCCACGCTTTTTAACACTTTCCAACATAGTTGAAAAGTGTTTATGACTTCGGTTTGTCTGGCCGTCTGGCCGTCTGCCGTCTGGCCCTTCTGGCTGTCTGGCCCTTCTGGCTGTCTGGCCGTGCTCTAACTCCCGTAACTATGCTCGGAATGCTCTGCAATTTTTATATGTTATTGTCGTTATCTATAGAATGTTCCCTATTTCAACGGAAGTGTGTAGCACTTACAGTTTTTTTATTAACACTTTCCAACCTAGTTGAAAAGTGTTTATGACTTCGGTTTGTCTGGCCGTCTGGCCGTCTGCCGTCTGGCCCTTCTGGCCGTCTGGCCGTGCTCTAACTCTCGTAACTATGCTCGGAATGCTCTGCAATTTTTATATGTTATTGTCGTTATCTATAGCATGTTTCCTATTTCAACGGAAGTGTGTAGCACTTATAGTTTTTTTATTAACACTTTCCAACCTAGTTGAAAAGTGTTTATGACTTCGGTTTGTCTGGCCGTCTGGCCGTCTGGCCGTGCTCTAACTCCCGTAAATATGCTCGGAATGCTCTGTAATTTTTATATGTTATTGTCGTTATCTATAGCATGTTCTCTATTTCAACGGAAGTGTGTAGCACTTATAGTTTTTTTACAGGGACATTCAAAAGAATTCCGTTACATGACGGTCAATGGGGGAAAAATCATTTGCGGTTTATTTTAATGATGTTACTCAATTTCAAACACATTGTAATTGATATATATCACTAAGGTGCATTACAAGAAGCTTAATATGGAATAGGGTGTGCATAGCACTCATAGTTACTTTACAGGGACAGTCAAAATAATTCCGTTACATTACGTCTATGGAGAAAAATCGTCTGCGGTTTAATTAAATAATGTTTCACTATTTTAAACGCATTGAAATTTATATATATCACTAAGGTGCATTACAAGAGGTTTACTACAGAATATTGTGTGTATAGCAGTAATCGTTCATTTACAGGGACACACAAAAGAATTCTCTACTGTCTGTTAACAATAATTCCTGGAAGTGCGTTTTAAGTTACTGAACGCGATTTTAATTTTAACTCACTTTTTGTCTATTACGTGGTGTGTATAAATTCTGTAGATCATATACAGAACAGCACAAAAGTTCGCGAACACATTTCCGTTTATTGACAGAAACTCCAGAAGGAGAATTTTAAACTGTGCTACACGTTTCCTAACTGAACTAAAATTTAGCATCCTATGTAATATATATACAAATCTATAGATCATATACAGGGCTGAATAAAGGTATTCGGATATTTTTCCGAATAATGTATATGTTGGAAATTCCTGAAATTGTGTTTTTAAATATGTTATGCGTTTTCCAAATTGTTTACTTAGATGTTATCTTTCAGCTTATTAAACGGTATGATTTGTAAAATTATTTTGGAAGCGTTGGAAAGTGTTACATAATCTATGCTTGATGCATGATTTTTCGTTTTTGTTTAATATCTTAAACCAATTCTGGAATTTAAAATAATTCTTAGGAATCAGTGATGAACTTTTAAGGCTTGTCTCAAACATAGGCTTCGACTTCACGGGGGCAAAATAAGGAATCAGGCATAATTCTACCACTAATTTTAAAATGTTTTTTGTTTTATTTAATCACTGTGGTTAATTAAGACAAAAACAAGATTTAAAAATTAGTGGGGAAGTTTGCCTGATTTGCCTACGTTAAGTCACACCTAATTTTCTCAAATCAAAACTGGCTAGCTACTTTATGACACATTTTTGAATCATTTTTGTTCGGAAACTTATAAAACTGGCAGATACTATTATTCAGAAACTGTAATCAAACTGTATTTCGCGTTTTTGGTAAAAACATAAAATTTTTCAGAAAATGCTGCCAAAATTGGCCTTTTGAACCCAAATACCTGACTTGACAGTGCAGGAAAAGAAAAAAAAAATCTCCCTTCCAGGGACAACAATCACGTATAACACAAGATATATTTCATTTAATTGGAAAATGAAAAACTGTTCGACTACAAATCAGTTCAGTAATCATGCTTGCAAGTATCATGCTTTTATGTTTAAAAATGAATCAGAAAGTGTCGCGTTGTTGAGCGAGATTTTTTTTTTTTTTTTTTTTGAGAATCGCTTTAACATCAACCTACACAGACATTTTACAACGACGTGCGCAGCATTAAAGTTCCCAAGTTATCTCAACACTTCAAGTGGTTCTTTACGCGTTGAGTAAAGTGCGAATATTGGCACCTCAAAAAAGAATACAACTTAACATCAGTTGATGAAAAGAAACTTTCGGAATATATTTTTTTAAACTCATGCATTAAGTCGCTGACCTCTGTCGACGACAGACAAAAGTGAGCAACAAAAGCTATATTTGGTGTTTTGTTGTCTTAAGGATGTGCAAGATGTCATCCAGGAGGTCATTAACTTGATTTTTTATGCAAGGAAAGATATATTTTAATATATCTTTTTTTTTTCCTCAAGTGATGCATTACCTTTTCTTAGTACATGAAAGATACAATGACCTTCTGTTTATCCTGTGAAGAATAAATAAATAAAAATAGAAGTTGAGAAAAATTAATTCGAAAAAAGAAATAATAACAATAAAAACTTTTTTTAAGAATTAGAAAATGTATATAGTTATTCTAAGCTGGCTTAATTTTCTTGCGATTTTCTATTCCTGGCTCAATTAAACCAAAAATATATTGGAATGAAAATAACATAATAAAATTGTGATTCAAATGCAAATTTTTATTTCATACTGAACTTTAACAATAATGGTCCAAAATTCGTCATTTCGTGCATATCTGTTACGTGTGTCTGTTTACTTATTCTCTGTCTTTTCGAGAGTTTGGAAGGGGGTACAAATGCGCATCTATTCAATTTTTCTTAATTTATTTTTCAATTTATCACGATGATTCTTTTTTTTATTTTATAATAATAATTATTATTATTATTCATAATTATATAAATACGTAGCACCTATTGTCGTAGTCTGGTCCATCCGTCTGTCCGCATATAACAGCACAAAAAATACACAACCGAATGGTTTGAAATTTAATCATGAAATCAATGAAATTCCAAATTTTATAAAAATCGAATTAAAACTTAAAAATATATTAATAAAAGTTTTCTTCATTCTATTAAATCCTATTATATGTAATTAATTCAATGATATCCCATGATAGGTAATGATTCTAGGTTGACATGGTGATTACGTCCTATTTAAGATGAAGTCCTATTATTTCCGTATTACTGAATTTAAAAACCGAATTTGTGTACTAAAATTGTTTAATTATAGCAATTCTATAATCTACCGACAGTTTTTTGGAAAGATGTTTCAGGAGAAATAGATATTAAATGAAAAAAGAGTCTAAATATGGATTTCAAGTTCTGAAATTTTCAAAGCTAGGCTTAAGTTTCCCATTGGAATTTTTAGTATATATCAACAAAAGTAAATATCGATAAAATGTTGCCAACTTAAAATGTACTTATTTTATTGCGGAAATTAATCATATTATAATAACAGAAGATATAATTCATTTTTTCAGTGAAATAATAAAGATGTTTTTTTTTTTTTAAATTGCCTTGTATTGGATATTTGCGCATAGTATAATTTTAATTTAGCAGAATTGTAATTAATTGTTGTAAAAAGTGTATTGAAATTTAATTTTATAAAATAAAATTAATATCTATAATATGAAAATCTGCAAGAAAAATAAATTTTATATTTTTGCATAAGAGGGCAGCAGCTATTGCACCAAGATCTGAATATTTATAAAACTAGTTACAGTACGAACGTACCTCATTTGTCACGTTTGAAGTACAAGTTCAAACTTGTTATTATTATTATTAGAATATTTCATAGTAAAATGAGTTTAAATGGACAAAAAAAATTATTTTTAGGCAAAAAATTGTGTTTTATTTTATTGCTCTCACTCTTACTATAGATCTAAATGATTATGTCTGTCACAATTTTTGAATGATTTATTATTTTTGAAAATAATTTCCACAAGATGCAAACGACCTTCAATTGTAAAATTTTCTGATTCTTTCAAGAGGGTAACATCGTAATTCAGCGTAAATTATTTTTAGAGCATTGTTGTGCTGATTGCACCTTAAGTTGAGTGATCATGTATACCACATGAGCACAAAGTTACAATATTTTAGGATTTTAATCAACTGAAAATCTCATGTACTGAAACTTAATAAAATAATAATGATAGAAGTATTCAGGGGGGGGGGGGGGGGAGTTCGACGGCTAAAAGAATGTGTTTTATAAACTAAAATAAATTATTATTAACTGTAATTCGTCAGAAAAAAAAAATCATGTGTAAAAAAATATTTTGAATATAAAGGATTTTCCAAGTTATATATTATTATTTATTTCTTTTCTTTTCTTTCTTTTTTTTTTTTTAAAGTCTTAAACAGTTGTCAAAAAGTGTAAGTTTGATCAAGACTTTATAACTGTATATAAATGAAAAGAGAAATATTCCATGAAGAGGAAATCTAATTATTGAAAAAAGGAATTGTTTGAAAAGGTTTTATTCTTATTTTCATCCGTTAAATTTTTATTTAAATTTAATATAAAAAGCAACATTTTTTTAAAATTGAGATTTAATTTTGTGCTTTACATTTTTAAACATAAATGTATAATATAACTACAGGGGGGTAGCATGAGTACACCGATCTATAACAGAGCAGTAAAACTTATTCATTTCTCCCCGTGATCATTAATATTGTCCGTGTAGAACGTAAAAGCTTTCTTTATGAATTTGTAACAATTGATAATATGCAAGTTGTAGCTCTTTTTATGAATATTTATCATTTTTGTCGAAATGCATATCAATTGCTTGATATTTTTGTAAAAAAGAAATTTATTTACAGTTGTAAGGTTGATTGTGAAAACAACTCAGACATCAAACAAATGACTTCAGCCACCCATTTTATTATCTGTTTATACACAAGGGACTTTTTCTTTCTTTCTGTCTTTCTCTTTCATTCTGATGAGAGAATGAAAGAGAAGTGAGTTAAATATTTCCGTGGGAGTTAGCAGTAAGCTAAAATTTAATGGTATTCTGCGGCAGTTCCTCATAACCCCTTGGGTATGGTGGGGAACAGTGATTGTAACGTCATTAAAACGTCAGCAGAGTGCGAGTTGCTGCACTATCAGATTGCAATCATGATAAGTTGCCCCTGAGGTAAGATTCACTGGAATCGATAAGCGCAGCTGTATAGGTTAATAACTGCATTATTCAGTTTCACAATTCTTAATATAAAAAATTAAATATATATATATATAGAGAGAGAGAATCTACTCTAGTCCAGCTATCGGGGTGTGTGGTCATCTTGATTATCCTTAAAAAATTCCACAATAATCACCCATTTTATAATTAAGATTGTTATAAAGAGCATGTGGAAATAAATTCGTACAAAAGGGACGCCCATATCGTTTGGTAGGAAGCTCACATTAGAAGTGAATTCGTATCTTTTTTTTTTTTTTTTTTGTAGCCCGACGATTTGAAATCCGAGCTCGAGAGATTTTGTGTTATCAGAGCTACAGTCCGATTCTGAAAGTATATAGTAAAACAATAGCATTTTGAAATTGTTCCAAGATTAAATTTTTCATTTAAAAAATCTCTTCTTGTATAGAAATAAGTATTAATACTAAATACTCACTCATGACAACGTTTCGTGATTTTCATTTCTCAGAAAATATGTTTAAAATAGCAAATCTGTTATTTATACCCAATCACTAACAGAAATATTAATACTCACAATCCTTATTCTTTAAAATTCCAATGTTCAACTATAGCAGAAAGACATGAGTTCTGTTTTCCATTAATTTTTTACAAGGACTTCAAACAGAAAGCGAGTATGGACAAGTGCTATCCCACGGCTTCTTTATGTTACTAACACTGGCCGTAATTGCAATTTTTTTTCCTTTTTTCTATTTGTAATAAAAGTTTTCACTTTGAGCCCGAGACCGAAGACTGGAATAAAAATCGAGCCCGAGTACGTTTCGAGCTCGTGCTCTGGCTGAACCGGTCTCATCTCTAGACTCTTGCACTGCATGACCAGCAGATGTAAACACCTTTTAGCATTATGCAAGCCCATACAAATATTCCACTCACCAAAATTCGATTATCTTTAATGTTGGAGGAATGATAGCACAACTTAATGGTAGAAACTCTTGTTCTCCAGTTAAAAATTCGTCACGAATCAGTTTGTGGACTGAATACACACTCAACCTGAAAAGCACATATCCCGAATTTTGCTTTGTGTAATTGTGTAGCATTGAAGATTGTTGGACGGCTTTTTAGCGCTGCAATTCCTCTATACGAACAAACTGATCTGACATACCGATCGCATAAGAATAGATACTGTCGATGTTTCACGGTCGGAGTGGACCAAAAGACGCAAACCTTGGAGTTTGAGAGAGCGCAAATATTTTAACGCAATGAAATCATTTTATCTGATTGTGTAATAGCTGACATTGCAAGGTTTAACACATTCGCATACCACTAAATGAAAATGGTTTATAAAGTATTAAAGTGCGTCCCAAAAGTTTATAGACAACTATTTTTGGATTTAAGAGCTAACTAAACGAGTAAGAAAGCCGAAATAAAGTATACAAATATATAATGATGAAATAAAAATAATAAAATACCCAAACAAATTTAACAGTTAAAAGCTGATTTAAGTACTGATATCCAAAATTTTCATATCCCAATAGTTTCCGCAATAGTTTCCTGAGATAAAAGCGAATCTGTTTTTCTGGTTCCGACTAATATCAAAGATGCCTCGCAATGTGCAGTTTTCCAGAAAGAAAATTTTGTAAATCTATCGTCTAAAGGCTCATGGATGAAAAGTTGTGGACATTGTAAGAAAAATTAGACGCAGAAGGGTTGGCATGTATTTATCGAATTCTGTCAAAAGGTGACAATTTTGAAACAAAATCCCGTTCTGGATGACCAAAGAAAACCACTAAACGGCAAGGCAGAGAGATTTTGAGATTAGTTTCAACCCAGAACCTGTCTGTATGGTCAGTTTCTAAAGAAGTAAGCGTTCCAGTATCAAAATCTACCTTCCATCGATATCTGCAGGCAAGTATACTTCTTGATTAACGAAAAATACATCGTTCGCCAAAGTTAACAAAAGATCATAAAGACGCTCGTGTTCAGTGGGCACAAAATTACATGAATTGAACAGATGAATGGATGAGTGTTCTTTTCAGTGATGAAAAGAAATTTAATTTAGATGACCCCGATGCTTGGGCACACGAGGGCAACGGCTAGCGAAGAGGACAACGGCTAGCGAACGATGGTCGGGCAGCTACTAAAACTTATCTAAGGTGAGACGGTCTTGACCGGACTCTATAAGACAAGGAGTGATTGCGGTTCCGTTGTGACGTCTGTTCAGTGTGCATCTTTGATATTAGTCGGAACCAGAAAGACAGATTCGCTTTTATCTCAGGAAACTATTGCGTCACAAATACATGACCTAGGGATATGCAAATTTTGGATATCAGTACTTAAATTAGTACTTAAATCAGCTTTTAACATCGGTTGTCTATATGACTTACTGGCACGATATTCGCAAGGAATCACGAACTTTTTTCAGAAAACAACAAGGAGGGAGTTCACTCATGTGTGGGGAGCATTTTCTTATAATGGAACAACCGATATTGCTTTTTTGGAAGATCGTCAATGTTACGAAGATTAACAGTAAACACTTGAAGTACAGTTACTTCCAAATGGAAAGTTGGTAGAGGGGAGGAGGGGGCAAATGGATATATCAGCAAAACAATTTCCCAAAACTTGAACCCAATAGAGAACCTCTGGGGAATATTGTCCACAGACGTATATGCTAATGGGCATCAATTTGCAACGGTTCAAGATCTAAAGCTGCAAATCGAACGAAGTTGGTTTTTCTTAAAGCCAGAATTTCTTTAAACTCTTGTTTTGAGTATGTCTGATCGAGTTTTTGAAGTGATTAGGAAAAACGGCTTAAAAATTTGAAAGTTAAAGGAAAAAATGAATTGTCTATAAACTTTTGGGGTAGTAAAATTTAAATTAAATTTTTTCACAAAGTCTGTGGTTGTGTAATATTATTTTTGTAAAGTATTCTTACTGTCTTGATATTATTTACAATTATAAATTATTTTGAAATTGTTAGTCCTCTCTTTTTAATTGTAAAATAAGAAAACTCCGTTGTCTATAAACTTTTGGGCCGCACTGTATATCTCTGAGTCTAGATCGGAGACTCCACTATGCCTGTTTGATATTCCATAAAATCCATTTGCTACACAATTTTCCATGCGATATCCAAAAACTCCAGAAAGTTTAATATACATTACCTTGTAGTAGATTGACAGATAGCAACGACAGGACTTGACACACAGACAAAGGGGGGTTGCCCCCCCCCCCCAATGGCTTTGCTTCCGGTGAGGCCTGCAGCGAAATGCAGATGGTCCCCGATCGACTCCATTCAGAGGATTATGCACATATAATAAACAAACACAACCAAACAACAAACACAAAACGAAAAGACAACAAAGGTTAGAATCAACCGAAAGTTAGTTTAGAACCACTATCGGACTCTGAAGGGCATGGAAAACTCCTTCAAGAACGCTAAAGAAGCGATCCCAATCGAGATGAGTTGTTTGAAAGTTATTCAAAGACTCCTGCTAGTTCAACCGTCAAGCACAGAAAACTCTGACTACGCATAGACACTCTAGACTGATTATCGACCCAAGGTTCAACTCAGGACTTGGACGCCATCACTTGACTGACGAGCCTCTGGCCCGGTTCCTCGTAATCAGTCAGTCCGAGAGCGACAACTAATTCCTCCCAAGAATATGATACAAGCCGTAGACCTCGGACCTGAAGGGCCCTCCGCGACACGAACCAGTCTTAGTCAAACGGGCCTACTCTCTTTCCAACTGAAATTTGATGTCGGCACACAAGTATTTCAGCTACAGAGGGAAATGCAGGGGACAAACCGAAAAGCAAAGGTATCCAAACAGGGTCAAGCCCTACCCCTGCGCACCGGTATCTACGTTCCGCCACCTCGCATACTGAACAGACGTCACAACGGAACCACAATCACTCCTTGTCTTACAGAGTCCAGCCAAGACCGTCTCACCTTAGATTAGTTTTGGTAGCTGCCCGACCATCGTTCGCTAGCCGTTGTCCTCGTGTCACCATCCTTGGCGCAGAGCACCTAGGCGTGAGGGATTGGCCTACGTGATGTCTTTTTACCACCTTTTTGTCTTTTTACGTTGCGACTTTGCAGTATAAGATGAAAGTCAACCACGAGCACACATCTTCAGTGGCAAGCATGAGACGAATTAAACCCAACGACATTCTGCTGCAAAGTCGCAGCTGTACCAACACATAAGAGTGAGAAAATGTTAGAGTGGATGTCGTCTGAATAGCTCCAAATGGTAGAACATTGGTGGATAATATGAAAGTTTCCGGTTTCGATATCCGGTCTGGACATTTTTTCCCTCTGTTGGTTATACGCTGAGTTGAAGTAATAATTCATACCCTTTGTTATATAAGTAATCTCTTTTGTAATTTTCAGCTCTCCTGGAACATTTAATTAGCATAAATAAAGAATATTATATTTTGCAAGTTACGAATTTTAATGTAATTTTAGAAGAATGTCTTTATAAGAAAATGGTGGCATACACCCAGAGAAAAGTTTTGTTGAATCAAAAAAAATTTGGTTGGCCCAACAAAACTTTCCGTTTAAATATGGGTCAATGGAAAATTTGTTTGAATCATCAAGAAAAATATTGTTGATTTTTTTTGCAATTCCAACAAAAAATTTTGTATCGTCAGCAAAAAAAATGTTCTGTTAATTCAAGTAAAAATGTTTCAATTTTACTTGCATTAACTAAATTATTTTGTTGAAAGTTTTCTCAAAATAAATATAATTATCTGTTACTTTAAGAGTTCTTTTTAGTTTCGGCAACAAAAACTTTTGTTTAAAGAACAATTGTTTTGTGTAATTTGAAGAATTTTTTTGGTTTTAACAACAAAAGGTTTTTGTTACATAAACAATTATGATATTTACTTTAAAATTACTTTTTGCATTAGAACCAATCTAAACTTAACTATTTTTTTAGTTCATTTTCAGCAGTGAATTACGCCTGCAATCCTTAAATAATAACAAGTAAATTTTTATCCTGCTTTTTTCAAAGCGTAAACCTACAGCTTGAACAACGTCCCAGTTGGCAATCGAAACCGGGTCCTCAGAATAACGATCTGAGACTCTAACCACTGAGCCAGAAGGAGCGATATCCAAGCTCGAAATTTCTTATTCTTATATATGTCGGACCGGCTGCAAACGCAGTGAGAGATAGAAATGTCATCGTGAGCACAGCGCCCGCTTAAGACATAAAAGTAGGGGTTGGGTTGGGTTGATTATTGACGGCCAATTATCTACATTTGGGATATAGGCCCGGGGAGAGTGCACTTCGTGGGGGGTCTTTCTAAGGGAACCTAACCCGTATTTACGCATGGATAAATCCACGGCTCGAAGAAAACCACGAAAACTCCGAAGGATTAGGCCGACGGGCGCGATTGGGATCGAAACCAACACATCCCGTCTACCAGCTTCGAGAGCAGAACCTCTCGGCCACTGGTGGGGCCATAAAAGTAGGGGAAGCGCGACGTTACTCTGGCGCCCCCCTCTACCAATTTGCTTTGTTATTTACTAAATCCATTTTTGGTTATGCTGCAACTGAAATTTTACCATCAAAATTTCCAGTAAACAACAATTTAGAAAGAGCGAGTTTCTTAGATAAAAATTTCGTAAGGAAAAAATGCATTTCTTACCCTGATTGATTTTTTTTTTTTTTTTTTTTTTTTTTTTTTTTTGTAAAAAGTTATTCTGAAAAGTAAATTTGGGGGCACCTTTGTATTTCTTTGGGTAAGAGGGGCTTCCCGGGACTATTCGGTAAACAGGCCCTGCATGAGCTTGCAAAATTTTGCGGCAAACATGAGACGAAAATACAAACCCAGCATACGGCAACATATAGTTAATTTTTAATTCGTTTTCAGATGTGAATTACGCCTGTAACAAGCAGGATAAAAATTCATTGGTTATTATTCAAGTATTACAAGCATAATTCACTGCAGAAAATGGATTAAAAATTAACTGTGTTGCCGTATTCTGGGGTCTCAGAGCGCTATTCTGAGGACCCGGGTACGATTCCCGACTTGGGACATTTTCCACTCTTTCGGTTTACGCTTGAAAAAAAGCAGGATAAAAATTCACTGGTTTTTATTTAAGAATTACAGGCGTAAATCACTGCTGAAAATGATTTAAAAATTAATCCGTGCACTAGTTCTTGAGATTTAGTTACAGTGAAAATCATGAAAAAATAACATAGCAGTGCCACCTGTTGGGCTATTGACACTAAAACTTAATCAGCTTCTATTTATGTCAAGGTCTAACTCAATCTGTATTTTGATGTAAATCAGTGCATTAGTTCTTGAGAAATCGCGAATCTATTGCAGAAATCGCGAAAATTGCAACATAGCAGCGCCACCTGTTGCGCGATTTATGCCAAACACTAATCAGCACCAATTTATATCAGAAAGTAACTGAATATAACGTTTAATTAAATTCCGTGCATTAGTTCTTGAAATAGAGCGCCCTCAAAATTTTTGTCCCATACAGACAGACAGAGTTATAGACAGTCATTTTCTGAAAACAGTCAAATCGTGTTCAGGACCTTCTAAAATCCGTCGAAAACCAGAAGTTGAAAATTCTAATGATTCCAATACTTTCTTCTTGTAAAGATAGAAGAAAGTAATAAATGGGATAGGGGGATTTTTAAAACTACCTTGGTCCGTCCCAATTAAAAAAGTTTTAATTATCCAAAAATTATGTTAATACTTTAATTACACAGCTATAATAAGTCAAATAAACCAAGTTACGTGAGAGATTTATGGCTACTACACAACAATTTAAATTTTGTAAAAGCAACAAAATTTTGCTGGAATTATAAATTACAAAATTATGGTAAAATTAAAAAAACAGATTTTGTTAATTCAAGTAAAACTGATGAAATTTTGTTAAAATTTTGTAAGAGTGTCAACAATATTTTTTTGTCAATGCAACAAAACCAACTTTTTACTTCAACTAAAAATTTTGCTAAAACAACCAAAATGTACTCAACAAAACATGTTTTGTTGTTTCAATCAATTCCTTTTTCTGGGTGTATGAATAATAAAATTCCATTAGTCGAGAGGATTTTGGATAAAAATTTAGAGAGCTTGCAATTATTGCCAAGCTAATGTTTAGCTCGCCTAAGCGAATTTGTCCTGGCAAGTATAGTCAAGTTTTAAAGTGTAGTTTGCTATGGCTTCGACAAAAACTTTTAATCTGAGCATTAGCCCTTGTACGTATATGTCCATACTCCGTCTTCAAAATTCCATGTTCTTTCACAATCCATTTACTTACATTTTACAAAAATTCGAAAAATATTTCATACGAATTATTAAAATATTATATTAAAATATTCCAGTTTTTTTTATAATAATTTTAGCAAATTTTGAAGTAAGTCATATGAATATACTTTACATTACATATTTTTAAAAAGAATGTAAACTAAAATCACTAAATAGATTTTTTCAAACAGAACAAAAATAAAGGTATATTTTCTCGACTTTGGATAGCAGACGATATCCCATTATTTACTTTTTTTCTTTCCTTTTTATTTCACTAAAATGGAGTAATGGAGTCGTCATCTTTAGAGAAACTTTGTTAAAAGTTACAAAAAAATTAATATATCGGAAACTAATTCAAATTTTAAAATTCTGAGAGTTTATATGACATCTTCGGATTCATGGGGATAAATGTTGTTAATTTCATCCAGCTGAGCACCATATTCTAGGATGAGTAGTTTGAAAAACAAACAAACAGTCATATTTTAATAGATATAGACTGTTTTTTTTTATGCTTTATCGTTAGTAAGAAGTTTTATAAGTCTTGTGTTTGAAAGTTGTGAAGGAATTATTGCACCAGTGCCCAATGAACACTGCAGTGTGCTGTAATTTAACAATCAAATGAAATAAAAAACAATAGCATACATGTGTCGTATACGCTGAATAACTAAAATAATTTGAAACAAGAAATAAAAATCATGCGTCAAGCATAGATTAGGAAACACTTTCCAACACATTCAGAATACACTGTAACAAAACTTCACCGTTTAATATGTTGGAAGATGATCTTTAAGTAAACAGTTTGGAAAATGCAATTACTATCTATGGTCGGAAAATTTTCAAAATTATTTTGTGCGGCTCTGTATATGATCTATAGATTTGTATATATACTACATAGTATGCCAAATTTTAGCTCAGTTAGGAAACGCATAACACATTTAAAATTTGAGTTCAGCAATTTCCGTTAATAAAGAAATATGTACTAGAAATCTTTTGTACAGCCCTGTATATGATCTATACGAGTTATACACACCAAATAATATGCAAAAAAATAAATAGTTCAATTTAAAAACGCATGCTACACTTTAAAACGCACTTCCAGAAATTATTGCTCACAGACAGTATTGTAACTGAATTTTTTTGTTTTTCCCTGTGAATGAACGAAAAATGTTATGCACAGCCTTTTCTACAATAAACATCTTATAGTGCATCCCAGTGATGTATATAGTTTTAGTATATTTTAAATAGTTTAACATAATTAAAATACACTGCAAACGATTTTTTCCCATATACCACAATGTAACGGTGTTTTCTTGAGTGCTCCAATAAACGAGCTATAAAAGTTACATACTTCATTTTCAAAACCGAACATGCTATGGTAATCCTCAATAACATATATCAAGTACTATATGATAATCCGACTATATTTAAATGAGTTAGAGTACAGACAGACGGACAGACAAACTGAATTCATAAACATTTTTCAACTATGCAGTGGAAAGTGTAAAAAATAAAGAATTTTTCTGGTAGATCCCATGTGGGAACAAAAGAGTTAAATGGAATTTTTTAAGACCATTCTTTCTTTTGGACATTTTAAAGAGAAAACACCAAATAAAACGTCTGTTCTTAAATCATATTTTCAGTTTTCCATTCTTCAGGCATTAGTTTTTTTTTTTTTTTCTTTTTTTTTTTTTTTAAACCATTAGGAAAATGGTTGTTGTTTTCGGTCGAGAATGGACCTCTTGACGTCGTCACTTTATTATTATTTTTTTTTGGTGTTTTTAACCGTTTTTAAGCGTTTTTAACGAAATTCTGTAACTTTAGAAACAATTTTCTTTGAATAAGCAATAGAAATGCACAAAATTGTTACAAAAATGTTAAAGTTACAAAAAGAATGGATGCAAACTATCAGATATGAAAAAAAGCCGAATTCAAAAATGGACGTCGGATGAGAAATTGTCTTATAAAGCAAAAAACATGGTCTTCAACTTTAATTTCCTCAAAATACCTTTAGCTCAGACATCAATCTAAACAAGAGTTAAAGCAATACTTAAATTTTGCTTAGGGGATGGTCTACAAATAGTTATTGTACCAAACTTTAAAAATTTCAATGCTAACACCTAAAGTTGGCATCATATTTGGATATTTCGGTTTATTTGTTTCTGTTTTCATTAATATATTGTAAATTTGGTACTTTCGTGTTATAGTGCCCCCCAAGGATGAATCGCCAAGCGACCAAGATTTATCGCCAAATTATAAAGCATGTATGACATCATTATAATAATATATGATATTTATATAAAACATTTCTTGACGTATGTGGCCAAGTTATAGTCATATATGATGTATATATATGACATGTGTATATATGATGTATATATATGACATGTGTATATATGATGTATATATATGACATGTGTATATATGATGTATATATATGACATGTGTATATATGATGTATATACGACATATAAGACGTAAATAATATGTGTATAATGACGTATATGGCACATATAGGAGTGTTTGGAATATATATATATGCATATATAGGATGTATATATGAGCTTTGTGATGATCTTGGCGAAATCATTACTGCAACCTTGGCATAATCATAATTGTGGGGACCGCTATAACACAAAAGTACTTTTTTTTTTTTCTTTTTTTTTTTAAGCTTTCGGAACATTTTTCAAATGGTTATTGTAATTTGTTAAATTATAATTTTTTTTAAGAGCAAAATTAAAATTAAAAAAGCGTTAAATTACATTACATTCTATTATAAAAAATTAATTTGCATTGTCAATAAATTACATATATTAACAGTTATTATTAAAAACATAGTTAGTTATTTTCTTAGAAAACACATATAGATTTCTGTTACGCCTTCTGAGACGTCGGACTATATCTATATGGGTTTTTAAGAAAAATAACTAACTGTGTTTTTACTAATAACTGCTAATGTATGTATTTTATTGACAATATACAAATGAATTTTTTTATGAAAGGATGTAATGTTATTTACCAATAATAGTATTACATAAAGACACATTTATGCTAATATTGCTGTCCAAAAGAAAAAAAAATCAATCATGTCTGAAGATTGGTAAACTGAAAATAATATTTAAATATAATACGGGCATTATACAGACGGAAAGTTCTGTTTTTAGACTGTCTACAGTCTAAATTTTTTGGTATTTATAAAATTTTATAAAATCCCGAATTCTAAGAGAATTCCTATTTGATTATAATGGTAACGTCCATTGAAACACTAGTCTGCACACTAGTCTCCAAACACACAGTCTAAATTTTTTGGAATTTATAAAATTTTATAAAATCCCGAATTCTAAGAGAATCCCTATTTGATTATAATGGTAACGTCCATTGAAAATAAATCCAAAGAGATTGCGTTCTGAAGAAAGATAAATTACAGGATTGTGTAGTGAAATTCAGCGTTTTATTTTGTTTCTAGAAATAAATCAGAAAGGGATAAAATTGTATCTCCGAAAATAAAACAACGGATTTTGTCTAGCACAAAGGATCAAAATTGATATATCGCAATTCATAACATTAAAATAACGCATTATACATTCCACTTCTGTGCGCCACACATAGATAATGAAACACTTTCCAAAAGATTCAGAATTCTGTAATAAAACTTCACCGTTTAAAAAGGTGAAATATGATGTCTAACAAGGAAGGTCTCCATAAGCGCATACTCAGAATATTTTGAAAAAATTACACAATATTCTTCTCAAGAAAATATATACCGTATATACTCGTGTATAAGCCGACCCCCAAAACCGAGATGCAAAAAAGTTTAACACCGGTAATTCAGAATATTTTTCTACGCCCTGCTTTATCTCATTTAATTGTGAATTATATAAGACGAAGAACATTATTGTAAAATACTGGTATTAAACATGTTTTCATCAGGAATTTTGGGGTCGACTTATACACGAGTATATACGGTACATTTATATATTTAAAAAAAAAAAAAAATGCTGCGGAATCTCGATATGACGTCCGTAAAAAAAGTATGAATATTTCGTGTTTTTGGTGATTTATCGCTGGTTGGCGACATAATGAAATGAAAATAAAAAATACGCTTTTATGATAAACACTCTATCAGAAAAACTTTTTCTGTTCTTCATAGTGAACTAGTTTAAGTAAGTTTAACGTAAATAAATAAACTTTTATAACTACGTTTTTGCCGAATATATTTATATGTATATATAAAGAAAATAAATTATCATATTCTACGGTTTAGAACAAGATTTAAATTAATTAAAAATGCTTCAAACTCAAAATTAATGTCCGATTCTGAGCATTGTCGATTCGACTTTGATATTGTTAGTGTTGGAGACAAAAAGAGAAAAGTATTGTTGCCATGGAAACGACTTATTTCATATTGAAATGTATAATAAGAGAGTTTTTAATTGGACAGTTACTGTTAAAGTACATTTAAAACTTATCCAGTCGGTATAACTGTGTAAAAGTAAATAACTTCAGCAACATGCAACTTTTATATATATCATTTAATCTTGTAGAAATAATAATAAACTATTTAATCGTTTAAGTTTAAATTCATAAAGTACTACGCATTGAAACACTCAAGGAATTTTCAAATACATTACAATCGCTTGAATTTGGCGAGGAAAAAGTGTTGCTCGGCAAATCGTCTGTTTGCGCCAAATACTCGAAAGTATTTTTTTTTTTTTTCAGATTTTCTACTTGGATTCCGCAGCTAAATATAGCCTACCCTTTATTACATACATGAGTATTAGCATGAGTATTAGCATGAGTATTAGCAATTTTTTCAAAATATTCTGAAGTAAACAATTTGTAAAACTCATAACAGATATGAAACTCATTTTCAGCAATTATTATCTATAGTCGAACAACTATGCATTTTTTTTTTTATCAACCCTGCACATGATCTATACATTTGTGTGTATTCTACATAGTTTAGTTCAGTTAGGAAACGCTTAACAAATTTAAAAATTTGAGTTCAGAAATTTCCATCAATAAGCAGAAATATACTCGAATTCTTTTGTGATCCATGTATGTGATCTACACTGTTAAAAATTTGCAACAAACTGGTCATTTGACCGTTTTTATAGAGAACGGTTACATAACCGTAATTTAACTTTGTTCTGACCATATTGTTTCCCATATTATTGTCAGAATAAGATTTAAATTACGGTTATGTAAACATTTTCTATAAAAACGACCAAATGACTGGACAGTTTGCTTCAAATTTTTTAACAGTGTATAGAATTTATACACAGCAAGGAATATGCAAAAAACTAGTTCAATTTAAAAATGAATGCCACAATTGAAAACACACTTTCAAAAATTATTGCTTATAGACTGTTCTGTAACCGAATTATTTTGTGTATCCCTGTAAATGAACGATAAATGCTATGCACACCGTATTCTATAGGAAGCATCTTATAGTGCTTGAAATAGTGTAACATCATTAAAATACACTGCAAACGATTTTTCCAAATACCATAGTGCAACGGCTTCCTTTTGAATGCTCGTGTAAAACAATTATAAATGTTGCACGCTTCATTTTCAATACAAAATATGCCATGGCATAAGCCTCAATAATAAATATAAATTTCATGGTCTAATCCGACTATAATATACGCGAGACGGCCAGACAGAAAAACGGAATTCATAAACCTTTTCAGCTTGATTGGAAAGTGTTAACAAGAAATAAAAAAATACGCGTTAAGCATACATTATGAAACACTTTCCAACACTTCCAGAATACTTTAGCAAAACTTCGCCGTTTAATAAGGTAAAGAAGTTCGTAAGTAAACATTTTAGAAAACACATAACACATTAGTAAAACAGTTTTCAGCAATTACTGCCCGTAGACGGAAAAGTACTCCAGTTCTTTTGTGCAGCCCTGTATATGATATATATATTTGTATATATTCTACATAGTATGCTAAAATTTAGTTTAGTAAGAAAACGCAAAACACAGTTAAAAATTTTTGAGAAATTTCTACCTATAGGCGGAAGCGTACTTGAATTCTTTTGTAGAGCCTTGTATATTACTTACAGATTTCTATGCATTCCACATATTAAGCTAAAATTTTATTCAGGGAAAAACACACTTAAAACTACTGAACTCACACTTCCAGGATTTACTGTTCATAGGCGGCATGTATCCAGTTATTTGGATATTTCGTATATGATTTTATTTATATTCTTAGCATACAAAATATAGGTGAGCTTGAAAATGCATAACTCAAATAAAAAAACAAGAACAAAAAACCATGCGTCAAGCATAGATTATGTAACACTTTCCAACGCTTCCAAAATAATTTTACAAATCATTACCGTTTAACAAGCTGAAAGATAACATCTAAGTAAACAATTTGGAAAACGCAAATCATATTTAAAAACGTAATTTCAGGAATTTCCAACATATACAATATTCGGAAAAATATCCGAATACTTTTATTCAGCCCTGTATATGATCTATAGAATTGTAAGTGAACCGCGACTGTCCTAGATAGTTCGGAACGTCTGATCTTCTTAAAATTTATTCACGGCCGATTCAAACTTATACGTTTCAAGAATCTCATGGAAATTTATTACTAAGTTTTAAAATAACTTAAGAACAATAAGCGTGTGTGATGAAGCATCATAGCGTGTATAAAAATGAGAAGTATATGCATATTAATATCATATATCATCATCAAGTCCTATGCATGATAATATCATATATGTAGTTCTATTATACTCTGCAGCATGTTTACAGAAGGCCAAATTATTCTACTATTTCATACCTAATTAGTAATAACTGTTGTGAATTCAAATTACATAAAAAAAATAAATAGAAGTATAGTATTTTTCGATAATTAAGCTATTTGCGGTTTCATTTCAACCAGATGATAAGAAGATCACATAAAAATTATACGCTTCAAAAGATCCAACATTGCGTATAACATAAGAATGAATCATTAAAAAGTAATCGCATGACAAACTTGAAACTTTATCTCTATTATTTCAAAATTTCTTTATTATTTTCATCTATTCTTAAGTACTTTCCCTGTTAAGTTCTAAAACATGTTCTTAAAAATATTTGCAAAGATGATAGTCATCATCATGTTATTCTTCGTCATAAATGATGAGCTGCATTAACTATAATTTCGAGCGATAATAATCTACTTTCAAACTGCCAAAAGTAATTGATTGATAGGCATTTGATCCTCCTATGTGTTTGGTTTTTATTACAACTGAGGCATAAAAAACGGGCCGCACCTAGTCATAGGTATGTTGTTGTTCGTGTCAAGAACAGGTTATTTAATGCAATGGATTTTGGCTTAATCATATTACTGATATAAAAAAAGAATGTCATGCACTTTAGAATTAAATTTCGTCTAAGGGAAAAATATGTTTTTTTTTTTTCTTATTTTCATAATTATCATGTTATTACAAATTTCATGGATGCTTTTTGAAGAAACTTTATTTCTAATTCATTCTGTTTTCTTTAATCAGAGATTAAAAATGCACTAAAAGAACACACCTAGTTATAGCGTGTTTTGAACCGACTTTATATGTAATGTCAATATATGAAAAGTGCAATAGCATCATTTTAAAAATTGAAATAAAATTTAAGTGATTTTTTTAATGAAATATTTTTTAATATTTTGTGTTTAATTCTATAAGTTCAATGCAATCACAATTTCCGTCATGATGTTTAAATTTTAAAAAAAGGTACATAAATCGCTTAAAGTCAGTAAAAAAAAAAAAAAAAAAAAAAAAAAGAATGTCATGTACTTTAGAATTAAGTTTCGTCTAAGGGGAAAATATGTTTTTTTCTTTTTTCCATAATTATCATGTTATTACAAATTTCATGGATGCTTTTTGAAGAAACTTTATTTCTAATTCATTCTGTTTTCTTTAATCAGAGGATTAAAAATACACTGAAAGAACACACCTAGTTATAGCGTGTTTTGAACCGACTTTATATGCAATGTCAATATATGAAAAGTGGAATAGCATCACTTAAAAAATTGAAATAAAATTTAAGTGCATATTTCAATGAAATATTTCTTAATATTTTGTGTTTAATTCTATACTAAAGTTCAATGCAATCACAATTTCCGTCATGATGTTTAAATTTTAAAAGAAGGTACATAATTCGCTTAAAGTCAGTCAAAAAAAAGAATGTCATGTACTTTAGAATTAAGTTTCGTCTAAGGGGAAAATATGTTTTTGTTTTTTTTGTTTTTTTCATAATTATCATGTTATTACAAATTTCATGGATGCTTTTTGAAGAAACTTTATTTCTAATTCATTCTGTTTCCTTCAATCAGAGGATTAAAAATGCACTGAAAGAACACACCTAGTTATAGCGTGTTTTGAACCGACTTTATGTGCAATGTCAATATATGAAATGTGGAATAGCATCATTTTAAAAATTGAAATAAAATTTAAGTGAATATTTCAATGAAGTATTTCTTAATATTTTGTGTTTAATTTCTATACTAAAGTTCAATGCAATCACAATTTCCGTCATGATGTTTAAATTTTAAAAGAAGGTACATGATTCGCTAACAAAAATTTCGCTTCGTCAGTCAAAAAAATAAGATATAGAATTCCAGTTATTCTTCTAACATCAAATGCACTAAAAGAACACACCTAGTTATAGCGTGTTTTGAACCGACTTTATATGAAATGTCAATATATGAAAAGTACATCATTTTAAAAATTGAAATAAAATTTAAGTGCGTATTTCAATGAAATATTTCTTAATATTTTGTGTTTAATTCTATACTAAAGTTCAATGCAATCACAATTTCCGTCATGATGTTTAAATTTTAAAAGAAGGTACATGATTCGCTAACAAAAATTTCGCTTCGTCAGTCAAAAAAATAAGATATAGAATTCCAGTTATTCTTCTAACATCAAATGCACTAAAAGAACACACCTAGTTATAGCGTGTTTTGAACCGACTTTATATGTAATGTCAATATATGAAAAGTACATCATTTTAAAAACTGAAATAAAATTTAAGTGCGTATTTCAATGAAATATTTCTTAATATTTTGTGTTTAATTCTATACTAAAGTTCAATGCAATCACAATTTCCGTCATGATGTTTAAATTTTAAAAGAAGGTAAATGATTCGCTAACAAAAATTTCGCTTCGTCAGTCAAAAAAATAAGATATAGAATTCCAGTTATTCTTCTAACATCAAATGCACTAAAAGAACACACCTAGTTATAGCGTGTTTTGAACCGACATTATATGTAATGTCAATATATGAGAAGTACATCATTTTAAAAATTGAAATAATATTTAAGTGCGTATTTCAGTGAAATATTTCTTAATATTTTGTGTTTAATTCTATACTAAAGTTCAATGCAATCACAATTTCCGTCATGATGTTTAAATTTTAAAAGAAGATACATGATTTGCTAACAGAAATTTCGCTTCGACAGTCAAAAAAATAAGATATAGAATTCCAGTTATTCTTCTAACATCAAATGCACTAAAAGAACACACTTAGTTATACCGTGTTTTGAACCGACTTTATATGTAATGTCAATATATGAAAAGTACATCATTTTAAAAATTGAAATAAAATTTAAGTGCGTATTTCAATGAAATATTTCTTAATATTTTGTGTTTAATTCTATACTAAAGTTCAATGCAATCACAATTTTGATGTTTAAATTTTAAAAGAAGGTACATGATTCGCTTACAAAAAATTCGCTTCGTCAGTCAAAAAAATAAGATATAGAATTCCAGTTATTCTTCTAACATCAAATGCACTAATGACTTAAAAATGCACTAAAAGAACAAACCTAGTTATAGCGTGTTTTGAACCGACTTTATATGTAATGTCAATATATGAAAAGTACATCATTTTAAAAACTGAAATAAAATTTAAGTGCGTATTTCAATGAAATATTTCTTAATATTTTGTGTTTAATTCTATACTAAAGTTCAATGCAATCACAATTTCCGTCATGATGTTTAAATTTTAAAAGAAGGTACATGATTCGCTAACAAAAATTTCGCTTCGTCAGTCAAAAAAATAAGATATAGAATTCCAGTTATTCTTCTAACATCAAATGCACTAAAAGAACACACCTAGTTATAGCGTGTTTTGAACCGACATTATATGTAATGTCAATATATGAAAAGTACATCATTTTAAAAATTGAAATAATATTTAAGTGCGTATTTCAGTGAAATATTTCTTAATATTTTGTGTTTAATTCTATACTAAAGTTCAATGCAATCACAATTTCCGTCATGATGTTTAAATTTTAAAAGAAGATACATGATTTGCTAACAGAAATTTCGCTTCGTCAATCAAAAAAATAAGATATAGAATTCCAGTTATTCTTCTAACATCAAATGCACTAAAAGAACACACCTAGTTATAGCGTGTTTTGAACCGACTTTATATATGTAATGTCAATATATGAAAAGTACATCATTTTAAAAATTGAAATAAAATTTAAGTGCGTATTTCAATGAAATATTTCTTAATATTTTGTGTTTAATTCTATACTAAAGTTCAATGCAATCACAATTTTGATGTTTAAATTTTAAAAGAAGGTACATGATTCGCTTACAAAAAATTCGCTTCGTCAGTCAAAAAAATAAGATATAGAATTCCAGTTATTCTTCTAACATCAAATTCACTAATGACTTAAAAATGCACTAAAAGAACACACCTAGTTATAGCGTGTTTTGAACCGACTTTATATGTAATATCAATATATGAAAGGTGCAATAGAATCATTTTAAAAATTTAAATACAATATTTATGAAGTGCGTATCTCAATGAAATATTTCTTGAAATTTTGTGTTTAATTCTATACTAAAGTTCAATGCAATCACAATTTCCGTCATGATGTTTAAATTTTAAAAGAAGGTACATAATTCGGTTAAAGTCAATCAAAAATATAAGGTATAGATAGATTCCAGTTATTCTTCTAACATCAAATGCACTAAAAGCACACACCTAGTTATAGCGTGTTTTGAAGTGACTTTAAATGTAATATCAATATATAAAACGTGCAATAGCATCATTTTAAAAATTGAAATAAAATATTTATGAAGTGCGTATTTCAACGAAAATTTCTTAATATTTTGTGTTTAAATCTATACTAAAGTTCAATGCAATCACAATTTCGTCATGATGTTTAAATTTTAAAAGCAGGTACATAATTCGCTTAACGTCACTCAAAAAAATAAGGTATAGAATTCCAGTTATTCTTCTAACATCCGTTTGAACATAAAGTTGTCACTTTCTTTTTGTATTGACTCACTAGGGGTCTTTATTCTCTACTAACTGTGCTCGCCAACGTCCGTCCAGACCCGGCAGGTTTAAAAAACACCAAATTTGTTCCCCTTTAAAAATAATACCAGTTCATGGAAGATTGGATGATATTATTTTCACGGTATTGTAGAGATCTTCTATTCAGGTTGCCACTCGTTTCCTTTTGACTGAAGGAATTTTTCAGTTCCAAAAGCCGCATCCACCGCTGTCGCGACAGCTGCTTTATTTTGTGACTGATTAAGTAAAATCTATCCTATATTTGAAAATAAACGTCTATAAAATGGTTAAGTAAAAAAAGACGCTGCCTTCCTGTTATAATAACATCTAGAAGAAAAGCTTTCTTTGTAGACGCTATAAGATTTATTTTTTTAATATGACGTTTTAAACATATTATTTTAAATATGACGCAATTTTCACCAATTAATGCGTTTCGCACGTAATAATTTAATTATTCTAAAGTTTTCTTTCGCTTTTGATATTCACGTGTAAATATATTTTTTATTTGAAAAGTGTTTGGCAATATTATTATTTAAGCTTTTTAAATATGAGTATTTTTCCTCTTTAAATGCTTTTCGTACGCAATAGTTTATAATTGTTTTAAAGTTTTGTTTTTCTTTTTTACTATTCACGAGTAAATATATTTTTCAATTGAAAGATGTAACATTATTACTTGCGCTTTTATAAAATTTGGCAGCAGTAGGTAAAAAATGACTTTTTGGAAATATGAAATAAATCTGTCTTCAAATAGTGAATTTTAGAATAAAAAATTGAAAAAAAAAGTCAAAAATTGACAAATTAGAAAAGGATTGGACACTGTACACCACAATCTCGCCATGTATGTGCCTGCGAAAAATAGTTAAATTGCTTTGTATAGTTTTTATCCCATAAAACTTTTTTAACTGAACTATTTTGACCGATTTCAACATTAAATAGTGCTTAAATAATTCTTCGACTTAAAAACTATCTGCTTCGGCGTGTTTATCATACCCTAAAACTCTCTTTAAAATTTTAATTTCTCTGTAAAACTGCCACTTTTCATATTTTTATATGGAATATTTTCTTTTATATAAGACGAGACAGAGTGCCGGTCACAATAAAGTCAATTACGGCAGCGACAGCAGCGTTAGTTATATATATATATATATATATATATATATTTTTTAAATAGAGATATGCTAATTCATTGAAATTGTATTTTAAGCTAAAATAAGTTCTTCAAACATCGAGGCAAAATAAAATATATACATACAGAAGACGTATTTCTTATAATTCCTTTTAAAGAACTTTTTCCTCAAATAAGAATGCAATGAAAATGAATGCGTTAATGTAATCAATTGAATAATTTTATTGATGCTACTTTCCGATTTGAAAACATCGAATTGTAGTTAAATTCTGGTTTGCTTTCAAATGATAATGATGCATATTCTCAAAAAATTGGTTTTCACCGTTCGAAAAATATTCTTTTTTATATGGAACCTCAGTACCGAATAAACATTCATCGATTTTTTTCATTTGACGCGGTTCATCAAAAGTAACTTTGCGCAGAAATTTGTTAAGCACCAATTACTCCTCACAGTGTCGCATAACGCAACGCGGTGTCTGAAATAAACGTATCAATTTCATCGCATCGCTTTTATTTCACCACGGCATCCTGACCCGATGTTTTCTGTTCTTTTTTTCGTTTCTATTTTTCTTTTTCTTTTTTTTTTATGTAAGTCACAGTAATTGTCCGTCAAGAAATTGTCTCTGATATAATATCAGATTTTTTCTCTGCCTGATGGTATCTATATCAGGCTGGCGAAGAATTCGCTGTTATTGGCATCTTAAACGTGAAATAGAAAAGTGCGCTTTTGTTCGTTTGAAGTAGAATCTCGCACGAGTCGAGTACAACCTGACCCGGATCGAAAATTCTGCTTAAAGTCAACCCGAAACCCGATCCAATACCTGACACACCTCAACCCGAACACGAAATATTCAAACCCGACAACAGCCCTAACCCGAAGTGAAAGAAAATTAACCCATATTTTAATACATTTGCGAAAAAATAGTCTACAATTAAGTCTCTATAATGTCTATTTGATCGTTTTCTGTATAAAAATGAACACATATACACTCATTAATATTCAAATATATATATATATATATATAAAGATATATATATGAATTGAAAAATATTCAGAATTTTCTTTTGAAAAATCAGGTTAACCCGAACCCGACCTGAAAGAGCCAAAACTTAACGTGAAACCGATCTGAACTCGAAATATTTAAAGTGAACCCTACCCACAACGAAAACAATAGCTCCAACCCGACGGGTCGGGTCGAGTTCGGACAAAATGGGGTTATCCGATCCAATGCATGACTCTAGTTTCAAGCATTCATTTTATCGGTTCAGAAAGATTAGATTTTTTTTTAATCAAACATTTTGGTATCTTATCATATTTAAATCCAATTCTAAACACTATCGGTACACTTTCTATATATACTTGAAGCCAACATTACTTAATCTTTTCATGGCCACAACTTTATGGTGTTTTTTTGTTTATTTGTTTGTTTTGTTCACATTAAGGTAAAGGCAGGAGAGATGGCGCGGTTGGAGAGATTGCACACATAGAGGTTCGAAGGGAAGGAGTAGAGTGAGCGCGCAGTGACTCCAGGTAGTTGTACAACAGCAGTAGTGGAGTGTCTACTTGAAAGTGCACGTTGATTGTTTTGAACGTCTAAGATAAAGTATTGCTATTTTGTTTTGTTTTCCCAAAGTAAGTGCTTGAATTTTCATAGCTATTCATCAGAATTTCTATACAATGTCAGTAGTACAACATATTTTTAACTTAAACGATTTCTCATAAGCTACTAATCTAGACTAACAATATGAACATCAACGGTTCGTTTTAGTAGCGGCCATATTTAAATAAAAGGCCGCGCAATCTCTCCTACCGAAATTGGAGAGTTTGCGCATCTGTTACTTAGGAGAGATGGCGCATTGTTCCATGCTAGGAGACCATGCTGGAGGAATTAGTTTCCATGCTAGGAGAGATTACGCAGCTTATTGGTAAATTTGCATAAAAAATAAAAATATAGAATGGACTAATTTTAAGTTAAACGTGTTATCAAGTAGCTTAATGTTATTTTGTAATCTTTTTTGGACTTGATTTTTCTGATTCTTTAATTTTTTTTTTCCTTTAATTAAAATTTTTTAATCGTTTTAAAAATTATTTCCATTTTCTTATTATTTAATCATTAGGTTGAAATATTCACTCCTAATACAATAATATTTGTTCACAAAAACCTTACAACAGTGTCATTTAAGTGTAATTATTATTGTTAACAATTTAATTGTAGTTATAATTAGTAACAATCTCTCCTACCCATGTGCGCAACCACACCAACCCTGTAAGGACAGATTGCGCAAAATAACTTTCTTGATTTTATTACAACTGTTCTATTAAATTGCAACATAACAACAAAATAGCAATGGAAATGCATAAAAAACAAATGAAGTAAAAATTATTCATGGATAGTTTAGCAAAAAATTAACATTTAGATTTTTTATTGTTATTCTTTTGAATTGTGCGCAGACTCTCCTAGCTTTACCTTATATGTAAGGAGCAATAGCATTTTTTTTTTCAGTCATAACTTAGAAAAATCATATTTAGTTTGAATTAATTTTCTCTTCAATTCATTTCTTTTTCTTAATTGGGTCCATGTTTGCTTATTTCAGCTATTAAATTAAGTTGTACAAATGGCAATTAGGTTCAACTTTAAATACGACTATATTTATAAATATAATGAGTAACACAATCATAATCTGTTTCGATCTCATTGAAAATTTTAATACTTTAATAAATCCCCATGTGTTAACTATGTGTTCTAATAAACTAAGGTAAAGCTAGGAGAGTCTCCGCACAATTCAAAAGAATAACAATAAAAAATCTAAATATTAATTTTTTGCTAAACTGTCCATGAATAACTTTTACTTCATTTGTTTTTTTATGCATTTCCATTGCTATTTTGTTCTTATGTTGCAATTTAATAGAACAGTTGTAATAAAACCAAGAAAGTTATTTTGCGCAATCAGTCCTTACAGGGTTGGTGTGATTGCGCACATGTGTAGAGAGATTGTTACTAAAAATAAATACAATTAAATTGTTAACAATAATAATTACACTTAAATGACATTGTTATAAGTTTTTTGTGAACAAATATTATTGTATTAGGAGTGAATATTTCAATCTAATGATTAAAGAATCAGAAAAATGAAATACTTTTAAAAACGATTAAAAAATTTTAATTAAAGGAAATAAAATTAAAGAATCAGAAAAAGCAAGTCCAGATAAGATTACAAAATAATATTAAGTTACTTGATAACACGTTTAACTTAAAATTAGTCCATTTTCATTCTTCATTTTTTTATGCAAATTTACCAATAAGCTGCGTAATCTCTCATAGCATGGAAACTAATAAAAACAATGCGGCATCTCTACTAAGTAGCAGATGTACAAACTCTCCAATTTCGGTAGGAGAGATTGCGCGGCCTTTTATTTAAACATGGCCGCTACTAAAACGAACCGTTGATGTTCATATTGTTAGTCTAGATTAGTAGCTTATGAGAAATCGTTTAAGTTAAAAATATGTTGTACTACTGACATTGTATAGAAATTCTGATGAATAGCTATGAAAATTCAAGCACTTACTTTGGGAAAACAAAACAAAATAGCAATACTTTATCTTAGACGTTCAAAACAATCAACGTGCACTTTCAAGTAGACACTCCACTACTGCTGTTGTACAACTACCTGGAGTCACTGCGCGCTCAACTACTCCTTCCCTTCGAACCTCTATGTGTGCAATCTCTCCGACTGCGCTATCTCTCCTGGTTTTATCTTATATGTTCTAATTAATTAAAATATTTAGTTTTTAATTCCAAGCAATTGATTTAAACTTTGTACTCAAAAAATGTAGCTTGTATTACTATATATCCTTTTAGTGGAATAAATAATAAGAGCTTGATCTAGCTGTGCTTAGTCCCTTAATCAATATTCCAGAAAATGCTTCCTAGAAAAGAAACCTGGTGCCATTTTAACTTTGTTCACCACATGTTTAGCATTTAAAGAAATAAACAGGGATTCTGAGGTAAGTGTTTTAAATTTATAACTTCTGTTGCTTCAATTTTATTTTTAAATACTGTGTAAAGATTAAATATCCTTTCAAATGGATAAAGAAAGTTTACACTTTCATATTTTAAACAAAATCACGCTGATTGGCAAATAAATAATACAAGTCGTAATTTTTCCGACTGATTCAAAAACTCTCCAGTCCGGGAGTCGAACTCAGAATCTCTGGTTTAAATTCTCAATGCTCTATTAATTGTGCTACTTGGACGAAACAATCCACCCAGATAACTTTTGACAACAACATCGGGTCTGCTATTTAGAACAGCTCAACAAAATAAAGCGAAGTTAAGAGAACTTTAATAAATGATGGATACATAATTACATTTTATTATTTTTAAGACAGTCACATTGATTGGCAAAGAAATCCCAAGAGTAGTAATTTTTTCGACTGTGTGAAAAAGTGTCCAGTCCGGGATAAATTGTCAATGCTGTACTAATTGCGCTACCTGGATGAAACAATTCACCCAGATAACCTTTTGACAACAACATCGGGTCTACTATTTAGAACAGCTCAAGAAAATTAACCGAAGTTAAAAGAACTTTAATAAATAATGGATACATAATTACATTTTATTATTTTTAAGACAAACATATTTATTAGTAAAGAAATCATACAAGCAGTAATTTTTCGAACAAAGAAAAAGTGTCCAAGGCTGGAAGTCGAACCCAGAACCTCTGGCTGCTCTACTAATGCAATTTACTTAGACAACCTGTTAGTAACTAATACCTGGTCTCGAGTTCTTTTACCTGCGGCCGAGGTATTATCCAGGTAGCTCAATTGGTAGAGCAATAGAGGCGGTAGTGAAATAATCTTCAGGTGTTCTCATTCAGAAACTGTAGCATAAAAAAAATGTTTTCCCTTTTCCCATAATATTAAAGCAACTTTCCAAAATTTGTCCAATTTGGTGGTTTGAATCCAATTACGAACAATAAAGAAAGAAAAGTCTTCATGAAAGAGCAATCAGTCATAACTTAAGATGTAATACATTTATCAAAAAACGAAAAACGCTATTCGTTTTAAATCACTTTTAACCTCGTCTGCAGATGTTCTATTTTTCCGTATAAAAATATGTGCATGAATGCGTCAGAACATTTTGAATTACTGAGTGCGGGAAGTTATTTTGTTGGGAACCGCCTGAAGTATGTTTTCAAATGTATATTACACAGCAGAAACATGTCCGTGAGCATCGCTGACGTCATATTGACGGCGACAACGGCCTAACTAAAAAATTTCGTTTTTAATGCATATTTCTTTTAACTTTTAAATAACACATAATTTAAATTTTTACACCGTCAACCAACAAAAAAAAAAAAAAAAAGAAAAAAAAAATAATAATAATAATAATAATAATAATAATAATAATAATAAAAACCTTTCAAATGCAATTTGCTTAAAAAATGTGTCTCAATTTATTATTTAATATATATATATATATATATATATATAGTTGTTTTTAAAATAATTTTCAAGCATAAATTACTTAAAATTCGATAGTAATATATCATCGTCTGGATATTTTCGTAACTTTTGGAACGCCATACATTTTTCCTTCTGATAATAGAGAAAAACTAAAACATTAAGTGTTTGTTTGATATAAAAATAATTAGTCAAAAGGTTAGTAGAACAGTCGAAAAAAGACGTTGGCAACATAGACGGGAAAAAAAAATAACATAAACTAGTCGTAAAGATTAAAATTTGTACAAAGTAATGTAAAACGGAGCATATCATGAGACAATCAATTACTATTGACATCACGAAGTTTTTTGGCGTTTCTATGAAAATGGGAATCGTTAACACAGTTTTGCCAAGAAATTTAACTATTAATACGACCACCGTGGACGATTTAGAAGAAGGAAATATTAATAATGAGATATAATGATCTTAAAATTGCAGCGGTCGTCCGATGTATTAAACGCCCTGACCCGTTTAATACATTGACCCACCCGGACCCCTGGTCGATGTCTTAAACTTATTGAATTTAGCTTTTAAATTTTTCTTTGAAAATAAGAGTAATGTAGAAGACAAAAGCATTGACCTCGAATCAACTTTTGATTTGTAATTGCAAGGTTACACTGAAATTTAAAAAAAAAAACTGTTGATTTTACAGTAAAAAACTGTCGGGCGAGGACGCCAATAGAAAACTCTTTATTTTACAAAACAAATCTGGAAATCACTTTTTTAATTTCAAAATCTGTTAAAATAACAGAATGTTCGTAATAAATATAGATTTATGTTTTTCGTAAAATAATCACTTTTTTACCTGCGTCCTAGCTGACAGTTTTTTTTTTTTTCTGTAAAATCCACAGGTTTTTGTATTGTGGGAATTTGTGTGTGTATTGTGCATGGTGATAAACGGACCATTTATTTACTTTGTTTTGTTTTGTGAAGTAAATTTGTAGATAATGCTTTACAAAATAAATTTAGCAGTCGGAAAATCGTGAAAAATTTTACCTAGCTGACAATTTTTTTTTTTTTTTTTTTTTTTTTTTACAGTGTATAATAATAAAACAGAAACACATACGTAATGATGGAAATGCATACCGAAGTTCAGAATGAAAAAAAAAATGTTGATTTTACAGTAAAAAAAAAACTGTCAGGCGAGGACGTCAATAGAAAACTCTTTATTTTACAAAACAAATCTGGAAACCACTTTTTTAATTTCAAAATCTGTTAAAATAACAGAAAGTTCGTAATAAATATAGATTTATTTTTTTCGTAAAATAAACACTTTTTTACTTGCGTCCTAGCTGACTGTTTTTTTCTTCTGCAAAATCCACAGGTTTTTGTATTGTGCGAATTTGTGTGTGTATTGTGCATGGTGATAAACGGACCATTTATTTACTTTCTTTTGTTTTGTGGAGTAAAATTGTAGATAATGCTTTACAAAATAAATTTAGCAGTGGGAAAATCGTGAAAAATTCTACCTAGCTGACAGTTTTTTTTTTTTTTTTTTTTTTTTTTTTTACAGTGTATAATAATAAAACAGAAACACATACGTAACGATGGAAATGCATACCGAAGTTTAGAATGAAAAAAAAATGTTGATTTTACAGTAAAAAAAAAACTGTCAGGCGAAGGCGCCAATAGAAAATTCTTTATTTTACAAAACAAATCTGGAAACCACTTTTTTAATTTCAAAATCTGTAAAAATGACAGAAAGTTCGTAATAAATATAGATTTATTTTTTTCGTAAAATAAACACGTTTTTACCTGCGTCCTAGCTGACAGTTTTTTTTTTTTTTTCTGTAAAATCCACAGGTTTTTGTATTGTGGGAATTTGTGTGTGTATTGTGCATGGTGATAAACGGACCATTTATTTACTTTCTTTTGTTTTGTGGAGTAAAATTGTAGATAATGCTTGACAAAATAAATTTAGCAGTCGAAAATCGTGAAAAATTCTACCTAGCTAACAGTTTTTTTTTTTTTTTTTTTTTTTTTACAGTGTATAATAATAAAACAGAAACACATACGTAACGATAGAAAAGCATACCGAAGTTCAGAATGAAAAAAAAAATAAAAGAATCAGAACTAAAAGGTAAAGCTAGGAGAGTCTGCGCACAATTCAAAAGAATAACAATAAAAAATCTAAATATTAATTTTTTGCTAAACTATCCATGAATAATTTTTACTTTATTTGTTTTTTATGCATTTCCATTGCTATTTTGCTGTTATGTTATAATTTAATAGAACAGTTGTAATAAAACCAAGAAAGCTATTTTGCGCAATCTGTCCTTACAGGGTTGGTGTGATTGCGCACATGGGTAGGAGAGATTATTACCAAAACAAATTGTTACCAAAACTACAAGTAAATTGTTATCAATAACAATTACACTTAAATGACATTGCTGTAAATTTTTTGTGAACAAATATTATTGTATTAGAAGTGAATATTTCAAATTAATGATTAAAGAATCAGAAAAAGGAAATAATTTTAAAAACGATTAACAAATTTTAATTAAAGGGAAAGACATTAAAGAATCAGAAAAAGCAAATCCAGATAAGATTACAAAATTACATTAAGTTACTTGATTACACGTTTAACTTAAAATTAATCCATTTTACTTTTTACTTTCTTTTTATGTAAATTTACCAATAAGCTGAGTAATCTCCCCTAGCATGGAAACTAATGGGAACAATGCGCCATCTCTCCTAAGTAGCAGATGCGCAAACTCTCCAATTTCGGTAGGAGAGATTGCGCGGCCTTTTATTTAAATATGGCCGCTACTAAAACGAACCGTTGATGTTCACACTGTTAGTCTAGATTAGTAGCGTATGAGAAATCATTTAAGTTTAAAATATTTTGTACTACTGTCATTGTATAGAAATTCTGACGAATAGCTATGGAAATTCAAGCACTTACTTTGGGAAAACAAAACAAAATGCTTTATCTCAGACGCTCAAAACAATCAACGTGCACTTTCAAGTAGACACTCCACTACTGCTGTTGTACAACTACTTGGAGTCGCTGCGCGCTCACTCTACTCCTTCCCCCCGAACCTCTATGTGCACAATCTCTCCGACCGCGCCATCTCTCCTGGCTTTACCTTACTCTGAAACTTCTGACAGAACAGCTGCGATTATCAACAGAGTTTGTAAAGTGAAATTGTTTCGAGATGATGGCAAGGAAGGACTTGAGGAGCAGGCAGAGAACACGGAGGTGTAACATCCTCTAGAAACTTCCAGAAACTTTATCTCTAATATTTGTTACATTCCAATTGTTTTTGTAGACATGTTCACTCAGTGTTATGAAATAAATAAATAAATCTGACTTGGCCCATGCTAAAGGAAATTTGTTAAAATTTTAATCATTTTCAGTCTCTTCTTTTAGCTATGAGCGAAACATTCTGTGTGTTTACTAAAAGTTAAGGAATATTTTTGAAATACCAAACGATAGATGAGAATATAGTTGGAAGATATTTTAGCTCAAAAAATTGGAATAAAGAACAGTTAATTATTATTATTTTTATTGTATGAAAAATAAAACTATTTAAATGCACGTGTAAAAATATACATTTAAATACAATAACAAATCTGAAACATTGCAAAAAATCACGCTTTCTCACAAAGAAACTTCCACTGAAGCTAGGAGCCTCCCTATATGACCCATGTTCCTGAAATAGACCAGTACCTCCGGAATAACTCGGTTATTACGGAGGTGGTAAATAGACATAGATCGACGCTGCAGTTAGTCCACTATTATAATACTATATGCTTTTTACAATTGTTGAGCAAAGTTTAATTTTCGCTTTTTTAGCCAGAATTTTGCTCAAGTACTTCACTGTGCAGCGTTATGTCCAACGGGCAAAAAAAAAAAAATATTCTATGGAATTGGACTCTCACGAAACCAAACCACTTTAGGCAACAATCTACATATTTGAGGAATTCAAATAATGCAGAATAGACCCAAATAAATAGAACCTCCCCTTAAACGAAAAGTCATCGAAGAAACAAACCATAAAAGAGCTCATAGGAAATATTTGTTTCAAGTTCCTAAAATATTGTAGAGTAAATATTGTTAGGTATGAATTGATTTGTGTGACATTATTGACTATTTTTTTCCTTGCGCAATTCTTTAAAAAACTGTCACAGTAGATCGATGACCTCTTGGCGACATTTTTTTTTCAGCTGTTTATATATCTTTATTTCTGGCAAACCCTCTATTAAAAGCCTTGTAATAGAAGAAAACTTCCCTCAATTGAAGCACGATTCGATGTTCTTGCCTCTTTATTTTCGTAATGGCTTTATATGAACTGAACAACGAGCAATTTTAACATGAAAAAGACGCCAGTAGGAATTTGAAAAAATAAAAAGACGGTGGGGAGGCTTGTTTAGAAGGGATTCTTGGGATATGATTTCGAAACCCCTAAATTCTCCATTTATAAAAATAGGCATCATATTTGACTCATTAATTATTGTTTGCTTTACTCACGCTGCAAGCTCAATAGCGTAATAGGAGAGGCATATAAATTTAAGTGGCAGTTAATAGTATAGATACATGGGCGCCAGCAGGAAAGAGGGGAGGGGAATCAAAGAGAGTGATTGGCCCTCCCTCGGTTTTCAAGTTGAATTAACAAAACTTTCTTTATCTCTGTTCATTTTGTAAAAAGTATTAGTTTTAAGTGACTTTAAATAATTAAACACTAAGAGAAATTATAACTAAGGATGTTTCATCAGTCTCCCTGGTGAAAAGAGAAACCTCCGTTTGAATTCTTTATTTTAAAAGTAGCCAGCAGAAGTTTGCGTACTTACATACTTTCTTACAGTTCAATATATGTTTTTTATGTTGATCTGCTTAAAATTATCTTGCTGTCTGGCTGGCTGTCACCCGCCTTGAGGATCCGCTTTTGGCATATGATCGGGACAAGCCCCAAGCTCAAGGCAGGAAGGTCTCTACCGTCCAAACGACACCACCGTCTCCGGATTAACTAAAATTTCTTACACCATCAATCATAAGTGGCAGCCCTATTTATCAGGGCGTGCCATGGGAAAACATTTACAAATTGAAAAGTAAATTATAGTAAATTATACAAACTCTAATTCACAAATGGCAGCCCTATTTATTCAGGGCGTGCCTGATTTTATACAATGTTTGAATATTATAGATTATATACACAATATTTAAAGCTACAGTTTTTTAGAGGTAAGTAGATTAAAAAAAAAATGTATACACAATAATTATATAAGTTACATGTTTTACAAATTTCAATATTTACACATTATACATAATAGCTCTTGGCAAGATGATAACAGTAATTTTCTAAGTATAACAACATTTTCCATTCTTTAAAAGACAACCCTAAGAAATGTCTGCCCTCATGATTAACCATGCAAGAAGTAGATGAATGAATATATGAATTGTAAAGTAACAATTATGTATTTACAGGTAGTACACTTGATATATTTACATTTTACTAGATAATCAATTATATTGATTATTTTAACTATTTAATTGTTAGCAAGATTTTCCGAACATTTATACACTTAATTATAATGAGTAATGCAATGAATACTACACACGAATAATATACAAATATACACGATGAATAAAACAATGGAAAATTTATATTTGAATAATAATCACTTATATACAATGAATAAAACTAGAGTAATATACTTGATGAATAAACACTTATAAACAGAAAATATAGTTGAAGATACATAACACCGCAAATTAAGAGGACAACCGTCTCCATGAAGCGAAATAACCTTCACTGGACGAGCAATAGCAGGATTAAAAAATATTTTAGATTTAAAAATAAAATTTGTATTTTATAAAAGAATATTTCTCATTTAAGATATTATAATTTTGATATAATTTGCCTAGTGATTCATTATTATTAATAATATCCATCATGTCCTCGAGGAGTGTTGGAAATTTCCTATGAAATTTATATTTCATAAATCTACACTTCCCGAAGACATAATGGATAGGATTACCCCTCTGGCCACAAACACATAGATCATTATCCATTTTACCGATTTTATTTAAGAATGTAGGAAAACTGCCGCAGCCCGTGAAAAAATATATTGAGACTTTATCTTTAGTTATTAATTTAGTGTTGACTTCTGGCACAAGCTGATACGTAAATCTGCCGCTCCCTGAGTTATCCCAGTTGTACTGCCACCTTTCCAGTAATTGATCTTTGATACATTTATTTAAATATGAGCGCGGAAATTTTATTCCGCGCTCTACTGGAAGGTTGGAGTACTGAGCAGCATCATTAGCCAGCTTGTCCGCCAGTTCGTTGCCTATTGTACCCGCGTGTCCTTTAACCCATGTTAGATAAAATATTTTGTTTTTATTTTGATGTATTAGTTGCTGTATATCATAAATTGCTTTAAGTGTTGGAAATTGATTTGTTAATGAAAGGATTGTTGATTGACTATCTGATAAAATTTGAAATTTATTAAAGTTAGAATTTATTGCCCACTCTATTGCTGTTATGGCCGCGTGCAGCTCTGCTTGGTAGACTGTGTTTTCTGGTTGAATTTTAGTTGTTTTTTCGTCTATTTTTATGTTGTTCTGAAAAATCACCAATGAGAAAGCTGTATTAGAATCCACCTTAGAACCGTCTGTGTATATGTGTGTAATATCTATGTTATTTAAGATTTTGTCTATTGTTATTAGATTATTTAAAAAGTTTTCTGGGTTAATTGTGTATTTGTAAAGCTTTTCTTCTATGTCATTTTTAGTTATTACTTTATTATCTTTTAATAATATCTCTGTGTTGTTTAATATTTTATATTTTAAGTTTTTATGTTCTAACGTTAGTAATAGTGGTGGAATACCTAGTAGTGTCTGTAATGTGTGAGTTGAAGTATTTTTATATGTTTTTGTTATTGATATTAAACATAATCTTTGTATGCTCTGGAGGTTACGTTTGTCAATAACTCTTAAATCGTCGAACCATACCTCCGAGCCGTAAACTATTATTTTCTCTAAGACTGTGATGTACCAGGTTCTAAGGCGTGATCTATCCACTCCCCATGTGGCTGAAAAAACGCGTTTTTTTAAAGATGTTAATAATACTATTTTGTTTTTAATTTTTTGGATGTGTTTATCCCATTTAAGATTTGATTGGAATGTTATACCTAAGATATTTAAGTCGGTGACACCTTTTATATTGGATTGTTTTAATTTAAAGATTGGTGGACGACTCACCAAGGCATTTTTACCCAACAGAATGTACGATGTTTTATCTGATGATATTTTTAGCGAGAGGTCTTCACATAATTGGGCAAAAAGGGCAATTCTTTCATTCGCCTGCGATTCTAAATCTCTTCTATTGTTTGCGCGTATAATAAGATTGAAATCATCGCAAAAGGCATAAAGATTAGTAAATTTAGTGTAGAATATTTTTAGTATTTGATTGGCCACAAGGAGCCACAGGAGAGGGCCGAGACACGAACCCTGTGGACAACCTTGGGAAGTAGGACGTTTAATGTTATTATTTAGGTAATCGGTAATGATGAGTCTGTCTGAAAGAAAGCTTAGGAGAAAGTTTATAAGATATTTTGGGACTGGCAGGGTTTTGAGAATTCTGCCCAATGTTGTCCAGTCAATATTATCAAACGCCCCCACAATGTCAAATGAGACGAGCGCGCAGTATTTATTTGATTTTAGATAATTATTAATTTTATATTTTAATCTGTTAAGTAATTGTACTGTACTTTTTCCTTCACGGAAGCCAAATTGAGATTTATGTAAGTAGTTATTGTTTTCTAGATAGTAATTTAGTCTATGTTTAAGCATGCGTTCTAGGATTTTGCCCAGAATCGGGAGAAGGCAAATGGGTCTATATGAGGTTGGGAGTTTAGGATTTTTATTGTTTTTTGTGAAAAATATAACGTTAGCTATTTTCCAATTTTTTGGGAAATAATTTAAATTTAAACATTTATTGAAAAGATCACGAATTAAGTATTTGTATGATTTGAAAAGATTTTTTATGAGGTATGCGTCTATTTTATCGTGACCAGGGGCTTTAAGGTTGTTTTGTTCAGATAATGCTGTTTTTATTTCTTTATTTGAGAAGAGTGGGGGGGAGGGGACTATCTCCCCTGCTGGGGCTAAAAGTAACGGAACAGTTGGATTTATTGGAAAATGATGTGTTAAAAGATTTTGAAATGTTTCTTGTTTTGTAATGTAAGGTGAAGAACCTTCCAAGGATGTGTGAATAAAGTGTTGGTTTGATAAGTTTTTATTTGTTGCAATTTTGAACGCCTGCCCAAAGGTGTCTTTTGTATTATTACAGAATTTTTTCCAGGAATTTAATTTTTCGCTTTTTATGTGTTTTTTATATAGCGCTCGCTCACGTTGTAGGAGCGTTCTCCATTTTGAGTCACCCGATGACCTCCATCTTTTCCTTAGAGCTGATATTTTGTTTCGGTGGGATCTTAGCGCGTCAGTCCACCAGTCAAAAGTTGGGTATAGTTTAAGTTTTTTAGTTTTTAATGTTTTTTGACATGTTTGGTTAATTTTGATATTGAAGTCTTCTAGCCAATTATCCAATTTGTCATAGGTGTCAACCGATGTAAGTTTAGTGTGTAAGTCCGTGGCCAAAGGTCTGAAGAATTTGTTAAATTTTTTGAAGGTTGTATACTTTGTTTTAAACCTTTTGAGATCTATTGTTGAGGGTGTTAATGAAAGAGAGAAACAAATATACCTATGATCAGATAGCGATACGGATTCTGTATCCACGTACCAGGAGTCGACGAAGTTGGTTAGATCCTGAGTGCACACGGTGATATCTGGGTTTCCCCGACATGGACGACCCGGCTCTCCTATGAACGAAGGTGGTGATTCCGTATCGTTTATGAGTGTTAAGTTCTTTGAAAGTAGTAGGTATGTTAGGATGGATCCCCGTTCATCCTCCTTTTGGTAGCCGAGCAATGACAAGTGCACGTTGAGATCTGCTCCCAAAATCAGGTGCTGAAGGGGCATGAAGAAATCCAGCCATTTTAAGTCCTCTCGGAAGTCTCCTGATGGTTTTGAATAACAGGATCCTATTGTTATTGGTCCTGTAGTTGATGTTAGATTCACGAAAACTGAATTATGGTCGCTGTAACATTGAACTACCTCCACATCAGGGCGTGTTACTATGATTGCAGCTGTATTGTTCCCCGATGTGAAGATTTGCCAAGACTTGGAGGGGACTGCCCATATTTTTCCTTCCTGTGAATAATAGAAAATTATCTTGCACGAGGTGACCTTAGAAAAGAAAATTTATTTAGATTATTTCATGTTTATATTATCCATTTCAAGAAGAACAAAAAAAAAACTTGGCCAAGGCAGTGGACCACAAGAGCTTTGGTTCCAAAATTTTGCCCTTCCGTGGATTTCTTTCTGCTGCACCTATGTAGATGTATGGTTTTAAAATATGGATATCAAACTATGGAAAAAACTATTGGATGGATATTGAAAACTTATTTCTGATATTTATTTATTTATTTATTTATTTATAGATTATAAACAATTAGGAACTTTATCAAATATAATATAATCTGCTGATAGAATATCATTTTAAGAATATTTTCCTACAATTTGTCTGGTATTAAGCGAGTTTTTTTCATTTTGGAAAAATGCTCTTGATATCAGTTGCACAATAATCCAGAATAATTGTTGTGAATACATATTATATACAAGGATCAAATATACAATGATCAAATAACATAAGATAAAATATGACGGCAAGGCTTGTTGAAAAGGGATTTAGGAGATTTGATTTCGAAACTCCTAAAATCTCTATTCATAAAAATATGTTACTGCATATTTGACTCATTATTCTTTGCTTTCCTCACCCTCCAAGCTCAAAAGCGTAAATAGAAGAAGCATATAAAATTAAGTAGCATTTAATCGTAAGAGGAATGTTTTAAAAAACTAGATCAGGTATGGAAAATGATCAACTAGATCATCTAGATCAAACATGGAAAAAATATTGAATTATACTGGATTGGATAATTAGAAACTCGACGAAGTTTTCGCCCGAGCAAAAGAAACAACAATGCATTGGGACGGAAAACGAACCATTTAGAATGCATGAGTTAGCTCATAAAAATCAGCTTTAATGGTTATTTTGCAAATTTATTAATCATTTTTACTATTATTTTTTAAAATAAAAACAATTTTAAGAAACTACTGTACATCACTTTTTCAATTTTCAAATGCTACTTATGTACGCTTTGTCTATTAAAGTTGTTCTCAAATCCAAACTGGCTACTTTATGACATAATTTTTAATTCAATTTTGTTCGGAAACACATAGATTTGGCAGGTGTTTTTAATAAAAACAATTAATATAAAACATTTTATTCTGAACAAATAATTCAGAAAAATTCAGAATAATATAATATTTTATTCAGCACGTTTGTAAAAAAAAACGACCTTTGTAACGAACTTTTGTAACGAAAGACGTTTTCCATTTTCCAGTAAAAGCAGAAGATCTTTCAGAAAATACTGTCAAAGTCGGCGTTTCGAACCAAATTTCCAACGCCGCAGCACGATCAACGGGATAAACGTGTCGTCACGTGACACGAAGTTTCTTATAACTCCATAAGTAATTTATTTATCAAAAAATGGAAAACTCATTTCGATTCCAAATCGATTCAATAGTCAGGTCTGCCAATTTTATGTCTTTGCGTTTAAAAATGAGTCAGAAAATGTGTCGGAAAGTTTCGCATTGTTGAGCAGATCATTTGAGAACCCTTAATGAAAATATTCACAATGACCAGAAGATGACTACTATGTAAAGAGTAACTACTGGTTAGAAACTGGCAACTCTAAAAATGCCATCCACTGGCCAGTGTCTACTAATAAATTTTTTTTTCAGCTTTACCCCTAAGATAAATTTATATTAATATTTATAACACGTATTCATATACAACTACATTTTTTTTTCATTTCCCTAAATTTTAGCTTCTTCTTTTTTTCTTTTGAGAACCCCCTTAAGAGACTACACTAGTCACGCGAAGAAACGCTCACGCTAATGTTAAGTCTATGGGAAGGTTATCGCGCGATTTCTCGCTCGCATTTTAATATTTTTAAATGATTTTTTTTGCGTAGGATAGCTGAGGTCGATCTCTAACGTTGTTAGTTTTTACTTTTTTGATTTTGGTTACAGTATTTTTATAAGCGGACATTTTAAATTTTGGAACCGGTTTGAACCGTTTCTGAAATTGAAAGTACCTTTATATAAAAAAAATCGGAACCAAAATCAAAAAAGTAAAAACTAACAACGTTAGAGATCGACCTCAGCTGTCCTACGCAAAAAAAATCATTTAAAAATATTAAAATGCGAGCGAGAAATCGCGCGATAACCTTCCCATAGACTTAACATTAGCGTGAGCCTTTCTTCGCGTGACTAGTGTAGGCTCTTAATGAAAATATTCACAATGACCAGTAGATGACTACTATGTAAAGAGACTCCTGGTTAGAAACTGGCAACTCTAAAAATGCCATCCCCTGGCCAGTGTCTAATAATAAAAAAAAAATTCATAAGATAAATTTATATTTATATTTATAACATGTATTCATATAAAACTAATTTTTTTTTCATTTCTCTAAATTTTATCTCCTTTTTTTTTTCTTTTTTTTTTTTTTTTTTGGCAACTCTAGGTCAAACATCATTTTTTTTTTTTTTTTTTTTTTTTTTTGCTTTTCCACCTCCTTGCTTTGTAATGCAGCTGTTACATTTTAAAGAACCCCCATTCACAATGGATCCGAAGTCCTGCTTTGTTATTTATAACCTCCCCCGCGCGGAATAGAGGAGGCAACGGGCGAGAAGTTTCAATCTAGTAAATATTTAACCTGCGAAATACATCATTATAAATATCTTTGCTCTCGCCTTCAAAAGAAAAGAATAAATAAAAAAGATGTTCCTAGTATGTTTATAGGCTTCTTTCCTATTTCACGCCCCTGGTTCATGTCGAAATTGGATTTCGGAAAATATCCTGATAGATTCTGCGAGAAAATACCAAAAAATATCGTGAAATTTTTATGCATAACCTAACATAAGTAAACAACAACAAAAAATAAAAGGAAAGACTAATATATTTCATCCTTTTTCTATCAAAGAAGGGGGGGAAAGAAATTGCTGCGGAAGAAACGCTCTTCAAAAAATTGTGAAAGGCGTTCGTGTGTCAACATCTCTTAAAAATGAATTACATAAAAAAAGAAAGAAAGAACGAAAATATATAAATATTAGAAATGAATGGATGTGTATAAAGCCGAACTAAAACCGTCGTGTTTAGATGATAATTTTTTCTATGCAGCAAACGACACAAAGAACTAATTTGACATGTGAACATTTGTTTAATATGAGCTATTACAAAAACTTCGTTTTCTAGTAAATATTATTTTTTATTTTCCATTATGTTACGTTTTTATCGAAATAGTAATTTTCTAAAGTTACTTTATTTATTAATATTTTTTTTATTTATATATATTTTTTTCGTCTCATTTGGACCCGATTTTATCCCTACTTGATATTTCATATTGAAGCGTTATCTAGACGACATACATCACGATAGAGGAAAAGTATTGAACAAAAAAGTTTCTTATCTACAGAAATGTACATTAACCTTACCCCCCTCCACACATACATGCACCATGACGTACCTCCTGGATAAGTTGGTGTATTAAATACCCCATCTCTTTCTAATTTTATAAAAGGTCATTTTTATATAATCGTTCCAAATTAAATAAATTTTAAATATTGGGGTATATTATGGTGTATTTAATCCTTATATTAGAGCACTTTCACAGTTATTTTGGTCAGTCATTTGTGATTTTTAAACAATTATTTTCATATTAATGTTTACATATTTTAACATTTATTTTAGATTTTATTTTCTTCAATAACTGTTGGACTTTTTTTCTTTTCAGTTTGTTATTATTTTTTTTTAAATTTCTGAATTGGTAAAAATCTCTTTCTTGTTCACACAATCACACATAAGAAAAAAGAAAAAAAAAAAAAAAAAAAAAAAAAAAACATTAAAAAATTTGACAAGTTGGTAGTTATTCTGGTCTTTCATACCAAGCAAAAAATAAATGGATTCTTTTCATTCCATTCTATTGTCCAGGAAAAATAGCGAAATAAAAATATAAATAACGGAAAGTGCCTCCGCCCCTCTCATAAACTGCGAACGATAAATGAATCTCTATCAGCCACAGGTCTGACGTATCCGGGGGCCCTTTTCGGCGTGATTGGATGAGAGTGCCTTTTTCCACAATGAATCAAATCAATCAATTGATGTTGGTCTAATAACGCGATTGAATCATTCCGTTTTTCCTTGCTTCACGTTAAAGGGTTATTGACCTAAACAATTATTTTATATTTCTAATGTATCATCGTATACAAAATTTTGTGTAAGGTAAACCACGCGTTTTTACAGAATGGTGTATAAATATTTATGTAAAATTAAACTTTAAAAATACATAAAATTGACGTTTTGGTCAATTTCTATGACCATCTTCAGAATATGATGTTAGGTTGAATACACTTAGAAACAAAAGACATCCATCTTGAAATATAATTCATACGACTAACTCACGCCTATAACATAATCAGAGTCACGGCCTGTGATTTGACTCTGCTTATGTTATAGGCGTGAGTTAGTTGTGTAAATTATATTTCAAGATGAATGTCTTTTGTTTCTAAGTGTATTTAACTTAACATCATATTCTGAAGATGGTCACAGAAGTTGACCGAAACGTCAATTTGGTGTATTTTTAAAGTTTAATTTTACATAAATATTTATACACCATTCTGTAAAAACGCGTGGTTTACCTTATACAAAATTTTATATACCGATAAGGGTTTGATGGTGTAACGGTCCAGCTCAATCATTCTAATTTATCATTTGAAAAAAATAACTTTTAAGAAAAAATATAAAACCGACTTCAAGGAATTGCGCATATATAATACATAGTTCTCTACTTTCACGTTTCTGTGGAAATCCACATAAGGGTCCTGCCGGGTCGGATTACATCCGCATCGAATCGGAAAATTGTATTTTAAGTCAACCTAAAACCCAATCCGCAACGAAAAAATTAGGGCCCAGCCCAAACCGAAACGTGGATACGATAGCTTATACCAAGGTGTGGGGAAGAGCTCCGTAACGTGTGCCGCTTGGAGCAGATAGCGAAAAAATCCAAAATGGCACCAAAGAGCCATTTTAGCATCTTACCAAATTTTTATTTTTATTATATTTTATTTTATTTATATTATATTTACAAGATGTATATATCATTATAAATAATAATATTATAATATACTATAATATAATATATATAATACGTTTAATACATAATAATATATTATATATTATATTATGTTATATATATAAATATTCCATGTTATTTATATATTATTAATTACATTATTACTTATATATATATTTTTATTACTTATAAATTTACCAAATCATCTTGCTAGCTAAACGCTAAAAGATCTCAACAACCACATCGAAACATTTATCGCCAAAAAAAAAAAAAACTCGCCAAATTTTCTGGCACGGGACATGGGATTTTTCCCAAGGTGTGAGCTTTCGCCCCTATTTCTTCATTAATTTCTTATTAATACAAGTTGAATAAAAATGTTATTAATGTTTTCAGTTATTGTATTTAATGCGATAGAATTATGAACAAAAATCAGTTTTAAAAAACTACATTATAGTTGTCATATAAATAAGTAAAATATGTTATTTTTTCCCTAGATTATCTCGAAAATAAAACGTAACATCTAGTCTTCTAATTAGCGCAAAAACAAGAGCAATCTTTATTTGTAAAAAAAATTAAATAAATGATCTATTCAGTTAAATAATTAATAATTTGTTCAGATAGTGCAATATATAGTATTTAAACTTTTACTTATTTTTTAAAATTAATTTTGTAGATTTTTTTTTTTTTTTTTTTTTTTTTTTTACACTGCTGATAAAAAAAAAGTATATCTATTTCTTTTTATCAAAGTGTTACATATTTTGGAGATATTAACTTTTATTTATAAGTAATTACATTAAAATGATTATATTCCGTAAAAAAAGCTTTGAAAAAAAATGAAGAAAAGAAAAAAAAAAAAGACTTTGTTATGTTATTTTACTTTTGGCTTGATACCTGAGCACATAAACCCTCTAAATAGTACCGCTTGCTATAAGATCCTCTTTAAAGATTAATTGCAACTAGAAAATGTCCAACTGCTGTTGCCACAGCAACATTTTTTTATTTTTTTCCCTTCGCTTTTTGATAAGCCACATGATGTATTTTCTTTGAAGTGCGTTTACCAGTTATTAAAAATGCTAATAAATAAATTTTCAAGCCTCTTAGAATAATATTCTAATCACTACTTTTTTTTTCTACTAAGAATAGTTTCTATTTCTTTCATTATTATTTATTTCTTTTTCCTTTCCTTTTTCTTAAAAGCAACTTTTAAAATAAAATAATTAATCGCAGTTTAATTAAAATGAAATGTAAGCTATAGAAACACTTTTTTCAATGGATTTTTTTTTTCGAAAACACAGTGTAGATATTATAAACATTTTTACGTAGCTTCCGTTACAAAAAGTAAAACGCTACCTATAATTGCCGTTCCGAGAAAAACAAGTCCAGAAAATTTTGATATATTTTCACCGATGTAATAGTTTGGTATATTTTTACCGAATGTACCAAAATGTTTTAGAATTGCTTTCCTCCGAACGGCTGCAATATGTACACTGCAAAAAATAATTGTTGATTTTACAGTATAAAACTGGCACCCAATACTGTTAATTTTACGGTATAATACTGGCAGCTGGGTGCCAGTTTTATACTGCAAAATCAACAATTATTTTTTGCAGTGTAGCTTTTTGTAATGAAAGTTACCTAAAACAGGTAAGGATTATAAAATAGTAAAATTTAATAAAACAAAATGTAATACTATTTGCATTAACTCAGAAAACTTAATTCAGCCACATTATTCAATTCAGATTAATATTTAGTGTATTCCAAAAAATTTACGGAAAAAGGTCAGGTCTGTGGACAACATGATTAACAAGGACTAAACATATTGTAAAATTGCAATTTTATTAAAATATTTCTTACGATCCCAGAAAATACTAGCATGATATTAGATAATTCTAAAACAATGAAAAAACATATATCCTTTTTACAGTTTCCAACATAGTTCAACGATGTTTATAAATTCGATTTGTCTGTCCGTCTGTCTGTCTTTCTGAGCTCTAACTCGCGTAAAAATACTCGGATTACCATGTAATTGATATATGTTATTATTGTTTACCCTCGTTTGCTAGGTATTGAAAATGAAGTGTGTAGCATTTATAGTTCGTTTACAGAGCAACTCGAAAGAATTCCGTTACATAATGGTGTATGGGAGAAAATCGTTTGCAGTGTATTTTAAGGATGTTACACTATTTAAAACATATTGAAACTGATACAGAGGCGAACTACAAGATTCTCATTATGGAATATGGTGTGCATATCATTTTACTGGGATACACAAAATAATTCTGTTACAGTACTGTCTATGTGCAAAATTTGCAGGAAGTGAGTTTTCAATTGTGGTATGCGTTTTTAAATTTAACTAATTTTTTGTATATTATTTGGTTTGGTGTGTATGTATTCTATAGATCATATACAGGGTTACGCAAAAGAATTCGAATATTTTCCCGACTGTAGATGGTAATTTATTAAAATGGGTTTTCAGATTGGTTATGCGTTTTTCTTAACTCGACTTTAGGCATCATCTTTTACAATATTCTGATTGTGTTGGATAGTATTTCATAATCTATGCTTGAGACGTGATTTTTCTTTCTTTTCTTAATCTTAGTTATTTTTTTTTTTTAATTCAGAAAATTTAGCACTGAAAATGCAAGTTTCTTACAGAATAACCTATGGATGATTTCTTTTATACAAAGTAAATTCTATTAGTCTTACATACTATTTGGGCGTTATTTTCATTAAGTAAAAAGTTATTATATTAAAATAACTACTTTATTAACACGAGGCATTACCTCACCACAAAAAAAAAGAGAGGTTAAAAAAAATAAGGAGAAAGATTGTGTGATTAATCGAAAATTGGCTTTCGATCTACCTGTATGCAAAATACACACTGCAAAAAATAATTGTTGATTTTACAGTATAAAACTGGCACCCAGCTGTCAGTATTATACCGTAAAATTAACAGTATTAAACAGTAAAATAAGCAGTAATACGCTGCCGCGCAAGCAGTAATACGCTACCGCGCATGCGCGGTAGCGTATTTTTTGCAGTGCACGGCAACGTTTTCTTTAATACGAATCAGAAAAAAGTCTCAAGAATTAACTTTCTGTTCATGCCAAAACAAGAGAACTTTTTCCGCTTTTTGATAGTTTTGAACAGTATTTTTTCTAAAGCATATTTAGTTGTTCATAAGATTGTTAATAAATAAGTTGTTAAGCCTATTAAAATTATCTATCGACTACTCTTTCATGAGAGTAGTTCATTAATTTAGTTGCAGCTCTTGAAGCAATGTATTTAATTTGAAACTATTTAAGATGAGGCTTAAGGTATTCGAACATCATCCCTTCAGAGCAATTTTTTTCCTTCTATCTTTATTAGAAGAAAGTATTGGATTCATGAAAATGTTCGACTCTGGTTTTCGACAGATTTGTTATGTTTTAGAAGGTCTTAAACATTAAATAGACCCCCCCCCCCCCCCCCAACTGCGTTAGCATGATTAGCACAAACTGAACCTATAAAAGTAGATTTCAATGGATCCAAAATTATATTCCGCACAGGCACAATTAATCACCAGGAAGCCATCATAAGAGAGTCTCTAGAAATAATATCTAAAAAAGAAATAGTGTGTAACGATGTATTATCATATGATATCCACGCAGTCTGGAATGAATTAATATATGATTGATTAACCTGTACTTATTATTGAAATGTTGAATGGCCTTGATTGAAGAAAACGCGAAGAGACAACAACTCAACTCAACAATTAGTTTTTCACTGATGATGACCGAGTAGTTCGGTTGAAAATGTTTTGAATTTTTTAAAAGGACTTTAATGTACTTTTACATGTTTTATGTATGTTTTTACGAACCTTCAAGTAATATATTTACATTTAGTTGTATCTTTATGAATTTCAGTCTTAAACATGATTTGCTTTTTTAGAAAATGTCTGTCTGTGAGTCTGTCTGTCCGTATGTGACAAACATTTTGTGTGCACTCGATCTCAAGAACTAATGCACACAATTTAAAAAGTTTAGATTCAGTTAGACCTTGATATAAATTGGTGCTGATTAGTTATTTGTGTAAATCGCCTAACAGGTGCCGATGCTATGCTGCATTATTCCCGATTTTTACAATAGCTATATCACAAGAACTCATTCACGGATATTCATCAAACTTCAGATTCAGTTACACGTTGACATAAGTTGTTGCTTATTAGGTTTTGGTGTAAATCTCTCAACAAGTGGCGCTGCTATGCTGCATTTTTCAGGATTTACACTATTTTAACAATGATCATATCTCAAGAACTAATGCATGGAATTTAATAAAACTTTAAATTTAATTAGCCATTGATATAAGTCGATTCTGATTTGGCTTTAGAAAAACTGGCTTTAGAATATTCTGTAGGATATAACACAGACTAATTTAATGACAATATTTTAAGTTATTGTTTCAAATTTAGTAAATAATGGAGTTAAAAACAATTTTCAGAAAATGCTTTATACATTTGTAAAATATCCAGTACTGCAGCTTAGAAAAATATTTCGTGGGGTAGGAGAGGGTCCATTTTTCAGTTTTAATATTAGTATATTCAATTACTGAAAATAATGTTACTTATAGTATATTCACTATATTACAGTGATTTTAGTTTAGTGTACTGTGTACTTAATGTAGGGAAAGGTTCTTAAAGATGAAGGAATTAAAAAAGTTTTGATAAATAAACGTATGTCTTTAAAATTTCAGGGGGGAGGGGGTTCAATACCATAAACCTCCCCCCCCCCCTTCCCGTCCCCGACTACGGTTACGTCTCTATGAATATCGTATCTAGGGAATTTGTAAAATATTGTGATCTCAGAAATATTGAATGAATACAAATGTGCAAATACAGTTCAAATGATTTCAAAACTAGTCTTGTCATTCCAAATGCTCTTCTTCAGTTTCTACACTTCAATACGATTTGGTAGTTCTTTCTTATCTCTTTTAAAATTCCATTGTTTGAGTCATGTCAAAATGTTTTCTTCTGCGGAAAAAAACTTCACAATTCAAGGAAATATACTAGTACGGTTTGTTTTATGTACGTATTATTTAGATGTTACTTTTATTAAATAAAAAGGATTGCATTAAATTAACTATGTTATGACCTCATAATATGAAGGAAAGTAAAGGTTAAAGAAATATTTTAGTTTTTTTATATGAATAATCGAAAATTTCGTGTCTGATTTGAGCTAAAAAGCTTTTAAATATCATCTTCTTTACCTTTTGTTTAATACTAATTGCAACGAAAAAAAAATACCAAGAAATAAATTTGTTTTTCCTGAAATAACATTATTTTCTTCCCTTTCTCACTTTTTGTTAGGCCGCATATAAGTTTTTGTTTTTCTGAAGCCTATTTAGCTGTTATTAAGAATACTAATAAATGAGTTATTAAACTTATTAAAATTCTGTAATGGCTATTTTTAATGAGAAGTAGTTCATTAATTTAGTTGCAGTTCTTTAAGCAAGATATTTGATTACAATTTATTGAAAATGTGACTTAAGTTGTTCAAAACGTTCAGAACATTTTTCCCAAACAGTAAATGCTGTATCAGTGGTTGAAATTGTAGTGAACTACAAATGCAAGTACTTTATCGAAAATGTAGTTAACTACAACTAAACTACTTGTTTTGAAAAGTACTGATTACAGAATATTTTTTTTAAGTAGTCAATACTTTGCCAATTTCAGATTTTGCCAAGGGATCATTCAATCTTCCCTAGAAATTGAGGACAGGATTTAAATAATACAGCGACCCACATCTGTCGGGATACAACCAAATAAATGCGATATATAATCGAGAGTATTAAAAAATTGGGAGAGATAACTTACAAGAAAATGCTTTGAGTTTGTCTCCAAAATGTTACTATATGCACGTATTACATTTTTCTTAGCGAAATTAAGAGATACACGTAATACAATCAACATTTAAATGTATAGTTACATAAAAAATGAAATTAAACTACAGCTTTTTTTTTTTTTTGGGGGGGGGGGGGGCACGAAAACAGAGCTATAGCCCATATCTGAACGAGCGATAAAACGAGAGTTTAACTCTTGTGCATAATGTGCATTTATGCACAACCATACACTGCATAAATTTATTTTACAATTCTTATAGTAATTATTGCATTGGAGTAAATATTACATTAAAATTACCGTTGACTCATGTATTTACCAACAGATATATTTAGTTAATTCTTCAACCCACTCTTAATCTGTTAAGTGGAATTATGTTCAGAGTTAATTCTATTGAGTTGTCTAATTTTATAATCTAAAAAATTACAGAAAAACAACTCTAAATGCAAATAATGAATAAATCTGTAAATAAAACAATTCCAAATGAAGAAACTTGGCGTTAAAACATAACAACCTAATAACGAGTAAGTAGACAAGTGTTGACAGCAAAAAAAATAATTTCTTTCGTGATTCAACATTTGGTTTTACCAGCAAGTATCAAGGGAAAAATCTATGAATTCAAGTTATGCGTTGCTAAACAACTGATATTTGCTGCTGAGATTCGCAAATTGTTGCGCTGCCATTTGGCACAAAAGAACCAAATTATGATCCCGTCATTTGTAGAATGGCACATTTTTTTCTTCCCGAAATAGCATTAAAAATAGAATCAGTGCTCGCTACAAACTACTGATTTTTCGTATCGTTCTACTCGCTACATTACATTGTTCAAAATGCAGAGCGCTTCTGTATAAACTACTGGAAATAGTCGCGACTACTGTAGTTCCGCTACATGTGGCGCGCTACATCTGACTACTGTGCTGTATCTACAATTATTTTTTATTCTAATTTGGTAAACGTTAATGGTAGGTATACATTTTTCAACAACATTTGGTAACGTTTTATGCAGTATAATGTAATAAATCTTTATTATTTTTTAAATCTTAAAATTATGAATATATATATATATATATATATATATATATATATATATTAATATAATTCGGATAGTCCCGAAATTTCACTTGCAACCCATTCTGAACCCGAATTGAAAAAGAATCTACTCGAACCGTATTTTACACTGCATAATACAGGGTGTCCACAAATGATTGTCCCGGTTTCTTTTCCTTATAACTTTTGATTTAAGAATAGGACGAACAATATTATTAAATATTCGTAAATTACATCTCAAAAAGTTTTTTTAATAACACAAAAAGTTACATATGGGTAAATTTTCAATGCAAAATTTTATTAATCAAATAACGATTATAATCAAATAATAATTAATATTAAAATTTATCAAATTTATCAAAATGCTGTTAATGACTTATGAGTACACAGTTAGATAGATAGATAATTCATTAACAGCTATTTGATAAATTTGATAAAATTTTAATATTAATTATTATTTGATTATAATCGTTATTTGATCAATAGCGTTTTGAGTTGCAACTTTACCCATATGTAACTTGAATTGTGTTATTAAAAAAACATTTTGAGTCGTAATTTATGAATATGTAATGCTATTTTTCGTCCTATTCTTAAATCAAAAGTTATGAAGTAAAGAAACCGGCACAATTATTCATGGACACCCTGCATAATGCAATGAAGATTACAAAAACAATAATAAAGCAGTCATCGTATTTGAATTCTTTAAATTTGTAGGCCATTTTCAATATCTACTTATAATAAAATCCGAAGGCAGGAGAGTGTCGGTAACCATTACGGGCGCGACCAATCTGGTCTGCGAATCGGCCGTAGTTAAAAGTCGTGTTAGTCTTAATGAATATCCTATACTAACATATGACAGCTAAATAATAATATCTTCCACTTGAAATCATATCTGTTCAGCATATTTTCCTATAAAACATGTATATCATATCCTATTATAATGTTTTAAGTTCTTAATTAAAAATCCAGATTAAACATTGGAATCCCAGATATAAACAAACGAACACTGTTGCCATTCAGCATCACAAATACAAATGAATCACAAATGAACGACTCTTAGAAAGCTTCACATCCGCTCTTAAAATGTTTGTAAAATCATATTAAAGCTTTTAAATATTTTAAGTTTGTTTAGAACCTTCAAAAACTATTTTAGCAGTCATCTATCGACAAATCCAAGTGTAGGAAAGTATATTGTAGGTAATCATTTCAAAGCGAACAGAGTCAGAGATGCGAGCCTACTTCCATGTCATCGTACTTCCATGCCGAACCCGAGCGTAGCGAAACGCCATGTTATGCTTAATGAAAAACATATGACAAGTAAACGATAATTTGTTCTGCCTCAAATCATGTCTGTTCAGCATATTTTCATATAAAACATCTATATCAACATTTCTGTAATCAATTTTTTCTGTAAACACATTTTTTCAAAATAGTGATGATAGCTTTCGTAGGGAGGCTTTGCAGTGATCGATCCAGTATTATATTACGCTTCTTTTTAAAATATTTTGGCGCCCTCTACCGGCAGATAATACAAACAAATTTTGAAATTTTGTTTCCATCGTAAATAAAATGATTTTTTTTTCCATGAAACGTAATTGAAATATAAGGAATAAATAGTACCGAGTAATTTCCATTTAATTTTGCTTATATAATCAAAAAATGAGCTATGTGGTGAGTCAAACTCTTTAGAAACTCATTGATAACACTTTTTTACAAAAACTTTCGCACATGGATTATTTTTTAATATTTAATTTGAATGTTTTGTCCAATCGTTGAACTATTTCAAAAATTTAATATTGAGTAAAAAAAAAAAAAAAAAAAAAAAAAATACTCATCATTTGTATTTGTAGAAATCATTTGTCATTTTTAAAATGTACTTTTCTACAATACATACCTTTCAATAAAATCTTCATGCTGTTTGTTTGTATGAAGTCTTATGAAAATGCAGCGCAGATCAACTATCTGTCATTTTTGACGGGGGTTATATACTAGTTATTTTATAATATTAATACTGTCCCGCTCTTTTCTCGTGTTGCGCCAGCAAAATTTCTACATACTCCATCACCTCTTCCACTGCGTCAAGCATTGAAAAAGAATATATATCTTTCTCGTCTCACCTTGGTTTCATTCTTTTCCCACTCGAAAAGAGATCCATTACACTTGATTGAATCCATCCATCTTCCGAGGGCTCAGACAAAACGGGGATAAATAAAGCGACGGGGTCGTTTTATCCCTTTAGAAACCCAAATTAATCAGGTAGATCTTTCAGTATTTCTTCTACTATATTGAGGGTGTATTTTGAAATCATCAAGAAGACGTTTTAGACAGGATGAAATATAAAAAAGTAAAGCTTCTTTTATATTACAGGAGAAAAAAAGGGACTCTTAAGATATTTTCTAAGCTTTTAAAAAGAAAAAGTAAAGGCATCTCTGCAAAAAACAAGATAAAAAATAAAATTTGAAAACAGGTGAACATATTAATGTGTATGATGCGCCTTAAATTTTTTTTAAATAAATAAATAATGATAAGAAAAAAGAAATACTCTTGCAATGTTACGAGTCTCAAAGATTATTTTCTTCTTCCTTTAATTTAGATATTATGGGCGTAGTTTTGTTTTGTTAAAGAGGATCTAGTTTAGGCGGATCACAGAAGTACGCTGGTGGGGGAAAAAAAAAGTATAATAAATATAAAAGTAAAAATAGTTTTTTAAAAAACACTCTTTTATAAGCATTTAATGTTTATCTTGAAAATCACGCCCAATTTCGCGACTGCAATTCATGTTTTCGCGCAAAATTTGCCGTTACAATGCATTAATTTGGGCGTGGGCACCAAACTCGATTATAAAAAAAAATTACTTTTTTTTTTTTTTACGTTTGGTTGAAAGCGAAGCAAGTATATAATTTTTGCTCTGTTTCTTTTATAAGATATAGCAACAGGAAAGAAAAAAAATTAAATATTATTTAAACTATTTTTTTAGGATTTCTAAATTGGTTTATTAACGTATAATCGTAAATGAACTAATATTGAAATATTAACTGATAAAAGCGTATTTTTTAAATATTACACTCTCTATTTTTTATTTATAATTTATTTTCTACTTTTTTATCACTTAAAATGTTTCATTGTTGCAATTTCACAACCATTTGGCCTATTTTGGCGTGTGTGTATTTCCGCATAATTAAATTCTTTGATGTTGCAACTCGTATACAATTGTATGATGAGTTACAGACAATATTTGGCGATTTGTCACCTGTGACGGACTAACGGAAAAACCCTTAAAATTAATGTATTAATTTACGAGGATTACTCTGACTTTTTTAGATAAGGGCAGATGGTATGCGCCAATATATATATAGATATATACATATATATTGGTTGGATATGTATATGTAAAGTTGAACACTTTTATGTCCGCAGACAGAAATCTGTGGCAACAATTGCAATTTAACTATCGTAGAATTAATTTAGAAATAAGATAAAATGGAGTTGACGCGAGAGCATTATCGAGCTATGATTTTCTATGATTTTAAAGTGGGGCTAAACCAAGAAGAATGTCTTTAACGTCTACAATTAGCATATGGAAATGAAGCTTCCTCTTGTACCACTGTATTCAGATGGTTTACAGAATTTAGATGAGGTAAAAATTCTCTTTTAGATGAAGAACGCACAGGAAGACGATTGTCAGCTCTAGCTGTAGTCTCAGAAAATTTGCCGGCCGCACGACAAATGTTAATCGATGATAATTGCTGTGCCTACCAAATAATACAGAAGGAACTTAACATTGGATCCGCAGTTATACATAAAATTATTCTTGAAGAACTGCGTATGGAAAAATTAGTTTGTCGTTGGGTCCCCCATAATTTAAAAGAACACCAAAAATCGGAGCAATTGAGAATTAGTAAGGAAACTCCAAAATTACTAAATGATGGGCCACCGCATTATTTCTAAAATCATAACTGGTGATGAGACGTACATATCTTTTCTGACGTTCCAACACGTCAAGAAAGTAAAGCACGGGTCTTTGAAGATGATCCCAAACCAGCAATGGAAAAAAGACAACGAGAAATGAAAAATTTTATGAATTTCGTGTTCTTCAGAAGTACAGGTCTGGTCAAACCCATTAAGTTGGAGCGACAGAAGACAGTTACAGCTAAGTGGTATACACCATTAAGTGTCTTCCAGAAATTTTTTAAGAGGTGAATGTTAGGAGACTGATGCTTGATGAAACTGTATGAAGTTGCTGAAGCTGTATGAAGCTGTATGAAGCTGTATGGTTCATTCGACAGGTGCCGAAAGAATGGGTGCAAAATTGTACACATTTCTTTGTAGCGAAAGTGAATCTCATTATATTATGAGATATCGTTGATCTTGATCTGCTAACTTAGCACTTTTCATTGGACTTCATTTAATAGAATTAAAATAAGGCCCCTTTTTATAGTTATTTCTTTAATTTTTCCCGCTAGTGTATATAGTGTAGTAAATATCTTAACTCTTCTATAAAGAGAGTATAAATGTTTAGAAAAATTGAGCTAATAAGAAAAGAAGAAGGTCGTTGGACAACGTCTGGAAATCCAATCTCACTGCCATTCCAAAGATTGTAATGAACTTGAAAGCATGTTATAATGTTATAAGAACTCCCATGTTTACTCCGTATAACACGATTCATTATAATCCCTTGAGTGTATTAAACTACTAAATATATATGTGTAAACAATAATAGAAAACAATAAGATTAGATAAAAGATCTAAATTACAAGTTACTTGATTTTTAGAAATAAAATTAATGATATGCATCTATTTTATATTTCAAAATTTAATATTATATTGTCCGTACAATGCAGAATTTTCGAAATTGATATTTTCTATTTTCCTGGAGGCCAAACAAAAAAAAAGTTCAAAAATATAAAATTAAACCATTTCCAATATTTTATCAAGATTATTTAAAGATTTTCCAATTTTTTCACGTTTAAGGCTTTACTAAATGCAATAAAAAACAAGCAGCTATAAATCAAAGCAACTATAAATTTGTTGAAATGAAAAAGGAGTTTTTCACGTTTAACAATTCTGTCTTGTATCGACGATATCATCAGAACACTAATCAAGGATAGAAAAAGAACCATAAAGTATTATCTATGAAAACTTTTTATCAATAAATTGTTAAAAAAGAAAAACGTCTCTTCCAAACATAAATTCTTTTTGCTATATCCTCTGTGCGAAATAACATGATACATCAATTGGATATCTAAAACAACCAGATTATATCAAGCTTCCAAGGGAGGATAGGCTCACTTATCCCTTAAAATGATTGCCAGAAAACCATGATTTACCGGGAAACTGGATACCTCACCACAAAATAGATCTACCGAAGCTAGAGAATCAAAACAGTTTTCTGGAACTGCGATTCTGTGACAGTTGATATTTCGATGACGCCTGCGACAATTTGATGACAGTGCACGTTATTCTCCCGCCATTCCCTAGGGTAATAAAATGTTCTAGAATTCTGCCCGAAACTTTTCATTGCAGTCATTCTTATAACGATATTATTCCTAATCTTATGTATGGAAATGAGATGGGTGAACGTTAGTCAAGTTTGCCTGATCAAGTTGCCAAAACCTACAAGCTATACCTCCAAGATCTTCGTGGTTACGAAAAAGAAAATACTGTGTAAGTTTATGAGACTGTTTGACACCCAATCCATATAAATAGTTTCTTTAAAGATTTTATATTATATTAAAAGCTGCGTGTTGAAAAAAGTCAATTGTCTGCGCATCAAATTACTGAACTAATTGCAAAGCCTATGATACGAATATATTAAGAAAAAAATTTTAGATTTATAGAAACGCACATATCTAATTTTATAATATTTTATTGTTTGTTTTTTTGCGATAAAAAGAAAATAAAAACATAAACTGTTATAAAAGGCCCAAAATTCACGTACTTCAGTTTTGTAAAGTAAAGTCAAACGCTATGTATATTTTTCACATACATTAAACTCGACATAACACTATTATAGGCAGCTTAATTGCACAATTTGTTCAAAAAGAAATTTGTACAAACGAAATCAAAAGACTATCGCAAGCAAAAATTTATCTGTGATATGAAAAACATCCAAACACAAATAAAATTCAGTGGAGTTTCCCTTGCAGAACAACGTGATACATCAATTTAATATCTGAAATAATAGAACTTCCAGGAGATTGCAGGATTACTCATCACAACAAAACGATCACCAAAAACTATGATTTACCGGGAAACTGGATACTCCGCCACAAAATACATATACCCAAGGCGGAGAACTGAAACTGTTTTCCGGAACTGCGATTCTGTGACAATTGAGATTTCGATGACGCCTGAGACAATTTGATGACAGTGCACGCTATTCCCCCGCTGCTCCCTTGGGTAATAGGATTGTTCTAGAATTCTGGCTGGAAACTTTTTGTAGTAGACAATCCTGTAACGGTATTATTCCCAGCCGTATTGCAGGAAATGAGATGACTAGACGTTGGTCGAGTTTGAGGGATCACGTATATCTTCCAGATCGCCGTGGCTTCGGAAAATAAAATACCGTGTCACATTACTATGTTATTTGTCATCAAAATCTATATACATCTTTTCTGAAAAAAAAATATTGTATTACATTAAAAGGTGAGTATGATAGTAAAAAGAAGTCTGTGGACTTAAGATTATATCGATTATTTACAAAATGGGACATTATACTACTTTTATTCAATTTGAAGAAAGTATTTGATATACTGCATTACCATGACTTATGCAGCTGCTACTTCCGAAGATTGCGTTGTATGCACATGACCAGTCAGCGCATATCTAACTAAGCATGATTTAGCATGGTTAAGCGTTATGTTTGCCATTTAAAAATTACCACTATAGACGCTCACTGGTTGGTTAACTTTTTTGAATCAAATTTAATTTATTCAGGGTAATAGAGGTTTCTTGTTTTGACTGTATAAAACCTTATGCATCTCGAAACGCTTAGACAAATTAAGACAATAATCTAAACATGTTTATAATGCAGTGGCAATACTTCTGTTGAACAGTTTAAAATTATCTTAAATTTTGTATTCAAAATATTAAAATCTATATTTAATGTTTAACCATGTCTGCAGTGAAGTGTGTATCTGAAATTATGGTCAGAACTGTAAAGCTAGTGATAATATATGTCAATACAAGCATTTTAGTTTAGGAAAGATGGGTCGCAATTAGCGTTTCCAGGTGTCCCAGGTGTTCCGATTTGCAGGGCTTTCAAACCCGTCCCGTGGAACCACTACACAAACCTCCAAAAGTCCCGATTTTTCATGATGCAGAAATTCTTTTAAATTTCTCTTGTTAACATGCTATTCGTCAGTCTGCATCTAGTGGAACTTAATACAGTAAAACCTGTGAAGACAGAACCTGCCTATGACGGAAAATTTTTATGGTCATGCATAAAAGAATACCGTACAATTCATCTGCCAAGAAGGAAAACTGCCCAAAGCGGAATATTTTTCCGTTTCCTAGCAATTTTGTTTTTACATATTTTAATGTACTTTGTTCTATAAATTCCATGAAAACGTTACCTGTTTATAAAGGAATTTTAACTTAAACGTAAAAATTTAGTAGTTCCAATAAGATGGAATACCATACAATATTGTATAACAGCTCAACCGAAAACATTTCCAAAACAGAATTGTTTAGGTTCTTAGCGATTCCGCTTTCATAGATTTCATTGTACTGCATGACCAGTCTTAAAAAATTGACCTTGGCAAGCTGCCAAGGAAATAGACTATTCCAAAGGCAAGGAAGCATTGGATTTGGAGGAGAAGTTCAGGTTTCGCTTAACCCCTCTAACCGCATGATATTCCTTCACTGGCTGTCCTTTTACTATTATGGATGAAACCATCGGAATACTATTCATCATCCATAAAAGCAAAACTAGAGGAGACTCCCTTTCATTATCTACTTCCCTATTATCAAGAATAGACTCGTCCTACACAGACCCGTTACTCACGTGACCAGTCTTTAAAGATTGTCTCAACAGTACAAGATTATTGTGTTTTTTATTTTAATTTATCTATACAAGAAGAAAGTTATTGGATTCGTGAAAATTTTTGACTTCCGGTTTCCGACGGATCTATACATTTTAGAAGGTCTTGAACACGATTTGACTGTTTTTAGAAAATGTCTGTCTGTCTGTGTGTCTGTATGTGACACAAATTTTGTGGGCGCTCTATCTCAAGAACTAAAGACGGAATCTAATAAAACTTTGTATTGAGTTACACAAACATATAAATTGGTGCAAATTAGCTTTTGCTGTAAATCGACCAACAGGTGGCGCTGCTATGCTGCATTTTTCGCAATTTCCTCAATATCTCTATGTCAAGAAATAATGCACGGATTTTCCTCCAACTTCAGATTCAGTTAGATGTCGACATAAGTTGTTGCTGATTAGCTTTTGGTGTAAATCTCTCAACAATTGGTTGCTATGCTGCATTTTTCAGGATTTACACGATTTTAACAATTGTCATATCTTAAGAACTAATGCACGGAATTTAATAAAACTTTAGATTCAGTTAGACCTTGATATAAATTGGTACTGATTTGTGTTTGGTGTATATAAACCAACAGGTGGCGTTGCTATGCTGCATTTTTTAGGATTTATACGATTTTAGTTATAATCATATCTCAAGAATTAATGCACGGAATTTCATCAAACTTTATATTCTATTAGACCTTGACATAAGTTGGTGCTTATTAGGTTTTCGTGTAAATCATACAATCATATAATCGCTGCTATGCTGCATTTTTGGATTTTAAAATGCATAATTCAAAAAATTATGCTTTTTGAAGTATTGACACGTATGAGGTAGAAGAAAGTTTTGAGATTGGAACATCCAACTAGTTTAGTTCAGTAAAATCTACTAATACGAAATCTGAAGCAATCGAATAAAGATTCGGCTTTAGATGGGTTGCCGTCTTAGTATGTATAATTGTATGTTTTTTTCTTCTGCAAGAACCATTAACTTTTTATATTTAAGACAAGACTCCGTTTTCACATGATTTACTGTATTTTGTATGTTCCGATTTAAGAGACGCTGTCCCGCTTTTTTTTTTTTGTCCCCCTGTCCCGCTTTCTGCGACAGTGGTAACACTTGGTCACAATCCACTTCTACAGTAATAATAGAAGGTAATCTCTAACGCAGCGAGCGGAACCATTTTCATCCGCATAATTTTAAAAATGACGATATTTTAGAGAAATTTTCAACGGAATAACTTTGTTTTTTGTGAAATGGTGATAAAATCACAAAAAGTGTTTGAAATGGACAACATTCGTGTACATTTAAACAACACTGAACTAGACGCTTCAAAATTCTAGAGGTAGCTGAAATGCATATGTTGTCATGGATAGAATTACGTTGCAATCTCAGCGCTTTCTTTCATGTGGTGATATTTCAGAGAAAGCAAAATTGTTCTGTTGCAGATTTCTCTAATATATCATTATTACAGTTACAGTTATAAACGAAAATCCTGGTTCAGCTGGGTGTGACACACCCTGTATTTTTGATTGATTTAAGTGGATTGCCAGTCTGGTTTCCTACACAATAAACTTTTGCTGTATCACCCATTACAAATCTGACCGTCATTTCAGATACACCCACTATAATAAAAATATTCTTCGCTGGGTAAAGAAGTTGGAAATTGTACGTCAAACATGACAAATGAGGTGCGTTCGTACTGTAGCTAGTTTTATAAATATTTAGATCTTGGTGCAATAGCTGTTGCACTCTTATGCAAAAATGCATGAATACAAAATTTATTTTATGTGCAGATTTTCATATTATAGATATTAAATTTTATTTTATGAAATTAAGTTTCAATACACTTTTACAAACAATTAATTACAATTCTGTTATATTAAAACTATACTATACGCAAATATCCAACACAAGGCAATGTAAATAAAAGTCATCGTTATTATTTCATTGAAAAAATGAATTATATCTTCTGTTATTATGATATGATTACTTTCCTGCTTAATAAAATAAGTATATTTTAAGTTGGCAACATTTTATCTTTAGTTGGCAATTACTGAAAATTCCAATTGGAAACTTAAGCCTAGCTCTGAAAATTTCAGAACTTGAAATCCATACTTAGACTCTTTTTCCATTTAATATCTATTTCTTCGGAAACATCTATCCAAAAAACTGATTATATGATTGCTATAATTAAACAATTTTAGTATAAAAATTCGGTTTTCAAAATTCAGTAATACGGAAATAATATGACTCTATTTTAAATAGGACTTAATCACCATGGCAACCTAGAATCATTACCTATCACGTGATATCATTCAATTAATTCCGTATGATAGGATTTAATAGAATGAAGAAAACTTTTATTAATATCTTTTTAAGTTTTGATTCGATTTTCATAAAATTTGAAATGACTCGACAAAATTCTGCAACGATTATATATATTAAATTTCAAACCATTCGGTTGGGTAGTTTTTGCACTGTTATATGCGGATGGACGGACAGACGGAGGGACCAGAGACGACTATAGGTGCTACGTATTTTTATAAATACAAAAGCACCTAATAAGAGAGAGAGAAAGGACTGTGCTTTTCATATTTCTCCGTATAATTCTTATAAGGTTCTAAATAAACATTAAATATTTCACATTGCTCCTTATTTTGAGAAATTTCGATATTTTTACTCATAAAGAATATTTTGGAACATTTTGAAGTCACGGTTAGGAGATAATTCAAATATATGACTGCCATTATCTACCTTCTTTTTTCGCCTAATGAATGGCTGTTTAGATATTTTACGAATTTCGTTCGCCATTAACAGGGATTTATTAGCCATAGAAAAGGATTTAGAGAAGAAAAAGGCGACATGCTGCAGGAATTGATTGTATTATGATGCAAATTATATTTTTTGGACTCAGTTTAATGAGAAAGAAGCGATACGTGACTTTAAAAATCGATACAAAGATAACTGGAAATGCATAATAACTCTCACTTCTAGCAATGAATATAAATGAACTAATTTTCTACGTGATGTGATAAGTCTTAATTAAGAAGTCTGTAGAAGACAGTATTTTTTAATTTTGGCTTGAAAACTATTTTTTAAATTGATATTGTAAGAGTGGTAGAGTCTGTTTCACTTTATAGCGTAGGCGTGCAACAACTCTTAACAAAATAATTGCTTATTTAAAGTCTATTTTTAAAAATAGGAGAAAAGATAGTCCATAAAAATGTGTAATTAGTAAAAATAAATTGTTTTTTAAAGTGCGTTTTTTCTTGTAATTACAAAGTAAGTAAAATTATAAAGTCATTTTTTTTAAATGTAGGGTTCCTAAAATAGGGAATAACATGAGATGTTTGAAGATAGTGAAGGTTGGAATGTTAAAAAAAGGTATAGAAATCACACCAACAATTATGATTTTAGAAATAATGCGAGGCACACCATCATTAAATAATTTTAGGACTTTTTTTTACTAATTCTGACACGCTCCTCTTTTTGATGTTCTGTTAAATTATGGGAGATTTTTTCATAGGAAGTTCTTCATGAATAATTTTATGTATAGTTACGGTTCCAATGTTAAGTTCCTGCTTGCACTGATACTCTTAAGCAAAAGTTGAGTTTCCGGGGCGGTTATCCCTTGTATATTTGATAAGTACAGCGATTATCATCGATTAACATTTTTCGTATACGGCCAACACATTTTCTGGGACTACATCTGACAAAGGTCTTCCTGTGCGTTTTCATTCAGGCAAGAATTATGTCAAAGAGATTGTAATTTTATATACATATCACAACATTCACAGCCTCAGCGGTCCCCCAGTTGAAATTACGATAACCAAAAAAAAAAAAAAAAAAAAAAAGGACCACCTTAATATATATATGTAGAGAGAGAGGCGGGAGAAGGTCCAAATTCCGGCTAGTAGGTGTTCTGTGAACTGAGCCAATCACAGCGGAGCGGCGATAGGCAGAGTTTGTATCTAAAATAGACACAAAAAAAAGGACGAGCAGAACGTCGCTGAAATCTGTCTCATTTATACAATAAGAGTAAAAGTGTTGACATGACAAAATTTCAGATATCAAGAGTTTTTCAGGTATGTGTTTCTCATTTTTGAAAATATATTGATCATATATTGGCATGAATTGATGATTAAATGATTTTTTAGACATATTTATCTCTCGTTACCTCATACGTTATTCGTATTTTACTATATGAATGAGTGATCCCGGTTTTAACATAAACTTAGCAGTGGTCCAAATACCGGCCACCAAGAGTAAGTCCAAATACCGGCCACCAACAGTAAGTCCAAATACCAGCCACTATAAGAGTAAGTCTAACTATCGGCTAGCCGGTATTTGGATCTCTCTGTGATTGCTCCGCGTGATGGGGAGGAAAATAAATTAATTTATGGGATCACGGATTCTGTATTACTTTGTTGCGTCATTTGACTTTGTACGAGAAAGACAGGCTAGCGCGGTGCATTCCACTTATCATTTTTTACAGACAGCTAGAGTGACGTAACGCTCTTTTCGTACACTTGCATTGGTGCATTCGAGCATCACGTGACTCCGGCGGTCTGTAAAGAAAGAGACACGTATAGCACCGCGGTAGCCTTTCTTTTTCGTTAGCCTCGACTTTGTAGGACACACCAAAATCGTTCGCAATAAATGGGAAGAGAAAAAAAGGACGGAGAAAAAACTAAAAAAATACAGGCGAAAGGGGCAGAAATTGGAATTTAAAAAGGTGAAAAAAAGGAAGATAAGTAGGTGGGAAAAGAGAGTTTTGCCTCATGAGGCGGTGCTGCGGTGCTAAATGAGGCGGTGCTGCGGTCCGGCGGCGGTACTAAATTGTTGTAAAAGACTACGATGATAAAATTCAAACTTAAAATCGAGGGTGGGGCGAAAGGGTGTGCTATAGGAGAGGGGGTTTTAGGAGGGGGCAGCATGTTATAGTAGGGGGGGGTATTTTTTTTAAGGGGGGGCTTAATTTTAAAAAATTTAAAATTGTCTTATATTACCAGGTATCGGCTATGGTAGAGTACGACTACTATCCCCTTGCCCCCCCCCTACCCCATGCCCCCCCCTACCCCATGCCCCCCCCCCCCCCAATTTTTTTTTTTTTTTTTTTTTTTTTTAAATTTTAGGAGAGATAAAGTTTAAAGTGGTGTCGCCCTCTATCGGTAAGTATGAAAATTATGGAATTTAAAATGACTGCTTCTGAATTTTAAGTTATAGCATAGTATAAAATAAAATATTCTAAAGTATCTAACCATACTGCTTACAATGGAAATTTAAGTTATAGTATGGTGTAAAATAAAGTAACTTACCACTGCTTACAATGGAAATATATAGTTATAGAATAGCACTTAATAAATAATTTTAAAATGTGTTACCATAGTGTTCGCAAAGGAATATGAAATATAAATTTAAGTTCTAACATAACGCTAAATAAATAATTTTAAAGTTTCTTAGCAAACTGCTTACAATGAAAATATTTAGTTAAAGCATAGCACTTAATAAATATTTTAAAGTTTCTTACCAAACTGCTTACAATGGAAATATTTAGTTATAGCGTAGGCACTTAATAAAAATTTTAAAGTGACACATGTAAATAATTATAGTTATAAACCGACATATAGGCAGATAGGCAGGCACACAGACAACCAGGCAGGCAGGTAGGCAGACAGACAGACACACAGTGAACTATTTGTTACGTATACAAGCATGCATATACGAAGTGAACTAATTGTAATAAAATACAAGACGTGCCTACGTTTTAAAACATTTTTTTTTCTTCACAGAAATTAAGAAAATATTAAATTTCGACTACAACTTTCACTTTGAAATAGCGTACTCCCTTATTAAAAATTATTAGCTTTTAACAAACATGTAAATGAAGCGGGGTTCGAACCTCGAACTTGACAAAATGATCTCATGATGTGTTGATTTGCAGTAGGTTTAAACGAACACACCATGAGACCATGTTTATTAGACGCGATTTAAGATATATAAGAAAAGGTGTCACGTGACTGAACATATTGGATTATTACTATACAGTACTAATGATATTATAAATTTTGTAAAATAATTTAAGCTTTACGATAAACTTTAATGTTTAAACTTAGAAACACATTGGAATGTATTTATAACATATAAAATAACCTTATAAAAGGTTGGTTGGTTTGTTGGTTTTATAAATTTGCAAAGCAAAGCGTATCTTACCAATTTGCATACAAGAGATTTTGTAACATAAATTATATAATACAGCAAATTTTAACTTACCAAGTGAGGTTTAAGGATACTGTAGTAGAATTTTTAATTGTATACTTTAAAAAAGAAAGTTTAACTTACCATTATGTTTATGCTCGGATTCGAACTGTTAACCTTTTGGCTAGCTTTCCAATGCGCTCCCAATTACGCTACGATGGCTCCGTACAATTAATATAAATAATGAAACCTAACACAATGTTACTTTTTTTCCTAAGATTTTCAAGTTAATAAAACAGGATATGACGACATTTATAGAATAACATCCTGTTTTACAACGATAAGAATAGCAATATAAGAAGCTTGTACACCATAATGAATTTACTGTTTAAAGTTTTGACTTAAACGATTATTCTTCTAATTACTTAAAACCTTGCTGTATATTTGCTTGATCACCTATCTGCTTTTTGGATACTTCTAAACCTGAAAATGACTACTTCGCTTAACACATCTTACTATGAAATTTCAGAAATCAGCGAATTTAGTAGAATATTTCAGTATTTTGACGTTTTTACCCCATACCATTGGGACTTAGGGGAGGATACGATTGTCGAAGTGCAAATGAATAAGGACTGTGAGTTAAACGTTCACATTCAAAAATATAAAGAATTTGAGAATAGTGGTAAAATGTACCCTACAAATGAAGGAATTACAATATCGTGCGCAACCTTTGATAAATTTGAAACGAGAATGACAAAATTTAATTTTGACTCTGCAGAAAAAGAAACATTCGTATCTAACAACGACTTACTAACGATTTATGTGGATAAGGAATCATGCATACTGCAAAAACTATTGAAACCTGATTGTTTACTACTTACAAAAGAACAATTTCTCAAACTAGAGAAAAACTGTATTGAAATTAGCGAATGTCTTATTCAAACTTTTTTAACAAAACTTTTACCTGTTTATGTTTTAAAAAACGTAAAAATATGTAAATGTTCTCACTTTACAGAGGAAGAGGCGATGGACTATTTTTTAGAATGCTTCGATCATGAATTAGAGAGATCAGTATATCGCACGTTTGACTGTTATTTATGTTCAATCGGCCAACCAGTTGAAATGGATCATGAATGTATGAGATATAATTTAAGAAAACAGTTTAACTGGTGCGCAGACAGCGCTTTGTTAAATTTCAACATTAAGGAATTTGTAAAAAAACCTGTTAGAGAAATGTACATGTAATTATACTTATTTATTTTTTGAATCTATGAATGTAGACTTTTATAATAAGCATTTGAGCATTGTATTTATAAATTAACATAATTATTTAATAAATATTTGTTTAGTTTTTCATCATGTGTCTGTTTTTTATTTATGTATAAGGAATAAATAAGTTTAGTTTTCGGAAAGTTTTACAATTTTTATTCAGAAAATGTAGAAACTTGTTTTATTTTTCTACAAAAATTAAGGATTTTATACTATTTCATTAAACATGTGTACCATTATTATAATATAACTTACATATTGTATGCAAAATACTACCCTTTACTTGATAAATTATTTAAGATTTTAAACCAAAACTGAGCGAATATTATAAAGATTATCGAGTTTGAAAATAGATCTGTTGTCTACCAGAGCAAAAACAGGAAACTACTTATTTGCGGATAACATCCCTGTTTTCTTACTGATAACGATTCTTCTTGTATAGTTTAAGGTATAAAAATTATTTCATTTACTTAATTAGCAATACCATATAATGAACGAGTATATTCACACATTTAAATTTGCATTTTAAGCCACGATGAATACATAATAAAACATTACTTGTATACTTTTACATAAAAATTGAAAATACATTTATACTTAACGAAATCACCCACTGTATAATAAAAGATACTTTGCTAAATTACTTATGTTTAGCATACAGACTAATTTCTGTATACGATATATAACACGTGACGCTATTTTTAATTATTTTAAGCATGCGCGCCCTCTACAATTAAATAAATATTCATGAAAAGTTTTATTTGAAATAATATTCATACTGTTTCTGTCCCGTTAAGACGTTCTAATTTTTTCTCCGTTTAAGTGATCTGCGATTTTAATTGATTTAAATTAAATAAGTACAATGCAAGACATGGTGTTAGACGAACCAACCAAGATAAGAAAAGCCTTGACATCGGAGTTTAAGGAGCAAATAGACTGTACTATTTTAATGAAACCTGTTTTGAATAAGGAACCGATGGCCTCTTCATCAGATCAAGTGGATCAAAAGTTACCTTTTACATGTGATACATGTAAAAAAGTATTTACTAAAAAATATATGTTATTAAGACATATGAACTTACATTTAGAAAAAAAACCCTCTAAGTGTGATAATCTGTTTACTACAAAGAGCGTTTTACAGGGTGATATGCTAATTAATCCCAAGACATCTGCCACATATAAATGTGAGAAATGCAGTAAGACTTTCTCACGAAAAAATGTGTTAGTTAGACACATGAAATTTCACTTAGAAAAGAAACCTTTTAATTGTAAAATGTGTTCGAAATCATTTGTGCAGAAAAGCGACTTACAAAAGCATAACTTAGTACATTCTAAACAAGGCGTTATGCATAAATGTAATGATTGTGATAAAAAGTTTTTACGGGAAAAAAATTTAATAAATCATACTATGATTCATAACACCCCTCAGCAAAAGCAAAGGAATATTGAACCGTTTACCAGACACTATAAATGTGTCGATTGTTCTGAAATATTTAATCACAGATTTGACTTAGTGAAGCATAGAAAAATTCATCTCTCGCCCAAAGAACATATATCTGAACAGCGTACTGAACTTTTAAACCATTTACAGAATTTATTACTACGTATAGACACTTTACAAAATGCTATAAAAAATGAAACTATTCCTTTTTGAAATATTGACTTTACCAATTTATTTGAACTATACAACTTCTTGTATATACTAATGTATGTGTTTAAATAATTAAATAAATAATAGATAAGTGAAAAAGCTTTTGTGTTTTATTTTTCAATATGATTATATTATATCACTATTATGTGAATGAATGGACTTGTAAATTTAAACCCTATGTATAAAAATAAATTTCTTGCACTTTTACAAGAAGTAAAAATTTAATACAAGTTACTTAAATTATATATTTTAATTTTTTTAATATATTATTGATTCACATATGATAGTTAAATTAATATGCTATTAAACATAGAATTTTGTATAATCTATATTATTAATTTTCTTTAACACATATTACTTTTTTACAATAAATCGATTTAACTAATTATACATTTGTGTAATTAAACAAACTTATTTTACTAAATATACGTATCGATAATTAATTTTTATTATTTACATACACATGATTATACTTTTTATCGTACGCGATTAACTATTTATACATTTAATAAGCGTTGCCATACCCGCTTTTATAAATAATTAGATATTATAAAGCATACGGATTTCACATAAACAAGCAATATACATTTTCGTTAAATGAACAACTTGAATCTTTAATCTATAACGTCATATTTACTTTTAAACTTGCTTTTAACTGTAACCATCACTCTTTTTTAACCTATGTTACTAACTGTTTAGATATAATATAATCAGTTTACTGTTGACTTTTGTCGTGACTGAACCTTTTACTGTTTGTTATTTAAAAATGGCTTGTGAATTAGATGGGATTAAACGGTCGTGTGAAGAAATGGCTTCTTCAACAAAGTTTCAACGTTTAGATAAACCTATGGAAAATTCTGATTTTTATAATAATGAATTTTTACCCAAATCTAATATACAGGAGAACTATGAAACACTATCACCTACCATGGACTTGTATGCAGCAGAGCCTAAGATTACCAAGGATTCTACAACACCAATATTTACTAACTGTGATAATGACGAAACGTCTTTCCCCGACACCTGTTGTGAGTCTACCTCTGCTAAAAGCTTTTTGGATACAATGTTTAAGGATCTAGATTTTAAAAATTTGGAAACATATCTTACCTCACAGCCTACAAGTGGTTTAATTTCTTCAAATGAACCATCAACTAGCATTACACATAGTAGTGAACAATTATATAACATATCCCCTCTCATCGCATGTGTGAATAACATTTCCAAAACCAAACATGGTAAATCTCGCATTTTTGTCATGTTTCGGATTAAACTTGCTGATTTTATATTTTTAACTTTAAAACGACATTATAAACAGTTTTATGTGCATATTGAAGAGATCAAACACAATGTATTTACAAATGAAGAAATTTCATCAACAAATAGAATTTTTATGGATATTTCAACATGGTATGAATTCCAATATAAAATTTTTGGATTTAATTTAAAATATAAAAGTTCATCGTTTATTGCTAACAATACAGTATTAGTGTTAAATTATAATAATTCTATTATGCAAATAAAAAATTTAAAGAATTATACACATTGTGTTTTAAACGATTTTCAGTTAGAAAATTTAAAAGAAAAAGCTATTGATTTTAATAGCAATCTTATTAAACACTTGTATACAGTTCATCTACCGCAGTTAATTAAGCAAAAATGCACACTCGTTAATTTACCTTCTGAAATAGAGCGTGTTTTACTAACGAAACTTATCTCTTCTATTGAGGATAATGTACTGACAATATTAAACCAAATTTATGAATGTGTAGGATGTATATTTAGACACCAATCCCAAAGTCTACATACATGTTTCACCTTTAATAAACGTGAAAGATTTAACCACTTAGGGGATATGATTTTAATGCTTGTAAATTTTGATTATGTTATTTCAAGGTTTTTAAACGGAGTTGAATGTATCAGTGAAAACTTTTTACGCAACATTAATGTGGAATTTATTCGAAATGTATTATTTAAGTCCTGAAAATAAAATATTTTGCTTTAAATCTGTGTGTTTATTTAAACAAAATGTGTGTGTGTTTATTAATATTGTTTAACTTGCAATTTAAGATTAATGATTTCTCTTATATGTTTATAACAGAAACATGATAACATAGTAGGATTGGTGTCTAAATATACATCCTACACATTCATAAATTTGGTTTAATATTGTCAGTACATTATCCTCAATAGAAGAGATAAGTTTCGTTAGTAAAACACGCTCGATTTCAGAAGGTAAATTAACGAGTGTGCATTTTTGCTTAATTAACTGCGGTAGATGAACTGTATACAAGTGTTTAATAAGATTGCTATTAAAATCAATAGCTTTTTCTTTTAAATTTTCTAACTGAAAATCGTTTAAAACACAATGTGTATAATTCTTTAAATTTTTTATTTGCATAATAGAATTATTATAATTTAACACTAATACTGTATTGTTAGCAATAAACGATGAACTTTTATATTTTAAATTAAATCCAAAAATTTTATATTGGAATTCATACCATGTTGAAATATCCATAAAAATTCTATTTGTTGATGAAATTTCTTCATTTGTAAATACATTGTGTTTGATCTCTTCAATATGCACATAAAACTGTTTATAATGTCGTTTTAAAGTTAAAAATATAAAATCAGCAAGTTTAATCCGAAACATGACAAAAATGCGAGATTTACCATGTTTGGTTTTGGAAATGTTATTCACACATGCGATGAGAGGGGATATGTTATATAATTGTTCACTACTATGTGTAATGCTAGTTGATGGTTCATTTGAAGAAATTAAACCACTTGTAGGCTGTGAGGTAAGATATGTTTCCAAATTTTTAAAATCTAGATCCTTAAACATTGTATCCAAAAAGCTTTTAGCAGAGGTAGACTCACAACAGGTGTCGGGGAAAGACGTTTCGTCATTATCACAGTTAGTAAATATTGGTGTTGTAGAATCCTTGGTAATCTTAGGCTCTGCTGCATACAAGTCCATGGTAGGTGATAGTGTTTCATAGTTCTCCTGTATATTAGATTTGGGTAAAAATTCATTATTATAAAAATCAGAATTTTCCATAGGTTTATCTAAACGTTGAAACTTTGTTGAAGAAGCCATTTCTTCACACGACCGTTTAATCCCATCTAATTCACAAGCCATTTTTAAATAACAAACAGTAAAAGGTTCAGTCACGACAAAAGTCAACAGTAAACTGATTATATTATATCTAAACAGTTAGTAACATAGGTTAAAAAAGAGTGATGGTTACAGTTAAAAGCAAGTTTAAAAGTAAATATGACGTTATAGATTAAAGATTCAAGTTGTTCATTTAACGAAAATGTATATTGCTTGTTTATGTGAAATCCGTATGCTTTATAATATCTAATTATTTATAAAAGCGGGTATGGCAACGCTTATTAAATGTATAAATAGTTAATCGCGTACGATAAAAAGTATAATCATGTGTATGTAAATAATAAAAATTAATTATCGATACGTATATTTAGTAAAATAAGTTTGTTTAATTACACAAATGTATAATTAGTTAAATCGATTTATTGTAAAAAAGTAATATGTGTTAAAGAAAATTAATAATATAGATTATACAAAATTCTATGTTTAATAGCATATTAATTTAACTATCATATGTGAATCAATAATATATTAAAAAAATTAAAATATATAATTTAAGTAACTTGTATTAAATTTTTACTTCTTGTAAAAGTGCAAGAAATTTATTTTTATACATAGGGTTTAAATTTACAAGTCCATTCATTCACATAATAGTGATATAATATAATCATATTGAAAAATAAAACACAAAAGCTTTTTCACTTATCTATTATTTATTTAATTATTTAAACACATACATTAGTATATACAAGAAGTTGTATAGTTCAAATAAATTGGTAAAGTCAATATTTCAAAAAGGAATAGTTTCATTTTTTATAGCATTTTGTAAAGTGTCTATACGTAGTAATAAATTCTGTAAATGGTTTAAAAGTTCAGTACGCTGTTCAGATATATGTTCTTTGGGCGAGAGATGAATTTTTCTATGCTTCACTAAGTCCAATCTGTGATTAAATATTTCAGAACAATCGACACATTTATAGTGTCTGGTAAACGGTTCAATATTCCTTTGCTTTTGCTGAGGGGTGTTATGAATCATAGTATGATTTATTAAATTTTTTTCCCGTAAAAACTTTTTATCACAATCATTACATTTATGCATAACGCCTTGTTTAGAATGTACTAAGTTATGCTTTTGTAAGTCGCTTTTCTGCACAAATGATTTCGAACACATTTTACAATTAAAAGGTTTCTTTTCTAAGTGAAATTTCATGTGTCTAACTAACACATTTTTTCGTGAGAAAGTCTTACTGCATTTCTCACATTTATATGTGGCAGATGTCTTGGGATTAATTAGCATATCACCCTGTAAAACGCTCTTTGTAGTAAACAGATTATCACACTTAGAGGGTTTTTTTTCTAAATGTAAGTTCATATGTCTTAATAACATATATTTTTTAGTAAATACTTTTTTACATGTATCACATGTAAAAGGTAACTTTTGATCGACTTGATCTGATGAAGAGGCCATCGGTTCCTTATTCAAAACAGGTTTCATTAAAATAGTACAGTCTATTTGCTCCTTAAACTCCGATGTCAAGGCTTTTCTTATCTTGGTTGGTTCGTCTAACACCATGTCTTGCATTGTACTTATTTAATTTAAATCAATTAAAATCGCGGATCACTTAAACGGAGAAAAAATTAGAACGTCTTAACGGGACAGAAACAGTATGAATATTATTTCAAATAAAACTTTTCATGAATATTTATTTAATTGTAGAGGGCGCGCATGCTTAAAATAATTAAAAATAGCGTCACGTGTTATATATCGTATACAGAAATTAGTCTGTATGTTAAACATAAGTAATTTAGCAAAGTATCTTTTATTATACAGTGGGTGATTTCGTTAAGTATAAATGTATTTTCAATTTTTATGTAAAAGTATACAAGTAATGTTTTATTATGTATTCATCGTGGCTTAAAATGCAAATTTAAATGTGTGAATATACTCGTTCATTATATGGTATTGCTAATTAAGTAAATGAAATAATTTTTATACCTTAAACTATACAAGAAGTATCGTTATCAGTAAGAAAACAGGGATGTTATCCGCAAATAAGTAGTTTCCTGTTTTTGCTCTGGTAGACAACAGATCTATTTTCAAACTCGATAATCTTTATAATATTCGCTCAGTTTTGGTTTAAAATCTTAAATAATTTATCAAGTAAAGGGTAGTATTTTGCATACAATATGTAAGTTATATTATAATAATGGTACACATGTTTAATGAAATAGTATAAAATCCTTAATTTTTGTAGAAAAATAAAACAAGTTTCTACATTTTCTGAATAAAAATTGTAAAACTTTCCGAAAACTAAACTTATTTATTCCTTATACATAAATAAAAAACAGACACATGATGAAAAACTAAACAAATATTTATTAAATAATTATGTTAATTTATAAATACAATGCTCAAATGCTTATTATAAAAGTCTACATTCATAGATTCAAAAAATAAATAAGTATAATTACATGTACATTTCTCTAACAGGTTTTTCACAAATTCCTTAATGTTGAAATTTAACAAAGCGCTGTCTGCGCACCAGTTAAACTGTTTTCTTAAATTATATCTCATACATTCATGATCCATTTCAACTGGTTGGCCGATTGAACATAAATAACAGTCAAACGTGCGATATACTGATCTCTCTAATTCATGATCGAAGCATTCTAAAAAATAGTCCATCGCCTCTTCCTCTGTAAAGTGAGAACATTTACATATTTTTACGTTTTTTAAAACATAAACAGGTAAAAGTTTTGTTAAAAAAGTTTGAATAAGACATTCGCTAATTTCAATACAGTTTTTCTCTAGTTTGAGAAATTGTTCTTTTGTAAGTAGAAACAATCAGGTTTCAATAGTTTTTGCAGTATGCATGATTCCTTATCCACATAAATCGTTAGTAAGTCGTTGTTAGATACGAATGTTTCTTTTTCTGCAGAGTCAAAATTAAATTTTGTCATTCTCGTTTCAAATTTATCAAAGGTTGCGCACGATATTGTAATTCCTTCATTTGTAGGGTACATTTTACCACTATTCTCAAATTCTTTATATTTTTGAATGTGAACGTTTAACTCACAGTCCTTATTCATTTGCACTTCGACAATCGTATCCTCCCCTAAGTCCCAATGGTATGGGGTAAAAACGTCAAAATACTGAAATATTCTACTAAATTCGCTGATTTCTGAAATTTCATAGTAAGATGTGTTAAGCGAAGTAGTCATTTTCAGGTTTAGAAGTATCCAAAAAGCAGATAGGTGATCAAGCAAATATACAGCAAGGTTTTAAGTAAGTAGAAGAATAATCGTTTAAGTCAAAACTTTAAACAGTAAATTCATTATGGTGTACAAGCTTCTTATATTGCTATTCTTATCGTTGTAAAACAGGATGTTATTCTATAAATGTCGTCATATCCTGTTTTATTAACTTGAAAATCTTAGGAAAAAAAGTAACATTGTGTTAGGTTTCATTATTTATATTAATTGTACGGAGCCATCGTAGCGTAATTGGGAGCGCATTGGAAAGCTAGCCAAAAGGTTGACAGTTCGAATCCGAGCATAAACATAATGGTAAAACTATCCTGCGCCGCCAGGCGCCCTCGGGGGTAGCCCGCGGCACGCTTTCGACCATCGCGCCCAAGTCTCTGAAGGACTTTTAATGCACCAGGACTTTGTCTCGTCCGGCGCTGCGACCGGTCTTGGGCCGCCCCTCTGCGAACCCTAGACCATTTTACCAGGTATCGACCCCATAGGTCGCTGCGGCAGTAACCCTGCTCTGGGGAAACTTCCGCGTGGAACGTACACCTGATGAGTCGCCGAAGAACCCCCGACGGCCTCGTTCACGAAACCCCACAGGGGGAAACGGTCCCTCGGTCATATGTCGAGTTCCTCCGACGGCTCTTGCTTTCCCACGGCTTCCGATCATAGACATGCATGGATGGGCAAGCTACTGGGCTCGTTGGCCGTGAGGTTCACATGTCATGCACTTTAAAAAGGAGCAGAAGAGGCCTCTCTCCGACCCAGAACCACGAGGAAATTCGGTTCTTTCCCATAGACGGGATTCGGATAGGTTGTCCCTACGCAGTCTGGCGCGAGGTTGAACCCGACTAGGCAGAACTAGCCGGTAACTCAGCGACAACTCCAGAACTACGAGATCATCCACATATAATATCACTCAAAAAACGGAAGAATCCTAAGACACCGCTATCGGACTCTAGAGGTTGCGGAAACTTCCTCTAAGCGCGCCAAAGAGACGGGCCCGATCGAGATTAGTAGCGAGAAAATTAGTAGGCGTGCCACTAGTCCGCCCGCCAGGTGTGGAAATTCCTGGCTGCACGAGAGACGTGCTCGGACTGGGTTTCGGACCTAGGTCTCGAGTTTCAGCTGATCGATGCCGCGTTAGTCGGCAGCCTCCGGTCCGGTTCCCCGTAATCACATAGCAGGAAGAGGGTGGTCCTTTCCTCGAAGAGAACGTTCGCGTCCCTGGCGCCTCTGGCCGGTCGCCTTCGGATAGTGACCGTCTCCTCGATTCAGGCACTCCCTGCGGTGACCATTGAGGGCGACTCACAACTCTCCAGCTGCAGTGGATTTCGTGAGGTCCTCTTCCACGAGTATGGGGGTTCGTGTTGGGACTATTTCACCTCTGCCTCCGTCTCGTCGCAGATAGTTGCTGCATGCCGTATCTCCCGACGATCGGTGTACAACAGAGTCATCACGATTTCGTGCTCTACAGAGATCGATCGTGCTTCCGTCAGTTCCTTTGTCAAGTTTTGGAGGGATCCGGCTGGCATTTGCTAGCCTTTGCCCAAGATCCACGTGAACCTTGGGATTGGCCTACGGAGTCGTCTGCCTGCCACCTACGGAAAATTTCCGATCATAGGCTGTGCTCGCGTCGCAGAGAACCTGCGCTTGCGAGGAGGAGACCCACGAGCCCACAACCCAAAATGGGCGAACCACAATGGGCCATAGCGTGGCATCTCCGGCCCTGCGGAGACTCCTTTCCCACTGGCGGACCACGATGAGGAACCCAGACCAGTCACCTCCTGTCCCCGTCGTGTCGACGAACACTCCGTATGAAACGGTGTGTCCGCGCAATGCTCCGCTCCCGGTCACCTCCTCCACCAAAGGAGTCGGGTCGGGACCACGGAGAGGGACCCGCCAGTAAACATAATGGTAAGTTAAACTTTCTTTTTTAAAGTATACAATTAAAAATTCTACTACAGTATCCTTAAACCTCACTTGGTAAGTTAAAATTTGCTGTATTATATAATTTATGTTACAAAATCTCTTGTATGCAAATTGGTAAGATACGCTTTGCTTTGCAAATTTATAAAACCAACAAACCAACCAACCTTTTATAAGGTTATTTTATATGTTATAAATACATTCCAATGTGTTTGTAAGTTTAAACATTAAAGTTTATCGTAAAGCTTAAATTATTTTACAAAATTTATAATATCATTAGTACTGTATAGTAATAATCCAATATGTTCAGTCACGTGACACCTTTTCTTATATATCTTAAATCGCGTCTAATAAACATGGTCTCATGGTGTGTTCGTTTAAACCTACTGCAAATCAACACATCATGAGATCATTTTGTCAAGTTCGAGGTTCGAACCCCGCTTCATTTACATGTTTGTTAAAAGCTAATAATTTTTAATAAGGGAGTACGCTATTTCAAAGTGAAAGTTGTAGTCGAAATTTAATATTTTCTTAATTTCTGTGAAGAAAAAAAAATCTTTTAAAACGTAGGCACGTCTTGTATTTTATTACAATTAGTTCACTTCGTATATGCATGCTTGTATACGTAACAAATAGTTCACTGTGTGTCTGTCTGTCTGCCTACCTGCCTGCCTGCTTGTCTGTGTGCCTGCCTATCTGCCTATATGTCGGTTTATAACTATAATTATTTACATGTGTCACTTTAAAATTTTTATTAAGTGCCTACGCTATAACTAAATATTTCCATTGTAAGCAGTTTGGTAAGAAACTTTAAAATATTTTATTAAGTGCTATGCTTTAACTAAATATTTTCATTGTAAGCAGTTTGCTAAGAAACTTTAAAATTATTTATTTAGCGTTATGTTAGAACTTAAATTTATATTTCATATTCCTTTGCGAGCACTATGGAAACACATTTTAAAATTATTTATTAAGTGCTATTCTATAACTATATATTTCCATTGTAAGCAGTGGTAAGTTACTTTATTTTACACCATACTATAACTTAAATTTCCATTGTAAGCAGTATGGTTAGATACTTTAGAATATTTTATTTTATACTATGCTATAACTTAAAATTCAGAAGCAGTCATTTTAAATTCCATAATTTTCATACTTACCGATAGAGGGCGACACCACTTTAAACTTTATCTCTCCTAAAATTTAAAAAAAAAAAAAAAAAAAAAAAAAAAATTGGGGGGGGGGGGCATGGGGTAGGGGGGGGCAAGGGGATAGTAGTCGTACTCTACCATAGCCGATACCTGGTAATATAAGACAATTTTAAATTTTTTAAAATTAAGCCCCCCCTTAAAAAAAATACCCCCCCTACTATAACATGCTGCCCCCTCCTAAAACCCCCTCTCCTATAGCACACCCTTTCGCCCCACCCTCGATTTTAAGTTTGAATTTTATCATCGTAGTCTTTTACAACAATTTAGTACCGCCGCCGGACCGCAGCACCGCCTCATTTAGCACCGCAGCACCGCCTCATGAGGCAAAACTCTCTTTTCCCACCTACTAAGATATCCGACAGAGGAAGATGATGCAGTTTGTGGCTTCTGCGAGGATGCTTTCTCTGCAAACAAGAAGCAGGAACTCTGGGTATGATGTTTAGAATGCGATATGTAGGCCGATCGCTCATAGAGACTGCACCGATGCAGAGAGTGATTGCTATGTTTGTGATTTTTGTATTTAAAGTAATCTACATTTCAAGCAGCAAGCTTTTTTTGTTTAAGACATTAAAACCAAAACTAGGAACGTAATGGAAAAAGGACTGTAGCGATAGTCATTAAGATTTTATAAAAAATGATAAAACTTCTTGTTTATTAAAAATTCCATGTTCTTTCTGTACATATTAACTGCTATTAATCAATAAAATTTATTAAAACAATGTTCTCTTAATCGGAGAAATTAGCCCTATTTGTTTGATTATTTTTGGTAAAAAAACTGAAGTAGCCGGTATTTAAACCTCATTTACAGACTTTCGAAATTTTCCTTTTTATAAACAGAAAACGCTTTTTAAACTGATATGCATATATTTTTCTAAACGGATGTCAAACATATCAAGGTTGAAAGAAACACACTACCATGACTTTTTCCTCCCGTAATTTCCAAAATTGTAGGATCTAGATTGAAAATAAAAGTGGTAGCCGGTATTTAGAGATTCTCCTCTATATTTAGCACTTTTGGATTAAAGTTGTTTATAAAGTATTATATTAATTGGTCATGTTTGTTCTAGCGTCGACATTATCAGAAAGTGATATATAAATATTTTTGCTATACTTGTCAAAATCATTGTAATTTTAATAGACATTTTAATTGCAAAAAGTTTTTAGAAAGATAAATAGAATAGCATAATCGTCTTACATAATATATTTTAAACTACGTCTGCGTCAAACTTGTTTTCGTTTCGTTTTCAGAAACATTTTTAAAAATTCATCTCCTGATCAACAAAACATCCCATCAAACTGGATATCGATCTGTTGACGCTATTCAGGTCGTCTTTTCTTAAAATTGTAAACGATATAAGCGAGAACTTTTCATAAAAGAAAAATATTACAGGACAACATTTTATAAAAGCTACGTTTTGGATTCTCTGGGAATATTGAAGAAGTTCTTGTAGGAAACGATCAACCAAAAATAACAAGGATATTTATTTACTTTAGGTAGTTTATCGACTTTAATATGAAGATTGTTAATATATACTTGATAATTATTTGACTTATAAAGTTATAACTTCATAATTTTTTTATGTCAACATACTAGAAGGAAATCTAACAATGTATTTTTTCAATTCCAATTTATTACATTACAGTAATATTTTATACATTGTACAAGTGGTATTTTCTTTTGAACCCTCTCTTAATTTTAAGAAGAGATTACTATATTTTAATAAACACGTTTTGCCGTTCACTGCCAAAAATTCGCAAAGTTATGATTGTAACTTAAGTATAAGGACGCGAAATTAAAGTTTTAAAATTTTTCTTTCTCTTTCGTTTTTAGGTGCGTTCGTCATTATATAAATACGTAGCACCTATAGTCGTCGTCTGGTCCGTCCGTCTGTCTGTCTGTCCATCCGTCTGTCTGTCTGAATATAACAGCCCAAAAACTACCCAACCAAATGGTTTGAAATTTAAGATATATTATCTTTGCAGAATTTTGTCGAGACATTACAAATTTTATGAAAATCGAATCAAAACTAAAAAAAATTATCAAAAAATTTGAATTAAAAAAATGGTGCTTTCTTGTTATAGGAGCTTCCGAGGTTTAATCGTCAAGCGACCGAGATACTTATTTTATTACAGAAATTAATCTGCTTACGATATAATCCATTTCACAAAATTAAAAATCACCAAGATCTGAATATTTATATAACTAGCTATAGTACGAACGCACCTCGTTTGTCACGTTTGACGTACAATTTCCAACTTATTTCTTCCTTTTCCTTCTTTTCTTTTCCTTTTAACACTTACCAACATAATTGAAAAGTGTTTATGAATTCAGTGTGCCTTGCTTTCACTTGAGTAAATATACTCGGATTCCCATGCAATTGATATATGCTACTGAAGTTTGCTATGGCATGTTCGGTATTGAAAATAAAGTACATTTAGTTAGTTTACAAGAACACCAGAAGAATTCCGTTACATTATGGTCTATAGGAAAAAATCGTTTGCAGTGTGTTTTAATAATGTTACACTGCTTCAAACTTATTGAAAATGATATACATCACTGAGGTGCACTACAAGATTCATATAAAAAAAACATGGTGCGAATAACATTTATCGTTCATTTACAGAGACGCACAAAAAAATTCGGTTACAGTACTGCCCATGAACAATAATTGGTGTAAGTGCGTTTTCAATTGTGGTATGCGTTTCTAAATTTAACAAATTTTTGCATATTACTTGGTGTATATAAACTCTATAGAACATATACTATACAGGGCTGCACAAAATAGTTCGTTACATTTCCGCTTATTGACGAGAATGCTAAAGAGCAATTTTCAACTGTGTTATGTGTTTCTTACTGAACTAAATTTTTTCTTACTATGTAGTATATATTTTAATCTCTGAATCATATATAGGGCTACAGAAAATAATTAGAATATTTTTCTGTCTATAGATGATAATTTCTGAAAATTGCTTTTCAAATGTGTTATACTTTTAAGAAATTATTTACTTTTACATCATCTATCACATTATTACACGGTGAAATTTGTTACAGTATTCTGAATGTGTTGGAAAGTGTTTCATAATTTATGCTTGAAACATGATTTTTTTTCTGTTTTTATGGAAGGGGGAGAAAAAAAATTGATTATATTATTTTGTATTTAAATATACAAAAAATACAGAAAGCATGCTCTTCTACAACTTGAGAATCATTTCCTATATATTACAGCGTATAATGCGCGCCTAAACTTTCAAACTTCATTTTTCTATTTTTCGGTATATTCTCTGTATAACGCGCATCTCATTCTTTGCAAAGAAACGTTCATCAGATACACAGAGAAAAATAAAAGAAAGATTATTCCATACTGTAATAACTATTACTTTTCATATAATCTAAAAAGGTTTTTTTAGCCACACACAGGGTGGCTTATTCTTTCAATCTCTATCATTTTTCATGTTTATGAAAAGTCACAGCAATCTATCGTTGCCACAGATTAATCTCGGAAAATGAAACATTTGAAGTTACTTAAAAAATTAATAACTCGAAAAGTATTTGTCACAAAATTGTTTTACAAACTGCGTTAGAATGGTAAAAAATTGTATTTTTCTTGATATAAATTTCAAATCTAATGATTATGTCGTTTTTCAAATATTAGATTTAAAAAATTACAAAACTTCACAATGGAGTACCGTAGCGAAACTTTTACGCGTAAAAAGATAATGATAAAGGCATTGTGGCTCGACGTGTATCGTGTATACTGGCCATAGCATGAGTAACGAATTATAGTAAACTTATTATCTCATCAAAAAGTCACCTGTAAAAAATGCAGCCAAGTCTCGTAACTCATTTACCGTAAAAAGTACTGAGATCGTATAAAGCCAAGTTTAACTATCTTGTTAACTCTGAAATTTTCATTCACAAATCACTCCTAGTCTCTACATCTTTAGTTAATTATTATTTTGTGACTTGGCAATTACGTAGCACGAGAATGTGATGTATATAGTTAGTCTTTATCATATAATACTATAACATATTAAGGTGTAATAACTTCCCTGGGCGTATATAATTTGCCTTAATTAAATTATCCCATCCCATAACATAGTAAGGTGTAATAACTTCCCTGTGCTGCGTAATTGCCAAGTCACAAAATAATAATTAACTAAAGATGTAGAGACTAGGAGTGATTTGTGAATGAAAATTTCAGAGTTAACAAGATAGTTAAACTTGGCTTTATACGATCTCAGTACTTTTTACGGTAAATGAGTTACGAGACTTGGCTGCATTTTTTACAGGTGACTTTTTGATGAGATTTCACTTCTTTTTGTAAGTAATCCTCCTTTTCTTGATTTTGGGTTCTTTTTTGGAGATCATCCACTGATTTTCGCTAAGCCCACACTCTGTCCCTATTATTTACATGTATCAAAAATTTTAAGCTTTAGTTTCGTTTGCAAAGTACTGTAGATAAAAAAAAAAAAGATTTCAGGTTCCTAGGCAAGCACTAAGTTATGGGAGGGGGGGGGGGGGTTCAAAAGTACTCTCAATTGCTTCCAGGATAGGTGCTATCCATCTGAGATATTACTCGCAGCCCTAGATACTTGATATTTAACATAAAAGAACTTTTCAGTATAAAAAGTAAGCCAAAGTTAAAATTTCCGGAAATTTCCAATAAATCAAACTATATTCCTTTTTTCGATGTTTTTTTTTTTCGTTTTTTTAGTCTTTTTTTTATTATTTACGGATTTTTTAATTTTTCCTTATTTTGTGTACTAAACCCTGCTTTTCTGCAAAATGTCAAACTTCTAGGACTTCAAGATCGAATTATTTTCAAATTTTCGACTTTTTATAAATTTATTGATTTTTCGACTTTAATTCTAAGTTACCTGATTGTCATGCCAATATAGTAATTATTTGATCCGTCTTCTTAGGATCATTTAGGTTCAATTTAGAGATAAATCAAGTGAATCTTAGAGTCACCATGATTTTATTTAGAAAGGATTATCAAGCAATAACCAGCCAGTAATGTCGGGAGGGTAGGGGGAGCTGTGAAAATTTTGTGGGGCTAACATCATTTAACAATCCATATTTCACATGTGAAGTAAATAGAGTACAACCTGTGAAAGAAAACAAACATGTCTATAAAGAAATCACGTATATCGTAGCCAGTCTATAGCGGAACTTTTCTACAACGAAATTCGTAAACAAAAGAAAAGAAAACCATAATGCGGGGGAAATAACATAAAACAATTACGGGCGTTGTACTAGCTAATAGGACAATTATCTTAAAACTAATGTTTCTAGCAGTACAAAATCAAATTGTTTTCGAATTTTCGATTTCTTAAAGATATTTCGATTTTATTTTCGAATTAAACGAATATTTTAATTGTTCCTTTTATTGAATAGTAAATACTACCTTTACAACAAGTTTTAAGTTTCTAAGACTACAAGATAAAATTATTTTCAACTTTTGATGTTTTCGAATTTTTTTTATAATTTTCTGGATTTTTTATTTTTTTCTTATTTTGTATCCTTTATTACAAATTTCAAGTTTCTAGGTTTACAAAATCGAATTATTTTGAAATTTCCGATCTTTTCGAGTTTTTTATTCTATTTTCGAATTTATTGTGTTTTAATTTTTCCTTTTTCTGTATCCTAAACATTAAGTTTATGCCGAATTTTAAGTTCTAAAGCTACAAAATCGATTTTTTTTTCAATTTTTCGAATTTTTTTTTCGATTTTTACAGATTTTTTATTTATTTCTTTTTTTGTATCCTAAAATACTACCTTTATTCCAAATTTTAAGTTTCTAGCTTTACAAAATCGAATTATTTCAAATTTTCGTTTTTTTTTCGATTTTTTGATTTTATTTCCAATTTTTGTTGTGTTTTTAATTTTTTCTTTTCTGAATCCTAAACACTACCTTTACACCAAATTTTCAGTTTCTAAGACTACGAGATCATATTATTTTCAATTTCTATCTTTTTCTTTCTTTCTTTCTTTCTTTTTTTTTTTTGTTGAGATTTTCGATTTTTTTTTAATTATCCATATTTTTTAATGTTTCCTTATTTAGTATCTTATATATTACCTTTATTCCAAATTTCAAGTTTCTAGCGCTATGAAATCGAATTATTTTCAAAATTTCCTTATTTTTCGATTTCTTTCGATTTTTTTATTTTATTTTCGAATTTTATTGCGTTTCTATTTTAACTTATTCTTAATCCTAAACACTATATTTACCGCGAATTTTAAGTTTCTAAGGCCAAAAGATCAAATTATTTTATATTTTTTCAATTTTTTTTGGATTTGTGATTTTTTTTTTCGAATTTTCTGGATTTTTTAATTTTTCCTTATTTTGCATCCTAAATACTACCTTTATTCCGAATTCCAAGTTTCTAGCGCAACAAAATTGGATTATTTGAAATTTTTCGATTTTTCGATTTTATTTTCATTTTTTTTTTTTTTTTTTTTTTGTGTTTTTGATGTTTTCTTTTTCTGAATTCTAAACACTACCTTCACACCAAATTTTAAGTTTTAAGACTACAAGATCGTGTTATTTTCAGTTTTCAATTTTGTTCGATTTTTTTTGAATTTTCGTTTTTTTTTTTCGGATTTTATAATTTTTCCTTTCTTTGTATCCGAAACACTAGCTTTATTCCAAATTTTAAGTTTCTGTGGCTGCGGGATCTACCCAATTTTTTTGATGATGCGAGAGTGAGTGAGTGTGTGAGTGACAAAAAATCGAAACTTTGAGTTCATACATCGTCTGCACTAATTTATGGGTATTTTTTGAATTATCCATATTTTTAAATTTTTCCTTATTTAGTATCTTAAATATTACCTTTATTCCAAATTTCAAGTTTCTACCGCTATGAAATCGAATTATTTTCAAATTTTCCTTATTTTTCGATTTTTTCGAATTTTTTTATTTTATTTTCGAATTTTATTGCGTTTTTATTTTAACTTATTCTGAATCCTAAACACTATCCTTACTGCGAATTTTAAGTTTCTAAGGCTAAAAAATCAAATTATTTTAATTTTTTCAATTTTTTTTTCGATTTTTTCAAATTTTCAAAATTTTTTTTTCGAATTTTCCGGAATTTTTAATTTTTTCTTATTTTGCATCCTAAATACTACTTTTATTCCGAATTCCAAGTTTCTAGCGCAACAAAATCGGATTATTTGAAATTTTTCGATTTTTCGATTTTTTTAATTTTGCTTTCGGTTTTTTTGGTGTTTTTGATGTTTTCTTTTTCTGGATACGAAACACTACCTTCACACCGAATCTTAAGTTTTTAAGACTACAAGATCGTATTATTTTCAATTTTCAATTTTGATGGAATTTGTTGAATTTTCGAATGTTTTTTATCCGAATTATTTTTCCTTTCTTTGTATCCTAAACACTATATTTTTTCCAAATGTCAAGTTTCTAGGGCTACAGGATCTACCTAATCTTTTTGATGACGCGTGAACGAGTGAGTGAGTGAGTGACAAAAAATCGAGTGTTTGAGTTCATATATCGTCTGAACTAGAAAAGACAGAAAGTTGTAATTTTAAATTTTGGCCCTGTGTGCCAAATACTCTAGAAAAACGAAGTTTCAAATTTTTGGGATACTCTAGTGCGGAGATATGGGGGGGGGGGGGGGTCAAAAGTGCCCTGAGTTGCTTCCAGAAAAGTATGCTTACGGCTGTCCTCTCTTGACTTGGCGAAAGCACTGCCGTGCCTCCAGATCTTGCCAAGGCTGTGGTTTTCCTATTAGACTTAATGTTAGCTATATGCTCCATTTTTCTGCAACTAAATTTCCTCATGCCAATATAGTAATTCATTGATCCGTTTTCTTAGGATCGTTTATGTTCAATTTAGAGATAAATCAAGAGAATCTTAGAATCACCATGATTTTATTTAGAAAGGATTATCAAGCAATAACCAGCCAGTAATGTCGGGAGGGTAGGGGGAGCTGTGAAAATTTTTGTGGGGCTAACATCATTTAACAATCCATATTTCACATATGAAGTAAATAGAGTACAACCTGTGAAAGAAAACAAACATGTCTATAAAGAAATCGCGTATATCGTAGCCAGTCTATAGCGGAACTTTTCTATAACGAAATTCGTAAACAAAAGAAAAGAAAACCATAATGCGGGGGAAATAACATAAAACAATTACGGGCGTTGTACTAGCTAATAGGACAATTATCTTAAAACTAATGTTTCTAGCAGTACAAAATCAAATTGTTTTCGAATTTTCGATTTCTTAAAGTTATTTCGATTTTATTTTCGAATTAAACGAATATTTTAATTGTTCCTTTTATTGAATAGTAAATACCACCTTTACAACAAGTTTTAAGTTTCTAAGACTACAAGATAAAATTATTTTCAACTTTTGATGTTTTCGAATTTTTTTTATAATTTTCTGGATTTTTTATTTTTTTCTTATTTTGTATCCTTTATTACAAATTTCAAGTTTCTAGGTTTACAAAATCGAATTATTTTGAAATTTCCGATCTTTTCGAGTTTTTTATTCTATTTTCGAATTTATTGTGTTTTAATTTCTCCTTTTTCTGTATCCTAAACATTAATTTTACGCCGAATTTTAAGTTCTAAAGCTACAAAATCGATTTTTTTTTCAATTTTTCGAATTTTTTTTCATTTTTACAGATTTTTTATTTATTTCTTTTTTTGTATCCTAAAATACTACCTTTATTCCAAATTTTAAGTTTCTAGCTTTACAAAATCGAATTATTTTCAAATTTTCGTTTTTTTTTTCGATTTTTTGATTTTATTTTCAATTTTTGTTGTGTTTTTAATTTTTTCTTTTCTGAATCCTAAACACTACTTTTACACCAAATTTTCAGTTTCTAAGACTACGAGATCATATTATTTTCAATTTCTATCTTTTTCTTTCTTTCTTTCTTTTTTTTTGTTGAGATTTTCGATTTTTTTTTTAATTATCCATATTTTTTAATGTTTCCTTATTTAGTATCTTAAATATTACCTTTATTCCAAATTTCAAGTTTCTAGAACTATGAAATCGAATTATTTTCAAATCCTTATTTTTCGATTTCTTTCGATTTTTTTATTTTATTTTCGAATTTTATTGCGTTTCTATTTTAACTTATTCTTAATCCTAAACACTATATTTACCGCGAATTTTAAGTTTCTAAGGCCAAAAGATCAAATTATTTTAATTTTTTTCAATTTTTTTCGAATTTGTGATTTTTTTTTTCGAATTTTCTGGATTTTTTAATTTTTCCTTATTTTGCATCCTAAATACTACCTTTATTCCGAATTCCAAGTTTCTAGCGCAACAAAATTGGATTATTTGAAATTTTTCGATTTTTCGATTTTATTTTCATTTTTTTTTTTTTTTTTTTTTTTTTTTTTTTTTTTTTTTTTTTTTTGTGTTTTTGATGTTTTCTTTTTCTGAATTCTAAACACTACCTTCACACCAAATTTTAAGTTTTAAGACTACAAGATCGTGTTATTTTCAGTTTTCAATTTTGTTCGATTTTTTTTGAATTTTCGTTTTTTTTTCCGGATTTTATAATTTTTCCTTTCTTTGTATCCGAAACACTAGCTTTATTCCAAATTTTAAGTTTCTGTGGCTGCGGGATCTACCCAATTTTTTTGATGATGCGAGAGTGAGTGAGTGTGTGAGTGACAAAAATCGAAACTTTGAGTTCATACATCGTCTGCACTAATTTATGGGTATTTTTTGAATTATCCATATTTTTAAATTTTTCCTTATTTAGTATCTTAAATATTACCTTTATTCCAAATTTCAAGTTTCTAGCGCTATGAAATCGAATTATTTTCAAATTTTCCTTATTTTTCGATTTTTTCGATTTTTTTTTATTTTATTTTCGAATTTTATTGCGTTTTTATTTTAACTTATCCTGAATCCTAAACACTATCCTTACTGCGAATTTTAAGTTTCTAAGGCTAAAAAATCAAATTATTTTAATTTTTTCAATTTTTTTTCGATTTTTTCAAATTTTCAAATTTTTTTTTTCGAATTTTCCGGAACTTTTAATTTTTTCTTATTTTGCATCCTAAATACTACTTTTATTCCGAATTCCAAGTTTCTAGCGCAACAAAATCGGATTATTTGAAATTTTTCGATTTTTTTCGATTTTTCGATTTTTTAAATTTTGCTTTCGTTTTTTTTTGGTGTTTTTGATGTTTTCTTTTTCTGGATACAAAACACTACCTTCACACCGAATCTTAAGTTTCTAAGACTACAAGATCGTATTATTTTCAATTTTCAATTTTGATGGAATTTGTTGAATTTTCGAATGTTTTTTATCCGAATTTTCCGGATTTTATAATTTTTCCTTTCTTTGTATCCTAAACACTACATTTTTTCCAAATGTCAAGTTTCTAGGGCTACGGGATCTACCTAATCTTTTTGATGACGCGTGAACGAGTGAGTGAGTGAGTGACAAAAAATCGAATGTTTGAGTTCATATATCTTCTGAAATAGAAAAGACAGAAAGTTGTAATTTTAAATTTTGGCCCTGTGTGCCAAATACTCTAGAAAAACGAAGTTTTAAATTTTTGGGATACTCTAGTGCGGAGATATGGGGGTTGGGGTCAAAAGTGCCCTGAGTTGCTTCCAGAAAAGTATGCTTACGGCTGTCCTCTCTTGACTTGGCGAAAGCAATGCCGTGCCTCCAGATCTTGCCAAGGCTGTGGTTTTCCTATTAGACTTAATGTTAGCTATATGCTCCATTTTTCTGCAACTAAATTTCCTCATGCCAATATAGTAATTCATTGATCCGTTTTCTTAGGATCGTTTATGTTCAATTTAGAGATAAATCAAGAGAATCTTAGAATCACCATGATTTTATTTAGAAAGGACTATCAAGCCATAACCAACCAGTAATGTAGGGAGGGAGGGAGAGATGTGAAAATTTTTGTGCGACCAACATCTTTTAACAACAAATATTTCATATATAAATTAAATAGAGTAAAGCCTGTGAAAGAAAATGAACCTGTCTATAAAAAAAAAAGGTCTATAACGTAGCCAGTCTATAGCGGAACTTTTCTATTACAAAATTCGTAAACAAAAGAAAAGAAAAGCATAATCCGGGGAAAATAACACAAAACAATAACGGAAGGTGTACTAGCTAATAGGACAATTATCTTAAAATCTATCTAAAACAAACTATCCCCATCCTGTGGGATTTGTTTTTCAATGTTTTACTTTATTTAATGCAAAACATAGATTGCATCCGACAACTCATAAAAAAGTCCTCCGGCCTGTACCGGCAGGAAAAGGTAGCTTTCCTATATCTTCGTTTTAAAATTTTAGCTAATGTTACTCGAAAACAGCAAGTTAAAATGCAAAGAAACCGTTTACAAAAGATTCGTTTACACTGAATTTGAATAAGAAATTCGCCAAATTATTGAGCTATAGCCAAGTTGGCTTCATTTATGAAGACTTATTTTTGTCGCCAAATTTGGCGAGATTTCGCCAATTGTCGCCAAGTTTGGCGAGAATTTGGTGCTAATGGATATGAATATATAGTTTATGCGTATGATTGGGAAAATGATTACAACAATGAAAGAAAATAATTTGCGAGAAATCGCGTTCACTAAAACTTACAAACAGACATTACAATACACTTTCATAAAACATTAAAAACATATTAAAATTGGACGTTTCGGATTTACATATAAAATACCTCTTCAACAACAACATTTCACTTAGCATAAATCATAGTTCAAAAATATCAACAAATAGAAAATGCAACGTATAAAAATTTCGAAGTCAAAGTTACAGTTATAATAACACGGAGTATTCATTCGGGATTGCACCTGCTTGACCATTATTGACCATAAATTTATCGTTGGTTTTTTGTAATGTGCTGTTTTGTTTCAAAATGTCAGCCACCCTAGAATTTCAAACTGCTCTATCTCAGCCAATTTTTAAGATAGAGGTAAAACAAAAAATGCTCTGGAATCCTTGTATCAAGTCCTAACACCTAATTAAAAAATAAACTGGATTTTTTAACTATTTTGTATATTTATTTTAGTTTTAAAATTTTCCGTGGCCGCCATCTTGAAACAAGATGGCGGACCAAGCTGGCCAACGAACTCGGTCGAGGCATTGGTGAGCTTAATACACACAATTAGTTTCATCCAAATTAATTTATGAATACGAGCGTTATCGCATCAAATTATTTTCATTTTTTCAATTTTTTTCGAATTTTTTTATTTTTTTTTCGAATTTTCTGGATTTTTTAAATTTTCCTTTTTCAGTATCCTAAATACTACCTTTATTCCTAATTTGAATTTTCTAGCGCAACAAAATCGGATTGTCTTCAAATTTTCGGTTTTTTTCAATTTCTTCGATTCTTTCAATTTTGCTTTCGATTTTTTTGGTGTTTTTGATGTTTTCTCTTTCTGGATGTTAAACACTACCTTCACACCAAATCTTAAGTTTCCAAGACTACAAGATCGTATTATTTTCAATTTTCAATTTTGATGGAATTTGTTGAATTTTCGAATGTTTTTTTTTTTCGAATTTTCTGGATTTTATAATTTTTTCTTTCTTTGTATCCTAAACATTACCTTTTTTCCAAATGTCAAGTTTCTGGGGCTACGGGATCTACCCAATCTTTTTGATGACGCGTGAACGAGTGAGTAAGAAGTGACAAAAAATCGAATGTTTGAGTTCATATATCGCCTGAACTAGAAAAGACAGAAAGTTGTAATTTTTAATTTTTGTCCTGTGGGCCAAATACTCTCTATAATTGAAGTTTAAAATTTTTGGGATACTCCAGCGCGGAGATATGGGGGGGTCAAAAGTGCCCTGAGTTGCTTCCAGAAAAGTATGCTTACGGCTGTCCTCTCTCGACTTGGCGGAGGCACTGCCGTGCCTCCAGATTCTGTTAAAATATAAAAGTGAATTATGTATATACATTTTTAAAAAATAAAGAAAAACATTTTATCACAAACATCAACAAAAATTTTTCTTCTATTTATTCCCTTATTCCAAAGATATCGTTTTATCGTCTGCTGCCATAGCAACATGAATTAAATTTCATTAAAAAAAATTGCTCAGTGGTAGAAAAATATTTTTCTAAATCGAATGGTTATTGAACAACTCAACACTTTAACAGGGGAATTTTTATTTGTTATTTAGATATTTTAAAATTGTTTGTTGTCATTGCGTTTTTATTCTGAGTTACAGCTAGTTTTTTATTTATTTTTTAAATAAAAACCGTGTGTGGTAATCTATATTCGGCCTTATAGCAGAATTTTCCCCTCTTGTTTTTTTTTTTTTTTTTTTTTAAATAAAGAGCATGTTTATTAAGGGATAAGTGGATGTTAGAATTTATTTATTTTTACTTTTTATTATACAGATATGAAATTTTGCGTATATATACATTTCACCATAAGTATACAGAATACCTTTAAAAAATTTCCAATCTTTTTAAAACTTTAAGATGTTTTTAAAAATTTTAAATTTATAAACAAAATTTTAAAATACTTCCTGCGTCTTAATTTTAGATATTTCCTGGATTTTGCATTTTAATCACTTAAAACTGTGTTACAAACAAATCTGTCTATCAGTTATTCAATCTCTTGAATAGTTAATTTTTGAGAGATATTTTTTTGAATTCCCTCCCGATTTTCAACAAAATTTTGCCATTTATTAAGCTATACATCAAATTTAATTACCTTAATTAAGTTAAATTGTAAAATACATACACAGTTTCTTTGTAAATAGTATCAGGATTCTTCCTTATCAATTTCATGAAATTTGAACAAAAATTAAAGACCATAGAGCGTTTCAAAAATGTAAAAACCTTGAAAAATCTCTTTTAAGAAAAACAGATTTAAAGTTTGTTACTACTACGATAACTTGTTTTTGTACAAAATTTAAACGCTTGTAACTTTGCGAACAAATCGTCGCAACTGCATGCAGTTTTTTGCAAATAGTTCAATACAAATTAACAGAATAAAAATACATAAAAATATAAATTTCGATTTCTGGGTTTAAATATGAAATCTTAGTTCTTGTAATCAACTTTGCTTTCTTAATTTTCATTGTTTCATTTTTATAACCGGCAGCGTATAATGTGCACCTGTAATTTTCGATCAATTTTCTTGTACTAATAGTGCACTTTATATGCCGGAATATATGGTAAATGTTTCCTTCTTTGCTAAATTTGAAAAAAAGAAAAATAAAAAGATATTTATGATATCACATTTTGCTAGTAAGCCAAATGCTCTTTCACCCATCTTAATTTTGTTGATCTCAACATAAACAAAACGTTCCATCAAACTCGATATCGATCTGTTGACGCTATTCAAGCTGTCTTTCATAGTATTAGAAACTTTGTAAGCGAGAATTTTTCATAAGGGTAAAAAGATTACGGGACAACATTTTATGAAAATTACATTTTAAGAATGTGGGAGTATTGAAGAAAAACTTGCAGAAAACGATCAACCAAATAACAAAGATATTTATTTACATTCAGCAATTCGTCGACTTTAATATGATAGTTTTATCTGGAAACTCCCAAACGATAATATTTTATGTCAACAGACTAGGAGAGTAATAATGTAATATTTTTTAATTTTTGCCCGGTTAGAATACACATTTGTATTTTAGGAATAAAGATTCAATTTATAAATTAATTGATATATTTATATTTAGCGTTGTTTATCCAAAGAATTGCAAACGCGGAATTTGTTTGCTAAAGAAAATGAAAAAAAAAATAATAGTGAATTACACAAAACATGCTCATTAAGCATATCTTGTGTAAGTTATCGCATTATTCTTAATTCTTAATAGTTAGTTTACTCGCATTATTATGCTAATTGTAGCGATATAAAATAATGTGTCACGAAACACTTTCAAAAGTTATTCGGATATTAATTTAAACTAGTATATCTGCAGATCAGTAGCCTCAACGTCGGCTCTAAAATCATTGTTTCTTTAATCTCACTTTTCATATTATTTAGCATTTTACAGTCCGAAATTTAATTTTTTTATATTACATACATATTTATAGGCATATAAAATACTTCGGAGGTTTCGGAAATTAGAAGCGTTAATTTAAACACGGTTTATGCAATGATATTCTGAAATTCGTATGAACTTCTTATTCATGTAACTTTTTAGATAAAAATAAAATAAACTTGTATTAAAATAAATTCTTCATTTATGCCAATAGAATACAAAAGTAATTTATTTTGATAATAAAATATTGCAGCAAAACAGTATAAGTTACTTGAAATTTATTATTTTGATATTCTTTGAAATAGGGTTGCTAAGCAACTAATAAATTAAAGAGCACAGTAAAAAGAAGCGCATTTTAAAATTTGTAAAAAATGTGTAAATAAAATGTTTTATATTTCCCAAACACATGCAAAAAATTTTCCAATAATTTAAACAATTAATTTCTAAATTCTAATGAATGTTTCGGCAAATTTTCAAAGCTATTGGATATATTTAAAACCTCCATATCGAAAATTTAGCATTAATAATTTTACGTTTAAATCCATTATTCAAATATGCGATTTTCATTTCAGTTAAAAATGAAATTAGAAAATCGTCTGCATTCCCACAGGGAAAGCATTATGACCTAAAAAACAATGTTCTATATATTTTTCGAACGAATGAACCCAAATGTAACTAAAACCTATACAGCTAATTCCGGGTACCTCACCAACATGCCCCAAAAATCAACCTAATAGGACGATTTTTACGGCAGTTATCGTGGAACAGACAGACAGACAGAAACTAAAAACTTTTCGCGTCTCCACAGTGAGCCTCAACTGACGTTTCGGCAATTACAGAACTTGGTATTTTACCGTTTAAAAGACACATTGAAATTTCTGACATTAAATCAATATTAACACCACTAAACATCACTAGAAAAATAAATACTCGAACAACGTAGGTTTAAAAAAAAATAATAAATAAATAAATTAAACATCTAAGCATTATACTAATTTTGTTTTTGTTTTTAGATTCTTTTATTTAACTCAACTTGATTTTTGTATCTAAAGATATAATTTTGTAATCAATTTTTTACCCACTTCCTAATATGATAGCATTAGAAAAAAATTATGCACACAAGTGAGTTGTTATTTGAAATGCTATCATTTAACCTTCATGTACTTTTTAAAAGAATTACGCACGTTATCTTTTATTTTTTACTTTTACTTGGTTGTTTATTTCCATATTTGTAACCATGGAGTAACTCGAGCCATAATTTCGGTAAGTTTAAAGATGCTGCATCGTTACATATTGTATTTTTGTGTGTTACTATCTATTTCTATGGTTTCTCTTATTATGGATGGATAGTATATAGACTGGAGGGAAAAATTATTTTACTTTCATTCAAATTTGTTTGGATGGTTTCTTCCTGACATAATCGTGCCAGGTCTGTGGTTTTACTATTATATATTTTTTAATCTATGCTTAAGATTATATCAAGAAGAAACCATCTAAATAAATTTCAATGAAAGTAAAATAATTTTTTCCTCCAGTCTACTATCCATCCATAATAAGAGAAACCATAGAGATAGTAACACTCAAAAAATACAATATGTAAGGGGATCCTGCATCTTTTAACTTACCAAAATTGGGGTTCGAGTTCCTCCATGGTTACAAATATGGAAACAACTAAGTAAAAATAAAATAATAAAAGGTAACTTGCGTAATTTTTAAAAAAGTACATGAAAATTAAATGATAACATTTCAAATAACAACTTCAAAGACCGTACAATTATAGAATATTCTCATTTGTTTTTGAAAATATGGCTCGGAGTAAACCGAAACATGTCAACAATCTAATAAAAGTTATTTTACTGTATATTATGTCATTAATTTACAGCTTTTAGCGTTTAAAAGAAATATATTATTACAAAGTGTTATAATTTATTAAATTTTTAGTCAAACGTTCTTTATGGTATACGAGTTAGAATAACACCGAATTTAATTAAATAACCGTTTTTACTTGTAACATCATGTAAAAAAATGATAATAATAATGAATAAATAAATAAAAATAAACATCATAAAATATTTATTTAAATTGCATCTTTTACAACGGCTATTACAAATACTATATAGTAAGTTTAATAACGCTATTAATTGATATATATCTTATTCACATTATTATTAATATTACAGTTATTATTGATTGTAGACATCCTTTTTTATTTACTTTCTACATATTATGTTTTATTATTTTGTTGTGAAATTTGTAGGGAAATTGACTTTGCGCATATTTTATTAACACCTATTAATTTGTCAGCTTTTGCAAAATTGTTAATAATAAAATAAGGGACACTCTTTCTGATTCCAAATTAAAGGGTTATCTTTTAACTGTTTTAATTGAAGCAATATGTATTTATCATGTATAAATATTTTAATACAAATTAAAATACAAGAAACACAATAAATGGATAAATTAAAAAAATATTCAAGTTAAATTATCACAATGAGACAATTGTACAGCGTATAATTACAATAAGCAAGTAACAAAGACTTTTATCTCCATAATATATTACTGCTTTGCATCAATACTTATAATCTTGTTTTAGAAGACAGTGTTTATTGGATTTATTCCAGCGTTCAGTCCATACAAGAGTTTTGCTTTTTCTGTTCATTTATGTAAGTATTTCTTAGAATTAAAATATTCGTTGCACCATATTTTTTTTTTCTTTATCAATAATACGTTTCCGACATTTCCACCTTCCCATTGAAAATTGTTTAGCCAATAAAAATTATGCTCAAAGCAAATATTTTTCTGAGCAAGCTTGTTTTAACAATTTTTTTGCTATCGCCATTAGAATATAATTTCATAAAAAGATTTATTTGTTACACTGTTAAAAGTTTGCTGCAAACTGTCCAGTCATTTGATCGTTTTTATAGAATACAGTTGCATAACCGTAATTTAACTCTATTCTGACCATATTATTGCCGATATTATGGTTAGAATAGAGTTAAATTACGGCTATATAACCCTTTTCTATAAAAACGGTCAAACCGTTTTTATAGAAGTTTTTATAGTTTGCTGCACATTTTTAACAGTGTACCTCTTTTGCCATGCACTGTAAAAAAAAAAAAAATGTAATTTTGAAATTCTAATAAACTTAATCAAAATTTTGTTGTTTCATTTATTTATTTTATATATTAATTTTATTTATTTTCATTTATTTTTATTTTTTATTTTTTTACTTATTTATTGTTGAGGGAGATGGATATGAAATCCATATTCTACAATAAAAATGTAAATAGATGTATGTTTCGCTACAAGATCAGAATCAATAAAATACTCCATCTTTTACTAAATTTGAGAAAAATATGTATTCATATTTTACTCAGTAAGAAAGCCAAGTACTCTTTCACCCATATAATTCAGCCAATGGAATCGGATCCTATAAAGCCGCTATTGCTCTACTGATCACGTTTTTCTTAAACTATGGGCAATTTATATCGGATACTGTTTGCGAAAAATTGTCACAGTCCTGTTCAATCTAGTGAAAGACCATTAAACTTTACCCTTCAGTGATATTTCGTCCCGTCTCATATTTGCTCAATAAATTAACTCGGTGTAAGGCAATACATTAGATTTACGGAGTTTGCCGTGATCTGATGTTTGATTTTTATTATAAGTACAAAGAAAAGAAAACATCGAATATATCATTTCCCCTTTTAAGGAGATAGAAGGATTTATTAGCGGGAATTTATTTGCTCAAGATATTTTTTTGTGTGCATGAGATGTTTTATGAACGAGAATGGAAAATTGTATTTGAATGCAGTTGATGAAACTTATTCAAACAGTAAGTAAGTATTACAATAGTTTCACATTTTAACTCATACTGTTTAAAGAGTTTATTTGATTAACTTATCAAAATAGGTTTAGTTAGTGTCATTAAAAATAATTTTTTAAATAACCATAGGGAACTTGATAGGGTTGAGGGTCCGACTTAAACTATCTAGGGCCCTGGGCAAGCATCATTCTAGGGGCTCCATTCTATCTATCGATAGAAATTGTTTGTGAATTATGCTTAAGTCACTATCACTAAACTACTATACGCATTTGTATACAGTGTATCAAAAGAAAGGAGCTACGTCCCACAAGAAACCTCGTGTCATTAATCCCAGATCAATCAATCAATCTGATGCATACGAATAGATGCACGAAACAACAACAAAGTGTTTAAAAAAAAATAGACAATTATATATATATATATATATATATATAAGTGATTGTTGTCACATAAAAGATTTTTTTTATTTCCCTAGCGCGCTGTCTCGTCCAGAAATTCGATTCAAAGACATTGACATAATTTTCCGAAAAATCTCCTGCTTTTACCGAAAAATGAAAAAAATTGTTCAATTACAAACTTTCTGAATAACAACACTTGCCAATTTCATGCGTTTAAGAACAAAAATGAATTCAAAAAGTAGTTAGTTTGGATTTAAGAACGACCTCGGCACCCTACAAATATCGAAATTTCGTTAAAATTTTGTGATTTTCAGATTTTTATCTTGTTACATATTACATCCTGACAAAACTTCAGTCCGATACTCCCTATAGAACAACTGTTACGGCTGATTTAACAAACATCTGTTGTTATCTTGTCCCTTTAAATACCACTACAACCTATTTGCCAATGAGATCTTTAAAACCATTTATCTCAGTTCGTGTTTTTCAGATTTTCTTGTTTTCAAAATGCTAAGGCTTTTGCAGATATGAATAAAAGTGCTTGAATTTTTTCTAGTTGAACATTATACTATATGTAAGAGATTTAAGTATCCGATTTTTAATATTTTGATAACTTTTCAAAAAAAAATTATGTGTGCAAAAACTAGTATTTTTTTCCGCTGTTTTCCACTCGTATTTAGTTAATTTTTTTTTTTCTAAAACTAATGATATAAAAAAAAATCGATCCTTAAATCTATTTAAAATATCATTCGTGACCTGCACAAAACAAATTAACTAAAAATTAAAAAATAATAGTAAAATACTAGTAGCGTTTTGAAATAAGTGGCTAAAATTGAATTTTTTTCAATTTTGCCGAGAAAATAATTTTATTTTTCAATTCCTACTATTAGCTCACACTCTCTATATATTTATATATCTTGTTCAAATTTTCAATCGTTAATAAAATACTTTTTATTCATCCACTCAAGTTCAAATACATTTTTTTTAAACTTGTACTGGATGACACTTGATGTTAATAGAATTTTTTTCAAATATTAATTCATTAATTAAATTTAATTAGTTAATTTTAGTTTTATATGGGATAAAAAAATTTCTCCCATTGTTTTCATAAATGAAATTAAAAATTTTCCTCAAATTAGTGATGGCACAAAAATAAAACACCCCAACGATGATTATAAAAAAATGTTCAATAAAGATAAAGTGGGGCATTAATGCTGCACGGGTTTATTTTATATATTTATGATTAAAAAGCAAAATTCAAATTTAAATGCTCAAATTATTTTTCTTTCAAATTTTCAATCGTTAATAAAATACTTTTTATTCATCCACTCAAGTTCAAATACATTTTTAAAAAGTCCCACTCTTCGAAAGAGCCGCTACTACATGAAACTGTTGGCATTGTAACTGTTGACTCGTGATTACGTTTTAATGTTAATTTCTATACTGTTTCATATTATTTTTGGTACTTACGTATTATCCAGGACATTCTTATATTATTTATTAAAATAGAAATTCGCTTTCTATTTTGCTACTTAATATTGTCATTCTGTCATATTTATATACGTATTTATATTAATTGTAATTATTTAATAAAAAGTAACTAAAATAAAATTTTTCTTTGTTGACCTATGTAGGAATTGACTTTAAAAAAATATATTAATATTACTTGTTTTTAAATATTTTTGGATTAAATTGTTTTTAGTTAACATTTGCATAATAATATACATTTTTTTTCTTTAAGTTGTTGTTAATTTATTTTTTTGCTTTGTGTACCAAGTCCCCTTAAATGGATTTGCAAATCGCTTTTTATATGTATAAAAACTTTCTCTAATACCTGAATATTCAACAAAGCTATTCAACAAATAAAAGTTTTGAAAGAATCTTTTTTAATACAAAACGATTCTTTCAAAACTGAATTTCAGTATAAATCGATGATGAGTTTCCTTTTCATGAGAACTTTTAATAAATTGTTTCAACCTTTTAAAATGTATGATACCTTTTAAAGCAATATTACTACTAAAATGTGCTTATTTAAAATTTATTATTTCAGCAAATTGATTCGTTTACACCTCAATATAACGAAAAACTGGTGAATTACATATCCTATCTGTTCATGTCAGTAAAAAAGTATTTATGATTCTTAACACATATTTTGATATAATTTAAGGTGAAAGAAAAAATATAATCCAACTTGTGGTGAATTTAGGGTCACGTCTTTAGAAACAAGTATTCATATCCCCTCATTAATCTGGCTTTTTATGACAGGAGTGTAAGAGATTCAAAGTAGAATCGTGAATTTCTGATCAATATCTTCAATCTCTTGACTCAAATATAAGATGAAACACTTTTTTTTTTTTTTTTTTTTTTTTTTTTTGAGCTGTGGACATACAGTGAATCGTTTCTACTTTTATAACTTTTATGCTTTCACATAAGCTTTGATTTAATGAAATTTTAGACTAGTATAATCTATATAAACATTTTGGCAGAATATATATTACGAAATTTCAAATTCCGTCCTATCTTAAGTATTCTAAAAATGTTTCCCGTCTAACATCATTTACAACAATAGTTTATTTAATTCTTTTGTGTCTTAAAAATATTTCAATCATTCATTTTACCTTACTTCCAAATCCGTCTAACTGCGTACATTAATATTTTACTTCTCATTTTAAAATCCTACTTCAAAAGAACAATTCACGTATTAATATTTTCTTTTCGAGGCCGATTTGTTATTTTCAAGGTCTTTTCATTTTTGTAAACGCCAATGTTAATTCTAATAAAATTATTTGTTCTGTGAATATCATTCTATTACCATTTTTTTTTTCTTTTCGTATTCTAAAAAATTCGCGTGCTTTGCTCGTCTTTTTTTTTCTACGTGGAATGAAAATATACTCCTTCTTATACGCTTTCTCATTGGCCAAGACTCATTTGTGCATTGCAGTAAAAAAAAATTGTGTTGGCAGTACTTATTGACGTGCTTGAGCTCCTGAGACATATTTTTGTGTGATCTTGGATTGTTAAAATAATCGCGTCACCAGGAAGTTGAATTTCTTACAGTATGGAATAGTTGTGTAATATCTTTTATAGTGAAAAGTGCTGACTGAATGATTATTTACGTGGAATTTCGATCGGCACTATGGTGTAGCTCATAACAGTGTTATGATGGTTTTAAAAGGTATGGAGAATTATCGTTCTGGATTTGTTCACTGGAAAATAAATAGTTTTCCTTATATGAATATCTGACTGAAAAATATTTCTTGGAAACCTTGGTGATTTCAGGTCCTTGCTCTTTTTCTTTCTTTCTTTTCTTGTTTTTAAGGAACACAAGAAAGACTGTGAATGTCATCGGCGTCATGCTGGTAAAAAAAAAAAAAAAAATACTAGCACTGAAAATTAGTTTGTGAGTATTGGTTGGCATACAGAGAAATAGGAATCCTTATGAAACTGATGCTGCTGGACTTTTGACCTCAAGTTGTAAAGAAAGTTTTTGACGGAGGCTGCAATGTTGTTAGTAAAAGTGGAGTGCATTTCTTGATCACTAGAAATCTACTAAAATCACTCTTATTATTGATATTACACAGAGAGTGCACCCTTCATAATAAAAAGTTATCCGAAAATCGAGTTAGCATTCGATGCGAATGTAACATACATCTAATATATATCCTGCGAAAATGTTTGCATTTGCATAAATTATATTGGGAAAAAAAGGAAAAAAAAAAGGCTATATATGTATGATAAAATGTGGATCAATTCCATAGTGCTTTTAGATATGAAACAAAATGAATTTTTTTCTGTAACTAAATGCGCATTTGTAGCAATTCATTAAGGAGGTTTAATACAATAAAACTTTTTGCAAATAATTTAACTACTAAAACAGAAGATAATCGACACAATATAAATTAAGTAATAATAAAATTTCGATAGAAAAAATATACCTAATATTTCTAAATACATACACTGATTATAAACAAAAAATAGGAAGGGGGGGGGGGGGTAAAGAAACAAATGTAGAAGATAATAAAATTACAAAAAGGAAAATGGAAACATATTGTGAAACACTTTATCAAGGGCAATATTACACAAGATAATTAAGTCGCAAATGATTTCTGTGGGAACGTAACAAGCAATCAGCCGGAATTACTATGCTTGCAATGCCCGATGAGCCACGACACCTCATATGAAAAATTGTAAAATTAAGATTATTCTGATATTCAGATAAGAAAATATATATATATATATATATTATTCTCATATTGAAAGACAGAAGTAAAATATTTTTAAAATAAATTCAATTTAAGAAATAAAAGAATATTTCTTGTTATCAATATAATTTTAACCGTGTGAACTGTCCAAAGATTGTACAAACGCATGGAATGATTATGTGTTAACAGTTAATAAGTTGTAGTTATTTTAACAGAATATTGAATAACCATAAAAGTTAAAAAGTTAAACTGAAGATAAAATGCCGCATAATTGAATGTCGGATAATCGAGAGTCTGATGTAAATAAATAGAATATACGCAATGCAGAAACCATTTCAAAAATAAAAAGAATGTAGTCTGATATATTGACATATTTAAACCTCATGGCAGTCTCCGTTTTTTTATATTAACAGCGGATATTATATTTCCAATGGGGCATGTTATAAATAAACTATATTCGGTACAAAGATAACTTCAGGTGGTAGGGGGGGTGGGGTTATACTTCATCTCAACAAAACCTTTAAAATCGGTGATAATTTGAATATTTTGTAATTTTTATTACGATATTTAGCATAGATAGAAAGACAAGAATAGATACTGACCTACCATCATTCGATCTTAAAAAAACGTATCTTCAGTCATTAGTAAATGGTCTTTCAAAATAAAAATAAAATTATCAAGAATAGTTCACTCCTTCTGAAGTTATGTGCAAACCTACGATAAAAATATAGCTACCGAAATGAGTAATCTTTCCTTTGATGGAATTACTAACCTTGAAAACCTTGAAAACTATTCGCTGCGTAAAACAGAATTAATATTTTTCAAAATATCTAACTGTCTCAAAACACGTAAGAATGAAGCACTTTGCAATCTGTACACTATAAAAAAAAGTTGTAACAAAATAGAAAAATTCTGGCTGCAAAAGTTGCCAGACAATTTTTGTATGTACCAGAAATATCTGTGCGTATACAGAAAATGATCGACACAGACAAACTTTATTTATATGTACATTTGAATGTTGGGATGAGTATTTATGGTACATACAGTAATTGTCTGTAATTTTTCTGTTATTTTATATTTTTTAATAATAAATCGGTCAAGTGCGGGTATAATTTGTGCTCAAAGGGTTCTGTGCATTGGATTTATTAATTATAATTTATTATTTATTATTTATTAATTAATAAACTTCTACTACCCTTAATTTTTTTTTATAATTTTAGTTTCAGTAGATTCGGAAATAAGAGGGGGGGGGGAGGCATATTTTTCCAGTACTTTCGGCAATATCTCTGAAAATACAATACCTAAAATTAAAAGAAATATATTTTTGAGTTCAATGTTACAAGATCTTTCGAACGATACCCCGTTTTATATATAAAATACCCCGTTTTATATATAAAACACGATATATAAAAAGATTTTTCTTTTCAAATAACTTAATTAATATTGCGGCTGATTATCGACTTTTTTTTTTCGAAAATCATTATCAAATATCCTTGGATGATTCTGCGTCGATAGATACCTCGAGCGCCCGATAACCCGCTGACCGCCCGAAAATTAAAGTTTGTGTGTAAGAGAAAAAATGTGTTTTTCTCAAAAACTATGTTACCTAGGAAAATCTCTATAGTTTTCCTGCAAGGGTTAAATTAACTTCTACTACCCCTAATTTTTTCATAATTTTAGTTTCAGTAGATTCGGAAATAGAACTGAGGAACATATTTTTGCAGTGCATTTCCGACGATATCTCTGAAAATAACCTAAAATTAAAACAAATATATTTTTGAGTTCAGTATTACGAAACCTTCCACACGATACCCCACACAATACACAAAAAGAAATTTTTTTTAGACCCCTAAATTTTTCCTAAACATATTTGTGAATTTCCAATCTGAAAATATGTGAGTAAACAGGCTTTATAAATTTCCCAGTTTGAACTTTCCATGCCCCATAGTTTACGAGAAAAAGGGCTCTGAGAGACGGACAGGCAGACAGATAGACAGACAGACAAATGATCTCATAATGGTTCCGTTTTTACTTTTTAAGTACGGAACCCTAAACATTATTATTATTATTTTACATTGCAGCATTAGCTCTCATTTTTTCTCCAATTTTACTCTATTTTATTCAATTCCTACTATTAGTTCACACTGTCCCTATATATATTTATATATCTTGTTCAAATTTTCAATCGTTAATAAAATACTTTTTATTCATCCACTCAAGTTCAAATGCATTTTTTCAAACTTGTAGTGGATGACACTCGATGTTAATACAGTTTTTTCAAATATTAATTCATTAATTAAATTAAATTAATTAATTTTAGTTTTATATGGGAGAAAAAACACGGAGCCGACTTATTTCCGACATTAGTTCCATTTAAAAGCACTCAGTTACAAGTCTTGATAGCGCATCCGGTTAAGAGTCTACGCTAGTCACGCGAAGAAACGCTCCAGCTAATGTTAGGTCTAAGGGAAGGTTATCGCGCGATTTCTCGCTCGCATTTTAATATTTTTAAATGATTTTTTTTTTGCATAGGATAGGTGAGGTCGATCTCTAACGTTGTTAGTTTTTACTTTTTCGATTTTGGTTACGGTTTTTTTATAAGCGGACATTTTAAATTTTGGAACCGGTTGGAACCGGTTCTGAAAGTGAAATTACCCATATATAAAAAAAAACTGGAACCAAAATCGAAAAAGTAAATACTAACAACCTTAGAGATCGACCTCAGCTATCCTATGAAAAAAAAAAAAAATCATTTAAAAATATTAAAATGCGAGCGAGAAATCGCGGATAACCTTCCCATAGACTTAACATTAGCTGGAGCGTTTTTTCGCGTGACTGATGTAGGCTCTTAAGTTCTGAGCTCGTAGCCACAAGGTCCCAGGGTCGATCCTCGCCTGGGACAGAAGGAAATTCTCCCGTACTCGAAAATAAATTTCTCTTATGTAAGATATTTAGCATGATATAAATTTAGGAATAAATACCGTCAGTGGCGAAGCATGTAGATCGCTAGAAAAAGAAATTTATTTTTGACCTAAGTAGAAATTGACTTATATATATATATATATATATATATTACTTGTTGAACTTAATTTTGTTTTTGTATGTAAAGATGAAATTTTGTAATCGGTTTTCATTCATTCCTGATATACTGGATTATTTTTTAACACAATTATTTCAAATTGGTAAAGTAATCATACAAGTTGCAAATTTTCAACTGGACGAAAAATGTCCGGGCCAGGATTCGAACCTGGGATCGCTTGGCTGAAGCCGCCACGCTCTACCACTGAGCTATCCCGGTCGAATCTGGAGGGCATAATTCATCCAGTTAACATTATTGATCAAAGCATCTGGTCTGATATTTTAATCAGCTCAACAATTAAGATCGCAGGTAATGGAACTCCAGTAAACGCTGGATACGTGAATACACTGGATTATTTTTTAACACAATTATTTCAAATTGGTAAAGTAATCATACACTGGTAAAGCAATCATAATGTATGATTACTTTACCAATTTAAAATAATTGTGTTAAAAAATAATCCAGTGTATTCACGTATCCAGCGTTTACTGGAGTTCCATTACCTGCGATCTTTTCTGTTGAGCTGATTAAAATATCAGACCAGATGCTTTGATCAAAAAGGTTAACTGGATGAATTATGCCCTCCAGATTCGACCGGGATAGCTCAATGGTAGAGCGTGGCGGCTTCAGCCAAGCGATCCCAGGTTCGAATCCTGGCCCGGACATTTTTCGTCCAGTTGGAAATTTACAACTTGTATGATTACTTTACCAATTTGAAATAATTGTGTTAAAAAATAATCCAGTGTATTCACGTATCCAGCGTTTAATGGAGTTCCATTACCTGCGATCTTTTCTGTTGAGCTGATTAAAATATCAGACCAGATGCTTTGATCAATAAGGTTAACTGGATGAATTATGCCCTCCAGATTCGACCGGGATAGCAGTGGTAGAGCGTGGCGGCTTCAGCCAAGCGATCCCAGGTTCGAATCCTGGCCCGGACATTTTTCGTCCAGTTGGAAATTTACAACTTGCATTCCTGATATGCTAGGATTATAAAAATTATGTTCGCAGATGTGTGCTTTTGATGACAATACAATATTATAATGTTTTTGGAACTTGATTATAAATTAGTAAATTAATTGTAAGGCATCCGTTAGCTGGCCACATGTGATGAATAGCCAAATAATCTTTATGGTTACAAGTTTATACGAGTTGCCAAACAGTAGAGTTAATTATCTGCCAAATCACTCTCTTCAAAGTATTCCAATCGGTCGTGAAACTGTAGCAATAAAATATTGTAGAAAATATAAATAAACATAAAAGAGTGTAATATATATATATATATACACTGCTCAAAACAATTAAAGGATATTGCAGTTTTAGGTTGATTTTGTATCTGGGAAACTTTTTAGCTGATTGATACATGGTCGACAGACATAGTAGGTTATATGAGAATAAATTACACATGTTTGGCAGAAAAAAATGCATTTTATTGCGCATTTGTGTACAAAAGGAAAAAAACACAATTTGTGCATATGAGAAAAAAAGAATAAGAAAAGGTGTTTTCTTCAAAGAAAATCATTTTCAGTAGGGGGTATGGTTTCCACGGGCGGCCAGCAACGTTGACCACCTTTGAGGCATGGACTCAATGAGGCTATTAATGACGAGTTGGGGTATTCTGCTCCACTCTTCCAGAAGAGCTCTTTCCAGTTCTTAGAGAGTTTGTGGGGGTTGTTGGCGGCCAGAAACTCGTCTTCCTAGAGCGTCCCAAACGTGCTCGATTGGATTCATGTCTGGAGAACACGCTGGCCATTCCATTCGAACGATTCCTTCCTCGAAAAGGAAATCCTCCACCAGGTTTGCACGATGTGGCCTGCAGTTATCGTCCATTAAAATGAAGTTATCTCCGATTGCTGCAGCGTAAGGGACTACAATAGGTCTGAGGATCTCATCCCTATATCGGCGACCAGTCAGAGCTCCATCTCGAATGATGTAGAGGTCAGTGCGCCCGTCAATGGAGATGCCACCATACACCAACACTCCTCCACCGCCAAATCTGACACTTTCGTGCACGAACGCAGGATTATTCCTACTGCCACGGTCCCTCCAGATGAAAATACGCCTATTATCCGGATGCACAGAAAAACGGGACTCGTCAGAAAACAGAATATTGCTCCATTCATTTCTCCTCCAGTTGACATGCTCGGTTGCCCACTCCCTGCGGTCGCGACGATGCCTTGATGTTAATCTAACACATACCATCGGTCGGCGAGCATACAGACCTACAGCATGGAGCCGGTTTCGGACAGTCTGAGTTGAAATCGTGGTGCCTGTAGCCGAGCGAAGGTGTTGTTGGAGAAGAGTAGCGTTCATGTTTCGGTGTCTCCAAGCTGTTAACGCTAAATACCGATCTTCATTGGGCGTTGTTGCCCGTCTACGACCTTGCCCTGGTCTTCGGCCTGCACATCAACTCTCCAAAAAACGGTTCCAGATCCTGGAAATGACACTTTGTGACACTCCAATGGCTTGCGCTACTTCGGCTTGAGTTTGGCCCCCTTCTAACCTACCAACAATTCTCCAAGCTTCTGAATCTGTCAAATGACTTCGCTGAGACATCGTACGCATCGAAACAAAGCAATCACTGAATGCCGATCATCCTTGTCTTCATTCTCTTTTATCCAGTTGAAAGTCAAGTTTCATTCGCTGCCGCTGAAGCGACGTTTTTGACGTCGAACTCAAAATTTGCATACTCCACACTTTGAAAACCAGAAAAATTTGCATTTGTGATTCTCTTCTTCTATTTTCGGCAAAAAAAAATTTCGTTTATATCTTTATTTTATATAAAACTTCAAATATTCTTTAATTGTTTTGAGCAGTGTATATATATATATATATTAATATCCTTTAATTATTTTTTCTTACGATAAAAAAATAAAGAATTTTTTTTTTATACATTCAAAAAAGGATTACATTCCGATATGTAAACATAAATTATTCACTTTGGTCCATTCCCTTGAAAATAATATTTATCTTAAAAAATTAGCAAGAAAATAATTAAAGAAGAAATTCAACACATAATTCTCATTTATTTTGTTTTAAAGCGTTTAACGTATGGAGAGAAATAACTTTAAGAAAATCTAAATTAACTATTCCATTACGTTCACGTACAGTACTTATCAAAAGTCTGACCACCATACACCAGTATAATTTAAGGAAATTCCATTTGTACTGTATAATAACGAAATAAAACCTGTTTTATGGGCTTCGTTTACAATATAAACAGCTGTTTTCACAATAAACAAACAAAATAGTAATTGTTTTTACTTTTAGACAGGTTTATTATCGTAATTTTATGTAGTCTGCTTTCATCGAAGTGACAACTCTTACTACACGGACACGTAACTAAAGGTTTAAACGACTGTTCTTAATAGTAAACAAACAACTAATGTAAAACTGTAGACGAATTTCCCGCTGCATGGCAATGTAGAGACGGAACTCCAAGGAAAGCAGGCGAAGTACAAAATCTGAAATTGTGTCTCCAAATATAAAACTAATTTTTTTACACATTTCTATCATTTTCCCGAGTTGAATCAGTAGAAAAATGATACATTTTGTTATTTTTATCATACTCCATTCATACACAAGTAAGCAAAACGTACATAAATAAACTTCTTTTCGAGGTTGTGCTCAGATTTTTGAGAGGTACTGTAGATCAATAACCGGTTTTCTTTTTAACTTTTATTGTAATATGAACATTATTCAATCTCATTATGTTCAATCAATTGTTTTTCATCAATAGATATAAAACGTGATTACAGTGTATCAACGTAAATACGTACGTTACAACGTTACGTACATTAGCGTAAACATACTCGATAATTATTATTCATCTTTTTAATGTAATTAGCCAAATAACAAACATTTATTCCTTTTTCAAAAAATCACTCAACTCTGTATTATTCCTTTAATTTAATAACTAACCGAATGAAAACATTATGTATTTCGAGTTTTTGAGAATGACATTCATCTGTGTTCTGCACAATTTTTGTAGAATACGGTTCAATTCGTGTGTCATTTAGTGCTTTATTGTGAACAAACGAATCAATAATAGAGAAAAACGTTAATTTGTACCGTCGGAAAATTGGAGTGGGGGGATCATTAAATTTGAAATGGATGGTTTACTGATGCTCCCAAGCAAAACGAATTGGACCAATTGGAAAAAGCTTAAGTTTTCGATTGGCTTCATTATATTGGTTTTTGGCGAAATGCTTGTTACTTTGTTTCGCTTGTATTTTGTTTTCTGTGACATGTAGCTACATTTTCGGTAACGCGACATTGTTGCACTACTGATTTTACAGTTGACTTGGCATAACATTACGAGATTATAGCAATGTCGAAGACAATAACTTAAGAAAGAACAATAAGTATGATATTTTTCCATCATCATTAAAATGCTTTCTTTCGATTAATACGATAAATTGCATAATGTTCCACCTGATTAATTAAGAAGAAATAAAAATCCCGCGTCAAGCACAAATTATGAAACACTTTTCAACACATTCAAAATACTGTAACAAAACTTCATTTAATATAATGCGAAAGATGATTCCAAATTGAACAATTTGGAAAACACATAATAAAATTGAAAACCCAATTTCAGCAATTGCCATCTATAGTCAGAAAATTTTTCGACTTCTTTTGTACATTCTTCATATGAACTATAGATTTGTATATATACTTTTTAGTATGCCAAAATTTAGTTTAATTAAGAAACGCATAACAGTTGAAAATTCCCACCAAGAAGCGGAAATGTACTTGAATTATTTTGTGCATAGTATATGATCTACAGAATTTATGCACACCAAAAAAATAAAAAAAAGATTAAATTTAAAAAACGCATTCTACAATTGAAAACGTATTTCTTGAAATTATCACTCATAGAATGCAATGTAACCGATTTTTTTTTAAAGTGTTCCTGTAAATAAACGATAAAACTGACGAAGGCGGGTCAACCGCCGTACCCAAGTTCTGAAGAACTTTTAACAAGCACGACCAGGATGAGTTCTGTGTGCTCTATGATCGGTGGGGGGTACCGCCACCTGCGCATCACCCCCATCTCCCAAGTGATTGATGACATGGTCGCTGCGACAGCATGCGACGGCGGAACCCGTGCCCTAAGGTGAACCACCGCGCAGCTCTTGGGGATATGCCAGAGTTCTCCGGCAGCATATGAAAACAGACACTCATGAGGGAAAGCCAAGTTCTCCGGCATGTACTTTCTGTACCAAAGCTCTTGGGACAAGAAAATCTACAGAGATAATCACTTGCTCCTTTCGCAATGCTATGCACGCCTTGTTGCGCATCTCAGCGATATATTTCAATTTCAATATGTTTGAAATAGTCTCACAACATTAAAATACATTACAAACGATTTTTCCCCATAAACCATAATGTATCGAAATTATTTTGAGTCTCCCTGTAAACGAACTATAAATACTACACACTTCATTTTCAATACCGAACATGCCATGGTAAAGCTCAATAGCTTATGTCAATTACATAGCAATCCGAGAATATTTAAGCAAGTTAGATCATGGATAGACCAACAGACAGATAGACTATCAGGAAAGCAGAATTTATAAACACTTTTCAACTATAATGAAAAATGCTAAACAGAAAAGAAAATAATAAGCTTAATTAATTAAAAAGTACATATACAATTATTCTTTTTTTTTTTCCAGTGAGTTGCTATAAATGAAAAATTATAATGCACAGAAGTTACACAACAAAATTTTCAAAAATGTACATAAATGTATGTTTTATCTATACCAACATTTAATTTTTAACAAAGTCTGGGAAATCTTATGAAATGTTTCCATTGTAATGGTTCTAATATCAGTTTAATATTATTTATTATTGAAGGAAATGAGAGCTGAATAACTGGAGTTATTCAAAAAAAAAAAAAAATTAACAGTATAGTAGGCAAACGAGAGTGGTATTTTCTTATGTATTTCTATTCTAAAACTTTTTAATTCCTTTACAAGCTTGATATTTTTCATTCAGTTAATATATATAAATTTCTGTCCGGATTCCTAATTTTGTTTCTTATACTGGTCCTTTGTTATATCGCGCACATCGAGAGACACACAAAAAAAAGCGTGATATATCTGAATGAGTGATATAGTACGCGGGTATTAAAATATTAACAAAAACAATAAACTATAAAAAAATCTTTTATATTTGCCTTCAAAATGTTTTCTTTTACCCATAATACAATTCTCTTACAAAAATTAACAGTGTATCGCTTATTGTGTGTGTGTGTGTGATCGACGTATATATACATATAATTTTTTAAAAAGGGCATTTAATGTAGAATCTCCTTTTCATTTCGATAGAGAGACTCTCAAGAAAGATGACTGTTTAATCCGAATGATATAACGAAAGAATTATTATTATATCATTCGATTTGAAAAAATATTGCGATTTGTCGTTCCGAATCATAAACGTTTCTAAATTTTAGAAGATTCACCCATTTTTAAACAATTTAACTAGACTATATATATATATATATTGTCATTCGACAAAGTTGCAGTTGATGCACATAGTTTCACAAATAGCAGGAATCTACATGAAGTGTGAAAATTAAATTAAAGTGATAACTAATATTGAATGTACGTAGGGTACTAAAGACGTAGGGTAATCTGTTCAATGTGCACGACGAACCCAACTTACCCAAAAACAATTAAGAAAACATCTTTTTCTTGGATAGCATATAAACATTTCTCGAGAAATTTGGTCTAATCAGAAAGAAAATAATCTTTCAAAAAAATTATTCATCTTTATCTTTCTTTCTTTCTTTCTTTTCTTTTCTTTTTTTAAATGTGGCCATTACTCTAATATATCTTTTAAAAATTTCTAAAACACACAAAAAAGAACGCGGAAATAAACACAAATATAGATAAAGAATTAACATAACATTTTAGAAAAAAATATTTAAATTGAAATATATCTACCCTATATATATAAAATCCTAATGAAACGAATTTGTGAAACGATTTTATGAAACGAATTTATGAAGCGATTTTATGAAACGACTGATTAAACGACTTATTATGTTTCAGGGCTATTTTTAATGAAATATTAAACGCTTGATGATGAAATTAATACCAATTGTCCATAAAAATCCGCGGATGTCAAAACTGGTAACAGAATTTTGAAATTGGAATTAGTTTTCGAGATATTAATTTTTTTTTAATTTTAATGACATTTCTGTAATGATGGCAACTAATTACTCAGTTTTTTTGTGACAAAAAAGGGAAAAACATTGAAAAGGATCCCGATAGGGATTATTAGTTTCTTTTTATTCGTCATTTTCAAATTGAAATTGAATTTATCTTTTATTTCAATCGATAATGAAGACAAGATTGTGATTAAATTATGTTTTTCAGGAAAATTTGAAAAAAAAATCACATTTCTATCGTCAGGATTCAATCGTCTGTCAGCATTTAATTTAATTTATAAACTGAAAATATTTTGAATAAATTCGTCCAAATGACGTCATTTATGTAAACGCAAAAGGAATTAATAGTAATTATTATTTATTGATATCATTTTGTTATTTTTTTGTAAAATTTAATTAAACGAATTTATAAAATCACTAATTCGGATATTTGAAACGAATTTATAAAATCACTAATTCGGATATTTGAAACGAATATATAAAATAATAATTGCCCAACTGAACGGAAGAAGAATAAAATATCCTGCTTGGTTTTCTATCCTGCTTGGTTTTTTCCGCCAAGCTTTTTAAAAAAGCGTCAAGACCCCTATAATAGAAAAGCACCAAAAGTTCATTGGATTTGTTTTCATAACTTTTGGCAACAAATCTATGTATATTAACGAATCTATCCCTTTTTGAAGCTCGAATTACGCCAAACCTAAAAGCAAAGGATCCTATACTGGAAAAATACCCGAATTTCTTATGGACAATATTCAAGTGACATAACATGGTGTAAAATTATCGCGGATAGCAAATTTGTTTAAATATCTCATCAATTGATGCCGAATAAATGCAGGCATGCATGTACAAAATATTTAATTAATTTTGTATGATAAATAATTATTAGAAAATTTGTATATACATATTAATTAAAATAAATAATTTACATATTTAAAATAACATGAAAATATGCATGATGGTGCACAAAAATAGAGAGAAAATTAAAACCTGTTACTGAAAATGTCTATAATATGGTACTTTTCAATACCGTGGTTCTTAATGTTATTCACAAGCAAATGGAATTTTTCTCATCCTTAAACGCAAAGGAAGAATAGAATACAGATCGTTGTTTTAAAAGTCAGAGAGGTAGCCGCAATTTAAACCTAACCATTTTATACAAGCTGGTTTTCAAGTTGTAATTGATTTTACTTATCAATCCTGAAAACAGTCGTCAGTTGTCGCAACAGCTGTGTATGAGGCGATGATAATCAAAAAATGCCCCATTAAAACGTTAAAAGCATGGCAACCCAATTACAGATTTACCAATATTTTTTAAATAAAGCACGCTGTCATGTTTTTAGAGGCCTCGAAGTCTGAGCGGGGGTTGGCGAGCGTAGCTCGCAGGGGGTAGGCCCCCTAGTATTATATAATTGAAATATATAACATAACAACTGCAATATGTTTTGTTTCTGATCTATTATGAACATGAAAAATAAACATTTTGGCGAAATAGATGATCATTAATTCTGTCAAAACAATTACTCAGAGATGATAACGTACATTATTTTTTCATTATAAGACCACCAAGAAAAATTTCACGTATTCAGAAAGCATATTGCCTAACTATAATTAAATTTTCTTTGAATTTTAAAAAAGAGTAATTTAGTTAAAACTCATTCATGTAAATATTGGTATCATCCATATAAAAATATTTTTATTTCTCTATGCTGATTAGTTTCAATGGAGAACTTTTTTACATTTCATTTAAATAAATAAAAGTTTATTCAAATTTTAGAAAGCATCACTTTTATTAAAATGAAACCTCAAAACCAGTCTAGAAAAATAATGTGTTTTATTTTTTATAATAAAGTCTTGAACAAAACTACTAATTATAAACTTTTTTAACAGACAATGTAAAATAAAAAAGAGATTCAAATGTTCTCCCACCAACTTTTAATTTTTTATTTATTTCATTTATTTATTTTTTAATAATTTACTTTTTAAAAAAAAGGCAAGTAGTATCTATTGTAATGAGCCTCTTGAAATAAATACTTCGCGCTTTGCCTGTAAATCTTGTTTTACCTTCACAATACTTCTATTCATGGGGAAAAAAGAACTCCACATTACGTTCTCGTAAAAAGAAAAATTAGCCAGTGTTTACTAATTTGGCACGTACTGTTTGATTTTATTTTGTGCGTGTGTATAGCTGCATGTATGTGTGTGTAGCTGTGTGTATGCGTGTATAGCTCTGTGTATGTGTGTGTATGTAGTTGTGTGTAATTATTTGTAGCTCTGTGTAGCTGTGTATAACTGTGTGTAGCTGTGTATAACTGTGTGTAGCTGTGTACAAGTGTTTGTAGCTGTGTATAACTGTGTGTAGCTGTGTACAACTGTGTGTAGCTGTGTACAACTGTGTGTAGCTGTGTACAACTCTGTGTAGCTGTGCATAACTGTGTGTAGCTGTATATAACTGCGTGTAGTTGATATGTACGTAGAAATATCTAAAGGTTTTAGGATAATGTGAATTCAAAATCATCAAAACAATCTTTTAAAGATAAAATAGTAATCATTATCGTTATAATATCATGAGAGACGGTAGTTTCTCGAGTGACGCAGCAAAAACCGAAAACCGAAAGCCCAAAACCGAAGATTACCGTCACTCTATATATACACCTAGTTTGAGTTCAAAGGAAAAGCGAAACGCCGACATTTAATATCTCAACAAATATGAGGCATATCGTTTTGATTTTTTGGCAGCTGTCTTATATCTCCGGTCTAACTCTATCCTGAAATTTATACATTTCTACATGTAGTAGATTTTAAGATCTGGAAACGCATTTTTAAGTAAAATGGGAAGTTTTTCTCTCTGCATGTAATGTTGTCATGTCGTAAAACGCTTTTCTCGAAATCCGATCGGACGATTTTTTAAAAATTAATATATGATATTAATCGGTTTTAGATGAAGCGAATAAGATTTTGCTTTAACACAGGAAAACTCTTGTTTTCTACATAATCCACTTTTAAAATTGGACTACTTTCTTACGCGTTTTCTCATAGGAATACATGGAACAGAATCACCTCTTTTGACTGCTCAAACATAAGGTTAAAAATCGATCTCGGTATACAGTTAAGCTCGGAATAAATTTTAGCATGTAGCTGATGAATTATTTCGACTCATTTTTTCATACGAAAATTTATTTTTAATTTGTAATATATATTGTATTAGATTAATTTGGCGCTTATGTATTTTTCTTTTTTGTTCAGAATTTATTTCGCATTTTATGTATCTGTATTTCGTTGAAAAACTATTTAGATTCATTTTTTAAATAGGGGAAATATTTTTTTAATTATATGCATTCAATTTTACTGTTATTTATAATAAGTTTTTAATTTTTTAAGGATAATATATTTCTCGTTGGTTGGATAACATATTTCCCGTTCCTAAACGGAAGTCTGTCTGACAACCAACCAACTATTCCTTGGGATTGTTTACACATATTCATACGCGTACGATGCATTCGCAGTACGTTGAATTGAAACAGACAAACTTTTAAAAGATTTCATTCATGAAATCAATAGAAAAAAACAACTCCAGTTCAACATGAATTGCATAAAATCATGAGTAAGTAGTATACATTTAAAAGAAATAGTCTAATCTATGTGTAATCTGCATAAAACATTTCGTAAACAAAAGAGGAAAATCATTACTTTTTTTTCACGGGTAAATTTTATATTTTTCGATGTTTCGTAAAAATCTGAATTTTTGATATGTTTATGTAGTTTTAACCATTGTAATACAAAAAAGAAGCAAAAATAGTTAATAATGCCTGATTTTAAAACTTTTCTGTCTATTTATTTATTTATTTTTAAAAGAATTTTATTTGTATTATACATTAAGTGAAATTAGCAGCCAGATGAGTCTTTAAATAAAAATACTAAGGTGACCATTTTCGCTATCGAAGTTTTTATTTGATTATTGATAAATGAAAAAAAAAAGAATGTAATATCGCATAATGTCTTAAATGTATTTTAAAATTAATTTAATGTGAAAGCATGAAGTTAAAATAAATAGCCATGGATATTATTTTAAATATTTTAAAATTATATTAAATAATAATAATTTTTACTTATATTTAACTTCATTTAGATTAATATTTATATTTAAATGAAAAAAATCTGACTCACTGCATCATTCTGCTGTCACATATTAAATTATAATCTATAAATCTAACCTCATATGAATTTTTCATACCTTAAAAAAATGACTATTATTAACCATACTTCTGTGATTGATAGAACTTTAATGGCATTTATTTTCCCCCTCAAATTTGTTTGAATAAATTGAAAACGGAGCGACTAAATTTAATCTAAATATTTTTTTAATGTAACATCTTTTTCAAAAAAAAAAATTGTTCTATAATTAAAAATGTGATTTTTCTTTGTATTACAATAATTAAATACTAAACAAATCTAAAAAAATTAAGATTACGGAGCACTGAAAAGCATTTATAAAATTTGCTCTTGAATAAAAATAAAAATAGTTTTCCTATTTGTTTACACGTTTTATTGACAGATTTAAAACAGACTCAGGCTGTTCATTTCTTTAAAAAAATTATACTACTCACTGATGATCTTGTGTAATAAATTTCATCTAAATAAAAGGGGTGGGTGTAAACAATAAAAAATACAATTCTAAAGTGTTAATCTAGTGTATGCAAAATGCAATTTTTAACAGCTTACATTTTACACTAATACGAAAAAGCAATTTTCTTACTTAACCTTTAAAACTTCAAAAGTGATGTTTGTTGTAAAGGGCTGTGGATAGAAGTGAATAATAAGGGGGCGGGGCTCATACTTTTTCTCTCTCTTGACACATGCACGTACAAACAGACAGGTATACAAGGGCTGCGCTTGTCATTCGCCTATGCGCCAAGTACGAATACATCATGAAATTGGCGAATAATTTATCGGGAGCTTTTCGTTCTTGTAATCATGTTTTGAAACACGGATGATTTTTTTAAAAAGTTTGTAGTGAAAATATATATATGCTATGCCCACAAAAGTAACAATAATAAAACGGTACTGAGTTCAAATTTAATCAGCAGTTTTTCGGATTTTTTTTAGTTGGTGACAGTTTAATTTTAATCTTTACTTTAAGGCAGAACTACCAACTCTTCCGATTTTTGGATACTACTGAAATTTAATAGAAATTTTTGCCTTATTTAACCACAGCATTTCGACGATTAAATAAGGCAAACATTTCTATTCAATTTCAGTGGTATGCAAAAATTGGAACAGTTGGCAGCCATGCTTTAAGGTAATACTTTTATTTTTGGATGGAGTATAACTAAAAAAATTAAAAAATGAGAAAAATGAGCACAATTTTTGGACACGGCAGTGAGAAAATGCTTTTTTGCCCATTCAGTAAAGTCAGGGCTGAAAGAGTTAATGATAAAAAATGTATTATATACTTTCGGCTAATTTACTGGCTAGCATTTTGAAAATCTTTGCGCGGCCGCTGGATATATATGATCAAAGTATTATATAGAAAGATAAATTAGTGCATATTCATACTGTTGGCACTATGTTTCTTATTAAACTGTTTATAAAAACTTTATTTATACTAAGAAAAGAAAAAGCCGCAGAATAAAAAATTTCTGTGTATAACTAGTGAATAATTATACTTGGGAAATAAGTGATATCAACAAGTAAATGAAAAGCTTACATGGTTAAATCCTAGAACAAGCCAGACAGTTGATGACATTCTTACATTTGTTTATTAGGCATTGCCATCTGATGATAGTTTTTTTTTAATGGAAAATAGTCGACAGAATAATAGAGAAATACCTATGTTAGTAGTTTTAGAAGCTCCGCCGGGTGCATAAAGTAGTAAAAAATGAGCATCAGGAACTGTGCTCTGCCAAATTGGCACTATTTTAAAATAAATCAACAATTTCTTCATCAACACTATTTAAAAAGGAATATGCCCATAACAAGAGTTTCATATCCTGTACCGGTAGAATTGGCAATTTTTTGTTAAGCGATCAGTTGCACTCTTCAGTCTTTTGGGTTGCTTTTTTAAATAATATTTTTTTCTGTAGATGAACAAACATTATTGAAATCACAGCATATGTTTACATTAGCAAATTCGCGCAAAATTTTTCTAAATATATTAACATTTCTTTTAAATGGTTTGTTCTGGAATGAACTAGTATTATGTAAATATAATTAAAGGTTGTAAAGTACATAAAACTTATGAATTTGATACATAGCAACTTTTAACCCGTTAAGGGTTTTTGTACTGATATATATATATATATATATATATATATATATATATATATGTACACATATGTATATATATTATCTACCGTGTGATTATAATTTAAGTTACGATTTCAAAAATCGATAATTTTAAAACTACTGGTCAGAATGATTTGATATTTTAGCAAAACAATCGTGAGGCAATGGAATTTTGTTTGGCGAAGGAAAAAAATAGTTCCAAAATGTGCCGATAGATGGCGCTGTCAGGGTTCAGATTGCCTGGAGATATGCAAATTACTAATACGTGGCAACTATGGGTACCTGAAGAATGTTGTTTACAGCGGGCGAATTGAGAATCTAGCCAACTTGAAGGCAAGAACCACACACCACACCCATTAACAAGTACACCACCACAAGTACAGATACCCTCCGATATGTTGTGGAGCATGCCGTTTTGCACTTCAAATTAATAGCGGAACAAGGCGGAAGGCATATCGAACAACTTATACTTTAATCATCAGTAAAATGTTTGTTCCATAAAGCTTTTATTTTTTTCATTTTTTGTCATTATTGCTGTTGTCGCTGCAAACACGTATTCTTGTCTTTTCGCTAATACATTTTTATTAAATCCCTGAACTCTATTTTTTTCCTTTTGAGTAACAACATTCCTGTGCTTAAAGAATAAATTTTTGGTCTTTCCCCTGACAGCGCCATCTATCAGCACATTTTAGAATTATTTTTTCCTTCGCCAAATAAAATTCCATTCCCTCACGATTGTTTTGCTAAAATATCAAGTCACTCTGACCAGTAGTTTTAAAATTATCGATTTTTGAAATCGTAACTTTAATTATAATCACCCGGTATATGAACATATATATATATATATACATATATATTTATGCATGTACTTGTACATATATCACTGGCGCCCGGCTAACTATTTTATGTTATGGCTTACTTTAACATTTTTGCTATTGACTAAGCCTAATCATTAATACACCCGATTACATGAAATTTTGTTAATTGTATTGATATGTTTGTATTTACATATTTTATCAAGATTATATTTTAGCTATTTTTAAGTAAGTTTTTTAAGATATTATATAGTAATGTTAAAATGTTAGCTGTATTTTATTAGCTAATGTTAAAGATTGTTGAGAAAAAAAGGGTTGGCGAAATTCAAAAAATTTTGTCGATCACCCGATTACATGAAATTTTGTTAATTGTATTGATATGTTTGTGTTTACGTATTTATTAAAATTATATTTTAGCTATTTTTAAGTAAGTTTTTTAAGTATTTTATAGCAATGTTAAAATGTTAGCTGTATTTTATTAGCTAATGTTAAAGATTGTTAAGAAAAAAAGGGCTGTAGAGATTAAAAAAAATTGTTGATCAGTGGTACCCGGTAACATTTAAGTACCCTATTTTTAAATAAAAAGCACTTAATACAAGGTTTTTCTATAGTGGACTCTAGAACTACAGGACCGCTGGGATGGAACTTAATTTAAAAAAAGGACACATTTTGAACTGTTTTTTTTTACAGTCCCATTTTATCAGTAGAATTTTGTATAGTTCCCCAAATGATTGCGAATTTTGCATCTAACACACAAAATATAATGTTTTACAAAATGTAACTGAGCCATAAATCTGACTATTAATTTGTATTTATATTGATATTAATTTGATTAATGAAAACAATTTAAAATGTTGATAATGTAGAAGTATGAGTTGAAACAACTACTTTGTAATTAAAATTATAAGTTTGATGGATGTAAAACGAAGTTTTTCTTCATTCTTCACTTTTAATGTAGTAATGTCATCTTTAATAATATGTAATAGTATTAATAATAGTATAATATATTAAAAACCTTTGAACCAATAATTTATATATTCAAGATGCTACACAATGAAGTTGAATCATCCAGAGATGCTTTTTTTTTCTGGTTTTCATGTCTGCAAAATGCTCATACATCTGTTTGCAATCCCTGCTTTAATGAATTTCATTTATTTTTTATATTGCTATAAGGAAAAGTTGCTGTATTCAGTTATGTTTTTCGTTGTTGTTTTCATGAGTATGAAATGCTCATACATATGTTAATGATAGCTGTTGCAACAAGTTTCATGTATTTTTAAGGTCGCTGTATTCTGTGATTTTTTTTTTCTTTATCATGGGCGAAAAACATTTGTACATGTATCAGTGACTGAGGCTTTAATGCGTTTTGTTTATTTTTGAGATTATTATTATTTTTTTTTATGGGTGCGAAGCGCACATACTTATATGTTATTGATCTTTGTAGCTTTTATGAATTTCATGCATTTTTTGAGATTGCTACAGAACAAGGACCGAGTCATGTAAAAGTTGTTGACAAATTATAATTTAAATCGTCCAATGTTTGCTCTGATATAACAGGGCACTTTAAAAGAATAAAATAACGCAATGGTTTTATCTAAAAGTTGTTGAGAAATCAGTATTTGAATTATTAAATATTTACTCTTGTGTAGCAGGACAGTTTAAAAGATTGAAATGATGCAGATTACATATTTCCCATTAAATTTAGGTTGTAAAAAATGTATTTTTAGTTTTAACCTTTTCGCGACGGAATGCTGCTTAACGGAATGTCTTTACATGTCGGGTGTGTCTTATATGCATCAGTTGTAAAAGTCACTAGTAGACGGGTGATGCACTGCTGAATCGCTGTTTATATTGGTCTACTAGACGGGTGTACCATATTTGCATTTTCAATTATACTTATTAAATTAGTACTTTTTTAACTCAAAAGATGGGGCTTCATGTCCACTACAGCTAACTTAATTGAAACTTTAGGTTGTTGACCTTGTGTCTGTAGAATGCTTTCCCATTCCTGTAGTTCGTTCCGATGCAAGAGTTGGAAACGTAATGTAAACAAAACTCAGCTGACGGTCAGCTGTATCGCCACGTTACGTAAACATCGGAGGATTTCAGATGATTTGAAGTGGGTGCTTTTTTTTTTCTTTGGGGCAGATACGGGTTATGTGATCGCTTTAGAAAAGTTTTTATTTAGTTTGTCTCTTCCTTAGCTAGTAGACGAAAGTTTTTTGCGCTGGTTAAGAGGATTTAGCTGAGCTTGCGATGTCTAAGAGAAAGAAATTTTTAACAGAAGAGGAGTACACTCGAATGGTAAATGAGCCTATGAGTGATTATTCTGAAAGCGAAGACTCTCTGGATTTAGTCAAAAGTAGCGATTCGGATACTGACATTTTATCAGAGACTGAATTAGAAGATTGTATGCCTTCCACCTCACGATCATCTACAACAGTGGATGCTTCATCTTGGACTCGAACTATTAATGAACTGAAGCCGTATGAATTTACAGGAACTACGGCGATAATTTTAACTGGAAATTATGTGAACGAAATTGGATTTTTTTAACACTTTTTTCGATGATGACTTTCTAAATATAATAGTTGAAGAAACTAATAATTTCTATGAAAATACCCAGAGAGAAAAGCCATCTTCCTCAAAATCAGGAATGTTTACGCCTGTAGATGTGCCAAAAATGAGGGGATTCTTAGGATTAATTATTCTAATGGGAATAATTAAAAAGCCAGATCTGAAAATGTACTTCACGACAAATGAAATGCTAACGACGCCGTTCTTCAATAGAGTGATCTCTCGAGATTCGTTTCGTACAATATTGTGATTTTTGCATTTTACTTCTGACAGTGATGCTAAAAAATTAGCCAAATTGGGATCTCTCAGTGAAAACTTGCAGAACAAGTTTAAAACAATTTATGTACCTGAAAACAACATATGCATAGATGAATCTCTTTTTGCCTGGAAAGGACGCCTTGGATTCCGCCAGTATGTACCATCTAAAAGGTCCCGTTACGGGATAAAAATATACAAATTTTGTGAATCAAATTCCGGATACGTTTGGAATTTTTTAGTTTATTGTGGGAAAAACACAGACATGATGGCTAACGATGGTTCATATGGTGAACGAGTTGTCAAAACGCTTATGACAGATTTATCCGGCCAAGGCTATAATTTGTATTTAGATCGGTTTTTTAATTCGCCAACCCTTGCCACATATTTAAATTCAGTAAAAACAAATGTATGTGGAACAGTTATGAAGACGAGGAAAGGAATGCCAAAAGATTTCTCACAAACAAAGTTAAAAAAAGGAGAACAGGCTGCAATGCAAAGAGATAATATGAACGTAATTGTTTTCAAAGAAAAAAAAGAAAGATGTTTCCATGCTGTCTACTATTCATAGTCCAGATATGGCTAATACAGGACGAAAGGACAGACAAACAAGAGAGAACATTTTAAAACCGAAATGTATCTTAGACTACAATAAAAATATGGGCGGTGTTGATATCGGGGATGCAATAATGACCCATCATCCATCTTTCGGAAAGTCCATTAAATGGTATAAG